>OY288282.1:20472995-21672995 GCA_958450335.1 Hibiscus tridactylites
AAAACTCAATATTGACTGAAATTAAGGAAATGTAAATGTGAAGCAAAATTAAGATGCATGAAATGGCAGGGGACTTAAACGGTAAATAAACCGCTAAAAAACAATTAAAACAACGATTAGGGACCAATTTGAAATGAGGCAGAATTCTGAAGGTGCTAAAATGGCTATTAACCCATTCGAAATCGATTAAAACCGAATTAGGGACGAGATTCAAAGTTTTGAAAAACATTAAGGGACCATAGGCGTGATTTCAGAACGCGGAAGCCCCTACGGGGACATTTTCAAAACGCAGAGGGACCTAAGTGGAGAATAAACCAATTTTAAAACACAAAAATACTATAAAAACGCGTTAAAAAATATGGCTCCCCTTTTTGTCCATTTTAAATTACTTTTCTGAAACCCTCACCTTCTCTCTCAAATCTCGGCGCAAGAGACGTCGGCCGACCCTCTTCCGGCCGGTGAAACCGAACGCCTAAAAACAACCATACTCCTCTTTTCAAGACCCAATCGGAAACCCCTTTTTTCTGAAAATGAAAATCGAAAAGATAACTTCTTTGTTTTCAAAAAAAATCGAGAGCCTCAATTCCCGACGGTTCACCTTTCACGGCTTCTGAACGGAAGCCATACGGTTTGTCTCCGGTAGAAATCGAGACGACTCGAACGGCCAAAAAACCGTGAAGGTAAAACTTTTCAAAACCCTAGCTCTTCTTTTTTATTTTTCATTTTTTGGTTTGCATGCAATCGAAAAAGTAGAAGCAAGGATACCTCTGAAGGTTTTTCATTTTTATTGATTTCTCTCTCGATTTTTTCGAATCCATTACAATGGTTTGGAGTTCGGATTTATATCCGAAATATTACACGCCATGCTTTTTTTTTCTTCTGTTTTCTCATAGTACAAGTTGACTTTTTGTTTTTTTTGTTGTTTTGTTTTTTTAGGCCATTTCGAGCTTCTGACCACTGTCCCCTTCTGGTTTGCTTGTCGGCCTTGCCGAAACAGGGAGGAAGCATGGTGGTTGCAGGCAGACGCGTTGGGCGTGAAGGTGGTAGGGGAACAGTCGCGCGTGGGGGCATCAAACGTTGCGTGTGGGCACGTCGGATCTCTGGAAGATCTGAGCCGCTCGATTGGTCCTTGATCGGACGGCTGGAGATGAAAGCGGCGCTAGGCAAAGAGATGGGCTCGTTAGGGTTTTGGCCTCAGGTTCAACCTGAACCGCACAATCACAAACCAAATCCGATGGCCCAGGTGCTGGGGCGTGACGGCTTGAGAGACGTCTCTAGGGTTTCTGTAGAACTAGTGTTTTGATATAATAATTGAAAAATGTTTTGGACTAATTTGAAAAGAATTTAAAACTTGTGTTAAGTCCAAACAACTTAAAATTATGTTTGAGATATTTTAAAAGGTTTTTGGCAAAGATTTTTCACGTTTTAAACAGCCAAACTTGAATTTTCAACGTCCCAATATCGATACGGTTGTACCCGTACCGATACCATTTTGCCTCAGTTTGGCCACTGTCAAGACCCGTATCGATACTAGGGTTTAGAGTATCGATATGGTCGGGGTCGTTTCGATACGCCATGTCAGCGTACCGATCCCATTTCAACTACCCCAACGGCTATTTCCCAACGGCCATTCAAATGTGGACCCGTACCGATACGCCCTCAAGCGTATCGATACGCCTATGCTGGCAAGAGCCCAACGGCTAGTTCCTATGAAGGTCGTATCGATACCGTTTCACGTGTATCGATACTGGTAGCTGCTGAACAGCATTTATGAAGGGAAATAAAGTCTTCAACGGCTCCAATTCATCCCCAACGGTCCTAAACGGCTACAAACTCATTTGGGAGTATAAAAGGGACCTCCAAGCATCAAGAGAAGGTTAATGCTTCAATATTCAATCAACAAATGATCAAAAATTGTCTTTGTACTTAAATTGTCATTTTTGTATAGACAAACACTAGTGAGCCAAAATTGTCAAATTTGCTCAAGTGTTTTAGGTTTTGGGTGAGTGCTTCATTGTGCAAACAAACACCTATTAGAGGGTTTAAGTTTGCTTTATTTATCTCTTTGTAAAAGAGGGTTTTGATCAAGGCTTGGGTAGAAGCTTGATCGGTTGTAAGGGTTTCCTCCTAATCCTAGAAAAGGGGACGAATCAATTAGTGGATTGATTGTGAAATCCTTAGTGGGAAGCTAAGGTAGTGGATGTAGGTGCTTGTTAGAAGGCCGAACCACTCTAAAATCATTGTGTCACTTTTGTTTTTAGCTTCCTAAACCCTTCCACCCAAATATCCACCTCTCCACCACTTGGTGAGCTAAATTGGTTGATCGAATCGAGCCCTAACATCCCAACAATTGGTATCAGAGCTTGGCTCAATCGAAGAGGATTCACATCCTATTGAGAAGATCCGGCAAGCTCGATCACTTTTTCATCAACCGGCTCAATGGCACAATCAATCGACAAACCGCCTTTCTTCAACGGAGACCACTATGCCCATTGGAAGACAAAGATGAAGTTATTCATCAAATCAAGAGATTACAAGCTATGGGATGTAGTTGAAGATGGTCCGTTCGTGCCTTAAAGAAGCAAAGCGGAGTGGAGTGCCGACGATCGCAAGAAGATGGAGCTTAATTGCAAAGCCTTGCACATATTGTTTTGTGCATTTGGCCCAACCATCTATGAGAAGATGTCTTCTTGTGAGAGTGCCAAGGAGGTATGGGACAAGCTTGAAGTCACATACGAGGGGACAAATGAAGTCAAGGAGACCAAGATTGGGCTCCTAACCTTGGAGTATGAGAACTTCAAAATGGATCCGGAAGAGAACATCGAGAAGATGTTTGATAGGTTCTCCACCATCACCAACGGTCTTAAAGGTTTTGGAGAAGCCATCCCGGAAGAAAAGCTTGTTCGAAAGCTCATCTACTCTCTTCCCGAGTCTTGGGACTCAAAGAGGACCGCCATCATCGAAGCCAAAAATTTGAAGACTTTGAAGCTTGATGAACTAATGGGTCACTTCTTACTCATCAAATCATGAAGAAGAACAAGGAGGATGAGAAGAAGAGGGAAGAAATAAGAGCTATAGGAGAGAAGAAAATCAAAAGGCTTGGCATCAATGCTAGTGTCATAGCTCTCAAATCCTCCACTTGCCATCATGTCTACTCAAGTGAAGAGGAGGAGGAAGATGAAGAGATATTTCATCTCTTCAAGAAGTGTGCCCCTTTCATGAAGAAAGCTTTGAGAGAGCTTGAACGAGAACCAAAAAGAAAGGAGAGGGCAAGCACTTCTAGCCATAAGAAGAAGGCATATGTGGCTACTTGGAGTGATGAAGACTCCACCGACGATGAACAAGTGAACCTTTTCCTTATGGCCATCGAAGAAGATTCAAGGGTAACTTCTAATTCATCTACTTCATGTTCTTATACTTTTGATGAATTACAAGATGCCTATGATGATTTGATTTTAGATTTTAAAAGCCACATTTTGAAAAACAATAAATTGATTTCAAAGTTGAAAATTCAAAATGATTTGCTTTCTAAAACCAAACTTGAACTTGAAGCAAAACTTGAAGAGTTTGAGCTAAAATGTCTTGTGTAACCCCCGTAGCCCGGTCTAGACGGTTGACCCGAACTACGAAGATTACACGGGGAAAACCAAAGTCAACCCGAAAGTCAACCTTGATTAACGACCCTTTTTTTTTCTTTTTAATCTTGTCTAGATGCACATTAACCTTAAGTGTGACCATACAAACAACGTATTAACAGATCACAAGCATCAGAGATCAAACAGGGACCCAATTGAACAAATTACAACTTTAGGGACCAAAATGTAAATTCTGATAAATTAAGGGACTTAACCCAAATTAAAGTTACCATCTTGAAATTAGTCATGTTTCATGCTTCTCTGTGAAATTTCAGCTCAAAAGGACATCCACAGCTCATGCAATTGATCATACAAGATTCAGGACCAAAACGCAAACATTTCAAAACATATAACTACCATGTCAGCCCCCTAACGGTCGACCGTTCCGAAACAGGCTAGCCCTGTTCCGAAACACGGGCTGTTCCGAAACGGGTTCCGGAACATGGCCTCGGCAGAGGCTAAACCGTTTCGAAACGGTGCATACCGTTTCGGACGCCTGGGTTCATGCAAGGCACCCGTTCCGAAACGGTACACCCCTGTTCCGAAACGCCTGCACAAAAACCAGCAAACAAGCATACTAGATCATGCAATTGGACACTCAAACATGCTCCAAACATCACCAAACTTTACCAGCATGCAATTAAACATATTTAACACTTATAAGCATCATCAATTCAGCAAAATCACATCTCATGCAAAAAGCCCCAAATTTAAGGTCATGCTTCCAACACAAGCTATCTACTTAAGCACCAACTTGCAAAACAAGCATATAAGGTTCAATCCAAAAACCAGCAACATCAACCACATTCAACATACTTAGGGAGTCATAAACACCTCCCAAAACAATTACATTGGTCCCCCATTGCCAAAACATACAAAAGCTAAAACACTTATAAAACCTTCATACATTGAGCTTTACTTGTACTTGTTTGCTTGCCTCCTCTTGCTGCCCTCAATGCACTCTAATGCTCTGCATTATTGAATCAAGAAAACGAGAGAGCGTAAGCCAAAGCTTAGTGAGGAGTGCTCTTTAAAAACCATTCAATAATGCATTTAAAACCATTTATAAATCATGCTTGTAAACAACCTTTACACATGCTCAAAGCATACTTTAAATCAAGCAATATCATGCTTCCACATTTCATTTAAACAAGCACCTCATGCTTCAACATAAACATTAAATCATGCATCTCATGCATCTCATGTACTATACATGTCATATTGGCTCAAGTGATACATTTCATTTAGAAATCAAGTTCAACAACTTTCCCCAAGGACTTTTAAACACCTTGGACCCCAAGGACTTTTAAACACCTTGGCCATGGACTTTTAAACACCATGAATGGACCACACAAGGACTTTTAACCACCTTTGTGTCCGTAGCTTGAATTACCCCAAGGACTTTTAAACACCTTGGCCCCAAGGACTTTTAAACACCTTGGCCCCATGGACTTTTAACCACCATGGAAAGGAGCACCTAAGGACTTTTAACCACCTTAGAGTCCGCAACAAGATCCATCCAAGGACTTTTAACCACCTTGATGATCTTAGATAACAAGGCTCACTCAAGGACTTTTAACCACCTTAGTGACCTTCACTTTTACAAACCATCACATGCCAATATACACTTTATACATCATATAATCCACTGTTTTAAAGCATTTAAACCAAGCCATTTCTTCATGCATTTCAAAGCATTAAATCATCATTTAACATTGCATAAAACAAGGTACTCTTACCTAGAGACACCTTCAACACATGGCTTAAATCATCAGCATAAATCATGCTAAAACTTCAGCAATTAACATGCTAAAACATGCTTTCCAAAACAGTAGCAAATCATGCAAAATCATCATTTCACATTTCATCAAAACATGGCCACCACTTAAGAGAGTAATCCGAAAACTTACACTTGAGCTTAGCAAAGTTGTTTAGACTTAAACTAAGCTCCCAAAACCTTCAACCTTTGGTTTAAAAGCTGAAAATCCATTTTCACTCACCGATCACCACTTCGCTTCAAGCCAAAGCACCAAAACAAGCCTCCGGATCAACAAATCTTGGATCCTAGGATGCCTCCCCTGTTTCAACACATTAAAGCAGAGGATTAATGCATCATCATGCATTAATTGCTTCAATGAAAGCATCTAAACTCGCTGCTCTCACCAAACCTCCATTTTCGGCCACCAAACACAACCGAAAATGCATCCGAAACACCTCTAGACAAAGCCCAGCCATAAACCAGCAAAACCTCACTTCCATCAACAACAAAACACACCTAAAAACAACCTATAAACATCCTTATACCTCCAGCAACATCAGATCACCAAGATCACCACAAAAGCTACCTTAAAACACAAGCTAAACTTAGGAAATCCAACCTATCCGGGATTGCATCAATCAAGATTCATTTCCACATTAATTTAATGATCATTTAACATCAAAAACACTTCTCAAAACACTGATTTAACAGGTCAAACGAAAATCAAGTGAAATCATCAAAATCTTGCATAATTAGCCAAGATCCATAAATCAACCTTTAAACCTTTAATCAATCATCAAATTAGGATTGAAAACTTTAGGAATTTCATTAAAGAACTTGAAGTTCAGAGGAGAAGGACGTTCTTACCTCCAAACTTGAGTTTCTCCTCTTTTTGGAATAGAAAAGCTTGATGAAACTTGAAGCAATTGAAGAGGATTTGAAGACACAATGATTTGCAATCAATTGAGAGTTGAAAGAATGAATTTAGGTGAGAAAATCAGAACAAGATCTCTGGAAAATGAGTGTTTGGGTTGAGAGAAAAAGATAGAGAGAAAATAGGTGGTTAAATGAGAAAATAGCTAAAATTGGATTTTCCCTCCTTTTGATTCTTTTAAAATCAGAATTATGAGTTAAAATATCTTAGAAAAATCTGGAGAAACTCCCTTTGGGTAAATAGCTCCTTAAAGATTCAAAGTTTCAACCCTTTATAAAATAGCCACCAAACTTTCAAAAATTACATTTTAGTCACTAGCCAAAATGTCACATTTCCGAAACTCATTTTCCAAAATTGATTTCACAGTTCACTTTTATATATTAAAAGATGATTTTAGAATATTTTTCCATATTTTTAATGCAACCCGAACTAGGTTTTCCTAAATTCCCTCTTATATATTCGATCAGCACTTTGACTAAACCGGTCAACGCCAAAACTTCTGAGCCCAAAACCGGGGCGTTACAACTCTCCCCCCCTTAAGAAATTTCGTCCTCGAAATTTACCTGAAGGAAAGAGATAAGGAAACTGCTTCAGCATATCTTCCTTCCGCTCCCACGTGGCTTCCTCAACACCACGATGCTTCCACAGCACCTTCACCAACTCAATGGTCTTGCCACGAAGAACTTTGCTATCTGAATCCAGAACCTTCACCGGTTCCTCATCATAGGTCAAATCCGGATTCAATTCCACTTCCTCCACAGGCAACACATGCGAAGGATCAGATCGATACCTCCGGAGCATAGAAACATGGAACACATCATGAATCTTCTCCAGCTCTTGAGGTAACCTCAACCGATACGCAACAGGACCCACACGCTCAACAACCTCATACGGTCCAATGTATCTAGGGCTCAGCTTACCCTTCCGACCAAACCTCATCACCTTCTTCCAAGGCGAAACCTTCAAGAACACGCGATCACCCACCGCAAACTCTATCTCCTTACGCTTCAAATCCGCGTAAGATTTCTGCCGATCAGAAGCAGCCTTCAACCGCTCACATATGAGCTTCACTTTCTCGGTGGTACCTTTCAACAAAGCAGGCATCGAAACCAACTTTTGACCAGTTTCAGCCCAACACAGAGGAGTCCTACACTTCCTCCCATACAGAGCCTCATAAGGTGCCATCTGTATACTCGCCTGAAAACTGTTGTTGTAAGCGAACTCAACCAAAGGCAGATGCTTCTCCCAAGAACCTTGGAACTCTATCACGCAGCATCTCAACATATCCTCCAAAATCTGAATAACTCTCTCAGACTGGCCATCCGACTGAGGATGATAGGATGTACTGAAATGCAACCTTGTACCCAAAGCTTGATGCAAACACTGCCAAAAACGCGATGTGAACCTCGGATCCCTATCCGACACGATCGACTTAGGCACACCATGCAACCTCACAACCTCAGCAACGTACAGCTCTGCCAGCTTATCCAAAGAAAACGTAGTATGCACAGGCAAGAAATGTGCACACTTCGTCAGGCGATCCACAATCACCCAAACAGAATTCTTCTTTGACGGAGACAAAGGCAAACCAGATACAAAATCCATGGTAACCCTCTCCCACTTCCATTCAGGGATTTTCAACGGTTGCAACAAACCAGAAGGAACCTGATGTTCAGCCTTAACGCGCTGACACACCAAACACTTGCTCACAAACTCCGCCACATCCTTCTTCAACCCTACCCAATAGTACTCATCACGAAGATCGCGATACATCTTTGTACTACCAGGATGCATAGCAAAAGGACTACTATGACCTTCAGCTAGAATAGCATGCCTCAACTCAGCATATGCAGGCACTACTATCCGACTACCAAAACACAACACCCCATCCTCATTAAAGCAGAAATCCGAAGGTCTACCCTCCGCGATATCCTGAACATGAGACACCAAGGAATCATCCAACAACTGCTTATCCTTGATCAACTGAACCAACGAAGGTTTCACCTGCAACTCAGCAACAAGACCACCATCCTGCGATATACTCAAGCTAGCAAACATAGCTCTCAGCTCAACAGCTACCTTTCTACTCAAGGCATCCGCAACAACATTGGCCTTTCCAGGATGATACTCTATCGTCAGATCATAATCCTTGAGCAACTCCAACCAACGTCGCTGCCTGAGATTCAACTCCTTCTGAGACATCAGATACCTCAAACTCTTGTGATCCGTGTACACAGTACACTTCTCACCATACAGATAATGTCTCCAGATCTTCAGAGCAAAGACCACTGCAGCCAGCTCAATATCATGCGTAGGATAATTGCGCTCATGCACCTTCAACTGCCGCGACGCATAAGCCACAACCTTACCCTCTTGCATCAGCACACACCCCAAACCAACATAGGATGCATCACTGTAGACTACAAACTCTTTCCCTGATTCAGGCTGAATCAAGATAGGAGCTTGCGTCAAAGCCATCTTCAGCTTCTCAAAAGCTTGCTGCCTCGCTTCTGTCCACTCATACTTAACATCCTTCTGCAGCAACTTCGTCAAAGGAGCAGCAATCTTGGAAAAACCATCCACAAACCTTCGGTAGTATCCTGCCAAACCAAGGAAACTACGAATCTCCTGAACAGACTTCGGAACTTTCCAGTTCATCACTGCTTCAATCTTCTGAGGATCAACACGAATCCCCTCAGCTGAGACCACATGCCCAAGAAAAACAACCTCTCTAAGCCAAAACTCACACTTGCTCAACTTAGCATAAAGCTGATTCTCCAACAAAGCTTGCAACACAACCCTCAAATGCTCTTCGTGCTCTTCCTCAGTACGCGAGTACACAAGGATATCATCAATGAACACCACAACAAACTTGTCCAGGTATTCATGAAAAACACGATTCATCATGTCCATGAAAGCAGCAGGAGCATTTGTCAAACCAAACGGCATCACAAGGAACTCATAATGCCCATACCTTGTCCTGAAAGCTGTCTTAGGCACATCCACATCCTTCACCTTCAACTGGTAATACCCTGACCTCAAGTCAATCTTAGAGAACACAGCAGCTCCACGAAATTGATCAAAGAGATCATCAATCCTCGGCAAAGGATACCGATTCTTGATAGTCAACTTGTTCAGCTGACGGTAATCAATGCACATCCTCATCGTGCCATCTTTCTTCTTCACAAACAAGACAGGAGCACCCCAAGGCGAAACACTCGGCTGGATGAAACCACGATCAAGCAACTCTTGCAACTGCGTCTTCAGCTCCTTCAGCTCCTTAGGTGCCATTCTATAGGGAGTAATGGACACAGGAGTGGTATTCTCATACAGCTCAATACCAAACTCCACCTCACGATTAGGAGGTAAACCAGGCAACTCCTCAGGAAAAACATCAGGAAACTCCTTCACAACCCTGATATCCTGCACCCTCAGCTCCTTCGAACTAGGATTCATCACAAAAGCCAGAAAAGCTTCACAACCTTGCCTCAGCATCCTGCTCGCCTCCAAGGTAGAAACAACATTGGCAAGAAACTTCACATTCTCACCAACCACCACCACTTCATAATCATCCGCAAGCTTAAGCGAAACCCGCTTATTCTCACAATCCACAACAGCACGATGCTCAGCAAGCCAATCCATACCAAGGATCACATCAAAACCATAAAAGGGCAGCTCCATAAGATCAACAAGAAAGACATGCTCTTGAACAACCAAAGGACACCTTCTATAAAGCTTACGAGTCACAACAGTTTCACCAAAAGAACTAGTGACTCTAACACCAACATCCAAAAACTCAACAGGCAAACCAAGCAACTCAGCATGCTCACGAAGAATGTATGAATGCGTAGATCCAGAATCAATCAAAGAAAGCAATGACAAGGATTGCAAAGTAAAGGTACCTGCAATCACATCAGCATCATTCCTTCCCTCGCGCTGAGCATACACCCTCGCTTGGCCTCCACCCTCAGGTTGAATAGCCACCACATGAGCTACACCCTGACCACCTTCCTCTCGCCTCTGGAAATTACCACGGCCGCGCCCACGACCTCTCTGCGGTGCTGCAACAACAGGAGCACGCTCTTGACCACCAGCCATCCTCGGACAATCACGTCTCAGATGATCAGCCGAACCACAGTTCCAGCACTCGTAACCAGCTGCTATCACAGGAGCTTGCACCTCCCTCCCAGCACGAGGACAGTCACGCTTCAAGTGACCACGGGAACCACAAATCCAACAAGCACTAGGGTCAGCTCTAGCATTGCCACCCCTAGCAGGTGCACCTCCACCTCTCTTAGACGAGGACTGAAACCTCTGATCACGCCCTCTTTTGTTCTGACCACCGGAACTATACTCTACAGCTCTCTTCCCAGAACTAGCTCCAGCACCTTTAGCAGACAAACTCAGGTTCATTTCGATGTCTTTGGACCGACTAACCAGCACATCGAAATCATTGTACTCCGCAGCCAACATATAGGTCTTAACCTCCGTCACCAAACCATAACGGAACCTTTCGCACCTCTCGCGCTCATCAGGTACCAACTCCGGTGCATACTGGCTAAGACGTACAAACTGTACCTCATACTCCGCCACACTCATGCTCCCTTGGGTCAGAGACATGAATTCACGCTTCTTCTCATCCAGATATCTAACTCCCAGATATCTCCTCTTGAACGCATGCTGAAAGAACGTCCAAGTAACATCAGCATCAGCCATACCAGAGATTGTGGTCGTCCACCACGTATAAGCATCACCTTGCAGCAGTGACACCACACATCCCAGCTTCTGCACGTCAGTGCAACTCATTTGTCCCAAGACACGCTTAGTACTCTCCAACCATGCTTCTGACCTCTCAGCTGACATACCCCTAAACTCAGTCCCACCAAGACTGCGCAAACGTTCCAAGGGTAGTCTAGCACCAGCATCTCCTTGATGCCCAGCTCCTTGAGCTCCAGCTACTGCTGCTCGAAACGCACCCGCAATAGCTTGTACCAGCACAGACATGTCAGGCATCGCTTGCCCCTGACCAACCTCAGGTCCTGCAGCTCCAGCACCAGCTACCTCAGCTCCAGCTCTTTCCCTCTCCGCACCACCACCACCAGGTGGAGGAGGAGGTATCACAGCACTACCAGTGTGCTCATCATTCACATTCCCCTCCGGGGTCGTAGCTCTCGCGCTACTCCTTAACTCTTTACGTGGTGCCATACTATTACCATGCATAACAATACAAAATAAAACAAGTCAGGACCAGCAAGGTAAGCAAATTCCAAGTATTCAAGCTCAATTTCTTTCAAAAACAACATCATCTCTTTAGCTTTTGTTTGGCAATGGGTACCCTCATCATGCATCATCACAACATGCATCACATACACAACATCATCACAATTCACTGAACATGCTTTCACTCAACAAGCATACCAACCAAACCATGCTTCAATCATGCATACACACATTCCCAATTACTCGAGAACTTAGCTCTGATACCACCAAATGTAACCCCCGTAGCCCGGTCTAGACGGTTGACCCGAACTACGAAGATTACACGGGGAAAACCAAAGTCAACCCGAAAGTCAACCTTGATTAACGACCCTTTTTTTTTCTTTTTAATCTTGTCTAGATGCACATTAACCTTAAGTGTGACCATACAAACAACGTATTAACAGATCACAAGCATCAGAGATCAAACAGGGACCCAATTGAACAAATTACAACTTTAGGGACCAAAATGTAAATTCTGATAAATTAAGGGACTTAACCCAAATTAAAGTTACCATCTTGAAATTAGTCATGTTTCATGCTTCTCTGTGAAATTTCAGCTCAAAAGGACATCCACAGCTCATGCAATTGATCATACAAGATTCAGGACCAAAACGCAAACATTTCAAAACATATAACTACCATGTCAGCCCCCTAACGGTCGACCGTTCCGAAACAGGCTAGCCCTGTTCCGAAACACGGGCTGTTCCGAAACGGGTTCCGGAACATGGCCTCGGCAGAGGCTAAACCGTTTCGAAACGGTGCATACCGTTTCGGACGCCTGGGTTCATGCAAGGCACCCGTTCCGAAACGGTACACCCCTGTTCCGAAACGCCTGCACAAAAACCAGCAAACAAGCATACTAGATCATGCAATTGGACACTCAAACATGCTCCAAACATCACCAAACTTTACCAGCATGCAATTAAACATATTTAACACTTATAAGCATCATCAATTCAGCAAAATCACATCTCATGCAAAAAGCCCCAAATTTAAGGTCATGCTTCCAACACAAGCTATCTACTTAAGCACCAACTTGCAAAACAAGCATATAAGGTTCAATCCAAAAACCAGCAACATCAACCACATTCAACATACTTAGGGAGTCATAAACACCTCCCAAAACAATTACATTGGTCCCCCATTGCCAAAACATACAAAAGCTAAAACACTTATAAAACCTTCATACATTGAGCTTTACTTGTACTTGTTTGCTTGCCTCCTCTTGCTGCCCTCAATGCACTCTAATGCTCTGCATTATTGAATCAAGAAAACGAGAGAGCGTAAGCCAAAGCTTAGTGAGGAGTGCTCTTTAAAAACCATTCAATAATGCATTTAAAACCATTTATAAATCATGCTTGTAAACAACCTTTACACATGCTCAAAGCATACTTTAAATCAAGCAATATCATGCTTCCACATTTCATTTAAACAAGCACCTCATGCTTCAACATAAACATTAAATCATGCATCTCATGCATCTCATGTACTATACATGTCATATTGGCTCAAGTGATACATTTCATTTAGAAATCAAGTTCAACAACTTTCCCCAAGGACTTTTAAACACCTTGGACCCCAAGGACTTTTAAACACCTTGGCCATGGACTTTTAAACACCATGAATGGACCACACAAGGACTTTTAACCACCTTTGTGTCCGTAGCTTGAATTACCCCAAGGACTTTTAAACACCTTGGCCCCAAGGACTTTTAAACACCTTGGCCCCATGGACTTTTAACCACCATGGAAAGGAGCACCTAAGGACTTTTAACCACCTTAGAGTCCGCAACAAGATCCATCCAAGGACTTTTAACCACCTTGATGATCTTAGATAACAAGGCTCACTCAAGGACTTTTAACCACCTTAGTGACCTTCACTTTTACAAACCATCACATGCCAATATACACTTTATACATCATATAATCCACTGTTTTAAAGCATTTAAACCAAGCCATTTCTTCATGCATTTCAAAGCATTAAATCATCATTTAACATTGCATAAAACAAGGTACTCTTACCTAGAGACACCTTCAACACATGGCTTAAATCATCAGCATAAATCATGCTAAAACTTCAGCAATTAACATGCTAAAACATGCTTTCCAAAACAGTAGCAAATCATGCAAAATCATCATTTCACATTTCATCAAAACATGGCCACCACTTAAGAGAGTAATCCGAAAACTTACACTTGAGCTTAGCAAAGTTGTTTAGACTTAAACTAAGCTCCCAAAACCTTCAACCTTTGGTTTAAAAGCTGAAAATCCATTTTCACTCACCGATCACCACTTCGCTTCAAGCCAAAGCACCAAAACAAGCCTCCGGATCAACAAATCTTGGATCCTAGGATGCCTCCCCTGTTTCAACACATTAAAGCAGAGGATTAATGCATCATCATGCATTAATTGCTTCAATGAAAGCATCTAAACTCGCTGCTCTCACCAAACCTCCATTTTCGGCCACCAAACACAACCGAAAATGCATCCGAAACACCTCTAGACAAAGCCCAGCCATAAACCAGCAAAACCTCACTTCCATCAACAACAAAACACACCTAAAAACAACCTATAAACATCCTTATACCTCCAGCAACATCAGATCACCAAGATCACCACAAAAGCTACCTTAAAACACAAGCTAAACTTAGGAAATCCAACCTATCCGGGATTGCATCAATCAAGATTCATTTCCACATTAATTTAATGATCATTTAACATCAAAAACACTTCTCAAAACACTGATTTAACAGGTCAAACGAAAATCAAGTGAAATCATCAAAATCTTGCATAATTAGCCAAGATCCATAAATCAACCTTTAAACCTTTAATCAATCATCAAATTAGGATTGAAAACTTTAGGAATTTCATTAAAGAACTTGAAGTTCAGAGGAGAAGGACGTTCTTACCTCCAAACTTGAGTTTCTCCTCTTTTTGGAATAGAAAAGCTTGATGAAACTTGAAGCAATTGAAGAGGATTTGAAGACACAATGATTTGCAATCAATTGAGAGTTGAAAGAATGAATTTAGGTGAGAAAATCAGAACAAGATCTCTGGAAAATGAGTGTTTGGGTTGAGAGAAAAAGATAGAGAGAAAATAGGTGGTTAAATGAGAAAATAGCTAAAATTGGATTTTCCCTCCTTTTGATTCTTTTAAAATCAGAATTATGAGTTAAAATATCTTAGAAAAATCTGGAGAAACTCCCTTTGGGTAAATAGCTCCTTAAAGATTCAAAGTTTCAACCCTTTATAAAATAGCCACCAAACTTTCAAAAATTACATTTTAGTCACTAGCCAAAATGTCACATTTCCGAAACTCATTTTCCAAAATTGATTTCACAGTTCACTTTTATATATTAAAAGATGATTTTAGAATATTTTTCCATATTTTTAATGCAACCCGAACTAGGTTTTCCTAAATTCCCTCTTATATATTCGATCAGCACTTTGACTAAACCGGTCAACGCGAAAAACTTCTGAGCCCAAAACCGGGGCGTTACATCTTGATTTACAAAAAGTGCTTCAAAAAGTTCAAGAAGAAAAGGATTTGATTTCCAAAGAGCTTGAAAAGAAAAACAATTTTGGAAAATCAAATTTTTATGTTAGACAATCTAGTGCCCCTAGATTTATAAAAGGTAAATGTTTTAGAAGTGTTTGGGTCCCAAAAGGACTTAGCACTTCAATTAAAAAGGATGACATTGAAAAATGGATTCCTAAGGGGACTAAAATTTGTGCAACTAACGTTTATGGATCCAAAGCAATTTGGATACCAAAAGTTACTTGATTGTCTATTGTAGGTGTGATGGAGATGTTCAACAAGTCAAACATTGAGGGGGAGCCCCATGCACACAAGGAAGAACACTTGAAGAAGGAAGGCTTCACATCCTCCCTTGGGTTCAAGTGTGGGTAAAATTTCTAGTTGTTTAGCTTTCATTTGTTTTATTTTTAGTTCATTCAACTAGATGATCATAAATGTTGGACTAACATCTTTAATGATGCTTTGAGTAAGGGGGAGCCAATTTTTAAACCAAATTCTAATTTGAGTCAAAGTTTTTATCCCTATTGTTATTTAAAACTTAATGTTTTAAATTCTTTTTGATATAACAAAAAGGGGGAGAAATGGTTTGAAAAATTGAATTTTCAAATGAATAAGGGGGAGCTTTATTTGATTTCATATATTTAATCTCTTATTCACATTTTTAAAGTTTAAGGGGGAGAATCCCAAACAATTTTTCAAGTTAGTTTTATTATATCAAAAAGGGGGAGATTGTAGAAATAGTGTTTTGATATAATAATTGAAAAATGTTTTGGACTAATTTGAAAAGAATTTAAAACTTGTGTTAAGTCCAAACAACTTGAAATTATGTTTGAGATATTTTAAAAGGTTTTTGGCAAAGGTTTTTCACGTTTTAAACAGCCAAACTTGAATTTTCAACGTCCCAGTATCGATACGGTTGTACCCGTACCGATACCATTTTGCCTCAGTTTGGCCACTGTCAAGACCCGTATCGATACTAGGGTTTAGAGTATCGATACGGTCGGGGTCGTTTCAATACGCCACGTCAGCGTACCGATCCCATTTCAACTACCCCAACGGCTATTTCCCAACGGCCATTCAAACGTGGACCCGTACCGATACGCCCTCAAGCGTATCGATACGCCTATGCTGGCAAGAGCCCAACGGCTAGTTCCTATGAAGGCCGTATCGATACCGTTTCACGTGTATCGATACTGGTAGCTGCTGAACAGCATTTATGAAGGGAAATAAAGTCTTCAACGGCTCCAATTCATCCCCAACGGTCCTAAACGGCTACAAACTCATTTGGGAGTATAAAAGGGACCTCCAAGCATCAAGAGAAGGTTAATGTTTCAATTGTCAATCAACAAATGATCAAAAATTGTCTTTGTACTTAAATTGTCATTTTTGTATAGACAAACACTAGTGAGCCAAAATTGTCAAATTTGCTCATGTGTTTTAGGTTTTGGGTGAGTGCTTCATTGTGCAAACAAACACCTATTAGAGGGTTTAAGTTTGCTTTATTTATCTCTTTGTAAAAGAGGGT
The DNA here is from genome assembly GCA_958450335.1 of Hibiscus tridactylites. Classification (NCBI taxonomy): domain Eukaryota; kingdom Viridiplantae; phylum Streptophyta; class Magnoliopsida; order Malvales; family Malvaceae; genus Hibiscus; species Hibiscus tridactylites. The sequence continues at coordinate 20,489,645 of OY288282.1, forward strand.
TTTGATCAAGGCTTGGGTAGAAGCTTGATCGGTTGTAAGGGTTTCCTCCTAATCCTAGAAAAGGGGACGAATCAATTAGTGGATTGATTGTGAAATCCTTAGTGGGAAGCTAAGGTAGTGGATGTAGGTGCTTGTTAGAAGGCCGAACCACTCTAAAATCATTGTGTCACTTTTGTTTTTAGCTTCCTAAACCCTTCCACCCAAATATCCACCTCTCCACCACTTGGTGAGCTAAATTGGTTGATCGAATCGAGCCCTAACATCCCAACAGTTTCTCGCGAGGATCGAATCTGGACCGTCAGATCTCGATAGATCTGACGGATGTGGATTAGGGCAGCGGCTGCACAAGAAGATACCAAGTTAATTAGGGTTTTTTTTGTGTAATTAGGGCTTGCCGGGCTTGGGCCCTCTGTACATTTGGACTGTTAGTAATTTTGGACTTTTATTTTTAATCAAAATGGTCTCTTTTATTTATGATCTTTTTTGTATTATGATAATAATATCCGATAATAATAATAATAATAATAATAATAATAATAATAATAATATTATTATTATTATTATTATTATTATTATTATTATTTTTATTATTATAAACATAAAGATAAATATAATAGTAAATAAATATAATTACAATAATAATATAATAAGTCATGATGATGATAATATTTATAATAGTAATAATACTAATAGAGTAGTAATAATACAAGGTAATAGTAGTATTATTTATACCTACATACATATATATGTATATATATATATATATCTTTTTTCCTTTTAATTAACTAATAGCCCTAACAAGCCCAAGGTAAACACAAATAAAAGGGGTTCAAGGTCCGGACAAAATTAGTGATTACAGCTGCCCCTCTTTGCTTATACTTGTGGAACAAGAATAAAGCAAAGACCATAAGCACTAATTTTGTCCTACTTCCCTGTTGGACGGTTTACTCCCGACGCAGCCACGCGATTTCAAGTGATTCTTCTTCCCAAAGCCTTTCGATCGTGGATTCTCCCTTAGATGCCCCGAACAGATAAACAGAGAGTTTTTTTTTTTTTTTGCAGATTTCCATTCTCCAAGTGCCCGAACGGATAGGCGGGTTCTATTCTCCTCATGCCCGAATAGATGAGCAGATTCCGAATATCTTTCTCTTCTCTTCTCGAAAAACAAGCTGGTCATTCAAACAACCTTGCCTTCCCTTTCGCGGTCTAAAAGCAAGTTGTCCGTTTCGCTGTCAAAAAGCAAGCTGAAACTCCAAATATTTTTGCCTCCCCTTCACGGCCAAAAGGCGAAATTGGGCGTCCAAGTGGATTTGCTTTCCCTTCACGGTCGTTAAGCAAACTGGTCATAACTAAATCTGTCCAACTTCTCTGTTGGACGATTTACTCTCCTGGAGCTGCAACGCGCTACACTGAGTAATTTTCTCTTTGAAGCCTTAAGAATGTGAGTTCTCTCTCTATAGAACTCATTTCCTTGGTGTGTTCTTCGAGTGGCTGTTCTTTCTATATATAACTTTTGTCCTCAAATTTCTGAAATCAAAGATCTCCAAGTCCTCTCTCTGTAGGACCCTCCGCTTTCGAGATTCTAAGGCCTTAGGATTCTGAGTTCTTTCTCCACAGAACTCCTCTTCCTTAGCGTACTCTTCGAGTAGTAGTTCCTTTTCTATTGAACTCCCCTATGAAATCAAGGATCTACAAGTCCCCTCTCCGTAGGACCCTCCGCTTTCAAGATCCTGAAGTCGTACGAGTTCTTCCTTTATAGAGCTTGTTTGGACCCTTTCTCTGTAGGATCCTTCATCTTGAAATCTTTCGGCAAGCTTGAAAGCTTTGATCTGAAATCCTTGAGTGGCGAACATGAAAGCTTCACCTGACATTCTGGAGCGGCGACTTGAAAGGCTTCGCCTGAAATCCTTTTTAGTTCTCGCTTTATCGTTTTCTCCTCATCCCAAGAGGTATTCAATTTGTCTTTCAAGAATCTATGGAAAGAGATAAAATGCTATGATGGTATGAGTTAGCATGCTCCTAACCTAGGGATGCCTAACTACTCGTGATGCATGATTGGGGTTTGCAAGTTATTTAGTCATATTAATTCTATTGACATCGTGTCCTTTGGTGTTGCTTCTTGCTTTGATTGCATCTCTTCTCGGTTCTCCCGGACCATTGTTCTTCTTCTCTTCTTGACTCACTTCTGGAATTGTTTGCCTCAAAGTGCCCATTCGGGTTTTCACTTTAAACCCTTCTCTCTTTTTTTTCCTTTTTTCTTCTATTTTTTCTTTTTTTTTCTTTTCTTTTTTCCTTTTTTTCCTTTCTTTCTTCTAATTTTTCTTTTTTTTTCTTTCTTTTCTTTTTTTCCTTTTTACTGACTTTTGATTGCTTGAATAGATAGACAGATCTCCATTCTCCAAGTGCCCGAACGGATAGGCGGGTTCTATTCTCCAAATGCCCGAATAGATGAGCAAATTTGTATGCTTCAAATTCCCGAATAGGTGGGTAGGGTTCCATTCTTCATGTACCTGAATGGATAGACGTGTTCTATTCTCCATGTGCCCGAATAGATAAGCAGATGTCATATATCTTTGTCTCGAGCTTTGAGTATCTGTCTCCTTTGCTCTAAAATCTTGGCTTTTAGTTTATGTCTCATTTGTCACGAGTTTGTGATTTGAAGCGTTCATCTTGAATTTCGCCTCAATCCCCAGAGTGTCTTTTGGGTTTTCACTGTATCTTCTCTTTTCTTTGTCCTCTTTCTTCCTCTTTTTCTCTTTTTGGGTACTCCTTTGAGTTTTCATCTTGAAGTCAACTTCTCTCTTTTTCGCCTCTTCTTGAAGGGAGGACTTACACTAATTAGAATCCCATTTCCCCCACTTGCTTTAGGCTTATGTACCTTCTAACTGACCTCTAGTTAATGTTGACTGCTTTAAATGGTGTCTTCTGTCCAAAGATGCCACCAATTTTTGGCCCTTGTTCCTCTAAATTCGTGGTCAAGAGCGCCTCTTCTGAATTTCGCTCATTTTACCCAAAGTGCCTTTGGGGTCCTCGTCTCGGCTTCTCTTATTTTTCTTCTCTACCTTCCTTCTTTCCTTAGGCAAATCTTCGTCACCTTTTGTCGAGTTGATTACTGTCTCGTCTCAGTGCGTGCCCTCAATGCGGCGCGCGCGGTCATTCTCAAGACATCCTCTTTGGCAAGATGCTTAGGCTCCAAGGGTGACTTCTGTTCCCCGATTCTCAATGTTAAAATGTCTACCCTCATGTTCTATTTCAACCCTTCTTAGCGAAGGTCGACTTCATAACTCGATATTTTACCGAAGACGGTCTTGATATTTCAACTGGAGGTATTAGTAATGCTTGAACCTCCGAGGGTGCCCCTCTGGGTACTGATGGCTTTACCTCGGGCCACGGTCAATCCGCTTGTTCATTCCCATATAGAAGACTTATGCAAGTAATTGAGTAAAAATAATTTTATTATGTAGATATACATTTTAAAAAATCATGTCAAGTGAAAATCAAGTTTGGGGTCTTTGAAAAAAAGGTTGACCCGAGTGAAATTTTCCGAATGTTGTAGGGATGCACATATGAAATCTTTTCTGGGCTATTAGGCTTCCAAGAGGAGCGACTCCCATACTTAGTTTCTACCCAATTTAAAGGTGGCTCTCTTTACCTCACTAACTCTCCATGCCCCATCCTTCCCTCTTTTCTGATCTCAATCAGGCATTAGAAGTGTGGCAATCCTTGAAGAAAGGTTAACCCCAATAGGCGGAATGTGATCTGAAGACAAATTCATCCTTCCGCGTATGGTCCAAATGGTCTTTTATGGCTTGTAATGTAGGCTAAGGCTCACGGCTATGAAAGAAAAGGGTAAAAAGGCTCAAACAAGTGTTTAAGGGTGGTGAAACCAAGGATCAATTCTTCTAATCTGAAGTCTCAATTATGTTCTGATGAAATGCTATTTCTTTTCTTACTTCCTTGGATCGCTCTAGACTGTCCCTCTTTTTTTAGGTTTTTTTTTGGGGGGGGTTTCACCCTAGAGTTCATTTCCTCTTATCAATCATAGTTTCGGATCAAATTGCACCTTCGCATTGTATTAGTGTAAGCTTTTGCTCAAAGGTGAACAATCCTTCGAGGCTCATCTAAGCAGAGATTCATCTTGATAGGGAATCATCTTGTCCCTTTTCGTTATCCGCTTCTCTCTCTTTTCAAAATTGCACTTTTCACTTTAGTGCTTTTGCTTTTGATTTCTTCAACTTTTATGTCGGTAGCTTTTGACTTGATTTGGGTAGCTCTTTGAGAACCGACTTTTCTTTCACTGTTTCCTTTTGATGTTTTTGGCTGCTCAAACTAAAAGTGTGTCCAATGAATCTGTTCTCTTTTATTGCCCTTTAATTCACAAGGCCTCGTCTTCATAGCACAATCAGGATCCCATGTCATTTACTTGTCTATAGACTTCTGTCTCATCTTTGCCCCCTGTGTAGGGGTGATCCTCGGTTCGGGTTCAATCAGAAGAAAAAAATATGATAGGCTCAAACGGGGACAACAACGTATATTTTTTCTTTCAATGTGAATGGAATTGAAGGAATGCCAAATGTCCTCCCATACACTGATATCAAAATTGGTCTTCAGGTGGTAGAAGTTTTAGGGTTATCACTTCATTCAAGAACCTTAAACAACAATGCCTGAGAGGAAAATTCACTCAATGGGAGTGGCCCATTATTCCTAAACACTCGTTGTCACCCCTCTCTTGGCCTGAGTAGAACAGATGGTGCTTCCATTCGTATCATTCCCACAACATTTGGTTTTTTAGAAAAAAAATTCTTTTTTTGAATTGGATTAAAGTTAATCTTAAAAAAGTATATACATGTGTAATTGGAAAACAAGAGTAAACTTATGAAATGTTTAAAGAATTAAGGAATACCAAAATATTTTCTAAATAACAAAATGAAAATTTCGTTATGATAACTATACTCTTTATTTGAAAAAAAAAACCTACAGCTTAGCTTATTCTTTTTTGCATTTTTCCCAAATGCACAGGGATCAACGGATTTGAATTGCCTTTACCGATAGCCGTTTGCTCCGGGCTAGTTGTACCATTCCGCTGGGTACAATCAGTTTTCACCAATGATGAGGATTGGATTTTTGCAAAAATGGATTTTTCGATGGACATTTGAATTATCCATTGTCTTAAACTTCACCGTATTTAAGCACGTTGTGCCAACATTTCTGTCGAACTTGCCCCAAACATCGCTTCTTCTTTCATGAAGCGATGTAATGTCTCCAATTCATTTTTCTTGAATCGAGACTTGCATTTTTCCCAAATGCACAGGGATCAACGGGTTTGAATTGCCTTTACCGGTAGTCGTTTGCTCCGGGCTAGTTGTACCATTCCCCTGGGTACAATCAGTTTTCACCAATAATGAAAATTGGATTTTTGTAAAGGATTTATTCTCCTCTTATATGATATCATCTCCCTTTGATCCTGAACCAAATGTTCTTGAAGCTGTTTGAGCTTATCCATCCTAACCACTAGGTCATTCATGCTTCTGAAGTTGTACTGGCTAGAAACTGTTTCTTTGTCCATTTTTTCTCTCTTTTCTCTCTCACGAGTGTTTTCCCCAATTAGTAATGATGCGATAAAATGCCTTAAGCAAGTTTTAATGTCCAATGATGGATGTATTATGAACTCAAATTAACAAATGCATGATCATGAGACGGATGCATGACTGACGATGCTGTTTTGAAATAACATATGCTACAAATGTTACAAATGTATGCAAATCAAAGGTGTTGGTCATATAGGTGATTCCCCTTAGGTCAACTTTCATTTGAACGTAAAGGAGGATCCTCGTTTCAAGATAGTCATAGCAAAAGTCCTACGGGTACTTTTCTTGCCTCCGAATCATGCTTAAGGAAATGGACACTTCGGCTAAAAATGTTGGGGTCGAATTTGCTTTCTTCTCTATCAATTCAAGACCCTCTAAATTTGCTGGTATCAAGTCCTGGAAAACAATCTATTTCCTCGAAGCTGAATCCATCTCTTGACCTAATCCATGCCCTTTCCGGTTGCCCCGCTCTTTACGGCCGCCTCTTTGCACTCGGTCGGGTAGTTTCGTGACTTTGGATGTTCGGAGTAGATCCGGTCTTGCTTGACTTCCTCGGGGTGGAGAAGGGTTGTGCTTTCTTCAAATTCGATCTTCTACTGTGTGTTCGTTCGGTAAGCTGCTCCTTTATCCTTTCTGATTCACTTTGACCGATGTCGGACTTGCTAATTGACACCATCCTTTCTAGCAACCTCCCGTCCATAATGATAGCCTTTGAATTGGGTAAAACCACCTTGACTCAACACCTTTATGTCATGAAATGCATGCGAAAATAAATGCAAGAAGATCAAAAAAAGTTAGTGTCAGATAAACATAATTAACATGATAAGAGAAAAAAGGAACGCGTGAAAGCAAGCAACCTTATTTATCCCGTCTAATAAACCTAGGCTGTCCGCATGGCTCTAAAGGGGTGGGTAATCTAGTTCTCTACATGCAGTTTTGGTTCTAGGAGGTACTCGAACTGTCCTCGCTGTCCCCTTCTAAGGGTAGCAAGGCCCCCGGTCATCACCCATTATAGGCTCCTCTCAACCGAGTTCAATTCGAGGGGACCCTTTAGCTATATCCAGACGGAGAAACGATATTCCCACGAAGATATAGGGTACTCGAGCCCCGAAGGTACTTGCTAGGCCCAGACGGAGGAACAATATCCCCACGAAAGCACTAACGTTTTCCCCCCACTTAAAACAATCGGGTTTAAATGCAAATTTTAAATGCGTTTAAAATGAACTCGCACTTATAAACAAATATCGATCGATTTGGTCACTTTAATTCGCAACTTCTAATATTAATTGAGCGGTAAATTTTTTTTTGGCTCGACCCTCTTTTTGTTTTTGAAAACAAAATTAAGTCCCCAGCGGAGTCGCCATCTGTTGCGACTAAAAAATTCAAAAACTCCGAGTACCTCGGATGTCGCTCGGACGAACCGGGTTTTAATTTGGTTTTCGAAAATTTAGTCGAATTTATAAAAAAATAGAGGAGTCGCCACCGGCCATTTAAAAATGGTAGACCGGACACCGAAATAAAACTAGAGATTTTTTCTAAAAAATGGGTTCGGGAGTCGGTTACACGCGAGGAAGGATGAGCACCCCCGTCGTGCCCGGAAATCGGTACCAAAAACATTACCGCTTAATTAATATTAAATTTTGCGAATTAAAGTGACGAATCGTATCAAAATTTGGTTATACGAGTAAGTAAATTTTAAAGGTCTTAATATTCGAGAAGGAACGTCCGAACCACCACCACTACGACTGGTACTGGCCTCGTTCGTTCCCGAATAAAAAGACGCTCGCATTGCGATTCATAAATTCGGGATGCAACTTATAAATTCAACAAACGAAACGAATAGATTGCATGATTAAATAAAAAGGTACGTTACAATACGAATGATATAAGTGATATATAAAAAACATGATAAACATACGAAATAATAAAACTATATAGTGTAAAAAGACATCACCAAAACACATGACTAAGATATGCAATCATATATTATACCAATACCATATACCAATACCATATATTATGTATATCCATCCAAATAAACATTATTAGCACATAAAACTCAATATTGACTGAAATTAAGAAAACGTAAATGTGAAGCAAAATTAAGATGCATGAAATGGTAGGGGACTTAAATGGTAAATAAACCGCTAAAAACAATTAAAACAACGATTAGGGACCAATTTGAAATGAGGCAGAATTCTGAAGGTGCTAAAATGGCTATTAACCCATTCGAAATCGATTAAAACCGAATTAGGGACGAGATTCAAAGTTTTCAAAAACATTAAGGGACCATATGCGTGATTTCAGAACGCGGAAGCCCCTACGGGGACATTTTCAAAACGCAGAGGGACCTAAGTGGAGAATAAACCAATTTTAAAACACAAAAATACTACAAAAACGCGTTAAAAAATATGGCTCCCCTTTTTGTCCATTTTAAATTACTTTTCCGAAACCCTCACCTTCTCTCTCAAATCTCGGCGCAAGAGACGTCGGCCGACCCTCTTCCGGTCGGCAAAACCGAACGCCTAAAAACAACCATACTCCTCTTTTCAAGACCCGATCGGAAACCCCTTTTTTCTGAAAATGAAAATCGAAAAGATAACTTCTTTGTTTTCAAAAAAAATCGAGAGCCTCAATTCCCGACGGTTCACCTTTCACGGCTTCTTAACGGAAGCCATACGGTTTGTCTCCGGCAGAAATTGAGACGACTTGAACGGCCAAAAAACCGTGAAGGTAAAACTTTTCAAAACCCTAGCTCTTCTTTTTTATTTTTTATTTTTTGGTTTGCATGCAATCGAAAAAGTAGAAGCAAGGATACCTCTGAAGGTTTTTCGTTTTTATTGATTTCTCTCTCGATTTTTTCGAATCCATTACAATGGTTTGGAGTTCGGATTTATATCCGAAATATTACACGCCATGCTTTTTTTGCTTCTGTTTTCTCATAGTACAAGTTGACTTTTTGTTTTTTAGGCAATTTCGAGCTTCTGACCACTGTCCCCTTCTGTGTTGCTTGTCGGCCTTGCCGAAACGGGGAGGAAGCATGGTGGTTGCAGGTAGACACGTCGGGCGTGAAGGTGGCAGGGGAACAGTCGCGTGTGGGGGCATCAAACGTTGCGTGTGGGCACGTCGGATCTCTGGAAGATCTGAGCCGCTCGATTGGTCCTTGATCGGACGGCTGGAGATGAAAGCGGCGCTAGGCAAAGAGATGGGCTCGTTAGGGTTTTGGCCTTAGGTTCAACCTGAACCGCACAATCACAAACCAAATCTGATGGCCCAGGTGCTGCGGCGCGCCGGCTTGAGAGACGTCTCTAGGGTTTCTCGCGAGGATCGGATCTGGACCGTCAGATCTCGATAGATCTGACGGCTGTGGATTAGGGCAGCGGCTGCACAAGAAGATACCAAGTTAATTAGGGTTTTTTTGTGTAATTAGGGCTTGCCGAGCTTGGGCCCTTTGTACATTTGGACTATTAGTAATTGTGGACTTTTATTTTTAATCAAAATGGTCTCTTTTATTTATGATCTTTTTTGTATTATGATAATAATATCCGATAATAATAATAATAATAATAATAATAATAATAATTATAATTATAATTATAATAATAAACATAAAGATAAATATAATAGTAAATAAATATAATTACAATAATAATATAATAATAGTCATGATGATGATAATATTTATAATAGTAATAATACTAATAGAGTAGTAATAATATAAGGTAATAGTAGTATTATTTATACTACATACATATATATGTATATATATATATATATATATTTCTTTTTTCCTTTTAATTAACTAATAGCCCTAACAAGCCCAAGGTAAACACAAATAAAAAGGGTTCAAGGTCCGGACAAAATTAGTGATTACAAACCCGAGAGAGACTTTTGATTTACTTACTCTTGATCTTAGCTAAGTGTTTCAAACTTACACTATGCTCCCAACACCACACTCAAAGCATTACAAAGCTGGAAAATCCATTTCCACTCACAGATACGTGAAACTTCGCTTGCCGCCGCGAAGATCACTCGTCCGAAGCCTCCAAAGATACTTCGCTTGTTTCCAGATAAAGATCCCTTGTTTTAGACCATCAAAACAGAGATCCAAGTGCATTAAAATGCATTTTAACACCAGCAACTAAACACAAACTCGTTGCTCACCAAAACTATACCAATTTACCCATCTGAAACAACCGAAACTCTATCGATTGCCTCCTAAACCAAGCCCAGCCAACATACATCACTTCCAACCATCATTAAACATCAAAACACATCTAAAAACAACATAAACCCTTCCTTATACCTCCAGCAAGCATAACACCATCAAAACACCTCAAAAACCCAACTAAAACCATCAAGAAACTCAAGGATCTCAAGGATTTCGGGATCTATATTATCAAAACTCTTTTTCAACATAATAATCAACTTAAAACTCAATTAAAATCAATCCAAAATAGAGCTCGTCAACAACACTCCGAAAATCAAGATTTAAACCATGATTTTGCAAGATTTTGATATTAAATCAAAACTATAATCAAAACTCAGTCAAAACAACAATTAAGAGCCAAAGATCTTGGGAATTTCAATAAAGAACCTAGATTGAAGGTTGATAACGTAATTTACCTCCGACCCTTGCCTTCCTTAAGGTTTGACAAGTTTTTTTGCTTCACAAATCTTAAAAATCTTGAAGAGAACTCTTTGAAGTGATATAGAAATCAAAGAGATTGTGTTTAGGAGAAAAGAAATCTGGAGAAAGAGTTGAGAAAATAGTTTTGCCTAAATGAAATCTCAAATAACCATTTAATTAATTAAAATAATTAAAAATCCATTTTAATCAATTAAAATAACTCATTTAAAACACATGTCAATTCAAGGAAGGTGTAATTGCACCAAAGCTCCCTAAAGATTCTAAGATTTTTTACTCCTCTTTGAAATTTGCAATTTTCCACAGTTTTAAACTTTATATTTTGGTCACTACTCAAAATGTACAACTTCCAAAGCTTATTTTGAAAAATTGATTTGTCCATCCTCTTAAACATGATTTTAGAGGATTTTAGAAAATTTGTCATATTTTATCCACTCCCGATCCTTTATTTCCCTAAACTACCTAATACAATTTGAATCATTCCCGACTGGTCCGATCCGATGTCTAAAACATCTAGGCCCAAAACCAGGGCATTACAGTTAATGTATACGACATGCCACGTAGGTTTTTTGTTGGTATGGACAATCATGGAAAACCCATTTTCTTTGGGTGTGCAATCCTTCGCAATGAGGCAACATCTACTTTCAAGTTTGTGAAGGTATGCCTTTAAATACCTTCAAAACTCTAGTTTTCTATGTCATTTTAAATTAAATTAGAAAATTTCATATATATTTTTTCTACTAACTCTAATTTTTCATGTATTTTCGAATAATAGACTTTTGTTAGTATTATGAAGAAATCGCCAAAGACTATCATAACTGATCAAGACCCTTGGATGACTCAAGCAATTGCAACTGAAATGCCAACCACAAAACATAGCTTTTGTATTTGGCATATTACTTCTAAATTTAGTTGCCGGTTTGTAGCCCTTCTTCGCAATGACTACAAAAATTGGTGTGCTAGTTTTTACCACTTGTACAAGATCAATGTACCTGAAGAGTTTGAACACAATTGGACCGTCATGGTTGCAAAATTTAAGTTGCAAGACAATAGACATATCAAAAGTTTGTACAATATCAAATATTTTTGGGCACCAGCTTATCTTCGTGATAATTTTTTGGAGGGGTGATAACTACTGGAAGATCAGAGAGTATAAATGCATTCATCAAGAGATTTGTTTCTTCTCATACATGTTTAACTGATTTTGTTAAGCAAGTTTGTATTTTTTTGCTAAACTTTCATGAAAATATCTTATATCATCTTTTGCTTAACTGATTATTTTTATCGTAAATATTTTAGGTGGATTTTGGAGTTCAAGAAATAGTCAAGGATGTATGCAGACGAATATGGTTGCCACTCATAGACCATCTTCTTTGAAAACAAAGTCACCATTGGAAGAACAAGTTTTTCAAGTCTTTACACCATTTGCTTTCAAAAAGTTTCAAGAAGAAATTACTAGAGTAAGTCCATATTATATCATTCATATAAAAGGCGATGAATTTATAGTATGATATTTTGAAGGAGAAAAGAATATATCGCATAAAGTTTTTTAGGATGGAGATACAACTATGTGCAGTTGTAAAAATTTTGAGTTTTGGGATATACTTTATCGTCATATATTACAAGTATTATTTCATAAAGATTGTTCCAAAGCCCCATCTTTTTATTTACATGTACGATGGTGTTGTGATACATTGCAAGCTAGTAGTACTAGTAAAGAAGTTGTAGATGAGAACACATTCCTAGAAGATGAATGTATCTCTTTAAGCAATGCACTTAGAGTTGGAGATGAAGTGTTGCCCCCTCCGCAATCAAAAAAGAGAGGACGTTCGAAAAAGAAACGTGATAAGGGTGGAAAAGAATTAGGGAAGAAGTTGACTAAGAGTTGTTCCATATGCAAACAATCTGGTCACACTAAACCTACTTGTCCTAGTAATGAGAAGATTATTGTCGTAAATAATATGAATGCATGCGCTTCTTTTATATCACAAAAGATACAGAAAAAATAGTAGTTGATCTTGTATTTTCTTTGAAGTTTTAGGTAACACTTCATATTCATATATTAGTATACTAAATGTTTCTATCTTGTTTATTTATGTCTTGAATCGTGATTTATATGTTTGTACATGTTTGTGTATGCAGTTCACTTTTGTACTTATCACAATTTATTGTGCTTAAAGAACCGAAAGATAGCTCGAGAGTTGGGATATTTGTCTGTTGCACATCTGCTGATGGATGAACTTCAACATAAAAATCCTTCATGATCGATCTGCGGCAAGTGATTAAAGCAATTTTTGGGAAACGTTTATGAATCCTCCATGTTCTTGTAATAGAATCAATTATTATACTTGATACTAACTTTTCATATCAATCGGCTGTTTTGAAACAAAATTATGGCACTCAATTATTTGATTATTCAAAATTATGGCCCTCAATTGCTTTCAAATTCGCTGCCAAAAAATACAGTTTTGAATGCAAAAAAAAAAGAACACATGGAAGAAGAAATAGAGATCACAATTTGAATAGTCAATAGTAAAAGCAATGGTCATATTCATTTTGTTGGTAAGGATTAATTATGTTAATCCTGGGTAGAATACAATTTTTTAGGATGGTAATTAGTTACATTAAATAGATTTGATTTGAAAAATAGAATAAGAACTAATTACATGAATATTATTAGTTCTTATTGACAGCCTTAAAGGGCTGTCATTAGCAAAACCCTTATTTTATAATGGATTTTCGCTCTTTGGTTGGAATTTATTGTTTGTATTTCGTTACATGTTCTCTATGGCGGTAAGCGAATCAAATGTTCAACGTATCGTTCATAAACAATTTTACGAGAAGTTTATTTATGTTCGTTTATTTATTAACGAATAAACATGAACATAATTTTTTATTCGTTTAATTAAATGAAAGAACACGAACAAATGGCTCATTCATTCATTTATTCGTGAAATTCGTTTATTTGTATTTTTTAAGTTTATTCACATATATCTATTTATATTTTTTATTTTTCATAATAAAAAATTAATTTAAAAAAATTAAAACATATATTAAAAATATGAAAAAAAATTAAACCGGTTTACATTTGTTTGGGTTTGTTTATCATTTTAACAACAAACATGAAAAAGTAGTCATTCTTGTTGGTTCCTTGTTCAATTAAAATTAGGGCAAACTACCTCAATGACCACCGAACTATAGGGGCGTACCTATTTTGACCACGAACTATCGATCTCGTCAATCAGACCACTAAACTTATTAAATTGACCTATTTTGACCACTACCGTTAAAAAATTAGCAGAATGGTAAAGGAGGGGTGACGTGACAGTTAACAAAAAATTATAAAATTATACATTTGGTCTCTGTTATTTACTTGTTATATCAATTTGATCCTAATTTTAATTTAATTAAATAAAATGACCCAAACATTTTTACCCAAATCTGGGCTTAAGGATGCATGGCGAAGGGGAGGTCCTGGCGTCGGTTCAGTGAACTGAGGGCGAGGTTCGACTCGCGGGTGTACGAGGAACAAAATGGTAGTGTCAATGTCGCGAAGCGATGACCGACGACGATGTAAATGACCAAAACAGGGAGGAAACCTTAGATTTTCGCTGAACCTTCAGATGGTTTTACACGACAGACGATAGCACGACACCACGAGTGGCTCTTGGTTTTCGGTCGAGGCGTGGCGACGGATTTGTTGGTAGAGGCGGTGATAGCCATGAACTAGCGGTGGTCGAGATCAGAGGTCAGAAGGAGCTTGTAAGGTGGAGAGTTTGGGGGGAGAAATATCTGGATATTATTCAGATCTAAGTGGGTGCAACTCATATCAATAAGAGTGGTTTGGCGTGTTAGTTAAGACTGTGGAATAACATCCATAAGTCTCAGGTTTGATCCCCAAGTTCATTTTCATGGCTCTTTAATTTTTCCTTTATCCAGTTGGTGATACGTGTCACCACCTGATTGGAAGAAAAATATAATAAATAAATTAAATTAAAAATTAAAAATTTTATCCAATTGAGGGATGTCACATGTCATTATCTGATTGACTGGTTAATTTTATTTAATTAAATAAAAATTCAGATCAAATTAATATAATAGGTAAATAACAGAGACCAAATGCATAATTTTATAATTTTTTGTTCCCTGTCAAGTCACTTGTCCTTACCAATTCGTTAATTTTTAACGGCGGTGGTCACTGTACCCTTAAAAATAAACGAACTACATGAACATACATGTTCGTGTTCGTCTCACGTGATTTCAAGAATCGATTTCTTCTTAGATATGATCTATTGAGGTATTTTCTTTAATCAATTACTATGTCGATGTTGTAAGCTAGAGTTTGACACTTATCTTTCTTTTGAAGGTTGCTATAGTCGATATCTGTGTTTAACTTAATTATTTATTAGAGAATGTTAGTTAGGAGTTAGTTTAAAGGAAGTTGGTTGTTAGCTTTATTTTAGGAGGACAAAGAAGTAATTTCTATCATTGTATAAATTAGCACATGCGGTATTTACTTTGTAATTAAAATTTTCAATATTCGATAATAATAAAGGAAATTCATTTGTTTCTCTCTCTCGATTACAACAGAAACCAAATTCACAATTCCCTTTCTAGGGTTTCAGGATCTTCTTCTTCTTCGACCTTTCAATCTCCCTAACCAAAATTAACATGGTATCAGTTGACTCAGCCGCTTCTCATTCGTCTGAATCCATTTCTTCTCATCGTATTTTTCTCAGTGATGACACTTCCTACCCGTATTACATTCACCCAAACGAAAACTCTTCCCTCGTTCTCACTTCCGCCCTTCTCAATGGCAGCAATTATCATGCCTGGGAAGATCAATGCGAATGGCGTTGATTTCTAAAAATAAGTTTCAGTTCGTGGATGGGACGATCAAGGAAGTTCAAGAAGATAACGTGTGTTATCATTCATGGGTGAAGTGCAACAATTTAGCATTGTCCTGGTTGCAGCGGGCCATTGCTCCGGAGATTGCGCAAGGAGTTATTTGGATTGATACAACCTATGAGCTTTGGGCTGACCTCTTCGACAGATTTAAGCAAGGAGATTTGTTGCATGTCTCAGATCTACTCCAAGATTTCTACAATCTTCAGAAAGGTAGTCTCTCTGTCACTACCTTTCATACCAAGTTAAAAGTCATTTGGGACGAGATTTGTAATCTCCGTCCTCTTTCTTCTTGTTCGTGTCTTGCGGTTTAGTACCGAAAGTAAGAATTTGTCTTGCGTTTTCTTAGGGGTCTAAATGACAAATTTTCGATTCCAAAATCTCAAATTTTAATGACTAAACCCCTTCCTCCTATTAATGAAATTTTCTCTATTGTTGTTCAACATGAGCGAACCGTCAATACTTCTGCTATTCTCAATGATTCCAATATTCTACTTGTTGATAGACACAATTCTAAGAAAGATGAACGTAATACCCCTAGGTTTGATAATAGAGGGTCTGGGTCTGGTAAATTTTCTTGGAATGGTGTTAGTCGAAGGCCTCTTTGTACCTATTGTGGGTTGTATGGGCATTCCATTGAAAAGTGTTATAAAAAACACAGTTATCCCCATTTGGGTATAAGTATAGGTCTTAGTCAAAGTCAAATTTTGTTGGGGATCTTAATTTTGGTGACAATTGTGTTTCTAAAGATGAAGGTAATTATGTTACTTTCACAAAAAGAACAATATGTTGGTCTCTTGAGTCTTTTGCAAGAAAAGAATTCTGACAACACTTCAAATCCTGTCAATGTATCTACTCAGAATTTTGCTCAGAATTTTATTTCTTCTGTCAATATTCTTTCCTCGAATTTTGTTTCAGCAACACATGAAGAGCAAGGTACTATTCTTTCTTGTTTTAATTTAGATTCTACTAATTCTACTAATGTCATGTGGATTATTGATTCTGGTGCTACTGACCATATTGTAAATTCTTTAAATTTTTTTAAGAATATTCTATTGTTGTTAATAAATTTGTTAAACTTCTAAATGGGCAATTGGTTAAAGTTTTGCATATTGGTACTGTGCAACTTTCAAATGGTTAAGTTATGTCTAATGCTCTTCATATACCTTTTTTTGGTTTTAATTTCATTTCTGTGACTCTGTTAACAAAAGCAAATGCTATTTCCTTAATTTTCTCTAATGATTGTTGTTTTATACAGGGTGTCACTCCTTGGAGGACGATTGGTATAGCTAAACCGTGTAATGGTTTGTATCAACTTCAAACTTCTATATTTAATAGTAATTCTGTTAATTCTACTATCTGTAATGTTGATGCTTCTATTAATTCTGGGTTGCTATCTTCTAATTCTGATAATTATGGATTGATGTCTTCTAGTCTTATTGGTTCTTCTAGTTTCATTAATTCTTTTCAACTCTGGCATGCTAGATTAGGACACCCTTCAGGTCCTGGGATGAAACACTTTGCTGAGTTGTGTGATAAAATTCCCTTAGTTCAAAATTCTAGTTCTTTAAGTTCTACTTCTTGTGATGTTTTTAGTCTTGCCAAACATAAGAGACCCCTTTTCCTTCTAGTAATTTAACTTCTGAATTTGTGTTTGACCTTGTGCATATTGATGTTTGTGGACCTTTCCCAATTAAAAGCATTTATGGTCATAAGTATTTTCTTACTGTTGTAGATGATAGAAGTAGGTTTGTTTGGTTTTTTCCTGTGCAGTATAAATCTGATTCTAAAGATTTTATTATAAAATTCTTTAATTTTGTTAAAATTCAGTTTTCAAAACAAATTAAAAGCATACGTTCGGATAATGCAAAAGAATTCAATCTAACTGATTTTTTTTAGCTCTAAGGGAGTTATCCATCAAACCTCTTGCACTCATACCCCTCAACAAAACAACATTGTTGAAAGGAAACATCAACATTTACTGTCTATTAAAAAAGCTTTGCGTTTTCAAGCTAATTTGCCCCTTCCTTTTTGGATTGAATGTGTTCTTCACTCTGCGTTTCTTATTAACATCACACCTACTCCCATATTGGGCAATAAGACTCCTTATGAAATGTTATTTCAAAATAAACCTGGCCTTGAAAACTTAAAGGTCTTTGGGTGTCTTGCATATGCTTCAGTTCTACCTAAGGCAAAAACTAAAATGCATTCAAGAGAAACTAAATGCATCTTTCTTGGATATCCTAAAAATACTAAGGGATTCAAACTGTTTGATCTAGATTCTAGAAATATTTTTATATTCAGAGATGTCACATTTGCTAAAAATAATTTTCCCTTCATTACTAGTTCAGTTTCTAAAATTATTGTTTTTCCTAATCATGTCCCTAATACTGTTTTGGATAACATAATGTCAGCTGAGTTTGCTTCATCTACTCTTGGTAATCAAATTGAAAATAATTTTGATAGTTTAAATGATCATTGTTCTCAGGATATTTCAACTGTTGTTCCAATAGTTCCATCTGTTGTTTCAACAGATTTGCCTACTTTAAATACTACTAATGATCAATCTTCTAGTTTGTTCCCTACTATAGTTAGACCATCAAGGACTATCAACTTATCTCAAAGGCTGAATGACTACCAAGTTACTCTACCTAAGCCAAGGACTACACCTCACAGTATTAACCAGGTATTATCCTATCAAATTTTTTCTTCTCCACATCAATCATTTATTGCTTATGTTGATTCTTTAGTTGAACCAAAAATATATAAACAAGCAATATTATATGATTGTTGGAAAGTAACAATGAATGAGGAAATTTTAGCGCTAGAAACTAATCATACCTGAGATTTAGTCCCTCTATCCCCTGATAAGAAAACTGTTGGATGCAAATGAGTTTTTAGAGTAAAATTAAAATCTGATGGTTCCCTTGATAGATACAAAGCTAGGCTTATAGCTAAGGGTTATACCCAGCAGTCAGGAGTTGATTTTTTAAATACATTCAGTCCAGTAGCTAAAATTACCACCATTAAGACTCTAATGGCTGTTGCAGCCTCTCAAAACTGATTTTTTGCATCAATTAGATATTAACAATGCCTTTCTTCATAATTTTTTAAGTGAAGAAGTTTATATGGAATTACCGCCCGACTTTGTTGCTCAGCCTGGATTAGTTTGTAAACTCAACAAGAGTTTGTATGGTCTTAAACAAGCCAGCAGACAATGAAATGAAAGACTTACTGAATCCTTATGTAGTCAAGGGTTTAAACAAGCCACTTCTAATTCTAGTCTTTTCATAAAAGGTGCAGGTCCCAATTTTCTTGCATTAGCCATTTATGTAGATGACATTATACTTGCTGGACCAAATTTAACTGAAATTGATTCTGTTAAAAAGTTTTTACATGCTACCTTTAAAATTAAAGATCTAGGAAATTTGAAATACTTCCTAGGGTTAAAAGTTGCTCGTTCTAATACTGGAACAAACCTTTGCCAAAGAAAATATACATTGAAATTATTAAAGGATACATATTTTTTAGAATCTAAACCTGCTTCTACACCTTTAGTCTCAAAGAAAAGGTTATCTCAAACTGATGGTGATATTTTACCTGACATTACTTCTTATAGAAGGCTCATTGGGAAACTTTTATATCTCACTAACACTAGACCTGAGATTTCTTTTGTTGTGCAACAATTGTCACAATTTTTATTTGCCCCTACTACTGAACATATGATTGTTGCACATAAAATTTTTAGGTATCTTAAAGGTACCCTTGGTCAGGGTCTTTTCTTTCCTGTTAAGAACCAGTTAACTCTAAATGCTTTTTTCTGATTCTGATTGGGCTTCTTGCCCTAATACAAGGAGGTCCACAACTGATTTTTGTATTTTTTTAGGCTCAGCTTTAATATCCTGAAAATCAAAGAAGCAACAAACAATTTCTCGATCCTCCAGCGAAGCTGAATATCGAGCCTTTGCTAATGTTACTTATGAAGTTCAATGGCTTCAGTATTTGCTTTCTGATTTACAATTATATCTTTCTTATGCAAATCTATTTTGTGATAACTTATCTGCCATTAAACTTACAGAGAATCCAGTTCGTCATGAACGGACAAAGCATATCAAACTTGAATGCTATTTGATTCGTGAAAAAATTCGACAAAGGTTGATCAAGCTTCTGCTTGTTGCTTCTCATAACTAACTGGTTGACTGCTACACCAAAGTTCTTACCAATTCTGCCTTTAAGGATGCCATTTTTAAATTGGGCATATAAAATTAGTATGCTCCACCTTGAGGGGGCTATTAGAGAATGTTAGTTAGGAGTTAATTTAAAGGAAGTTAGTTGTTAGCTTTATTTCAAGAGGACAAAAAAGTAATTTCATTCATTGTATAAATCAGCACATGTGGTATTATTTGTAATTCAATTTTTCAATATTCGATAATAATAAAGAAAATTCATTTGTTTCTCTCTCTCTCTCGATTACAACCAATTCCGGTTTCAGCATCTTCTTCTTCTTCGACCTTTCAATCTCCCTAACCAAAATTAACATTCTTCTCTAAAGAACTCGGATATTTGTCTTTGGATCTTTGTTTGAGAACGAGGTATAAAACTTGCCCCAGATTTATTTGCCTGTATTTTGGCTTCTTAATCATGTATTCTATTTCTTTGATGTTTTTAGATCTGGAAACATTGTTCAGATTGGTTTCAAGAATAGGCAAGTGGCGTGCTGATTTTGTTATTTGATGTGATATGTTTGATAATACCTTCTTGTTCAACGAATTTTGTGGCGCTGAATGCATTTTTTTTGAAAGATGAATGCATTTGGAGTAAAAACAAGTTGTAAAGTGTTTGCGTATATTTGTTAGGTTTTGATTTATTTCTTTATTTATACTGTTCTCTATGAGGTATTCTTTGTTCTGTTCTATGTATCTTGTTGTAGTTTGATTAGCAGCTATTAGTGTGACTGATTTGGTGTTATGCGGCCTTTTCCATTACAGGTGAGCTTGTATGGCAGGCCATAAACCCTAATCAAATTTTGAATTTCTTGGTTTTTCAGGGGAGATGGCAAGGGAGATGTATTTTGTTTTATTTATTTATTTTTCTCGGCTCCCCCCTCTGTATGTTGACTCTATTGTCTTTTTCCTCTTAATTTCCTCCTCCATCCCCAATTGGCTATTTTATGCAAATCATACTCCGTATCAAAGCATATGCCATTTGATAGAATGAAGCTGAATACAATTATGATCTGGAAAGGCCAAAACCCACTTTTTTCAGGTTTCTTCTTTCATGTATCCTACAGTCGGGCCCATGTAACTGATCGGCCTTCAGACTTCACACCCATTCGTGGTGGCTTACGGTCATTGTTCTTCAGACAGGAAAGGTTGGCATCTGGACGCCGGGCATTATGCTTCACACAAGAGGTACTTTTTTAGTTATATTATGGTAATTTCTAACTTAATTTTGGCCAAAGAGCACATATAAGTTGAAACCTTGATGCCAACCCTTCCTGTTCGACTTGACATGACTTATATTTTTTTTCATTGCAATTTCAACCCCAAATGCTCAATGTTATTTGTCTCTATCATTAAAACTATCCCTCACGTCTCTTATCTGGTTTTCATTCGATGCAAGCATTATGTTCATGGACAGTTCTGCTTATATCACTGCTACACCTGTCTTGCTTCCAAATGTTCTTATTTATATGATTGACAATCAAAAGTTCAATAACAATCCCTGGGAATTATTGGGATGAAATCAGTATAGATGTCGCATAACTTGTTGCTGCAGCCTTTATTTAATACAGACTTAACTGAATGGTGTTGATTATAACCCATTGGTGTTATTCTTCTATCGTCCATAGTTGTAAAGAGAATTGGTTGTTGATGGTCTGTTTGTAAATTGTTACCATTTCTGGGTTGGTCAATTGTTCAAAAATAAGTTGTATGCTACATTGATCCAACTGATGGCTTTATTTGCATTTGAGGCTGTTGTCATCTTATCACCTACGGCAACTATATTGCTTTTACATTTCGAAGCTTTTTAATCCCCCGTGGAAGGTTAGCAACTTCCTGCATTTTGAGTTATTGTAGTCTTTTCATTTGATGGTATGTGCATTAACTTGATGAATTTTCCTTCCAGGATTACATGTTACACACATGCCCTTGGAAAACTTTAATCAGCTTCTGCAGAAACATTTGTATTTGAAAGAATCTTGCTCCGGTTACTTTCAATATGGCGTCTTCTCTTCGATATCTGGTCTTGAACTCTACATGCATGTAAACACATTGTAAAAGGATTTGGGAGGTTTGTTTGATTTTGATTTGTTTTTTTTGTTAAATTTTGTTATACCACTTGCAGTAGTGAGCGATGTAGAGTGATGGGGGAGTCTTTCTTCTGCTATATGGACCTTCTTATTGTAGTCTGATTAGCTAGTAGTCGTGTTGAAGAATCAAGGGTGAGAAAATTGTTGTTGGTGAAAAAATTGTAGAGAAAGAAATCAGGTAATTTATATTGGTGTTATCCGACCTTCAACATGACAGGTGTGCTTGCATGGCAGGTCATAAATCCAATAAAATTTTAGTTTCTTGGTTCACTGGGGGAAGATGGCCAGAGTGGTGTTTTTCATTCAATTTATTTTTCCCCGACCCTCCCCCCTTTGTGTCTTGGCAGTTGGCTCCATTGTCTCTTAATTCTCTCGTGCATCTCCAATTGCCTATTTGCAAGTGCTCGCAAACAATGCAATACTACTACCTATCAAAGCACTTCAGTTTTTTGTTGATAGACTGAAGCTGTATACGATTCGGGAGAGTGTGGTTTTCTGTGATTTCAATTGCAACTAAAAAGGTATATTGCTTCATTGCAATTTTAATCCAAAATGTCCAATGCTATGCTAGGTAACACTTCCTTATTCCTGGTTTTGATTCTATACCAATTGTTTTAATACGATCATATATCTCCATATGGCAGTTGTGTTTAAGTCTTTTAAACTTGCAAATCTTCTGATTAATATGATTAGCAAGTTCAATGATAGCCCCTGTGAATTATGGGCATGGAAGCAATATAAGGTTGGGAGCTTTTGATTAAAGTTAACTGAATTGTAAATTGTAGAGGACTGCATCATCTTCTTTTTGCATTGCTGGGTATGATTGTGTGTGAATTAGATAATAAATAAGTTGTGTGCTTCATTGATCCAACTAATGGCTTCCTTTCCATTTGAGGTTGCTGTCAATAGTTTAACCAATGAAATTTTGTATTGATGGTGAAGCAGAGTAGAGCTTTTCAGATTTTCTTGCTCTCCTTGTCTTGTCTTGCAAGACTATGTGCTAAACGCAGTCCTTTGGAAAGCTTTAAGCACCTTATGCAGGGAAAAGAATATTGCCCCAAGTACACGCTATACCTTGTCCATGATTCTACATGGTTATAGCAAGCACTGAGTGGACTTTTAGACTTGCTTGATCTGACTGGTAATATATATCTACTTTTGCGTAAGTAACTCGATTTACAATTTGTCTAATCCTTTCAGGGACTTAGGGACACATTGCATGCAAACTAACTTTAAGGATTGATAATGAAGTGAAAAACTTTGGCAGTGTGTTACACCTTGCAACGGAAATTGACAATGTTCTAATCATTTTTCTTCGAAGTTATTAATCTTGGAATTCTTTTGATCTTTTTCACGTGAAGTCTTTTGTTAAGTTTACATATAATTCTTTTGGATTAATTTACTGTTGAACATAGAAGTTTTTGCATCTTACTTGGTAGGCTGTCCGATGTTCAGCTAATTTGTATAAGTTAGATATCCATCTTCTGTTGAAAATTGATAACTTCGACGTACGCTGGACTGTGGAGGGAAGTGGCGGGATGAAAGTGTTTGGGGTGGGACCATTCTACTCTGCTTTTGGGCATTAAGTCCTGTCGGAATTAGAACTCTTTTGTCTGTCGAGCTTATGGATCTATAAGCTCAAAATCGGCAGAGCGCTCAAACATTGTGGTTTGGGAGGATGGTGGTTCGAATCCACCTGGATCCTTAATTCAATATGTTTTTAACTCCCATCATCGTTGTGATATATATAAAAATAGTAATTAAATCTGATGTACCAATGCCTTATCATTTCATTTGAGTTATGCTGGAAGAAACTACTATTGTAAAGACATTGATTTTTTTGGTACTTATGGAATGGCGTTGAAAATCCAATGCTTGAGGACAATAAGAAAAAACTATACGAAAGAAAAAAAATATCTTGGCAAATATTTTTTATTATTATCAAATGTAAAAGAACCCTCTATTTTATATTTATTTTTCACTCTTGCTTCCTATTT
The DNA here is from genome assembly GCA_958450335.1 of Hibiscus tridactylites. NCBI lineage: Eukaryota > Viridiplantae > Streptophyta > Magnoliopsida > Malvales > Malvaceae > Hibiscus > Hibiscus tridactylites. The sequence goes on from OY288282.1 coordinate 20,513,096, forward strand.
TTGCCACCATATAATTGTTTAATATTCTAAAATTGTGGCTACTTTATTTTCAATTTTGTGTTTAACACGTCTCAAACAAGGTAAATTCTGTATTGTCTCGAATATCCTCTGTTAAGTTAAGTAGTATAGTGTTCTGTCTTTATGTTTGAATCTGAAAATTAAGTTGCTTTATTGTTATAATAGGTGTGCGTGTACTCATATAAATGACAACAATATGTGGCCGTAGCACTTTCCAACCAGGAGAAAAGAGAGCCAAAAACAGATAAAGCCATAAAAGGTGAGTTTATCAAGATCCAGCCATTTAAACTTGTTCCCTTTTCACTTCTAATCTTCCTGTTGGATTATCCGCTCGTGTTTTAGAACTCCATGCCACTTTCTTGATCAAAGATCAACTCTTTGCTCTACTTTCTCTAGAGCAAAGCAGAGTCTTTCCTCTGTTTCTTTCCACAGGCCAGTACTGACTACTGAATGTAACTGTTGTTGAATCGACCCCATAGGCAGGCTAGTTAACAATGGAAAAATTATGACAACTTTGATGAAATAATGCTCGTCTATGGAAATGAAATGAAATGAAACCAGGTAGCTGTTCTCAGGTGTGATTAGGCTTATGTCTCCGGTAGCACAATTTGTGTGTGTGTTTTTTGTGGTTGAGTACTAGTTGTCGAAACCATTTTTAACCAATGAAAATAGCCTGACGATTAATCTTTGAAAATTAAGATTTTTCGTTTAATTCAATTTTTGAAAAAATTTGGAGTCGCCACCGGTCACTTTAGTATACCGGACGTCATAAACAATTAGAAATTTATTTTTTAAAATTTGAAGTTCGAAAGTCGATTATGTGCGGGGAAGAATTAGCACCCCACAAACGCCCGATATTGGTACCTTTGATTTCGTGTGGCATTTTGAATAACAATTTGAATTTAATTTAATCAATAATTGTTAACTTGATTTATGTTCCGAATGGAAATATTCATTTTATATGAAAATATATTTTTGATTCGAATATGAGATTGAAGGCACCCCTATGCGTCAGGGCACTTCTATTCATATTTAAAAATGTATTTCCAACATAAAAGATTTTTAATGCATATGATTAATTATGGTATTGTTTATTTTAAGTACTAATCTAAAATGCAATGATTAAATTGTGTATTTGTTAAATCTACGAATATTATTTAACTTAAAGGCTTATATGAGACAATACCTAATTAATTGAGCATCATCTATGTTTAAACCCAAAATTATAGATAATATTCCTTCTCATTTAATCAAACTAATTATTTAAGTTCTACTTCTATTAAGACTCTAATTAATTAATCTAAATTATTTATCCATTTTTTAAGGTATTAATGTATATAGAATATTCTACTTAAGAGTTCATGTTGAACAACACCCCATTACACTGGGACACCATTCAAATTTGAAACTAAAAAATTTCTCATTCAATACCCATTAATTTTTTACAATTATCTTTCTAATTGAATTATAAAAAGCCTAATTAAAGAACTTAAAATCGAGGCTCTAATTAAAAGTCCATATTATACATATTAAATAATTAATCCACATATAAATGCATGTATTAAAAGAAAAAAGAAACTATCCATGTTTGGCAATTAGCAGATAGCTGATAGCATTAGATGATAGGACTAGTAGATTCCATTAGTTGATTGTATAAAAGTGTTTGGTGGAATTAACTGATAGCTGTTTTATTATTTAAACAAGCAAAATCACATATAAGGACACGATTATATTCAATACTTGTTTAAATAATTTATTAGTTATTATTATTTTGTATCAATTAATATTAATTATATTATCAAAATTAATTTTCTTAATATCATTACTAAACATATATGAAGGATGTATATACTATTTTTTATTTGTGCAATTATCCTTTTAATATACTTTTAATAATTATTAAAAGAATAGCAAGGGATTAGAGGTAATTTTCGTGCTTCCATGGAGTTTCCTCAACTTGTTTCAATGGATTCTTGAAGATTTTCAATCAAATCTTGTCAAAAGAAAGAATAGCAAGGGATTAGAGGTAATTTTCGTGCTTCCATGGAGTTTCCTCAACTTGTTTCAATGGATTCTTGAAGATTTTCAATCAAATCTTGTCAAAAGAAAGAATAGCAAGGGATTAGAGGTAATTTTCGTGCTTCTTCTCTAATCAAGGTTCTTTAATTATGTTTCTTAACAAGGTTTTATGATTGATTTGAAGAAAATGGCTAAATCAAGCTTTAAATGATGATTTTGTATAATTTTCTTAATGGATCTATTTTGGATGATTTATGATTGATTTTAATCATGTTTTGGAAGCTTATTAATGTTGAGATTGAAGTTTAAGCATGGTAATCCCGAAACTATTTGGATTTCTAGTTGATTAGGTTGTTAGAATTGGGCTTTTGTGGTATTAATGTGATTTTGTGAATGCTGGAGTTATAAGGTTGATAATATGTTGATTTTGGATGTTAATCAGTGTTAATAAATTGAGGGAAGGTTTAGGTTTTGGCCGGGTTGAGTTTGTACAGTAACCGGTGGTGTTTTCGGTTGTTTCGGATGGTGGTTTTGGGCAGAGCAGCGTGGTAAGATTGCTTGCTGGAGTTTTTAATGTATTGTGATGCATTAATCATAAATTCTTATATGGTTAAAACAGGGGAGAACGTTTCAGAAGCAACCAGTGAGGTTTCGGGAGCTTCGAACGCTTAGTTTCGCGTCGGCTATCAAAGTTTCGCATGTCGGTGAGTGAGAATGTGGATTTCAGCTTTGAAATGTTATAAAGGTGGTTTTGGGAACTTAGATATAAGCTTGAAATCCTTGTCTAAGTTCGGAAGTAAGTATAAGGAATTTCTCTCTCGGTTGTGCTATTTACGAAATGGTTTTTATGCACTTGGTTTTGAATACATGTTTACCTACTGTTAAAACATGATTATAGCATGTGATTTGTTATTTTTAATGTTGAAATGATGAAGGATGCACATGGTAAGTGATCCTTGTAAGTATATTTTTATACTTGTGATTTAAAGCATGGTTTAATGATTTGGAAAATGATTATTGATGGTGCTTTCAAAACAGTGAAGTATGTGGTTAAATGTGAGTTATATTGGCAAGTGATGTTGTAAAAATGGTTTATAAATGAAATCGGATATAGTTAATCGACTATAGGATTGAGTTCACTATAAACAATTCGCCTTGGATGTCGAGGGGTTTATACGATGTACTGAATACTCCATCCAAGTACCCTAACGATTGAGGTATGTGTATGTGATGTCTCGTCTCTCATTAGTGAGGTTATACATCTACTGATGAGTGGCGTTGATGAGTTCATATGGTGTACCGAATACTCTACCATGAGTGTCTCAACGGTGAAGGGGCAGCTCCCATGTGTGAACCTTTAGATGCCGGTGAGAATGTATGAAGTGCTGGGACAACACTTGTGAATCCGTGTATCTGATATGTTGTTTTGAGAAATGGACTTGCCTAATTATCACTTGTAAGCCAATATAATTGATGATGTATCATGAGATGGTTTATGTTGAATATTGTGATTTATACATGTTTTACTCTTTAAGCTTTGCATATGGTAGTTATGCATGAGAAGGCTTAAATTGAGCAAGTGTAAACTTCTTATTTGATCAAGTGTTCATTGTTGTTTTAGACTTGTAAATGGACTTGGTTATTGGTTTGTGCTTTTTTATGCAATTTGGTATCTTGCTTGGCTTGTTGACTAGGTTGCATGCCTATAGTTTACCTTTGATGCAAATTGCCATGATATGATGTTGAATATGCTATGAATGATTGAGGTTTGATGTTTGGATGTGTTATGTATATGTTGGAAGCATTCTTGAGTGGTTATGGATGCATTAAAATGTGAAAAACCAGCAAAATGTGACATTACAGGCCCATGTGCTTTGATACGCCTAAGGTTGTATCGAAACGGTGAGCTTGAAATGGGCATGGGGTTTCAATGCAACCTTTCCTTTGTTGGGATTTGGCTTTGCCTTGGTGTTGGGCTTTCCTTTTTACTTCGACGTGAACGGCTATCAGGTCAGATTGGTCTTCTTTTTCACACTCACTCAAATTAACCGCTGGATTATGAAATATGGTAATATACTCGATTGCATAATGTCCATATGCTTGTGTGCTTATCATTTTCTAGTGCAGTGTTCTTATTCTTCTTGTCTTGTGTTCTTTGTTGGGGAATGTAGGAGTATTAGTATTATTCTCTTCTAAGAAAAGTATATAGAAAATATGGCTCAGTGTCACGTGGCCGGGGAATAACTTTGATAATTTTTCTTGGTGGACCCTCATCTTCTTCCTAATTTTCCAACCCTATTAGTGAGGTCCCTTTCTTTGACTGATAGACACTTTATACACTTAACTTGACTTTTTCTTAATTGGTAATGTAATAGTTACATCTCTGTTCATTCTTCAAATATACACTATGTTAAGTTTAAAAGGATAAAATAATAAATTTGAGTATATAGCTTTAGCAATTAACATGTGAAATTGATATTACAGAAATGCATAATGGATAGGAGTTGGATGGATTTGCCAAGGGTGAGCGTCGACTATCGAAATGGAGTAGAAACTTTTCTAAATTTAGATTTTGCGAATGCAATCCAAGAGAATATGATTCTTTTCCCTTGTAAGCTGTGTGTTAACAGTAATCGGCACATTCATGAAGTTGTACACGAACATCAAGTTATTTTTCATTTTGTTCCGGGCTATAGAAAATGGGTATTCCATGGAGAGTTGACACCTCGTAGAGCTTCTTCAACGAGTAATCCAGCTTATCCTTCTAATTCTCATCGTGGATCTCTCAGAGAAGATGACATGGAGGGTATGTTGCGAGATGCATTTAATATGTACAATTATCATCAATCTGCTAGACAAGATGATTGTGATAGTGGTGTCAATGATTTCTATGAGATGAGAAGAAGTGGATGTGATGAAGAGTCAAATGGAGAAGTGGCAAAGTTTTACACTTTGCTTAATGAAATGAATGAACTACTTTATGAGGGATCGAAACATTCAAAACTCTCCTTTTTCATTCATGTTTTCCATTTAAAATGCTTGGGAGGGTGGACCGGTAACTCTTTTACGCAGTTATTAGAGTTTTTGAGAGAAATGTTTCCTTCTGCAAAAATTCCTCAATCCGGCAAAAATATGAAGAAAATGATAAAGGATTTGGGCCTTGGTTATGAGAAAATTCATAGTTGTCTGAATGATTGCATGTTGTATTGTGGTGATCGAAAAAACCAGGAGTCTTGTCATGTATGCGCTAAATCTCGGTGGATGAATGAAGACACAAAAAATGCGAGTGGGGATGAAGTTGAAGCACAAGAAAGAAAGAAGCCAGTAGAGATTATGCGATATTTTCCTCTAATACCCAGGCTTCAAAGGCTTTATGTCTTCAAAGACTGCTGAGTCTATGAGGTGACATCATGATGGACGAACTGATGATGTATTGTTAAGGCATCATGCGGATTGTTTAGCTTGGAAGTCATTTGACCAAAGATTTCCAAGTTTTGTAGGAGATCCTCGAAATGCCAGGCTCGGTCTTGCATCGAATGGGTTTAATCCTTTTAAAACCATGAGTACTTTGTATAGTACTTGACTTGTTCTACTTGTCCCCTACAATTTGCCACCGTGGATTTCCATGAAACAGTCATCATTTATCTTATCCATGATAATCTCAGGTGAGAAAGGTCCCGAAAATGATATTGACATATGCATCCAACCTCTTATTGGAGAGTTGAAACAATTATAGGTGGGTGTCGAAATATATGATGTGTTGAAGAAGGAGAACTTTGATTTGCGTGCAGCTCTATTGTGGACTGTTAATGATTTTCCTACTAATGAAAATTTATCTGGGTGGAGTACCAAAGGTCATTATGCTTGTCCTTATTGTGCTGCACAGACATGTTCGAAGTGGTTGTATAATGGAAAGAAGTTCTCTTACATGGGACATCGTCGATGGTTAGATGAAAATCATAGATTTAGATATCAAATGAATATGTTTGATGGTACTGAAGAGTTTAGAAAAGCTCTTGAGCAAACAATCGGGTCTGATATCTTGTCGATGTTGAAACATATCAAGTTCATTTATGGAAAGGCGAGTCAAGCACCAAACCCACGATCAAATAAAAAGACAAATGAGGTGTATGACCGTGAGGTTGAGCAGCTTAGTGATGACGAGTCTGATGAAGAGGATTTTCTTTGAGTTGTGGAAAAAGAAAAGTATTTTCTTTAAGTTGCCTTATTGGAAAAAGAGAAATATTTTCTTCGAGTTGCCTTATTGGAAGCATAACATTTTGAGACATAATCTTGATGTCATGCACACTGAGAAGAATGTTTGTGAGAATATTATCGGGACCATTCTCAATGTCTATGGAAAATCTAAAGACAATCTAAAGGGTCAACTTGACTTAGTTGACATGGGAATTCAACATGATCTTCATCCTCAGGAACTTCCTAATGGAAAGACTTCTTTACTGCCTTCTATTTTTGCCATGTTGAAGAAAGAAAAAGAAGTGTTTTGCACGGTGTTGAAAGATATAAAGGTCCTAGATGGGTATGCATCAAATATATCTCGATGTGTCAGTGTTACATATCGAAGACTTTATTCTCTGAAGTCGCATGATTAGCACATATTGATGCAAGATTTAATGTCAGTTGCATTACACAGTTGTATGTCAAATGAAGTGACATCTTGTATAATTGAACTTTCCGATATAATGAAAGTTATTTTTGGGAAAGTTCTAATGGTTCAAGAACTTGAGAAACTGCAAGATCGAGTCGCCTTGACTTTGTGCAACTTGGAGAAGATATTTCCACCTTCATTCTTCACAACTATGGTGCACTTATTGGTTCATTTCCCTCACGAAGCTAAAGTTGGTGGACCAGTTTTTTATCGATGGATGTATCCTATAGAGAGGCGCAAATTTTTTAATATATATCCAACCACTATTGAATATTTCTTTTAATTACAAATATTTATGTAATGTTGGGTTTATCACGTGTCTAGGTTCTTGTGCACGTTGAAGTCTTACTGTCACAATAAGCGTTATCCGAAAGGATCAATTGCTGAAGAGTATTTAGTAGAGGAGTGTCTGACTTTTTGCTCTGGATATTTGGTAGATGTTGAAACGAGATTTAATAGACCAAATAGAAATGAAGTGTGCAATACTAACAACCTAGTTGAGACTTGTTTATTTGGAAGTTTTGGTTAATCACTCGGCAAAGTTGAAATTGCACGATTAGATGACAAGTCTTGGATACACGCACATCGATATGTTCTTTTCAATCATGACTCAATAGACCCCTTACGCACGTAAGTTTATATAATTTATAATGTATTCACTTCATCTTTCATATTTCTCATTCTTTAACCATGTAACTTACTTTATAGTGAGTTTAAAGAAGAGTTGCAATATCGTGTATGCTCTCAAAGATTACATCAATGAGAGATACATAAGTTGTTCGTAGAAACTTTTCATGACATGTTAGGGAAGACGGTAAGCAACTAAATCTTTGTACGATTTGTACCTAATAACTTTTCTTGTTTTACTATATCAATATAAATGTTAACTTATTCACATTTTTTACGTGTAATGGGTTTGGTGTGGGAGAGAAGTTAGTGAAGAGATTAAATGGCTTTCTCAAGGTCCGGGTAGAATTGTTAAAAGATATAATGTCTTTCTTATTAACGGGTTTAGGTTCCACATGAAATCTCAGGAAATATTAAGGACACGAAATTGTGGAGTAGTTGTAACTTCTTCAACTACAAGTTATGCTAGTGCTAGGGACAATCATCCTGTGGAGGGAGATGTAGAATATTATAGAATTCTTATAGACATTATTGAGTTGGACTATTATGGCAAACAGAATGTTGTGTTTTTTTTGTTTTGACTGGGCTGATGTAAATACGAGTCGAGGCATTAAAAGAGATCAATTTGGTTTTACAATGGTGAACTTCTCTCGATTAATTCACACAGGTCACCAATTGATGGACGAACCATATGTATTTCCTTCTCAAGTCAAACAAGTTTTTTATTGCCCTGATCTAATGAAAGAGGGTTGGTATGTTGTATTCTGTAACACCCCTGGAGACTTGATAGACACCGGGGATGAAAGTAGAGATGACATTGAAATAAGATTAGAAAGTTTGCCTTTTACATCACAAAACTTAGATAGAACAATCCCTAGTTCTAGTTCACAATTCCAATGGGTTCGAGAGGACATGGATGAAGATTTTAATGAAAACAAACTGCATAACAATGTAGTAAGATTTATATCTTAACTTATTAATTTATAATATTATTACTTCTAACTTGTTGTTGCATACATACATTAATAGTATTGTTGTCTCTAGTTACTAAAATTGTCTTTTGTTTATTGCAGATACTATGCCTATGAGGAAATTAAGTGATATGTGGATTGTTCAAGTTCCAAGAGAGGAGGAAGCAACAAATGATGACGATTTGTTTGGTGTTGGATCCTCCCAAGTTTTGGAAACAGTTAAAAATGTAGAGATTGAAGCTAATGTTGAACGATTTATTTAAATGCTAGTTGTTTGTTATTATTGACTTGATTTTAAAAATATTACTGATTTATTTCTTATATAGCTAGAAATGGTCGAAGGCGTAAGACTAGAGGGTGCACGACATTGAATGTATTATACAATCTTCCCGTTGGGGAGCACGTGAAAGTTTCAAGAAACGATGTCGGCCAACCCATTGGGGCAGAAGCATGTGTTTTGGGCAGTTACTTAGGCATTGTTGCACGCAATTCTTCGATTTTGCCGATCAATTATGAGTCACGGCGTCAGATGTCGAATAGTAACAAAAATCAGGCTATGGATCTTGTTAAGGTAATAATGTGATTGTAATAGATAATCTATTATAGTTCAAAAATAATATTTATATTTGCTTTAATTGTGTCATTTGTAGGATAAATTTTCTTTAGAGGTCTCAGACGATTATATGAAGCATGCATTAGGGAAAAATGGAGAGACAATAAGAGCTTTTTGAAAAAGACATATTTCAAGAATGATCTCAACCTTCAAGAAAAGCTTCAAAATGTCCCGTCAGGAATTCTCTGATTTCAATGGGAAGATGCAGTTAGGTTTTGGAGTTCAACGAACAGAGTGGTATGATTGATGCACTTTAAAAAAACAATAATATGTCATTATAATATTGGCTTTATACGTAATGCAAATTTTAAATTGTAGGATTGAGAGCGCGTTGGAGTTGCTAGCAGAAAAAAACATAAGTTTACTCACACCGTCGAGTCGAAGAGTTTTGCTCGTATAGCTAATGACAAGGTATTATTATTTTTAATTATTGATTAGTTTTTAATGAATTGCTTTTTCGTAAGTATTAATTTCTATTACTATACGTTGTAGCAAGTTACAACTTGCACCAGCATTGGACGGATAAAGCTCTTCGACATTACGCACACAAAAAGGATGGCTCTTATATGACTCCTAAAGCTGCATAAATTATGGTATATTAATTAGACGGAAAATCTCGATTATGTTATATTTAATATTAATAATATAACATTTTAATTGATTTTCAAGAGAAATTGAGGGGAAATAGGACGGAGCATGAAGCTACAACTTCAACTAATGGTTTTGTTAATATGGATGAGATCGAAAATCAAGTTATTGTTAACGTCTTGGGTTCTGAAAGATATGCTCGGGCTCGCTGCCAAGGATCATTTGTTACCCCGACAAAATATTTTGGGCCTAACTCATCTCAGTACATGCCATCACAGAGCCAGTCTTCTTAGGTAGAAGTTAATCGTTTAAAACAACAGTTAACTCAATTTCAAGCCGAGGTACAAGCGAGAGAATCTGTGAGAGAAAGGAAAGAAGCTGTGAGAGCAATGAGGGAAACTGAGAGAGAAGCAACATATCAAAAGCTTCAAACAGATTTTCAAGAAATGATGGTGATGTTAAGGCATAACCAACCAAAGAATCTACCATCTTAGTTGATTGTAGGTTCATTTATGTGTGAATTCAAATGAACAATGTTGAACTACATTTTAATTTAACGTTTGAACTATATTCCACTTTAATATTTTAGACTTGAAGATGTTTTTGTTGTTTTTACTTTATTTTTTAAAATTTGTTGTTATTTTGGATTATAGTATAGGTTAAATTTGGGTAATTTACATTTAAAAATGCACTATATAGAAGCAGTGAGTGTAGCGGTGTTTACTTAAAAAAACGCCGCTAAAATGTAATGACATATCGCGGCGTTTTCCAAAAAAAACACCACTACTATAAGATTTTAGCGACGTTTTACAAATATAAACGCCACGAAAAAGAGCAACATGTTCGCAATGTTTGTTAGTAAAACGCCTCCAAAGAGTAGTCAATGTCGGCGTTTAGGAACCCAAACGCCGCTATAGAATCATCATTCCCGACGTTTGAATTCAAAAACGCCACTATAAACCAGAGATATATAGCCGCGTTTATTGAACAAACGCCGCTATAAAATAACCATTCTTAACGTTTGAATTCAAAAACGTCACAATAGACCACAGTTTTATTGCGGCGTTTATTTCTCAAATATGACATATTTCATTTGTTATTTTTCTAGCTATTGGGACTTCTTGCTGCTTAATACATGCTGTTTTTGTTATATTTTGTGCAGGAACCCAATTCTGTAAATAGTAGTGAAAACGGGGCATTTCTGTAGTTTTTATTATAATCCTGTCATGACTGGCATCATGGGCACGACACCGGGCACGACGCGTCTGACGTGGCAGTGACGTGGCAATGACGTGGCGACTTCTAGAAGCTTCTGGAACGTTCAGAGAGAGCTTATCAGCTTGTCCGATTAGATTTCCTGCATTTAAATTTCAAAACATTTGAATTATTTATCTTTTGTTTATTATTTTAAATTATCTCATCACTTTATCTTTGTAAATCTAAGCCTATAAATACCACCCTTGGTACAGGCTTAGATCATCAATCATTTTTAGTTTTTATCTTTGTAAACATTTCTAGTTTTAATCCAAGTTCATTTTCCTTTAATTTCTTACTTTCATTTATTTTATGTTCTTCAATTATTTTTCTAAAATCGAGTTAAGTATGATAATCAATATCATGCTTAGCTAAATCCTTTAAGCCAAGAACCAGCCAAGTCAATTCGATTCGTGAGAATTGAACTTGCTTAAATTCTTTTAGGGAAATCATTTTTATCTTTCTGCTTAGATAGTTTGGCAATCGGCCTTACTAAAAGTTTTTAATCGTTTTTCATATCAAAAAGGGCCCTTTGGTCTGAATTCGCTTAAAAACACAGTTGGGAGGAAGGATCGGCCTGTGGCAAATTTCGACTTCCTATGAACACTCTTAGCGGCGGTCCGCTAAGGAAAGATAAAATCAGAAGCGATTCTATTTTTAGACAATTTCTGAGTCGGGTTTTTCCTGCTTTATACTAAATACTTTAACGGCGATAGTCGTGGTTGATTTATTTAAGAACCGTCTTTCGAAGATAGACTTGGGAGGATTGGTTACTCGAGAGAAGAACAAGTTACGACGGGTTGGGCCTCGTAGACTGTAACCGACATGATCCCCGAAATAAAAATCTACTTCAATGATCGAAAGAATTGAAGGAGCTGGTTCGAGGCTGATTTACACACTTGGTTTTTCTTACTACTTTTAATTCTTTTCTCTTTATTTTATTACTTCACCAAAAATCATATCACCCCCTTCTTTTATTCCTTGCTTTTACAGATATTCCTGGGAATTCAGATTCAACAAATCCAAGTCAACAGTTCCAGCTAATCTCCCTGCGGATCGACCCTATTTCCCTATACTTATTCAATTTCTTTATTTATCGTTGAAAGAGGATTTATATATTTATTTTGACCGGTTAAACGACGACTTGTCAAAATTGGCGCTGTTGCCGGGGAGATTTATTTTCGGCAATTTTTGACTGATTTTTGTTTTATTTTATGACCAGGAAGAATCCGGGTACTTTAGCTCCATATAACCCGGAAATCGAAGCAAGCGCTCGTAGAACTCACGGCGAAACCCTTCGACGAAAGAAACAACAAAGCACACGACGACCGGAACAAGAATCCACCTCCGAAACTACACAAATCGAAGAACCTACACAGGAACCAGAACCGATGGTGGAACAAACGATTCGAGAGCTGAACGCAGCCCCTACTGTGCAGCAACCACTCTGCATCGCCTTTCCTCACGGCGATACCCCTTTCCAACTCAAAACGAGCCTAATTCACCTATTACCCACCTTTAATGGCCTCCCTACTGAAAGCCCACATAAACACCTTGCCGAATTTCACATGGTGTGCAGCAGCATGAAACCGCAAGGAGTTTCAGAGGATCAGATAAAACTAAGGGCTTTTCCTTTTTCCTTAGCCGGAACGGCTAAAGAGTGGTTATTTTATTTACCTCCGAATTCTATTAATACATGGGTTGATCTTTCTCGTGTTTTCCTTGACAGGTATTTCCCTGCAGCAAAAGCGACTGAACTTAGGCGAAGCATTTTGAGTATCCAACAAATGCACGACGAATCCCTATATGATTATTGGGAAAGGTTCAAGAAGCTGTGCGCAAGCTGTCCGCAACATGGCCTATCCGAGCAAACACTCCTTCAATACCTATATGAAGGAATGTTACCAATGGACAAAAAGATGGTAGATGCAGCAAGCGGTGGCGCGCTCATTAACATGACTCCTACTGCGGCGAGAACATTAATCTCCACAATGGCTGCAAACTCGCAGCAATTTGGTTCTACAAGTGAACCCAGCCGACGGGTTCACACAGTAAGCACAATTTCATTAGAGAATAAAATTGATAATTTGACTAATATTGTGTATTCTCTTGTTTCAGGGGAGATAAAAGCTGCTAAGGTATGCGGAATATGCACTATGCCATATCACGCAACCGACTTATGCCCATTGTTGCGAGATACGTCTGGTGCCCAAGTTAACGCCATTCACAACTTTCCCGGACCTCCCCAAAGACCCTATAACCCACATAGCAATACATTCAATCCCGGTTGGAGAGATCACCCAAACTTGAGCTACGGTAATCAGAACCCGAATTACCAACCTAGGCAACAACCTCCCTACCAAAACCAAGCACCCCAAAAATCTTTGCTTGAGTCTATTGTTGAGAGATTGGCAGTTTCGCAGGAAAAATTCCAAACCCAAACACAATCCCATCTCCAACAACTCGACAAACAAATAAGCCAACTAGCTCAAGCCGTTAGCCGTATAGAATCCCAGGGAAAGTTACCATCCCAAACCGAAACCAACCCAAGGGAAAACGTTAGTGCGATAACTTTGCGTAGTGGAACGGTGATAACGCCTAAACCGCCCAAGCAAGATGAGCAAAAATCCGACGAGCAAGGCAGCTCTCCAAAGGACCAGAACGAAAAGTCTCCACCCCTTACAGGTAACTCTAAATCCAATATTTATGTTTCTACTTACGAACCTGTTCCTCCTTTTCCAGGTAGATTGGCGAAACGAGATAAAAAAGAGGAAGAGAAGGAAATTTTGGATATATTCAAAAAAGTGGAAATCAACATTCCACTTTTGGATGTTATTCGGAAGGTCCCTAAGTACGCAAAATTTTTGAAAGATCTATGCACAAACCGAAGGCGATTGTCTACGAATGAAAAAGTTAACCTTGGTGAGAACGTTTCGTCTATTCTTCAAAGACCATTGCCGCCAAAGTACAAGGATCAAGGTATGTTTGCGATTCCTTGTAAAATTGGGAATGTTGGGATAAAAAGAGCGATGTGCGATTTAGGCGCGTCTATCAACGTCATGCCGTTAAGCGTCTACAACAAAATGTCGACTGAACCTTTGAAGGAAACGCGAGTGACGGTTCAACTAGTTGATCGTTCAGTTATCTACCCCGAGGGAGTTCTAGAAAACGTGTTGGTACAGGTAAAAAATCTTATTTTTCCTGCTGATTTTTACATTATTGACATGGAAAATGATCGCAGCAATAACGGATCCGAAATCTTGCTTGGCCGACCTTTCCTATCAACTGCGCATACAAAGATTGATGTCCGCGGCGACATCTTAACTATGGAATTTGATGGGGAAGTAGTTAAATTTGATATGTATAAAGCTATGAAGTATCCTGATTCGGTCGCAAGTTTAAATTTCATTGATATTATAGATCCGTTAGCTGATGATTTGATCGAAACTAATTTGTGTTATGAATTTTGTAGGGAATTCGCAGATCTCGACAATAAAAACAAAGGCGAAATCATTTCAAATCTTTCTTCCCTTTCTGATTTTCGATTAATTCCAATTCGAACTAAACGTTTTCCATCAATTTTGCAGGAACCAAAGCCAAGGTTGGAATGGTTTGATTATATATTTTTAGGTGACAACCAAACTTTGCCAAACATCATCTTGAGTAAGTTGTCGTCTTGGGAAGGAGGTAGAAGCTTAGTTGTTGTTTTTCGCACAAAAAGAAAGATGAAGGAAGACGTTAAAACGACGAGCGATGGACCTTATCGATTATTTGAAGACCTTTATTTTGAAGAGCCAAAAATTTAGCAAAGGTTGTCGAGCTAAACGACGTTAAAAAAGCGCTAAATGGGAGGCAACCCATTGATTTATTTTTCGTCAATTTTTACTTCCTTTTTTTTATTTAATTTATGCTTCTTTATTTTTCATTTTCTTTCGTTGCCTTAATAAATTTTCCTTTCCCTCTGCAGGTTTCTTTTCGCACACAACAAGCCAAGTTTCTAACCCTTCACAGCAGCACATTTCGACCATAAGCATTGGAGTGCACCATTTCATTAAACGGTGCACATTAGCATAACCCAAAGAAGCCGGCGCATCTTAGCCTATTCTCTTAAAAAAACATTTCCCTTTTTTCCCTTTCCTGTCTTTCTTTCCCGTAAGCTACCCAAACCCTAAAAAAAATACACAACCAAACACCTTTGTTTTTTTTTACCCAGCCACGCCGACTTCACCATTCCCCACACCTCCTCCTCGTCGTGGTAGTCGACAACGCCAAGCCCCCAGCCCTCGATCGAAAACCCCACGCCTATGGCTTCCACCGCACCTCCGCCTTCTCCCCCAACAGTTAGCCGCCATTCGCAGCTCTCTAACAACACCGCTGGACCAAGCTCCACCCGCCGACCGCCTTCTCGACGGTCACCATCACCATCATCACAATCATCATTGATCACGGGGAGTTCCCTTTACCCCTCTTTGCCTTACTTTTTTTTATCCTTTTTATGAATTGGGGCAATTCACTTAAGTGAGGGGGAGGGTAAATTACCACTTGTCGTAGCTTGTTTGATAATATGTTTTGATTTTGATTAAACCTTGAGATGAATTTTTTGCCATTACTTGTTGTCCAGCATGTTGTACTTGTTCTAGTGCTTAGGAATGATTGAATTGGAGCATTTTTGATAACCAAATGATATGGGTATTCTTCAGCTTGACATTCTCTTTTAATTACTCTTGATTGTGTTGATTAGATTTCTCGCCTATCTTAATCAAATTTACCCAGTTTTGTGAGACTTTGAGCCTTGAGCATGCATCCTTCATATTATGCTCATTCATTTTGCTTGAGAGTGTCATCTTGAATTTTAGGAATCTAGAACTTGTGGCTTGCTTACAATTCGAGACTACACTAAGAACAAGGTGCTTTAAAATGATTTAGGCATTAGGCTTTAAACCTCTTCCTTTCCTTTTCGTTTTAATTTACCCTTTCTCATCGCCTAGTGAAACCTTGTTAACCTTACACCCCATTCCCTTGGCTTAACCACTTTTTGATTGATCAAATGCTAGAAACCATATTACTAGGCAAATAAGGAGCTGAAATTTAAATTAAGGGCATAATTCTTCGAAATGAAAAAAAAACAGAATAAGGAAGCAATTGCTTCGAAAGAAAGAAAGAAAGAAAAACAAAAAAAACATGAGAAAAACAGTTTCGAAGAACATAAAAATGTATGTTGCTTGCTCATCTTTAAGCTCCTCATTTGTTTTCATTGATTGTTGTTTGAAAAAATCTTGCATTGATCATTTCTTTGATTATTTCCTTTCCATCTTTTTACCCTTTTCTAAACCCACATTACACCTTGAATAAAACACCTAATGATTTTTGCACCTCGATTCTATTAAAGTAGTGGAGAATTGAACTTGTTACAAGCATATGGAAACCTTTGTTCATGATTGACTTTGAGTGTTTCTGCTTCACTTTTACCTATAAACACTTTGAGTGCTCTTGAGTGTATCTTGGTGAGGATTAACACTAGGCTAAGATTTGATTAATGCTTGATAGGTAATTGAAAGGGACAATGGCTGCTCTTTGCTTGTATTTATTTGGTTTGATTATGTTTCTTTCATGAAGCTCCTTTTGCGCTAAAACTCTTATGATTATGTTCGATGCTTGTAATGGCTTGAGAAATGCATTCTTGGGTTTATGATTTTTTCGGACATACTTGAGGACAAGTATGAGACAAGTGAGGGGGAATTTGATGAGTTCTCAAATATGACATATTTCATTTGTTATTTTTCTAGCTATTGGGACTTCTTGCTGCTTAATACATGCTGTTTTTGTTATATTTTGTGCAGGAACCCAATTCTGGAAATAGCAGTGAAAACGGGGCATTTCTGCAGTTTTTATTATAATCCTGTCATGACTGGCATCATGGGCACGACACCGGGCACGACGGGTCTGACGTGGCAGTGACGTGGCAATGACGTGGTGACTTCTAGAAGCTTCTGGAACGTTCTGAGAGAGCTTATCAACTTGTCCGATTAGATTTCCTGCATTTAAATTTCAAAACATTTGAATTATTTATCTTTTGTTTATTATTTTAAATTATCTCATCACTTTATCTTTGTAAATCTAAGCTTATAAATACCACCCTTGGTACAGGCTTAGATCATCAATCATTTTTAGTTTTTATCTTTGTAAACATTTCTAGTTTTAATCCAAGTTCATTTTCCTTTAATTTCTTATTTTCATTTATTTTATGTTCTTCAGTTATTTTTCTAAAATCGAGTTAAGTATGATAAGCAATATCATGCTTAGCTAAATCCTTTAAGCCAAGAACCAGCCAAGTCAATTCGATTCGTGAGAATTGAACTTGCTTAAATTCTTTTGGGGAAATCATTTTTATCTTTCTGCTTAGATAGTTTGGCAGTCGGCCTTACTAAAAGTTTTTAATCGTTTTTCATATCAAAAAGGGCCCTTTGGTCTGAATTCGCTTAAAAACACAGTTGGGAGGAAGAATCGGCCTGTGGCAAATTTCAACTTCCTATGAACACTCTTAGCGGCGGTCCGCTAAGGAAAGATAAAATCAGAAGCGATTCTATTTTTAGACAATTTCTGAGTCGGGTTTTTCCTGCTTTATACTAAATACTTTAACGGCGATAGTCGTGGTTGATTTATTTAAGAACCGTCTTTCGAAGATAGACTTGGGAGGATTGGTTACTCGAGAGAAGAACAAGTTACGACGGGTTGGGCCTCGTAGACTGTAACCGACATGATCCCCGAAATAAAAATCTACTTCAATGATCGAAAGAATTGAAGGAGCTGGTTCGAGGCTGATTTACACACTTGGTTTTTCTTACTACTTTTAATTCTTTTCTCTTTATTTTATTACTTCACCAAAAATCATATCACCCCCTTCTTTTATTCCTTGCTTTTACAGATATTCCTGGGAATTCAGATTCAACAAATCCAAGTCAACAGTTCCAGCTAATCTCCCTGCGGATCGACCCTCTTTCCCTATACTTATTCAATTTCTTTATTTATCGTTGAAAGAGGATTTATATATTTATTTTGACCGGTTAAACGACGACTTGTCAAGAACAAAATCTATAGCGGCGTTTGTAAGACTAGAACGCCATTACTTGTTGCACCGGTGCTTCTTGCGGCTCTTTTGGTGGCGTTTTTTTTAGTGCCGAGAGTGTTTTTAGCGGCGCTAAGAAACGCCGCTATAGGGCTTAAAACGCCGTTAAAAACCTATTATGCTGTAGTGAATCCACAATTTTAGGACCTATTTTAATTTGTTTTGGTAATGGGGCCATTATCTTGGCAAGACACCCCTATATTTTCAAGTTTGTAGGAAGGTTTTCGACCTTTCCATAACTCATATGGGGTCTTGTCATTTTTCTTTCGGGAAACCTTATTTAAAAGGTAATTAGTTGAAAGAATTGCCCCACCCCACATGTTCTGTGATAACCTAGAACTTCCTAGCAAGGCGTTCATCATTTCCTTCAAATTTTGAAATTTTTTTCTCATTCGGCTACTCCATTGTATTGAGGAGAGTAAGGTAGTGTTACTTCGTGAATAATACCATGTTGTGAACAATATTAACTAAATGGTTCAACGTATTCACCACCACGATCACTTCTTACCATCTTAATCTTTTTATTAAGTTGGTTTTCAACTTACTTATAGAGTATAAATTTCTCTATAACTTCGTCTTTGCTCTTAAGCAAATACACATAGCAATATGTTTTGCTATCATCAATGAAGGTAATAAAATATTCATACCCTCCCCTAGTTTTGACAAACTTTAAGCCACAAACATCACTCTTTATTAAATCAAAAGGTTTTGTACTTCTTTCAACAATTTAAAATGAAAACTTTGTTAATTTTTTTAACATGTTAATTTTGCCTCAACACAAAATTTAAATTTATGATTATAATTAATGTGAAATGAGGGAATGTGCTCCAAGTTAATCAACCTACGTAAGGTATCATAGTTAACATGTCTGAACCTACCGTGCCATAAATCGTATGACTCAAGCATATAAACAAAAGAAATTTTTTTTTCTTATTCATTGTTTTAGCTTTTACAGAGATAGTATTGAGTTTCAACATATTATTCAGTACATATCCTTTTCCTACAAATATTCCTCATTTTTGACAAAATTAACTTATGAGATTTAAACATCATCCTAAAGCCATGCATACTTAGGAGGGTCCCAGAAACAAGGTTCTTTTGTATGTCAGGTACATACAACACGTTTTGAAGCTCCAACTCTTTGCCCGAAGTCATCTTCAAAATTATAGTTCGCTTCCCCTTGATCTTGAAAGTTGCATCATTGCCCATGTAGATTTTCTTCTTATTCTCACTAGCAACCAACTCAACGAATGAGTCTTTGTCATTACAAATGTGGTGTGTGGCACCGGTATCAAGCCACTGTTCTCTTGGACCTGAGTTAACCATGATAATTTCAAAAATCACATCACATACATCCATATTGGATGGTTGTAAATTTCTTCCACAGCATTGGCTTGAAAATCACATAGTAAAACAATAGAAAATTTATTTTGAAAACTAGATGATCAACTACAATAACACAACTGCAGAGATCACTAACTACAACATTTCCTTCTCCTATCACGAAATATTACTTTTGAAAATCACATAGTAAAACAATAGAAAATTCGTTTTGAATTGTGTAAAACCTAAAAAGTTTACACCCTACTTATAGGTGTTTCACGAGGGGTATAAGCGAAAATTGTTGACCTAATGGAGCATTTATGATTTTGAGAACTAATGAGCAGTTTCTAATATTACTGTCTGAAATAGAGAAAATTTTAATATTTTTTCTTTTTTAATTCCAAAACATGCTCTTATTTGAGGAAAAATTATTTTAAATTTGGGTAAAAATATTACCAAGCCCACGGAGAACCAGACCCGATTCCGACATTTGTATTATCCTCGTCGTGCATGTATGCACGTTTACGAACCAAAAATTGGTTCATATTTTCCTGAACAACGTTCGGATGAATTTTTCCAACACCACTCCTTCAACAACATTTGATTCAACCCTACTAGCTTCTATAACCTTTTTCTCTTCTAGGTCATTACCACGCCTCTGGACGGAATTGCTGGTACCTTCCACCTTTTTCCAATAAGCATTTTGCGAGCCCGAAAACAAGCCATAGATACTCGAATTTTATAGCCACAAACTTGAATCCATCCAGTGTTCCTATTTCTCTATTGGCATCCACAAGCTTCGAAAATCTCACAAAACCAAACTCATATCCATTTTTACACCTCTTTCGTGGAATGAAAGCGTCAATAACTTTTCATGAGCGCTAAACACCGACCATAGCCCTCTCCAGTGAATATCCTCCGGTATGTTAAAGACAAACAAAGTGAAACACCCTCTCATGTCGCCTTGTTCTCTCTCCTATTCTATTCAAGTTAATACTAAGAAAATTATATTTTCTTATTATTGCCAATATAATGACGGATGCAATTAATGCTTGATTAATAAAAGTCTCTTTTATATTTTACGATGGATAAAGATGAATATTTTTATATTTAAGAAACTCCATGTATTCAATTAGTTTATATTTTTATTTTTTGTGTTTATAATATATGAACGCTAGCTGAATGATGGAGTTCCACTCAATATATCTGAAAAAGGGAGTTATTAAATGCGTATTTTCATGGCAGAACGCAGCAGCATAAACCTTGCTCACATTTGAGAAAACCATATATAAGAAAGGCAGGCAATTCTTGTGGACATGAAATAGCATCTTCATGAAGATGAATTAGGGACCACATGACCATTGAAATTTGAAACCATCTCCATATCCCCATAATTCTTTTGGTGGAACTGCCTTAATTTCCAAAACCATGGACCCCCCCCCCCCCCCCCCCCCCCACACACACACACACACACACGCCACCCAAATTGTGTGAAAAAATAAAATAAAAATTAAAGGAAAATAGAATTCTGAAGTTTCAACTGAAACAAGAACCACAAACATTTTAATCACTTAGCTCAGGCATTGAATGAATGAAAGATAGGGGAGACCTAACAAACGTGTATATATATTTGTATAACTTAACCTTGTAGTAAATTATAAACATTTTCTTCCAGTACATATGTAAATTAACAAATGTAGCTTCACGTGTATATTATATGTATTCAGTATCTTATCTATGCTATCAAGGCCATTTATATATATCATTTCCATCTTTTGAATGGATCCCTTTTCTATTCGTTGCTATCCTGCCAAATCATGAAGCAGCTGTGCGCCCATCAAGTTCCTGTAAGGCAAATGCTGTCCTTCTCCATCTAAAAGTGAGTACTGAACCGGTTGACAATCTTCCATTTGGTCTCTAGGGTAAAACAAAGAGCTTTGTAATGCTGGGGTGAAGGCTAAGCTCACCCCATTCCCATCATGCTGTTGTAACCCTAACGTCAATGACACACCCGATCCTCCGTTGAAACTTTGATTATTACCATTCTGATTATTTCCATATGATAATACCCCACCACCACCTGCTGTTTGATGACGGTAGGAAGCCAAGTCCAATTCCATGGCACCATAAGTTGAAAAACCCTGTTGTTGTTGTTGTTGTTGCTGGTGATGATGCAAGCCGGGCTGGTTCTCAAGGGTTTTCGAACTTTTTGCGTCGCTTTTATCCGGGTTCATAGTGATAATGGAAGAGAGACATTCGGAGTCGACTCGGACAAGCTGGTCCGGGGTGTGTCTTTTATCATTTTGATTAAGGTGGCCGGTATTATCATTAACATTAGTGGCTCCATTAGGTGAGGCCATGTTGTTTTCATGCTCCTTCGTTTCTTCAAATACATTTCTTCCACCATTGGCTTCCATAGTCTCACTCTAGCATTGATGAACCAATTGGATACCTATCGAAACACGAGTAAAAACAAAAGTCATCATATGATCAATATATTATATAGTACAAGATTTTGGTATATATGATACGAATACAATAATTGCAAATGGTTATAACAACTTGAGATCCCAACAAGATATGCTCCATGAATAATATAAATCAATTCATGGGGAGTTATAATATATGGTATTATTATTATTATAATTATATAGAGGGATGTGGACATGCCTGGCTTCTTGAGAGACCTGTTTGGCGGGCTAAGATATGTTTATCAACATCGCTTGGATACCTGCAAATATAGAGTTAAAATTGAAACTTTTCAGGCAAGGATAGTACAATAAGTAGCTTGTTTGTGAGGGAAAAGATGGGTCCTAGTTAAATATGTGTATGGAATCAAATCCACATACAAATAACAGAGAGAAGTTGTAGGTGAAAAGAAGCTAAATGATTGAAATAAGATGACAAAAAAGAATGCGAAATCTGAATGGTGATGGGAAAAAACTAACAAAGAGTATTTCATGTGTAAAAAAAACTTTGAAACTTATAGAGAATGAGAGGGAGAGAGGGTTTTACGGGTGTAGAAAGTGCTCAAATAACCAAGCTCGAAGAACGGAGACTGATCTTTCGGGCAGGCCTCTTTGGGGTCTCCATGGATGAGAATCCATCATGTTCATTTGTTGAAAAGCCCTTTGTTGCCTTAAAGCTTGATCGAGGATCCTTAGCCTTGGGGTTTCGCCTCTGCTTGCCCCGGCTACAACTTGGTCTTTTTCTCCCATGGCCTTCCTCGTAGCTTGAATCTGGCCGACAATGCCATCCCTCAGGCATCTGAAATGCCTTGACATAGCCTTGGACGCTAAAGCTGAATACACGGCTGCTGCCCCAATGCCAGCCACTGCTTCAAACGAAGATACCACCGCTTTCATTTGATCGCAATAGTGCTTGTATCTTCTATCCACCTAAACATGTCGACAAAGGGAAATGAGAATTAAAGCTAAAAATTGTCACGATGTGGGCATTTATGGGGAGGCCCCGGAGTCGCTAAATTAGTTCAAGAAACCAAAGTTCGAGACCCCATTTTCATAATTCGGGTTAAAGGAAAGAAAAAATGTTCCTTCTTCTGAAAAAGATGGGAAAAGAAACCATCTTTGAGGACTAAAAGTAGATTACATACCTCTTCCAGCATTGAAAGCAGCTTGATTTTTCTTTTTTGTAACTCCATGAAATCAAGCGAATGAAGAGATTGTTTCATTGAAGAGCTAGCTCCATTTTCATCATCCCACTGTTTGTTGTTCTTATGGGTCAACAGCTTTTGTTTTGAAGCATCGATTTGTTTAGTTCCCAGGCTGCAAAACTCATTCAAAAGTTCTTGAGCAGGTCCCAAGTAGTTTGAATTCTGGAGTTGGAACTGCCCTTGAAGGTGTAAATTTGCAGGCTTTACAAAGAAGCCATCTCTAGAACTTGATGAACCAATGAACCTCGTATCATCATAGCCATGACCGGCTTGTCTCAGTTCAAAAGACTGTAGCCCAATACTAGTGGGATTGGTCGATGAAAGAGAGAGGGAAAGACCTTGACTTGGTCTCTCGTTACCCTCGCAAGGGAAAACACACCTCAAAGAAGAACCGTCAACAAGCAACCTGTTTTCTTGCCAAGGAGCTGACTCGGTTCCAACCATTAGATTCTCAGCACTGGTTTCAGATAACCCAGTTGTGAACTCGGGTTTGTGGAACTCTTCATGTTGATAGAACTCCGTCGTCGACTCATTTACTGCCTTGGAAGAAGAAGGACCCGCAGCGTCGTTGCTTCCGTTTTTGTTGAAGAATCCTTCCATCTCCACGCCTGCTGTCAAGTTGAAGATCTCAGGACTGGATTCAAAGCCTTGGATCTGATTCACGAGATGGGTTTGCATGGTTGAGTTGCCAGATGAAACATCCGAGTAACAAAAACCAGCTGACGACACAATATTATTCCTTGATTTATCATCAAAAATTTCTCTAGCCATGTTCCTTCCCTTTTAATGTTTATACTTCGGAGATACTGATCAAAGAGTTGATGTGGATTCTGCAACAAAAACAATTCCATCAAGATTCACTCCAAGAATAAAAGGGAACCCCATAATAATGAAAGCACGGTTATGAATTGTACCTAATGAACAAAGATCAGTTCTTGTTAAAACAAAAAATTACGAGAGCTTTTAAAAAGCTTTGGGCGTTGGGGGTTCTTTCATTTCTCCATTAATTGGAACAAACTTAATTAAGAGAGAGAGGAAAGGGATGCCTTACCAGATATGGAACAAGTTGAAACTTTGTTGTTAAAGAATCAACAGATACGGAGGAAAGGGAATTGAAGAAGAAGAAGAAGATCTGGCCTTGGCCTTGGCCTTGTATATTTGTTCTATGTTATACCCAACATGGGGTGCCATGAAAACGCAACCAACCGAGGGAGAGAAAAAGGTAAGATAAAATCTTCCCTACAAAAAGAAGTTTCAGATCCAGAGGTGATGATGGGGGCCCTTCATCATCATATTCATACTCATCCTTTCTCCCTCACTACCTCATCTGGGTCAATGCGTTTGCATAAGTAAATTTTCAAGGAGATGTTAATCGTTGTTGTTCTAATAATATTTGATTAAATTGATACTTATAAAATATATATTCAAAAAATTAGAATACATCCAAAGTAGACATCCTACTAAGAAAATTCTCCCTCCAACAATAAATATAATTTAGAGTAGAACATAAAATACTTTACGATGCTAGAAATTAATTTAAGAAAAACTTCATATTTAGTACTCAACTATTCCCGCATTACTCTTTTGGTACCCAACTATTATTTTTAGTAAAATAGTACCTAATATTACGTTTTTGTTTTGTTTTGGTACCCGGCAATTAAAAACAAACGGAGATGATGACATGGCTTGGAAGAATTTAAGGTCAATTTGAGGTTGGAAGAGCGTAGACTAGAGATCCGAGTTTTCGGGAGTGGTTCAAGGAAATCAAGGTTCGGGTTAAGATAAAAATATGAGAAAATACTTAAAAATCATTAATAATTATATAAATGATTTTGGTAAAATCAATTTTAAGAAAATGATTTTGGAAGTGCAACATTTTGTGTAGTAACCAAAATGCGATTTTTGCAAATTTATTTTAGTGACTATTTTATAAAAGGATTGGAACTTTGAATCATTAAGAAGTTATTTTACCTTTTTTTATCAGATTTCTCTCTTAATTTAGGAAATTTTAAAAGAGGTTTTTTATTAAAGATTAAAAGGTTTAATAAAGGAGGATTGACTTTTTCATTAAAATCTATTTCACGTCATTTTCTCTCATCATATTTTCTCTCATTCTATTTTCTCTCAAAGATTTCCTTCAGCCAAACAGTAAAGTGTTCATTAATTCTATATTTTGAGCGTATTCCATATCATATTATTGATGTTCTTAAGTACATTTTAGGCACAATTAGGTTCATACATTGCATATTTACAATATTCTTTACTTTACCATGTTTATGTTGAATATCTTTAATTTGGTGAGGAAAGGAATTGTTTTAGTTTAATTTTAGTTTTAGGTACTAGAAGCCGGCAGAAGGAGAGAGGAGCTGAGGAGCTTATGCTGAGGTAGCAAGCCTAGGAGCTGTACTGAAGCAGCTCAACACAAAGAGAAGTGCTACCGAGTAGCCGTCGCCGCCATACCTGCTGCCCAGGGCAGCAAGCTGAGGAATTGGAAAATTGGAGTGCGATCTGTAGAGCAGAAAATCATGATTCCAACGATGCCATCCACTCAATTTTCTGACGTCTGGAGAAGCGGACATAGCCGCCGAAGGAGGAGATCAAGATGACTTGGGGTGCAAGGAAACAAGAAAGGGTCCATATTCAACTAAAAGAAATCATAATTAAAGGTTGCATTTAATGCAAAAGCTACTTTGAAGACTTCTACTCCAAGGAGGACTTGACCTAACTAACGCCTATATATACTATACATATTTTGTAATTGTAGACATCTTAGGTGTTCTTTTGGGCATAGTCTAGGTTTTCTTGCCGCCAACAATGTTCTAAATTTTCTCTTGAGTTTGGGTTATGTTGTAAACTAGTGTGAGAACGAATGTTTAGGAATTAAGTTTGTATTTGTAGTAAAACTTCAAGGTTTGCTAATTCCATGCTCTTCATAGTGTTCAATTAAGTTCGAAAGATTAGTTGTTAACTATCTATTTGTTTGGTGTCGAGAGAGTCGAACTCACGAAAGGGATAAGTACGATCCTCATCCTAATCAGGTGTTGATCAATCCAGCCTAGACATTGGTTAAGGTTTAAGGTGGCTAAAAAGGAACGAACAAAGGTTGATGTTCATTGTACGATTCATGCCGACGGTATCATCTGCAGTGGGCAATAACAACACTCCGACTTAGACATAAACGAGATCATTATCGAAGCGTTCTGCCAAGCCTTGAAGGACCACCGAGTTTTCCGCCGAGCCATCCATCCGTTTTACTGCCAAGGCAGCGAAAGCGTCGAAGCAGCTAATCTGCCATCCTCCGCCGAGGCAACAAAGTCTGGCAGCGCAAAGCAACTTAACCTATTCAACGCAGTTTCACAATACTAAGCAGCATAACCTGACCCATTCCATCACCCCGATCTTTTCTATTAAATTACATGTGTTTTATTTACTTTTCTTTATAAACTAAAAGTTACTAATGCATTTATTTTCTGTGCAGGAATTGCGACTCGAATATGTTGTCCAATCCCTGTGGGAGACAATATCTTTTATACTATAACTTGACAAGAGTGTGCACTTGCACTCATATTTAGAGAACACCCAAACGCTCTATAAGTTTTGGAGCCGTTGCCGGGGATTGAAAACATTAAATTCATTTTTATTTTTCTGCACTTTTATATTATTTGTATTTAATTTTAATTTTTATTATTATTTTATTCAAAAAAAATAGAATTTACAGTTTTCTTGTCTAGTCCATGACCAGAGCAAACCCATCGGGCGAAATCGTTTTCTTTGACGAGATCGAACGAAGAGCAAGAGAACTTAAGAAAGAAGCAAGAGAAGCCCTCGGGAAAGCCAAAGAAGAAGGAAAGGCAGAGGAAGCCATGGTTAACGACTAAGACGACAACCCTGCCAACGATGCTCGAAATGGCAGGGTTGGGCAGCAAGATCCGCCGCCTAGACAGCAGCCAATTCAACGTAGGCAGCAACCCCCAATTCCGCCCAGGCAGCCACTATATGTCCGCACCACCAGGGACTATTTGGAGCACGATTTCAGAGTGTTTGATCCAACTGTGACCGAGCCTGAAATCGAAGCGGATCTCTTTGAGTTAAAGCCCGTGATGTTCAATATGATCAACACCTTGGGGCAATTTGGAGGAACTGCCACAGAAGATGTTCGACAGCACTTGAGAGGATTTCTAGACATATGCAGAGCTTTCAAGATACATGGAGTTCATCAAGACGTGCTGAAGCTGAGATTATTTCCCTATTCACTAAGGGATAGGCCAAAACAATGGCTGAACAACCAATCGGCGGGATCATTCAATACTTGGACAGAATTGTGCAAGGATTTCTTAGATCGTTTCAGTCCTTCAAACATTAAAGATAGGTTGATAAACGAGATTGCAACCTTTCGCCAAGGAGATGACGAACCAATGTATGAAGCTTGGGAGAGGTACCAACATATGCTAAACAACTGCCCGCTTCATGGTTTCCCATCTTAAACTCAGTTGTCAATGTTCTACAATAGAGTAAATCAACCGACACGAATGATGCTCAACGCCTCAGCCAATGGAATCATCCTGGATAGACCACCTGAGGAGGCACTACAGATTCTGAACATAATTGCAAAAAATGACTACAAGTTCCCTACAGCCTGCTGCGGCGACATGAGGCTGCCAGCTGTTGTGAATTAAGTAGAGGCCACTGAATCTGTTAATTCCCGCCTGGACAAGCTGACAGAGCTGGTGATGAGTATGGCCAAAGGAAAGACATATAAGGCCAAGGCTGTGGAGCCTTTTTGTGATGAGTGTGAGGGCAATCACGATTCCTCTGAGTGTAGTGAATCCACCAACTTCATGGGAACATATGGAAGGAATAGCAGACCCAACACCAACAGATACAACCCAGGCTGGAAGAAGCATCTGAACTTCTCCTGGAGTAATCCAAACACGGCTAAAAATCTAACTCAACAACCAGGAGGATACCAACAGAACATGTCAAGACAGCCGCCTCAACAGCAACAGAATACGAACAATAACTCACTCAAAACTACTTGACTTACTTTTATGTCTCGAACCAGTGATTTTATTGTTCGTACAAATAAATTTATTGATAAAACTGAGTCGTTAATGGATAGGACTGAGATGAGGATGAACAATCAGGAGGCTGCAATAAAGAACCTAGAGACCTGGTTTGGGCAATTCACGGAGATCATAAGCAACATGACAATAGGTGCATCATCCAACAGCACAGAGGTAGCAGTCAAACCCACCTATGAACAATGTAAAGCCATATCAACCAGAAGTGGGAAACAACTAGACGAGCCCAGAACTGGACAACCAATGGACCAGCAAATAGAACAGCATACCGCGGCAGGATCAAAACCAGCCGCCCTGGTAGATGAGACTGACATCAGCCCTAAAGAGGATGATCCTGAGTCGCCATAGATTAGATTTCCATGCAAGGAACGCATTCAGGACATCTGTTTGCCGCCACCTTTTTCTTCAAAGACTAAAACAACAGAAACAAGAGCACCATTTTCGAAAATTTCTGGATATTCTAAAACAGGTGCAGATTAACATCACTCTCGTGGAAGCCATCCAGAGCATGCCTAATTACGCAAAATATCTGAAGGACATGGTTTCCAAGAGCAAAAGAATTGAGGAGTTTGAAACCGTAGATGTGACAGAAGAGTGCATGGCTATGCTACACAACAAGCTACCGACCAAAAGAACAGATCCGGGCAGCTTCATTATTCCATACAGAATCGGCAACAACAATTCCATGAGAGCCCTGTGCGATTTAGGAGCCAACATTAACCTGATGCCAAAGGCGGTCTTCGACAAGTTAGGTATTGGGCAAGCCAAACCCACCTCCATCATGCTGAAACTAATAGACCATTCATTTTTACAACCGGAGGGCAAAGTCGAAGACTTCCTCATCCTAGACTCTGAGGCCGATGAGAACGCCCCCATCATACTTGGGTGACCATTTCTGGCCACAAGCATAACGCTAATTGATGTGGAGCATGAGGAGCTGATCATGAAGAAAGAGAAGGATGCCCAAACGCTTAGGCTTCCGAAATCAGCACTGAAACAGGGAACGACAGCAGCCGCCCAGGCAGGCAGCATGGCAGAATGCAGGACCCCGAGGAACAAGAGGACACCCCAGGAGGGAGAAAAGCGAAAAAACACCTTAGGAAGTGGTTATGTCTAGGAGATGCACCTCAATGCACTCCCAACATAACTTAATTTATTTTTAATTTCTTTCTTTTTATGTTTTAGGATTAGACATTAATTTATTTGCGATTTATATTCCACATTTTTATTTAAGTATATTTCTTTTATTTTTTCTTTATTGAGTTTATTATTTTATTTTTAGGTTTAGGAATAAAGAAGCAGGACAAAAGAGACGGCCCATCAAGGAGCCCGGCCACCATCCTGCCAAGATAGCTGGGGACGACCTAGTGCAGAAATCGCGTAACGGCTAGTTGACTACCAACGGCTAGCTGCCAACGGATAGAGAAGTAACGGGCAGAAAACCCGTAACGTGCGCGAAGCAATTTGCCCATTGGGAATTTAATGCCGCCAAGGCACCTCTCGGCACCATTTATATAAATCCCACTTCTCCCATTCATTTACTTTACTTTCATCTCTTTGTTAACCTATTCTTGAGTCCACTGCTCTCTTTCTCATTATCTTCTTTTAGTTTCAGATTACAAAGAAACCGTCTCACACATGACATCATCATCACAATCCAAACCCACCTTCCAATGTTTCTTCTCCAATGAAGATGCAAAGCGGTACAGAACCTAGTTCGCAAAGCAAGCCATATGGGAGGAACAAGGGTTCCACTATTCGCAGCAGACAGGGGATCTCGGCCTTGAGCCCGCCCTATTCGAGAAAATCCACAGCAAGGGCTGGGAGATATTCACATGACATCTGAAGGTGGCAAACATCATGATGGTTAGAGAATTTTATGCACCACCACCCCGCCCAGAGCTACCCTTCGTTTCTTTTTCCGAGGAGAGCCTGTCAAGTTAAACGTTGTCGTCATCAATAGCTTTTATGGATTAGAGATGGACAGCAACCTTCACGAAGAATGGAGGCAGTCACTGCCGTCTACCGACTATGACAAAATCAAGGCCCAGTTGCGCGAAACCAATACCCCTTGGTTGGCGAGAAAACATGGCGGCTCCGTACAACGCTACAGATTACTGTTGGAGGCGATGTTATGTAACACATTCATCAAACGACTTCTGCTGCCCACCGCTCATAATTCCACCATGGATCGGCCGCTTCTCGCTCTCATTCACTCTATCATGATGAACAGACCGATCACCATTAGGGAAATAATCTGCAAGAAGATCAACAATTGCTTCTAGAAATCAAAGGGGGCCGACTTTACTTCCCATCACTCATCACGGGCTTGTGTGCCAATTTCAACATCTCATCAGATCCTAACAACGAGATGACATCCGCCAAAGAGGGCTAGACCAGAAAGGTCCGCCTACAGATGATGCAAGCACCAGAAACGGAGCAGATCACACCATCGCAGCCCTCCGCCGCCCAGCCAGCTACACCGACCGCCCCAGACATTACTAAAGCCGCCCCGAATCCAGACGTCATTACCCTGCTCCACACTTTGATAGAAAGCAACAAACATATAGAATGGAAACAATTGACGTTTCTGAAATACGTAGGGGAGGTCCAAGAGGCCTTTGTGGCTTATCTTCTTCACAAATTCCCCAATGACGGCCCCTCTCTGCCCACCTTCTCTAAAGACTTAGCCGCCGCAGCTGATCCCAAAGAGACCACACCATCAGAAGCAGATGCCCGCCATGCCGCCTTCCGTCGCTAGATGCCATCTCCGACGCACTATTCATCCTACTCTGCCACCTCCGCTTCTAACAAGGTGGTCGACACTCTCGAGAGGCATCAACAACATTTCTCTTTAGCCTGTACAGCGGAAACGGTTGCAGACACCTCCCCATCCAATGAGGTTGAGCAGCAGACGGCAGCAACAACGGCACCCATGGAAACATAGGACCCTCCAGCAGAACCATTGAAGGAGGTAATCAGGAAGAGAAAGTGGCACATCATCTCTGCCGAGTCAAAAGAAGAGGAGTTAGAATCCGAGCCAGAATAAAGTGAAGCTCCTCGCCCCACTCCTAAGGGAGTCCAGCCGTCGCGAACAACAAAAATATCACCCGCCAAGTCTTCTTCCCGGACATCTTCCAGCCGCCGCCTTGTCATCCAGTCTTCATCTTCCTCCTCTGCCGCAAAGACCCCAGCTTCTTCTTAGCCCTTCGCCAACTTCTAGAATTGTTTCTTTTCTTTATTTTATTCTTTATTTTTATGTTTCAATCATCTTACTTGTTTTTATTTCTTTGTTTTTATCTTGTACTTTATTTTGTGCATTGAGGGCAATGCCCGTCTCGAGTTTGGGGGGTTAGCACTCATTTTGTTTGGCATATTCTAGTGCATATAGGTTGCATAATGTACTTGCCTCAAAAAATTAATCAAAAGAAAAATTTTGTTAGAACTTGTGCCTATGATAGGATAGCCGACTTTAAATATTTCACACCAAGTAAAAAGAACTTAATTTTGGGAAAGCATGAAGTAAACTTAGAATTTTTCTATTAATGCCAAAAATTAAAAACACTTATATTACTTGCTGAATTTGTTAGAATATCTGATGAACATTGCATGGTTTATTTTTAGAATTCTTTGAAAAATTCTAACACTAGTTGCAGGTAGCCGACGATGCAAAAATAGAAACAGAAAAAATAAAGCACTGCCACGGCAAGAAAGAAATTTTTTATGTTGTTTTTCTCTAGAGGTGCCCAAAACCGACTCTAAGAAGAATCATGTGCAAGGACACTCTACTGCTATCAAAGTCCATGAATCTGAAAATCCTTGAAGTGACAGACAAACTAGCATGAATGAATAAAAGTCTTCACGGGATGACTCTACTCAATGGTTTCGAGGTTTTGTAGTTTGATCCTATCTTAATTTCATACCTAGAAGAGTAGTTGTGATGAGCTGAAGCCCTTATTGCCATGATTATAAAATGTGCTTAATTATGCTGTCTCGACAACAACCTTAGACTACCATGACAACATCCTTGTTTACTTAGAATATTCTTCAGATCCAGCCTGTTCACAGTTTCTCCACACACTTCACTGGCATTGTAGTTTAATTCTAAGGTAATTTATGCTCTTCTCCTTTCACTAATTTAATGATAGGTGTCACGAACTTGAGGTGATAAATCAAGTTTAAAACATGCTTTTCTTTATGGTTAGTTCAAAGGGCAAGTATGTTTAGGTTTGCATTGCTTGAGGACAAGAAATAGTTCGAGTTTGGGGGTGTGCAGAGTGTTCATTAGTTCTATATTTTGAGCGCATTCCATCTCATAGTATTGATGTTCCTAAGTATATTTTAGGCATAATTAGGTTCATACATTGCATATTTACAATATTATTCTTTACTTTACCTTGTTTATGTTGAATATCTTTAATTTGGTGAGGAAATATATTGTTTTAGCTTAATTTTAGTTTTAGGTACTAGAAACTGGTAGGAGGAGATAGGAGCTGAGGAGCTGATGTTGTGGCAACAAGCCTAGGAGTTGTACTAAAGCATCTCAACATAGAGAGAAGTGCTGCCGAGTAGCCGCTGTCGTCATACCTGCCGCCCAGGGCAGCAAGCTGAGGAATTTGAAAATTGGAGTGCGGTTTGTAGAGCAGAAAATCCTGATTCCAACGATGCCATCCACTCAGATTTCTGATGCCTAGAGCAGCGGACAGAGCTGCCGAAGGAGAAAATCAAGAAGACTTGCGGTGTAAGGCAACGAGAAGTAGTCCACATTCAACTCAAAGAAGTCAGAATTAAAGGTTGCATTTAATACAAAAGCTACTTTGAAGACTTCTACTCCAAGGAGGACTTGGTCTAGCTAATGCCTATATATACTCGACATATTTTGTAATTGTAGACATCTTAGGTGTTCCTTTGGGCATAGTCTAGGTTTTCTTGCCGCCAACAATGTTCTAAATTTTCTCTTGGGTTTGGGTTATGTTGTAAACTAGTGTGAGAATGGTTGTTTAGGAATTAAGTTTGTATTTGTAATAAAACTATAAGGTTTTCTTATTCCATGCTCTTCATAGTTTTCAATTAAGTTTGAAAGAATAGTTGTTAACTATCTATTTGTTCCGGGTCGAGAGAGTCGAACTCACGAAAGGGATAAGTATGATCCTAATGTTAATCAAGTGTTGATCAATCCAGCCTAGATATAGGTTAGGGTATAAGGTTGCTAAAAAGGAACGAACAAAGGTTGTTGTTCATTGTACGATTCACGCCGATGGGTATCATCTGCAGTGGTCAACAACAACATTCTAACTTAGACATAAGCGGGATCATTATCGAAGCGTTCTGCCAAGCCTTGAAGGACTATCAAGTTTTCCGTTGAGCCATCCATCCGTTCCACTGCCAAGGCAGTGAAAGCGTCGAAGCAGCTAATCCGTCATCCTCCACCGAGGCAGCAAAGTCTGGCAGCGCAAAGCAACTTAACGTATTCAACGCAGTTTCACACTACTAAGTAGCATAACCTGACCCATTCCATCACCCTGATCCTGTCTATTAAATTACTTGTGTTTTATTTACTTTTCTTTATAAACTAAAATTTACTTGTGCATTTATTTTCTGTGCAGGAATTGCGACTCAAATAAGTTGTCTAATCCCTGTGGGAGAGAATATTTTTTATACTATAACTTGACAAGAGTGTGCACTTGCGCTCATATTTAGAGAACACCAAAACGCTCTACACAAACACTCTCCATTTTCAAGAAACTTGAGGTAATGCTCTTGATTTGTTGAGTTTATGATTTCAAAAGGATTCTTCAATCTTGATTTACAAATCCTTATTGTTTTCCTTTGATTTTTCAAGAAAAACACATCCAATTGAGAGAGATTTCACCCATTAGAGGTAAGGTTCGTTCTTCACCTCTAATGATCAGTTCTTTACTAAAATTCCCAAGTTATCAATCCTTTACATATGTTTTCTAAGTTGTTTTGATGGATTAATCATAGAAATATGGTTAAATTGAAGTTTAATGTTGAGAATTTGTGATTTTCGTAATGCTATTTTTTTCTTTGATTTAAAGCAGTTATTAGTCAAGATTTGGATGTTAAATGATGTTGAAATAAGGGTTCTATCAAAATAATCCCGAATTGGTTTGGATCTCTACTTGTACATTGCTAGATTTGGGGTTTTTGGTGAAGTTTTGAGGTTCTAGTGTTGCTGGAGGTTTATGGATGAGATTAGGTTATTTTTAAATGTTAATTGATGATTAAACGTGGTTAGAAGTGTTAGATTTGTCTAGGTAAAGTTTCGAGAGTAATCGAAGGTGTTTTCAGTTTTTTCAGATAGTCGTTTTGATGTTTTTGGACAGAGCAACGAGGTAGCTTGGCTTGATGGTGATTTTAATGCATAAAGATGCATTAATCCTCTGCTCTTGTGTGATATAAACATGGGAGAATACATCAGATGAGATTGGGGAAGTTCAGGGAGCTTCGAAAGCTTCTTTACGCTTCGGCAAAGCGAGCGTGGCACTGTCGATGAGTGGAATTGGTTTTAAAAGTCTTTGAAGGACTTGAAAGCAAGGTTTGGGGTTTACATTGACTTTGAAACACTAACTTAAATCCAGAAGTAAGTATGAGATGTTTTGCTATCGTTTCTCGGTTATTGTCCCATTGGTTTTATTATCACGCTCTTGTTTTATAGATAGATTTATACCTACTTTTTTATGCATGTTTTGAGAAATGAAAAGATGATTTCAATGATCCCATGAGATAGAATTATTTGAGAAAATGTTATTCGTTGTACATACTTTTGAAATGGGATGAAAATGTTTTAGACTGATGTATTGAAAAACACTAGAAAATGATGTTTAAAATGAATATATTGGCATCAGATGAGATTATTGTTACCGGATATAATTGGTCAGCCAATAGGATGAGAAGTGCACTATAATATACAAAATTCGTATGTGGTCTTTGGTTCGGGCAATGGGGTAGTATCATCCCGTTCTAGTGTGAGAGTGTGGTGATGAGAGATTCCACCATAAGAGTCCAATGATGTCAGATTCCACAGGGGTAGAACTTGACAATTAGTCATTCTATCCGCATATTCGAGTAATGTTGCTAAATGTCAATGTATGAGATTCATTTGTACCTTAATTATAAATGATTTATGCATTGTGTTTTGCATATGAGAATATGATTTGAGAAATGCTTTATGAGATTTAAGCATGTAAGGTTATGCCTTGAGAATTTGCATTTTGATGAATGCATAAGATTGATAGTACATGTGGTTTAAATGATGTAGTTTTACTTTGAAAATGATTTCAAGCATGAGATCGAAAGAGCATAATGAGATAGAGATTTCTAAATGAGAAATGGTTTTAAAATGCATTGTTGTGTTGGTTTGTTTTGAGCATCCCTCTCTAAGCAATTGTGCTTACGCTGCCTTTTCCAACAATGTAGAGAATTAGCTTACTTGGGCAGCAAAGAGGCAAGAAAAAATCCAAAAAGTGTGGTTAAGATCAAGTATGGTTTCACATTTGGTTATTATTAATAATAGTTGGCAATGGGAGGATATCATGTTGTTTTGGGAAATGTGTTTTAAAACTCTTTGGTTTATGGCAAGTTTTGAATGCCCTTAACGACTCATAAATGGCCTTTAACTGTTGGTTTATGCCTTGGTTTGTGTTTTGACTCTTAAGTGGCTATTTTACATAGGTTGCATGCCTATAGATTCCTTTGTTGCATTTGGACGTGCTATGATGTTGTTCTTGTCATGTTTGTTTGTGGTTTGATGCTTTAGATATGTTGTATGTATGTTGGAATATTTTAGTATGGATTAAAGTGTGAAAAACTAGCAAAAAGTGCAATTACAACCCCAGGTGTTTCGGTACACTTGAGCCTGTACCGAAACAATGAGCTTGAAATGGCCTAAGGGTTTCGAAACATGGAGTTTTGTTTTGGTACATTTTGCCACTAGAAACCTCTGTTCCTAAACATCTCAAAAGGTTTTTCGATACGGGCCCGTGTTCCGAGCCATGAGAACATGTTTTGGTACGCCTGTTTCGATACATGGCCAACCTGTACCGAAACAATGAGTTGTTATGTTAGTTGATGGGATATTCGAAAGTTCTGATTCTTTATGTTTTAGTCCCTGAATGTTGTGTATGCAATTAAATGAGCATGACTGATTATTTTGAGCTGAGTTTTGACAGAGAAGCTTGTAATATGACTAATTAAAGGTTGGCAACATTAAAAGTGGATAAGTCCCTGTATTTTGTTAAAATTACAAAATTGTCCCTAAAATGTATTCGAATGCAATTGAGTTTCAAATCGTTGATTGATCAAGTTGCTAATTACTCCGCTGCGATGTTAAACACTTAGGATCATAATGAGCATCTAGACAAGATAAAACAAAAAAGGTTGTTTATTGAGCCCCGTGTGATCCGTTCAGTTCAGTCTTTTACCCAGACCGAGTCAAGGGAGTTACATCAGTCGGGTCCGAAAAGCCAATGGAAAAGGAGAATTTTAACAAAGGAGTACCCAAATGATCTCGAAGAACACCCCCAATTTCGGCTTCACTAAAACTACCTTCCACCGAAGCATCACTATTGAACTTAAGGGATCCTATAGAGGGTGCTCCCAAGTCCTTGGAGGGGGTCTATATTGGAAACCAAGGTGAACCCTACACAAATTTGGATGGAGAATATGATCCGTAACTAAATATGAGTGTAATGGCCATTTACTTTTACACCAAAACTAATTCTAGTTAGAGCCAAATCAAATATGAGATCCGCGTTGCAACACTTATCATTAAAGACAAAATTATTTTTGCATAACCAAATGGTCTAAACATTCCCGGAAAAATGCTAACCTCCAGACAGGTTTGACAGTAGATTCAATCGGCTGACTATTCCACGCGAAAAGAAAGGATTTTAGATCTCCTGACAAGACCAACTTGATATTCCAAATTTGACACCATCTCTTCCAAAGTCTCCAAGCAATGTCACACTGACAAATTAGATGATCCATCAATTAAGGAGATTTAGAGCACAACACGCAAGAGTTAGAAATTGTAAAAGATACACCACGCTTAGGGAGCTCAGTAAATGTTGGTATTCTACATTGAAAGGCTTTCCATAAGAACGCTTCCACCATATCAATATACACACCATAATCTTAGCGGCCCTACTGACTGAGATCTTTTGACAAAAGGCCATCGGTTTGTAAAAGCCACTCGAATCTCTCACCCTTTTTAGGCAGTCAGTTGAACCTGCACCCTGAGCAACTCGAGCCAATGTTTTAACAAAATCGTCCCATAAATGAAGTTCCCACACAAATAGGGATCGTCTAAGCTCAATGTTCCAAACCCAAGAACCAAAAACCTTTGAGCCATACAGGTTACCTTTACTAGATTTTTTTGACTACTACTCCGTATAATCTTGGAAACACATCTTTAATGGTGGGAAAGTCAGTCCAATAGTCTTCCCAAAAACTAATCAAATTATCATCCTCCAGAACGAAGCAAAAATTCAGCGTGAATGTAACACCCCTTTCACAGCCTGGTAGAGAATCGGGTCAGAACGTGTTACCGATGAACAGTGCGGTGATTGGTGCGATAAAATTTCAACTTTTTAGAAAACGATTTAGCCAATTTCACACACAAACATTCAAATATATGTATGAATTCATAAAAGAACCACCTTTAACTAACCCTATATCGAAACGCTCATGGACGTTTCGATATGAGAGGACAATGGTCAACCTTGTTGACTTTCCTTTTTAGACTGTATCGAGATAGAGCACCCGTATCGGAACATCGTATCGAAACATAGGTCTCCAGTGACAAAATG
This sequence comes from Hibiscus tridactylites, assembly GCA_958450335.1. Classification (NCBI taxonomy): domain Eukaryota; kingdom Viridiplantae; phylum Streptophyta; class Magnoliopsida; order Malvales; family Malvaceae; genus Hibiscus; species Hibiscus tridactylites. Next base: position 20,550,888 of record OY288282.1, read on the forward strand.
TTTTGGACCATCCCTACACATTTCGGTACACCCTATTTACTAATGTTCAATTATACTTACCCGTATCAAAACGTCATCACTCATTTTGATACGGCCTTACCTGTAATGACAGATTCTTGCTGGTTATTCTTCAATTTAGCATGTTCAACAATGTCCAAATGCAATGAAATTTTACACACAACATTTCAATGCTATAAACAACTACCATACCAAATTTCATGATCATATAAATGCATTTACCTGGTTTTTACCTTTTAGTACCCCAAACATACATTTTAAGGCCATTTCATATCCCATAAAGACTCAACTTTAACATATCACACTTTTAGCACTAAACCACACCATAGGAACATACTTTGCCTAGTGAGGAAGTCATAAACAATGAATGAACATAATGTGCCATGTACATGTTTCAAAGAAAATCATAATACTAAGTATGCAATAACATAACATGCTACTTATTCATAACAAAGCGTAATGTCATATCATCAATAGTCAATATCATGATTTCATAGCAACAATATCAATAATCAATAGTCCCCTTGGAGCGATTCATGGTATATGGATACACGAATTCCACCTCCTCGTCAAATCAATAAACGGTCATCCCGCCGGCATCGCCAAAGACCAGTACACAATACATCCCTCCGCCTCGCCAAATCAATATAGGTCGTAGCCCTAGGACCGCAGTCCACCCGTACAATGAGCTCATGAATTCTATGGCATGTCAATTATATCCAATACTTTGAGTCCAAGGTCAAATAATCAATAGTTCAATATCCAAGATTCGTTAACAATATTTCCACATCAATATCAATAACAGTAATTCAATGGCAATAGTATCATATCAATAACTCAACAATCACGATTTTCATGTCGATAAGCAATAAAAATAATTCATGTCAATGATTCTTACATGTCAATGCTTCAGTGATTTCTATGACAATGATAGCAATACCATGGACAATGAATTGATGCAATGCTTACTAAAACTTACCAACATGTCTTACAATAATGCTTCATGTGAAGCCCTTAAAATCAATGGTTAGTAAATCGATAAACAATGATTCGAGATAGCACCTAGCCACTCTCGAGACTCCGACTACACTCACCTTGCTCGGTTTAAGGCTTATGGTTGATAATACCTCGTTCGATGCTTAAATCTTCCTTCTCATATTTGAATGGATTAAACGAGACTCTTAAACGAAGGAAGACAATGCTTTGGTTTTGTCTTCAATGGAGGTGCTTGCTTAGAGCTTGAAATTGAAGATGGAAATGGAAGAGCTTACTTGTTTTCTAAAGAAGAGTTTAGGCTCGGAAGAAAATCAAAAGCCATACTCCTCTTTATTCTCTTTTTATTTATAAAGGAATGAGAAACTATTATTTTATTTCCACCTCATCCATCAACCAATGGATTGGTTTCCTATACTCAAGGGTTTGCCTCCCTAAGAAGCCAATCAAAACATTTCCTTAAGCAAAGGGTTTGCTTAAGCTATCAATTTCACATTATATTGCAGATAAAAAACCACTTACTCAGCTTAAAAACATGTGAGGAGATGCCTAGGGTCGCAACTTTTGACTTTGGGAACACCTACCATGTTTTCTTCAGGGTACCACACCGATACGCGCGAGGCCGTATCGATACGGGTAAGCAAAAGTCCAAATGAGTAGTTAAAACCGTTACACCGTATTGATACGCCCTTAGTCGTTCCGATATGCCTTTGCTCTACCGTTTCAATATGCCCTTAAACCATATCGAAACGTTGGCCTTAAAAGCTCTATTTGTAAACTTCCAGAGGGTTCTTGGCCATTGCTAAATACAATTAATATCTCATGCAATATCAATGTAATTAACCAAAATTTTCTAGTGGATTTCCGGCCTCCAGAACACTTATCCAAGTAGGCTAGTTTTTGGGGTGTTACAACTCTCCCCCCTTAGAAAAGAATTCATCCTCGAATTCTTACATGCGGCTTCGGGTTGCTAATCAGTGCACTCTTCGGGATCAGAATGTTCCGGAGATGGAGAATTCGTCTTTCCTAATCCTTCTGGCCAAGTTCGTTTTGCACTTACACGTCGATGCTTCTTGTAAGGTTTCTTAGGGCAATCTCGGACGAGATGATCCGTCTTACCACAAATGAAACAAGCTCCAGTCCTCTTATAACATTGTTCTGTTGGATGTTTTCCTTGGAAAAAACTACAAGGAAGACTTTCTTGTTCCGATTTAATTGGTTTCTTGACTGGATTAGACATTACATGGAAACGATGGTATTTTCAGGAATAATGCTTATTTCGATCTCTTGGAACAAAGATGGGTTTTGGCCTTGGTATAGCTTAGAGAGTCTATCAATTTATAAGAATACAACGTTTGTCTCATACCCACCTTTCTAAGAACCAATCAAAATATTTCTAAGGCTTTTCAAAGTTTATCTCTTCACCTCTTCATATCTACGCGACACCTTACCATTTTTCTGATGGTTTTATATGACTTGAGTGACAAGCACATTGATGAGTCATCAACTTCTAATTTCTTTCCAATCTTATCCTTGATCATATTCAAAAATGGGTACTTGTATCGATACACTCCAAACTGTATCGATACGACTAAGCAAAATTCTAGAATTCGGTTAAGACCATTAAACCATTTCGATACACCTCTATTCGTATCGATACGCCTTTACATGGGCTGTTTCGATACGTATCCTTTCCGTACCGATACGCTAAGTCCAATATCCTTACTTTACAGATGGGTTCTTATCTAAGGTTTTCTTCAACAAGGATTTCTTATCAATATAACTTAAACATTAAGGTCAAATTTCTTACCTGAGATGGTGTCATGATCGGTTTCTGAGTCCTTGCCCTGGATGTGAAATATCCGTGCAAAAGCTTTAGATTCAGGTTTACTTGTTACTTTCAATGATACCGATCCTCTCGGCTTTCTGAAGGATCCTTGTTTTTCTCCCTTACCTTGAGAAGATTGAGCAGGGGATGGATTAATCGATGCAGAAACATGATTGTTAGGGTTTTCCGGGCATTCTCGAATGAGTTGACCCAACTCTCCACAAAAGAAACAAGCATCGAATTTCTTGCGGCATTTCCCTTCGTGTCGTCGTTGACAGAAATTACACTTGGAAATTCTGGTCTCTTGTCTAGAACCAACATTGCATTCAATGGGATTGACACCCGATGGAGAACGAGATACAACTTGGGATTTGGCAACATACTCGAACTGGGAAGGTTGTGAATATACATTTTGTTCCGAGTTGTGATGCTTCCATTTCTTAGAAGATCCTGAGAAATGAAACTCATCTTGATTTCTCTTTTCAGACTTGTTGGATCCACTAGCCCTCTGAGCTCTCTGTGCTCCTTCCGTAGCTTTAACTTTGTTTACAAGATCTTGGAAATTGGTTATACACAATGTTGTGAACATGGGACGTAATTCATCGTTGAGTCCAGCGATGAACATCCGACACTTTTCTTCCTCTTTCTTGATAAAGTCAGCGCCATATCTACAGTACTTGCAAAATTCATGGATGTACTATTCGATCGCCCGTCCACCTTGTATAAAATGAAGGAAGATGTTTCGCCTCTCGACAAGATAGAATTCACTTATGTACTTCTTACGAAACTCTTTCAGAATGAATTCCCAACTCACAGTATACTCAGAAACAATAAGAATGGTAGTCTCCCAGCATTGTAAGGCTTCATCAGCAAGCAATGCAAGAGCGCATTCAAGCTTATGTTCATCCGAACACCATAATTTCTTATTCAAAATTCTTAAAGCATTGTCTAACCAATACTCAGCAATTTCAGGATCATCATCATCTTGACCAGTAAAGGTGTAGGCTCAGTATTGAGATAACTTATTGATAGGAACTCGAAGAGGTTGAGCAAGAGGTGGCGTAGGTTGTACAACTTGATTAGTCTTTATCACATTCATAAATTGCTGGAACATATCAACCATGTTCCGATAACATTCTGCCCGAGCCGTAGGTGCTTTAGGCTCCACACCCCGTACATGAGAGTTCTGGGGATTCGAAGGATTTCCTCCTTGTACCTCCTTGGCATGAGTCGAAGAGTTAGAAGCAAACTCATTATCACAAGCTTCGTTAGTTGAGACATATCTATATAAAAAGAGATCGAATCAGTTGACAAGTTACAATACTCAACACAATAACTCCTAGGTGGCAAAGTAACACAACAAACAATACAAATATGCATGGGTTTAGTCCAGAACCGACTAAACACTAGCTCTGATACCACAAATGTAACACCCCCTTCCCGGCCTGGTAGAGAACCGGGTCGGAACGTGTTACCGATGAACAGTGCAATGATTGGTGTGATAAAGTTTCAACTTTTTAAAAAACATTTAGTCAATTTCACACACAAACAATCCAATATACATATTAATTCATAAAAGAACCACCTTTAACTAACCCTGTATCGAAACGCTCATAGACATTTTGATACGGGAGGACAATGGTCAACCTTTTTTACTTTCCTTTTTAGACTGTATCGATACAGGAGCACCCGTGTCGGTACGGGTTGACTACCATTGACTTAGACTTTGACTCGTTTCGATACGCTGTGAACCCATATCGAAACAGAGGTCTCCAGTGACAAAATGTGTTAGAACATCCCTACCCGTTTCGATACACCCTATTTACTAAGGTTCAATTATGCTTACCCGTATCGAAACGTCATCACCCGTTTCGGTACGGCCTGACCTGTAATGACAAATTCTTGATGGTTTTTCTTCAATTTAACATGTTGAACAATGTCCAAATGCAATGAAATTTTACACACAATATTTCAATGGTATAAACTACTACCATGCCAAATTTCATGATCATATAAATGCATTTACCTGGTTTTTACCTTTTAGTACCGAAACATACATTTTAAAGCCATTTCATATCCCATAAAGACTCAACTTTAAAATATCATACTTTTAGCACTCAACCACAACATAGGCACATAAAAAAAAGACTTAATAGACTTATACGTAGACTTTTCCACCAACTAGGAGTTCAAAGGGTCAATATAAATTACTTAGAGCTTGATTGTGACTTGTGCAACGCTTCAACTTCTCTGATCTCGATCCAGAACTTGTCTAACTTGAAATGGATGCAATGAAATTAACTAGGCATACTTTGCCTAGTGAGGTAATCATAGAAACAATATCAATAATCAATAGTCCCCTTGGATCGATTCATGGTATATGGATACACGAAGTCTACCTCCTCGCCAAATCAATAAATGGTCATCTCACCGACATCGCCAAAGACCAATACACAATACATCCCTCCGCCTCGCCAAATCAATATAGGTCGTAGCCCTAGGACCGTAGTCGACCCGTACACTGAGCTCATGAATTCTATGGCATGCCAATTGTATTCAATACTTCGAGTCCAAGGTCCAATAATCAATAGTTCAATATCCAAGAGTCATTAACAATATTTCCACATCAATTTCAATAACAATAATCTAATGAAAATATTATCATATCAATTACTCAACAATCATGATTTTCATGTCGATAAGAAATAACAATAATTCACGTCAATGCTTCAATGATTTCTATAACAATGATAGCAATACCATGGACAATGAATTGATGCAATGCTTACCAAAACTTACCAACATATCTTACAATAATGCTTCATGTGAAGCCCTTAAAATAAATGGTTAGTAAATCGATAAACAATGATTCAAGATGGCACCTAGCCACTCTTGAAACTCCGACTACACTCACCTTGCTCGGTTTAAGGCTTATGGTTGATAATACCTCGTTCGATGCTTAAATCTTCCTTCTCATATTTGAATAGATTAAACAAGACTCTTAAACGAAGGAAGACAAAACTTTGGTTTTGACTTCAATGGAGGTGCTTGCTTAGAGCTTGAGGTTGAAGATGGAAATGGAGGAACTTACTTGTTTTCTAAAGAAGAGTTTAGGCTTGGTAGAAAATCAAAAGCCATACTTCTCTTTATTCTCTTCTTATTTATAAAGGAAGTAGAAACTATTATTTTATTTCCACCTCATCCATCAACCAATGGATTGGTTTCCTATACTCAAGGGTTTGCCTCCCTAAGGAGCCAATCAAAACATTTCCTTAAGCAAAGGGTTTGCTTAAGCTATCAATTTCACATTATATTGCTGATAAAAAGACACTTACTCAGCTTAAAAACATGTGAGGAGATGCCAAGCAAGTAGGTGACTCACCAAGGGCCGCAACTTTTGACTTCGGGAGCACCTACCCTGTTTTCTGCAGGGTACCGTACTGATACGCGCGAGGCCATATCGATACAGGTAAGCAAAAGTCCAAGTAGTTACAATCGTTACATTGTATCGATACGCCCTTAGTCGTTCCGATACGCCTTTGCTCAACCGTTTCGATACACCCTTAAATCGTATCGAAATGCTGGCCTTAAATGCTCTATTTGTAAACTTCTAGAGGGTTCTTGGCCACTGATTAATACAATTAATATCTCATGCAATACCAATGTAATTCACCAAAATTTTCTGGTGGATTTTCGGCCTTTGGAACCCTTATCCGACTAGGCTAGTTTTTGGGGTGTTACACTAAAGAAGTCCTCAGGATTTTCCAAGGGTCTTGTAATGTTATTCCACATCCACGATACCTTGTAGCTGCTATTGCAACGAGGTAGAAAACTATTCTGATCAAAGTCATATTTGGCGACAAAAACTTTGCACCATAAACAGTCTTGTTCACTACCAAAGCTGCAAACCAACTTCTTTAGCAAAGATAGATTTTTTCAATTTCAAATCGACTAAGCCTAAGCCACCAAAGTCTTTGGGCCTGTGAAGATCATTCCATTTTATCAAATGGATTGGCCGAGTTGAATTATGTAACCCCCTTAGCCCGACCTAGACGCCCGACCCGAACTAAGAAGATTACACGAGGAAAATCGAACTCAACTCGTTAAATTCAACCTCGATTAAGGACCCTTTTTTTCCTTTTTATATTCTCTAGATGCATATTATTATCCTATATGTTCAGCAAAGCGATTAGGCGAAAATGACACAACGATCGAAATTCAATTAGGCGTTCAATTACTTAAAACACGACACTAGGGACTAAACTGTAATTTCTAAGAATTAAAAGGACTTTCCAAATTTTAAAGTCACCAATCCGTAATTAGTCATGTAACAAGCCAGTAGGTCAAATTTCATCTCAAACGGATCATCCAAACTCATCCAATTGAGCTTACAACGATCAGGGACCAAAACGCAACAATTCCAAACATAGGAAGATTCTTTTAACTAAATTTTAACGACCCATATCGATACGCCTTAGCCTGTATCGATACGCAAAATGGCAGTAGCCAAAGTTGTAAAAAGGGTATTGATATGCTCGAGCCCGTATCGATACGCCCTTCAAACTTTTGCCTAGGCGTATCGATACGCGGGCATATCGTATCGGTACATCTAAGATGAAAAGCCTAAATTTGGCCTTAGTGTATCGATACTCCTCCCCGAGTATCGATATACATGCCAGACTTGCACATTCAACAGCCATTTAAACACATTTAACAGCATCAAAACATGCTTAAAATATACATACATGCTATAAACAACTTACCAAACATATAAGCATCAACAAACAGCATAACATACTCATCAAGCATATAAAATCATGGTGAAATATTAGCTACTCAACCATGCTTAAGACAATAAACCATAGCATAGTCAAAACACTATAAGCAAGACCATAAACCAATTAGAGGCCATTTACAAGTCCAAAAACATAAACCAAACATGCTCAAGGTGTTTAACATCACCAACAAAAACGAAGAGGAGAAATCCCACCCATTGCCTCTCATTACACTAAAGTGAAACCACATACATTGTTTAGCCAAAATACTTGGATTTCCCCTTGCTTTCTTGCTTCCTCTAAAGCTCAATTCCTTGCATTGATGAAACAAATGAGCGTAAGCATAAATCTTAGTGAGGACCGCTAAAAACCAAACATTCATCAATGCATTTTGTAAAACCAAAACATCATCATTTAACAACATATGCCTTCCTTTAAAACATGCTCATTAAAGCATCAATGCACTTTTAAAACCACATGCTCATAGCATCATTAAAATAACAACAAAATCCCATTGCTCATGCTTAAACCAAGCATCACATGCATTCTAGCATAATTCCCAAGCTTCTCATGCTTAAATCATTAATCACCAACATTATATTGGCTCGCAAGTGATCAATTCTCAAACCATATCAAAACCAACCCAATTGAAACAATTGGATACGCGAATTACAAGCGTTGTCCCAAACGCTTCATACACAGTACCGGACTACACAAGGTGGAGATAAATGGCACAATCACAACCCCTCAACACCTGTGATGGAGAATAATGGCACAATCATAACCCCTCAGCATCACTCATCGGTAGTTGTATAATTCCACTAACGAGAGTACGAGACACAAACAACAAGACTCACACACGGGATTAAATCATCCATCGTTGTGATCTTAGCCTCAATCGTTAGGGTACTTGGATGGAGTTTACGACACAATCATAACCCCTCGACATCCAAGGCGACTTTATTCACGGTGCACCCAATCCTATAGTCGGCTAACTATATCTGATTAAAGTAACCAAAAACCATTTTCATCACTTGACAATATAATCATTCAACATCATCATTTGACTGTTTTACAAGCATAAATCACAATGCCATTTTCACAAGCATAAACATGCTTAAACTCAAATGCAAATATCTCATAAATCCAAGGATCACCTACCAAGTGCATCCTTAACAAAATGACATTAAAAACCAGCATCCTCGAAGCTCAAAAACATGCTTTAAAACAGTAATTAAACAACATTTAATTCAAGTGCATTTTTTTATCCAAAACTTAGCACATTCCGAGAGAGACTTTCGATTCACTTACTCTTGAGCTTAGCTAAATGTTTCAAACTTACACTAAGCTCCCAAGACCACGCTCAAAGCGGTACAAAGCTGGAAATTCCATTTCCACTCACCGATACATGAAACCTCGCTCGTTGACGCGAAGATCACCCTTCCGAAGCATCCAAAAATGCTTCGCTTGCTTCCGCATCAAGATCCCCTATTTTTGATCAACAAAACAGAGATCCAAATGCATTAAAATGCATTTCAACTCCAGCAACTAAACTCAAACTCGTTGGTCACCAAAACTACAACCGAAAACTCAATTGATTGCTTCCTAAACCAAGCCTAGCCAACATGCATCACTTTCAACCATTACTAAACATCAAAACACATCTAAAAACAACCTAAACCCTTCCTTATACCTCCAGCAAGCATAACATCATCATTTCACCTCAAAAACCCAACTAAAACCATCAAGAAACTCAAGATCTCAAAAAATTCGGGATCTATATTATCAAAACCCTTTTTCAACATAATAATCAACTCAAAACTCAATTAAAATCAATCCAAAACAAAGCTCATCAATACCACTCCGAAAATCAAGATTTAAATCATAATTTTGCAAGATTTTGATCTTAAATCACAACTATAATAAAAACTCAGCCAAATACAACAATTAGAAGTCAAAGATATTGTAAATTTCAATAAAGAACCTAGATTGAAGGTTGAGAACGGGATTTACCTCCAATCCTTGTCTTCCTTAAAGTTTGACAAGTTTTTACTTCACAAAACTTGAAAATCTTGAAGAGAACTATTGGAAATGATTTAGAAATCAAAGAGAGAGTGTTTGGGAGAAAAGAAGTCTGGAGAAAGTGTTGAGAAAATGGTTTTGCTGAAAATGGAAGTTAGTTACGTGAAATGAAATCTCAATTTCCTATTTTACCAATTTAATTAAACAAAAATCCTTTTTATTTTAATCATCCAAAAAATCATTTTAAAACACATGTCAATTTAAGGAAGGTGTAATTGCACCAAAGCTTCCGTAAGATTCTAAGATTTTGACTCCTTTTTGAAATTTGCAATTTTCCGCAGTTTTAAAACATTTCATTTTGGTCACTACCCAAAATGTACCACTCCCAAAGCTAATTTTGTAAAATTGATTTGACCAACCTCTTAAACATGATTTTAGAGGATTTTAGCAATTTTGTCATAATTTTATCCTTTCCCGATCATTGATTTCCCCTAAACCATCTAATATGATTCGACTATTTTCGACCGATCTGATTCGATGTCTAAAACATCTAGGTCTAAAACCAGGGCGTTACAAATTAGGGCCCCAAATGAAATTTGTGATGCATTTGTTTAGTTTGTCTACAACGGCACATGGCATATGGAATAAAGCAAGGAAATAGACAATGAGGATGTGAAGCACCGACTTAACCAATGTGATTCGACCACAAAAGATAGACACTTGCCTTTCCACCCTTCCAACCAAACTCCGAACTTATCAAAAATGGGTTGTTAGAGAGCCAAAGAGTTTCAAAGATGACCCAAAGCCAAGCTTAGATAAGAAGTAGGAAATGAGTCAATATTGAACTTAATCGAATCTTCCCAATTTCTAATACAGCTTTCCTCCATGTTTAACCCATAGAGTTTCATTTTTTTCATATTTAGACTCAACCCGGAAGCCAACTCAAACACTCTAATAATTCTCTTGATGTTAGTCACATTATCCAAAGTAGCCTCACTAAACAAAATTAAATCATTTGCAAACTACATATGAGAGATGGTGAATCCATTTTGGCCCACTTCAACACCCTTTATTACCTCAAATTCTACAACTTTGTGAATTAGCACACTCAGTGCATCACTGATTACATTGAAGAATAGAGGCGACAACGAACTTCCCTTCCTCAAGCCTCTACTTATGGAAAACATTTTGGAAGGAGCACCATTTATCAAAATCGAGACTGATGCCATTGATAAACAAATACTAATCCATCTCGGCCATTTAGAGCCAAATCCCATTCTTTGCAAGACATAATCCAAAAATGTCGAGTCCACATTATCATATGTTTTTTTAAAAAAATTGGATTTATACATGATTGCCTCTCTCTTGATGCGCATGAGCTCGTCAATGGCCTTATTTTCTATTACAGAATAGTTTGAGATTTTTTTGTCGAGGGTAAAAGAAAATTGGTTGTCACCATCAACCTCATTTATACAGCTCGATTACCTCTTATATGACTCTTGCTAAAATCTTATATAAGCTACTGACCAAGGACATAAGCCTATAGTCATCTTCATGCGCTCCAATTCTCCAATTGATGTTGTTGAGAGAAGCTTTGATTGTCCCGACCATGAATGCAAGTAAGCCTTGATGCTCTGAATGTCTTCTTGGTGAAATAGGAAAAAATGACGAAGATAGAATAGGATGCAGAAGTATGGTAGTGTACGGTATGGATGAAAGAGATGAAATGATAGATTTGGTGAAGGATTTAGGAACTGTTCGGATATGGTGGTGAATGGAAAGGAAAAGAAATGGAATGGGAATGAAGATGGGTAGTGTTCAAAGGTTCAAAGAAAGAACTTATTCTTAGAGTATAAACTCGTTTCTTAATTGAAGACTTTGAGGGTGGTAAAGGGACTTAGACCGATTGGTTAGATGAACCAAACAAATTGAAGTATCAAAGATGGATAGGAAGACGCCAAAACCTAAGAACATGCTTGATAAGTCAAGAAGTTCTTAAAAGAATAAGTTTGAGAGAAAACCTCACAAAAGGATAATTTATATATTCTGAAAGTTGTGTTTACAAATGAAATATGAAGACCCATTTATAGTTTACAAGGGATTGGCTGAATGGGCATGAATCAAGAGCAAGGTGGTTGTTCGGCTTGATTGGTGTCTCTCTCCAAATGGCTGAATGGGCATGTAGAGTGATAGTGATGATTCGGCTGAATCTTCAAGAGATGGTGTTGCTTCAAATTGGTGCCAAGGTGTGGAGAGGCATCATGGTTTCCCTCCATGGCCGAATGGTTGCTTAGGTAACCCTTCATGCTTAGCTAGTTAGGTAGTGTAGCTAGCTAGCTAGGTAGTGGAGCTAAGAGTGATAGCTTGAGTTGAGTTGAGCTCTTTGAGCTGGGCATGAGCTGACCTGAGCTAAACTAGCTAGCTGATTTAGTTAGCTAATCCTTGTAGCTGATTAGAGCTACCCTTAGCTAGGTGAAATCCTCCTTAAGTATTCTTGAGTTTGTCTCGTGCTATAGGAGTTTTTATGAGCTGAATTGAAGATGCCCTCATCTCGACTCAATTCTAAGCTGATTTGAGCTAGTTATGAGCTAAAAGAGCTGCCTTGGCAGTTTGAGCTGAGCTGATTGAGCGGCCTCGGAAATTTGAGATATGAGTTGGTTGTTGTGGCGATTTGGAGCGGCCTCCTAGCTGGTTGCCTCGGCAAGTGTAAACTTGCAAGCTGAATTGAGTTGATTCCGAACATCACGGGCTAATAGTGAGCTACCCATTGATCCCTTGTAAATGTGGGTAATATGTCTACAAAGAAAACACCAAATAACATAAGTAAAAGTAATTAAAACAAAATCTAAGGACTGAAATGAATTTAAAGAAATATGTGATGTATCTAATAGCTAAGGCATGCATAGAACTTACATAATATATGATATAAATATCATGAAACAAAATTCATAGTGATGGATAAGTATGTGATGCATGAAGCTAATCATATCTCTAGTACAAGTATCATATATGTTCAAACGTGCATGCTGAAGGGTTTCATAGGAAATCAAACAAATCTAACCATGTAGAAAACACAGCGGAAAGGAATCCTACAAAAAATTTCAAGATCTCATGCAATCATATTAACGAATGATAGACATAACTCTAAAGGTTACCTCGACAAAAGATTATGTAATCACATTGTGCTGAAGCGTTGCCTTTCTAAAAGACGGCCGCCCTCTACAAGTTTCCACATGTGAATGGACGACGAACGGCTATCAGAATGCTAGTTCCCCTCTAGTTTTAAAAAAAAATGAGCTTATGTGGTTTTTAGGTGCTTTTTAAAATCACATGTGTCTAACCCTAGACATACATACATATATATATACCACTTGGTTATAGTTAGAATGAGTTCACCATTACAATTTAAATAAAACTCTTTTAAATAAATTATAAATTAAATAAATTCCTTTATCTTATAAGGAATTCAAATTCAATCTAAATCTATATGATGTGAATTATTTAATAATAATATTATTTATTTAAGATAAATAAATAATATATTTTAAAACAAATTCCTTATCAAATAAGGAATTTAAATTCAATCAAATATAGACAATAAGATTATTTAATAAGATTATTTATTTAATAATATATTCCAAAAAAATATTAAAACAAAAAATATTCTATACGAATTTAACTTCTTTATATTCGAATAAATAATCTCTAACAATATAATTTAAAATAATTGTATTATCTCAATTTTATTATTTAAAGTAATAACCACAACCATTCTTGGTGTACGACCCTATAGGTTCAATTAACGTTGGCAGTAGATAAAATCACATTTTATTCTACAAGTCATAAGTGGTCTGAAGCAAGACATTATGACTATCCAAGTTAAATGAAAAGCTCATAATCTGAGACAATCTTTAATTTAGTTTATGTCATAATCCTTTTATCTCACGATATCTTGATAGAATATAAGGTATGGAAAATGTTAACCTTATACCGTTCTATCTTTAGTTTCTCGATGCCCAATTGAACTGACTAAACAAATGACATTGATCACTATCAATTCATTTGAGCACGACCATGCATTTTTCAGTCTCAATAATCAAGGGGCCAAGAGACATCTCTCTTATGTTAAGAGGGATAAATTCTATCTTAATTATGTCCAAGCATAATCATTATAATCGACTGGTTAAAAATGATGTTTGATTATGTCAAAACATAATAGTCATTATGTTGATAACTATAGTAATTTCTGGTCTAAGGATTAAATGTCACGACTGTTTTAAGATTAATATATAACTTTAATCCATGTATTAATCTTAAGATGAGTCGATCCTAATATTTTTCTCAACAAATACATATATGAAATATATTTGAATCTCATTCACATATTCATCTAATGAATATCCATCAAACTTCATACTAATCTTATTTTATTATTGTTCCAACAATAATAACTGATTAGAGATAGTTTGAATAATAATATTCAAGGAAACAAAAGCATGCAAAGTTATAAATTCAATAATAAAAATACAATGTCCATATAATAGGTCATAGGGCACTATAACTAACAATCTCCCACATGCACTAGGCCTATTCAAGAATGTATCTAATACATAAGACCTAGCATGGCGATCATGTTTTACTTGTGGTAGAGGCTTAGTCAAAGGATCTGCAACATTGTCATCTGTTGAAACTTTACATATCTTAACGTCACCTCTCTCAATGATCTCTCGAATGAGATGGTAATGTCTCATGATGTGTTTAGATTGCTGATGTGATCTGAGCTCTTTTGCTTGTGCAATGGCGCCATTATTGTCGCAGTATATCTCAACAGGATTTTTAATGGTAGGGAGGACCCCAAGATTAGTAATAAATTTCTTGATCCAAAATGCTTCCTTCAATGCATTAAATGCCGCTATGTACTCACCTTCAGTTGTAGAATCAACAACGGTGCTTTGCTTTGAACTTTTCCAGCAAACAGCACCCCCATTTAAACAAAACACATATCCTAACTACGATCAGAAATCATCTTTTTCAGTTGGAAGCTTGCATCCGTGTAACCACTTACAACTAGTTCATCTTCAAATCTGCAATAGACTAAGAACATATCTTTAGTTCTTGACAGATGTCCATTTACTTTTACCAGTATCTGATTGGTATCGACTTGTTATGCTCAAAGCATATGAAACATCTGGTCTAGTGCATAACATGATATACATTATAGATCCTATTGCCAAAGCATAAGGAATCTTACTCATGTGTTCTCGCTCATCCTTACATTTAGGACACTGAGTCTTTCTAAGAGTAATGCCATGAGACATAGGCAAGTAACCTCTCTTGGAATCTTGCATATTGAACCTTTTCAGTACTTTGTCTATATATGCACCTTGACTTAGACTGATTAGTTTTTTAGATCCATCTCTATAGATCTTTATCCCAAGGATATAGGCAGCTTCGCCTAAGTCTTTCATTGAGAAACAATTTCCTAACCAAGACTTGACTCTTTGCAAGGTAGGAATGTCGTTCCCAATGAGTAGAATGTCATCGACACACAAGACCAAAAATACAACTACACTCCCACTAACTTTCTTGTAAAAACAAGGTTCATCTTCATTTTTAATAAATCCAATCTCTTTGATCGACTCATAAAAACGAAGATTCAAACTCTGTGAAGCTTGCTTCAATCCATTAATGGATCTTTAAAGATTGCATACTTTACCAGAATTCTCGACTTGCACAAAGCCCTCAGGTTGTGTCATGTACACATCATTGAGTAAGTTTCCATTAAGAAACGCAGTTTTCACATCCATTTTCCAAATCTCATAGTCACAATATACTACAATGGCCATTAGAATTCTGATAGATTAAACCATGGCTACTGGTGAAAAAGTTTCATCATAGTCTATACCATGAGTTTGTTTGAAACCTTTTGCAACTAGCCTTGCTTTATAAGTATGCACTTTGCCATCCATGTCAGTTTTCTTTTTGAAAACCCATTTTCATCCAATGCTTGTAGTACCTTCAGGTGGATCAATCAAAGTCCAAACTTGATTGTCATGCATGGACTGCATTTCAGACTTCATGGCCTCCAACCATTTCATAGAGTCTAGATCTGAGATAGCTTCTTGATAGGTAGTGGGTTCATCTTGATCCACTAGTAATACATCATGATTGTCAGTGACAAGAAATCTATATTTCTCGGGTTCACGACGTGCTTTATTAGATCTACGTAATTCTTTTGTTACCGGAGGTATGTCAACAACAGTTTTTTGACATTGAGTATCCAAAGGCAGTTCAATGTGTTTTTGTGGTTCTTGAACTTCTTTAAGTTGTACCTTTGCTCCCACTGGTTCCTTTAGAAATGAATTCCTTTTCTAAGAAGACATTGTTTCGAGCAACAAACACATTGTTCTTAGTGGGATTATAAAAGTAGTATCCTTTTGTTTCCTTATGATGCCCCATAAAAAGACAATGATCAGATTTAGGTTCAACCTTATTAGAAATCAAACATTTCACATATGCCTCACAACCTTAAATTTTAAGAAAAGACACATTGGGTTTCTTACATGTAACCCCCTCGATCCTAGGTGTTTAAAATTGCAGCAGAACAATTTGCAACTCGATCAAACAACAAAAAGAAACTTGATTGCATTCAAATACATTTAGGGACGATTTTGCAATTTTAACATAATACAAGGACTTAACCACTTTTAAAGTTACCAACCTTTAATTAAAAATATTTCATGCTTCTCAACCAAAACTCAGCTAAAAATAATCACACATGCTCATTTAATTGCATTCACAACATTCAGGGACTAAAATGTAAAGAATCAGAACTTTAGAATATTCCAACAATTAACAAAACAACTTGTTGTTTCGGTACATGCTAGCCCTGTAACGAAACAAGCGTACCGAAACAGGTTCTCATGGCTTGGAAATGGGCTCGTATCGAAACACCTTTGAGATGTTTCAGAATAGAAGCTTCTAGTAGCAAATCATACCAAAACATGCTTCCCCTATTTCGAAACCCTTAGGCTATTTCAGGCTCACTGTTTCGGTATAGACTCGAGTGTACCGAAACACTTGGGCCTGTAATGACACTTTTTGCTGGTTTTTCACACTTTAATCCACATTAAACCATTCCAACATGCTACTAACATACATACAACAAACTTAGAACATCAAACCACAACATATATGGCAAAAGCAACATCATAGCAAGTCCAAAGGCAACAATAAAATATGTATGCATTCATCCTATGCAAATATAGCGAATTAGAAGTCAAAACACAAACCAAGGCATAAACCAAACAATAAAAGCCATTTACAAGTTATTAAGGGCATTACAAACATGCCTCAAAACAGAGAATTCCAAATACAATCTCCCAAACACAAAGCATCCTAATAAGCAAATATAAAATCATACTTGAGCTTAGTCCAAATCCTTGGAAACCTTCTTGCCTCTTTGCTGCCCACACAAGCTAATTCTCTACATTGTTGGAAAAAGATAGAGTAAGCACAATTGCTTAGTGAGGGATGCTCAAAACATACAACCACAACAATGCATTTTAAAACCATTTCTCATTTAAAAATCTCTATCTCATCATGCTCTTTCTATCTCATGCTTGAAATCATTTTCATAGCAAAACCACATCATTTACATCACATGTACCATCTATCTCATGCATTTAACAAAAGCAAAGTCTCAAGGCATAGCCTTACATGCTTAAATCTCATAAAGCATTTCTCAAGTCATATTCTCATATGCAAAACATCATGCATAAATTCATGTATAACAAGGTACATGTGAATCTGATAATCAATCTCATATATTGGCATCTTAACAACATTAATCGGATATGAGGATAGCTTGACTAATTGTCAAGTCCTACCCGGTGGATTCTCCTGTAACCAGACCCTCATGGCGGCATCTCTTAACGCCACAAAGCTTGGGTATTTCTCCAAGACCTACCCCAAGGGAATCTCACATCATCGGACTCTCACTTTGGAACGGGATGGCACTACCCACATTGCCCGAACCCAAGAGCGCGTACAAATTTTGTATTTTATAGTGCACTTCTCATCCTATTGGTCGACCAATTATATCCGGTAACAATAATCTCATCTCATGCCAATATATTCATTTTAAACATCATTACCTCATGTTTTTCAAAACATCAATCTAAAACATTCTCATCCCATTTCAAAAGCATATACAATACATAGCATTTTCTCAAATAGTTCAAACTCATTGAATCATCAAATCTATCTCATGGAATCTTTAAAGTCATCATTTCATATCTCAAAACATTCCTAAAATAGTAGGTATAAATCTATCTTCAAAACAAGAGCATGATCATAAAATCAATGGGACAATAACTGAGAAACGAGAGTGAAATATCTCAAACTTACTTTCGGGCTTAGATTAGTGTTTCAAAGTCAATCTAAACCCTCAAACCATTCTTTCAAGTCCTTAAAGAGTTTCTAAAATCAATTTCACCCACCGATCATGCCTCACTTGCTTTGCCGAAGTGAATTCAAGCTTCTAAATCAACCACAACTCCTTCTGAAGCTAACAAAACATCATCCCATGCTTCTAGCTAAAGAAAAATAAAGAATTACTGCATCACATTGCACCAAAATCCCCACCAACACAATATCTCAACTTCTACCCAAAATCGCCTAGCAATTGACATCCGAAAACAACCAAAAACATCGGCAAAACCTCTCCAATTAATCTCCAGCCACGAACCAGCGGGATTAAGATCTAAACAACCTTGATTTACATCTAAAAACATCATATTAACACCAAAGAACCTCCAGCAATCAATTAACCACATTAACAGCCCATCAACCCAAAGATTTCACCAAAGAAATCAAGAATTCTAACTAGTTTCGGGTTTCCACTACTAAAATCATTAAATCAGTATTCCAAAAGATCATAATAATGATTAAATCTCATTATAACTTCACAAAATAAGTTTAAAATAAAGATCTCTAGACTAACCCAAACTTTCATCAATTCAATGCATTTTCCATCAACATAATCTCAAAACCCAATAGAAAACAAACATAACAGACCAAAAATTTGGGAATTTCATTAAAGAATTTATCATTATAGGAGAAGAACGAAATTACCTCTAATGTTAGCTTTTTACTCCACTTGAATGAATTTTCATGAGAAAACCAAAGATACAAACATGACATTTTGATAATAGATTAATAAGAAATCAAAGATAGATCAAATCTAAAGTTTACCTAAAATCTTTGAAGAGAAAATCACTATTTGGTTGAAGAGAATTTGATAGAAAAAGTGTAGAGAGAAAAGTTAGTTACGTGAAATGTGTTTTTAGAAAATAAAAGTTATTTAATATTTAACCATTCTTTTCATTTAATAAACCATTTTAAAATATTCAATTAAGAGGGAAAAAGGCTAAATTAGACCTTTGGTCAATTACGCCTTAAAGATTTAAAGTTATGGTCTTTACAATTTAGACACTATAAAACAGTTTTCAAAAATCCCAATTTAGTCACTAAAATCTCAATGTCCAACTTCCAACCATCAATTTCCGAAATTGGCTCCACCAACCCTTTATATATATATATATATATATATATATATATATATATATATATATAAGGGTTATAAAACATTTTCTCCTATTTTAGTTGCCTCAAAAACCTTTTGAAACACTTTAACCCGAAAACTAGCATAAACTATCCAAAATTGATTCAACCGAACCCTCTAACCAAACCCAACTAACTTCTAGGCCCAAAATCGGGGCATTACAACTCTCCCCCACTTAGGAAATTTCTTCCTCGAAATTTTTACCTAGAGGAAAAAGATGAGGAAACTACTTCTTCATATCATCCTTTCTTTCCAACGTGGCTTCTTCAACACCACGATGTCGCCACAAGACCTTGGCCAACTCAATCGTCTTACCACGATGAACCTTGTTGTCTGAATCCAAGATCTCAATTGGTTCTTCATCATAGGACAAATCTGGATTCAACTCAATTTCTTCAACAGGCATAACATGAGACGGATCCGATCTATACTTACGAAGTATAGATACATGGAAAACATCATGTATCTTCTCTAACTCGGAGGGCAATCTCAACCTATAAGCAATGGGTCCAACACATTCTAGCACCTCATACGGTCCAATAAACCTTGAACTCAACTTGCCTTTCCGTCCAAATCTCATCACCTTTTTTCAAGGTGAAACCATCATAAACACCTTATCTCCCACATCGTACTCAATCTCCTTACGCTTCAAATCCGTGTAAGACTTTTGCCGATCCAAAGCCGCTTTCAACCTCTCACTAATAAGCTTCACTTTTTCAGTACTGCCCTTAAGCACATTAGGCAAAGAAACCAACGTATGTCTTGCTTTCGCCTAACAAAGTGGCGTTCTACACTTCCTTCCATACAAGTCCTCATAGATAGCCATTTGAATACTCATTTGATAACTATTATTGTAAGGAAACTCCACTAAGGGTAACTGCTTCTCCCGAGAACCTTGGAAATCAATGATGCAACATCTCAACATGTCCTCCAACACTTGGATAACCCTCTCAGACTGACCATTCGTTTGAGGATGATACGAAGTACTGAAATTCAAACGCTTGATGAAGACATTCCAAAAACCTTGTTGTAAAACGTGGATCTCAATCCGAAACAATGGATTTAGGCACCCCATGTAACCTCACATTCTCAAACATGTACAAATCCGTCAACTTGTCCAACGTATACATAGTATGCACTGCCAAGAAATGTGCACACTTCGTAAAACGATCAACAATCACC
The DNA here is from genome assembly GCA_958450335.1 of Hibiscus tridactylites. Taxonomy (NCBI): domain Eukaryota; kingdom Viridiplantae; phylum Streptophyta; class Magnoliopsida; order Malvales; family Malvaceae; genus Hibiscus; species Hibiscus tridactylites. Next base: position 20,571,331 of record OY288282.1, read on the forward strand.
CAAATGGAATTCTTTTTAGATGGTGTCAAAGGAAAACTCGTCAAAAAATCCATGGTGATTCTCTCCCATTTCCACTCTGGAGTCTTCAAAGGTTGCAGCAAACTAGAAGGAAATTGATGTTCAGCTTTTACTTGTTGACAAACCATGCACTTGCTAACAAAATCAGAAACATCTCTTTTCAAACCAACCCAATAGTACTCATCCTTCAACCCATGATACATCTTTGTACTACCAGGATGCCTAGCAAAAGGACTGCTATGAGCTTTAGTCCGTTGGAGGGTTTGGCAGAATAGTGCGCCTTAGCTCAACATCTTCCAGCACAACTATTCGACTCTTAAAACACAAAACACCACCATCATTAAAACAAAAGTCTGTTGGATTTCCTTCCGCAATGTCCTGAACACGTGGTACCAACGAATCATCTAACAACTACTTCTCCTTAATCAACTCCACCAACGAGGGTTTCACTTGTAATTCAGCCACTAAACCACCATCACACGATACACTCAGCCAAGCAAACATTGCCCTTAACTCCACCGCCACCTTCCTACTCAAGGCATCGACTACAACATTAGCCTTCCCTGGATGATACTCGATTGTCAAGTCATAATATTTAAGCAAATCAAGCCACCTTCATTGCCTAAGATTCAACTCCTTCTGCGACATCAAGTACTTCATACTTTTGTGGTCTGTGTACATCATACACTTTTCACCATAAAGGTAAGGCCTCTAGATCTTCAAGGCGAACACCACCGCAGCTAACTCTATGTCATGCGTAGGGTAATTACGCATAAGCTACCACCTTACCACCTTGCATTAACACACATCTTAAACCAACATAGGTGCATCACTATAAACAACAAACTCTTTTCCTGGTTCAGGTTCAATCAAGATAGGAGCTTGTGTCAACGCTTCTTTCAACTTCTCGAAAGCTTATTGTCAAACCTCCGTCCACGAAAACTTTACCTCCTTTTGTGTAGCCCCCTTAGCCCGGCCTAGACGGTTGACCCAAACTACGGAGATTACACGTGGAAAACCAAAGTCAACCCGAAAGTCAACCTTGATTCACAACCCTTTTTTTTTCTTTTTAAACTTGTCTAGATGCACATTAACCCTAAGTGAGTTCCCATAAAACTTATTTGAAAAAGGCACAGCGATCGGATAACAAACAGGGACTCAATTGCACTTATTACAAGAATAGGGACCAAAATGTAAATTCTGTAAATTGGAGGGTCTTTATTGATTTTCATGTTACCAACATGAAATTAGTTGTGTTACATGCTTCCCTGCCAAGTTTCACCTTAATTGAACATCTCAAACTCATACAATTGCAAACTCAACTTTCAGGACTAAAATGTAAAATTTGCAAACTTCAGCACCTTTCAAATCAGTGCCCAACGGTCACCTGTTTCAAAATGTTCACCTGCTGTATCAGAACGAGGACCGAAACGACATTGACCGTTCCGAAACGCGTGTTGGTTTCGAGACTGGTTCCGAAACGAGGCCTTCCATTAGCCAAATCGTTTCGAAACAACCTCAAGCCGTTTCGAAACACGAAGGCCATTACAAGCCCCCGTTTCGAAACGCCAGAGAGTGTTTCGATACGGTTTGCCCAGAAACTGCAGATTTTGCTGGTTTTTCAAACACAAACCCATTCAAAATCATCCTAATGACTTCCCAAACATACCAACAAGTCATCAAACATATAAGGTGCATGTTTAGAACTCCTAAACACATTCATAGCATCAAACATGAAATTTCACATGTCTAGAGGCATGCTTCCTATTATCCAAAACCAAGTAGGAAAAAAAACTTCAAATCAAGCATTAAAGGCCATTTACAATTCAAATCAACCAAGGCACACATGCCCCAACCTTAGGGAGTTTAATACATCTCCCAAAACAAAGTTTAGATTCCCATTGCCAAATTATCAAAACTAATAGTGTACGAAAACTTCACCGTACATGAGCTTGGATTCCCTTGGACACACTTAGCTTCTTTGATACCCTTAAACACCTCAATTATCTGCATTATTGGTAAAAGAGAGCGTAAGCACAAATTCTTAGTGAGGCATGCTCTAAACAAAACCATTACAATAATGCATTTTGAGAAAACACTTTTAACAAAAGCTTTTAAACCACATGCACATCTCTTTCTCATGCTACCTTGCATCCTTTTCAAGCATCTCATGCTTCATTACATTCAAATACAACATATTGGCTTTCAAGTGATAGTTCATAACCATTTCAACACAAAACACAATCGGATACGCGGATTACAAGCGTTTCCCACACGCTTCATACACACTACCGAACTACACAAGGTTCACACTCAAGAACAATCCCTCCATTGATGTGACACATGTGGTGGAGTATAACGGTACAATCACAACCCCTCAACACCACTCACCGGTAGTTGTATAATTCCACCAACGAGAGTAAGGGACACATAACACAAGATCCACACACGGGATTTACAACCACCGTTGTGATCTTACCTCAATCGTTAGGGTACTTGGATGGAGTTTACGGGACAATCACAACCCCTCAACATCCAAGGTGACTTTACTTACGGTGCACCCAATCCTATAGCCGACTAACTATATCCGATTCAAGTACTTTAAAACAATTTCATCACTTGCCAATATACATCAAATACCATCAACAATTCACTCTTTTAAAGCATTAATCAAAGCCACTTAACATCATGCATCAGTATGCATCAAAACCATATTAATAACATGTCAAACCAAGGATCTCTTACCTTGAGCATCCCTCAATACAAGGCTTTCAAAACCAGCATTAATCATGCTAAATCATGCTTTCAAAACAATAATTAAACATGCATTTCATATCCAATGCATCAAACCACAACATAGCACATCCGAAGAAGATTTTTCCGAAACTTACTCTTGAGCTTAGCTAAGTTGTTTAGACTTAAACTAAGCTCCCAAAACCTCAAAATAATTGTTCCAAAGCTGGAAACCAACTCCACTCACTAATTTCGTTTCGCTTACTTGTCGAAACGCCAATTAAGCTTCTGGATCAACTCCAAAAGTGTTCAAAGATGTCTCCCCTTTTTTTAGACACATCAAAGCAGAGGATTAATGCATCATAATGCATTGAAATCTTCAGCCAACACTCCTAAACTCGCTGCTCTACCCAAAACCAACATTTCGGCTACCAAACACAACTGAAAACACCTCCAAACTCTTCCAAAACTTAACCCAGCCAAGATCCACCACTTCTAACCATTTCTAAACATCAATTAACATCCAAAATAAACCTAAACTCGTCCTTATACCTCCAGCTATAACAGAACACCAAAAACACCTCAAAAACCACCATTTTCATAAGCAAAAACTTAGGAAATACAACCTATTTGTGATTGGATTGATAAAACCTCATTCCTAACATCATTTGACATCCAAAATACATTAAAGAATCATCTCAAAATAGAGTCCAATCCATTACAACGAAAGTCTTCAAGATCTCTTCCAAAGTCTTGAGTTTTAAGCCAAAATCATGTTTCCAACATTAAAACCATTTATAAAACTTTAATAAAGGATTGACAACTTGGGAATTTCAGTAAATAACTGAGTATTTAGAGGACAAGAACAATCTTACCTTGAAATAATGATTTCTCCTTGATTTGGGCCAAATTCTATGAAAATTCAATGTGGAAATTAAAAGGTCTTGATTCAAGATTGATTAGGAACCAATAGATGATAGAAATCTCATCAATTGAAGTGAAGATCAATGTGAATTTTTGCTAGAGAAAATGTGTTTGGATGATGGGATTTTGAGAGAAAAGGGAATGAGAGAAAATTAGGAAAAGGTAGTTATGAAAATCCAAAAAGTAGTTTCCCTTTTTTATTTAATTAAAGCATTAATTAAATCACCCAAATTAAGGAAAAATCTGGAGAAAAACATTTTGGGTAAATTAGCTCCTTAAAGATTCAAAGTTTCAATCCTTTACAAAACAGTCACTACTAAACTTTGCAAAAATCGCACTTTGGTCACTACACCGAAATGTAGTATTTCCAAACCTAATTTTGTAAAATTGATTTCACCACTCTCTTATATATATTAAATGATGATTTTTAGATATTTTTCTATATTTTTAAAACATCCTGAACTAGGATTTCCCTAAAACCTCTTTTTATATTCGAACCGCTTATTAGACCAGTCCGATTCAAACCCTAAACTTCTAAGCCCAAAATTGGGGTGTTACAACCCTCCCCCTCTTAAGAAATTTCGTCCTCGAAATTTACCTGGAAGAAAAAGGTAAGGAAACTGCTTCTTCATGTCATCTTTTCTTTCCCAAGTGGCTTACTCAACACCACGATGCCTCCACAACACCTTAACCAACTCAATGGTCTTACCTCGAAGAATTTTACAGTCCGAATCCAGAATCTCAACCGGCTCCTCGTCATAGGTCAAATCTGGATTCAACTCTACTTCCTCCACAGGCATAACATGCGAAGGATCTGATCTATACCTCCGAAGCATAGAGACATGAAACACATCATGTATCTTTTCCAACTCTTGCGGTAACCTCAACTTATACGCAACAGGACCCACACGTTCAATCACCTCGTATGGTCCAATATACCTAGGGCTCAACTTACCCTTCCGGCCAAACCTCATCACCTTCTTCCAAGGTGAAACCTTCAAGAACGCGCGGTCACCTACTGCAAACTCAATCTCCTTACGCTTTAAATCCGCGTAAGACTTCTGTCGATCAGAAGCTGCCTTCAACTGCTCACAAATGAGCTTCACCTTCTCGGTGGCTCCTTTCAATAAAGCCGACATTGAAACCAACTTCTGTTCTGTTTCAGCCCAGCAAAGAGGAGTTCTGCACTTCCTCCCATACAAGGCTTCATAAGGTGCCATTTGAATACTTTCCTGGAAGCTATTATTATAAGCAAACTCTACCAAAGAAAAATGCTTCTCCCAAGAGCCTTGAAACTCAATCACACAGCACCTCAACATATCCTCAAGCACTTGGATAACACGCTCAGACTGTCCATCTGACTATGGATGATAAGAAGTACTGAAATTCAGCCGTGTACCCAAAGCTTGATGCAAACACCCCCAAAAAGTGATGTAAACCTCGAATCTCTATCCGACACTATAGACTTTTGCACACCATGCAGTCGCACAATCTCAGCCATGTACAGCTCTGCAAGCTTATCCAAAGTATACGTAGTATGCACAGGTAGGAAATGCGCACACTTCGTAAGGCGATCCGCAATCACCCACACCGAATTTTTCTTCGATGGCGACAAAGGCAAACCAGACACAAAGTCCATGGTGATCCTTTCCCACTTCCATTCAGGGATCCTCAATGGTTGCAACAACCCTGAAGGAAACTGGTGTTCAGCCTTAACCCGCTGACAAACCATACATTTACTCACATACTCCGCCACATCTTTCTTCAAACCCACCCAATAGTACTCATCTTTTAAATCACGATACATCTTTGTACTACTAGGGTGCATAGCAAAAGGACTACTATGAGCTTCAGACAGAATAGTATGCCTCAACTCCGCATCATTTGGCACTACTATCCGCCTTCCGAAACACAAAACTCCATCATCATTAAAACAGAAATCCGATGGTCTATCCTCATCAATATCCTGAACATGTGGCACCAAAGAATCATCCAACAACTGCTTATCCTTTATCAACTGAACCAGAGATGGTTTCACTTGTAATTCAGCCACAAGACCTCCATCTTGCGAAATGCTCAAGCTAGCAAACATAGCCCTTAGCTCTACCGCCACCTTCCTACTCAAGGCATCCGCTACAACATTAGCTTTTCCCGGATGGTACTCGATCGTCAGATCGTAATCTTTAAGAAACTCCACCCAACGTCGTTGCCTAAGATTCAACTCCTTCTGAGACATCAGATACTTCAAACTTTTATGATCCGTGTACACAGTACACTTCTCACCATACAGATAATGTTTCCAGATCTTCAAAGCAAAAACCACCGCAGCTAACTCAATATCATGCGTAGGATAATTGCGCTCATGCACCTTCAACTGTCGCGATGCATAAGCCACCACCTTACCCTCATGCATTAGCACACACCCCAAACCAACATAGGATGTGTCGCTGTACACCACAAACTCTTTTCCTGATTCGGGTTGAACCAAGATAGGAGCTTGCGTCAATGCTGCCTTAAGCTTCTCAAAAGTTTGTTGTCTCGCTTCCGTCCACTCATTTTTAACATCCTTTTGCAACAACTTTGTCAAAGGGGTAGAAATCTTTGAAAATCCATCCACAAACCTTCGATAATATCCTGCCAACCCAAGGAAACTACGGACTTCATGAACAGACTTAGGAGGCTTCCAATTCATCACCGCCTCAACCTTCTAAGGATCAACACGAATCCCCTCAGCAGAAACCACATGACCAAGGAAAACAACCTCCTTAAGCCAGAATTCGCATTTGCTCAGCTTAGCATAAAGCTGATTCTCCAGAAGCGCCTGCAGGATATCATCAATGAACACTACAACAAACTTATCCAAGTATTCATGGAACACTCTATTCAGCATGTCCATAAAAGCTGCAGGAGCATTCGTCAAACCAAACGGTATTTCAAGGAACTCATAATGCCCATACCTCGTCCTAAAGGCTGTTTTTGGCACATCCACATCTTTCACCTTAAGTTGGTAGTACCCTGACCTTAAGTCAATCTAGGAGAACACAGCCGCTCCCCGAAATTGATCAAAAAGATTATCAATCCTCGGTAAAGGATACCGATTCTTGATAGTCAACTTGTTCAGCTGACGATAATCAATGCACATTCTCATAGTGCCATCCTTCTTCTTCACAAACAAGACCGGTGCACCCCACGGTGACACACTAGGTCGAATGAAACCACGGTCAAGCAACTCCTGAAGCTGCGTCTTCAATTCTTTCAACTCCTTAGGTGCCATGCGATAAGGAGCAATGGACACTGGAGTTGTGTTTTCAAACAACTCAATTCCAAACTCCACCTCTCGACTAGGAGGCAATCTAGGTAATTCCTCCTGAAATACTCCAGGAAACTCCCGTACGGTTCTGATATCTTGAACACGCAACTCCTTTGAATCAGGATTCATCACAAAAGCTAGGTAAGCCTCGCAACCCTGCCTCAGCATTCGACTTGCTTCCAATGTAGACACCACATTGGCAAGAAACTTCACATTCTCACCAACCACTACTACTTCGTAATCATCCGCAAGTTTCAGCGAAACTCGCTTACTTTCAAAATCTACCAAAGCTCGATGCTCAACAAGCCAATCCATACCGAGGATTACATCAAAACCATAGAATGGCAACTCCATGAGATCAACAAGAAAAACATGGTTTTGCACTTTCAAGGGACATCTCCTATACAACTTTCGTGTTACAACTGTCTCACCAAAGGAACTAGTCACATGCATACCAACATCCAAAGACTCAACAGGTAAACCAAGCATTTGAGCATGTTCACGCAATATGTATGAGTGTGTAGATCCAGAATCAATCAAAGAAAGTAATGATAAGGATTGCAAAGCAAAGGTACCTGCGATCACATCCGTATCATTCCTTCCCTCACGCTGAGCATACACTCGAGCCTGGCCACCACCCTCAGGTTGAACGGCCACAACATGCGCTACATTCCTCCCACCATCATCTCTGCGCTGAAAGTTACCACGGCTGCGCCCACGGCCTCTCTGAGGTGCAACTACCCCAGGAGCACGTACCTGACCACCACCGGCCAACAAAGGACACTCTCTCCTCATGTGGTCTGTCGAACCACAATTCCAACATGAGTTACCTGTCACTGCAACAGGAGCCTCAACCTCCCTCGCTGCCCGAGGACAATCTCGCCTCAAATGGCCACGAGATCCACACGTCTAGCATGTGTTCTGATCAACCCTCATCCTATCTCCCTGGACAGCCGTACCAAGTCCTCCACTACCACGCCTAGCAGTAGGCTGATACCTCATATCTCGTCCTCTCTTGTTCCTTCCACCACTAGAACTATGATCAGCGACTCTTTTTCCCGAGCCAGAACTAACGCCTCTGGAAGACAAACCCAAGTTCTGCTCGATGTCCTTCGCTCGATACAAAAGCACATCAAAATCGGTATAATTAGTCGCAAGCATATATGTCTTCACATCTGTCACCAATCCATAACGGGAACGTTCACACCTCTCCCGCTCATTAGGGATCAGCTCAGGTGCATACTAACTAAGGTAAACAAACTGGATCTCATACTCAGCTACCGTCATGTTGCCTTGCACAAGAGACATAAATTCTCTTTTCTTCTAATCAAGGTGTCGCACCCCCAGATACTTCCGCTTGAACGCATTCAGGAAAAACGTCCAAGTTACATCATTGTTCTCCATTCCAGAGATAGTGGTCGTCCACCACGTATAAGCATCACCATGCAGTAGTGACACCACACATCCCAACTTCTGCACATTATTGCAGTTCATTTGCCCCAAAATCCTCTTGGTGCTTTCCAACCAAGACTCTGATCCCTCCGGAGACAAACCGTTGAACTCAGTCCCTCCCAGACTGCAAAGACGTTCTAGAGGCAATCTCACATTAGCATCATCCTGATGCGCAGCTCCATGAGCTCCAGCTACCGCTGCCTGAAAGGCTCCAGCAATAGCCTGAATCAACACAGACATGTTAGGAGCAGCTTGCCCCTACACACCTTCAGGTCCAGTGACCCCAGCATCAACACCAACATTACCAGCTCCAGCACCACCACAACCAGGTGGTCCACCACCAGGAGGAGGAGGTAAATCCACAACATTCTCAGCATTCTCTTCATTTTCATTCCGAGCCATGGCTCTTGTATTAATCCTCGTTTCTCTACGTGGCCCTATTTACAAAGAAAACAATGCACTGACACAAATGCAATAAACATAATTAGACTCAACAAGGTAAGTAATCTAAGTACTCAAGCTCATTTTCCAAAAACAATTCCTTTCATTAGTTTTGATATGGCAATGGGTTCCCCTAACACGCTTCAACATAGCATAACATCACAACTGCAACCATGCATCACAATTCATAAAACATTCTTTCACCTAAAAGGCTCATCATGCAAAGACACATACATCACCAACATAACAATTCCCAATTACACGAGAACCAAGCTCTGATACCAACAAATGTAACCCCCTTAGCCCGGCCTAGACGGTTGACCCAAACTACGGAGATTACACGGGGAAAACCAAAGTCAAGCCGAAAGTCAACCTTGATTCACAACCCTTTTTTCTTTTTAAACTTGTCTAGATGAACATTAACCCTAAGTGAATTCCCATAAAACTTATTTGAAAAAGGCACAGCGATCGGATAACAAACAGGGACTCAATTGCACTTATTACAAGAATAGGGACCAAAATGTAAATTTTGTAAATTGGAGGGTCTTTACTGATTTTCATGTTATCAACTTTCAGGACTAAAATGTAAAACTTGCAAACTTCAGCACCTTTCAAATCAGTGCCCAACGGTCACCTGTTTCGAAACGTTCACCTGTTGTATCGGAACGAGGATCGAAATGGCGTTGACCGTTCCGAAACGCGGGTTGGTTCCGAGACTGGTTCCGAAACGAGGCCTTCCAGTAGCCAAATCATTTCGAAACATCTTCCAGTCGTTTCGAAACACGTAGGCCATTACAAGCCCCCGTTTCGAAACGCCAGAGAGTGTTTCGATACGGTTTGCCCAGAAACTGCAGATTTTGCTGGTTTTTCAAACACAAACCCATTCAAACTTATCCTAATGACTTCCCAAACATACCAACAAGTCATCAAACATATAAGGTGCATGTTTAGAACTCCTAAACACATTCATAGCATCAAACATGAAATTTCACATGTCTAGAGGCATGCTTCCTATTATCCAAAACCAAGTAGGCAAACAAACTTCAAATCAAGCATTAAAGGCCATTTACAATTCAAATCAACCAAGGCACGCATGCCCCAACCTTAGGGAGTTTAATACATCTCCCAAAACAAAGTTTAGATCCCATTGCCAAATTATCAAAACTAATAGTGTACGAAAGCTTCACCGTACATGAGCTTCGATTCCCTTGGACACACTTAGCTTCTTTGATGCCCTTAAACACCTCAATTATCTGCATTATTGGTAAAAGAGAGCGTAAGCACAAATGCTTAGTGAGGCATGCTCTAAACAAAACCATTACAATAATGCATTTTGAGAAAAACACTTTTAACAAAGCTTTTAAACCACATGCACATCTCTTTCTCATGCTACCTTGCATCCTTTTCAAGCATCTAATGCTTCATTACATTCAAATACAATATATTGGCTTTCAAGTGAAAGTTCATAACCATTTCAACACAAAACACAATCGGATACGCGGATTACAAGCGTTGTCCCACACGCTTCATACACACTATCGGACTACACAAGGTTCACACTCAAGAGCAATCTCTCAATTGATGTGACACCCGTGGTGGAGTATAACGGTACAATCACAACCCCTCAACACCACTCACCGGTAGTTGTATAATTCCACCAACGAGAGTAAGGGTCACATAACACAAGATCCACACACGGGATTTACAACCACCGTTGTGATCTTACCTCAATCGTTAGGGTACTTGGATGGAGTTTACGGTACAATCACAACCCCTCAACATCCAAGGCGACTTTACTTACGGTGCACCCAATCCTATAACCGGCTAACTATATCTGATTCAAGTACTTTAAAACCATTTCATCACTTGCCAATATACATCAAATATCATCAACAATTCACTGTTTTAAAGCATTAATCAAAGCCACTTAACATCATGCATCACTATGCATCAAAACCATATTAATAACATGTCAAACCAAGGATCTCTTACCTTGAGCATCCCTCAATACAAGGCTTTCAAAACCAGCATTAATCCTGCTAAATCATGCTTTCAAAACAATAATTAAACATGCATTTCATATTCAATGCATCAAACCACAACATAGCACATCCGAAGAAGATTTTTCCGAAAACTTACTCTTGAGCTTAGCTAAGTTGTTTAGACTTAAACTAAGCTCCCAAAACCTCTAAATAATTGTTCCAAAGCTGGAAACCAACTCCACTCACCAATTTCGTTTCGCTTGACTGCCAAAACGCCAATTAAGCTTCCGGATCAACTCCAAAAGTGTCCGAAGATGTCTCCCCTGTTTTAGACACATCAAAGCAGAGGATTAATGCATCATCATGCATTGAAATCTTTAGCCAACACTCCTAAACTCACTACTCTACCCAAAACCAACATTTCGACTACCAAACAAAACCGAGAACATCTCCAAACTCTTCCAAAACTTAACCCAGCCAAGACCCACCACTTCTAACCATTTCTAAATATCAATTAACATCCAAAATAAGCCTAAACTCGTCCTTATACCTCCAGCTATAACAGAACACCAAGAACACCTCAAAAACCACCATTTTCATAAGCAAAACTTAGGAAATACAACCTATTCGGGATTGGATTGATAAAACCTCATTCCTAACATCATTTGACATCCAAAATACATTAAAGAATTATCTCAAAACAGAGCCCAATCCATTACAACGAAAATCTTCAAGATCTCTTTCAAAATCTTGAGTTTTAAGCCAAAATCATGTTTCCAATATTAAAACCATTTATAAAACTTTAATAAAGGATTGACAACTTGGGAATGTCGGTAAAGAACTGAGTATTTAGAGGAGAAGAACAATCTTACCTCTAAATGATGATTTCTCCTTGATTTGGGCCAAATTCCATGAAAATTCAATGTGGAAATCAAAAGGTCTTGATGCAAGATTGATTAGGAACCAATAGATGATAGAAATCTCATCAATTGAAGTGAAGATCAATGTGAATTTTTTCTGGAGAAAATGTGTTTGGATGATGGGATTTTGAGAGAAAAAGAAATGAGAGAAAATTAGGAAAATGTAGTTATGAAAATCCAAAAAGTAGTCTCCCTTTTCTTTTTATTTAATTAAAGCATTAATTAAATCACCCAAATTAAGGAAAAATCTGGAGAAAAACATTTTGGGTAAATTAGCTCCTTAAAGATTCAAAGTTTCAATCCTTTACAAAACAGTCACTACTAAACTTTGCAAAAATCGCACTTTGGTCACTACAACGAAATGTAGTATTTCCAAACCTAATTTTGTAAAATTGATTTCACCACTCTCTTATATATATTAAATGAGGATTTTTAGATATTTTTCTATATTTTTAAAACATCCCGAACTAGGCTTTCCCTAAAACCTCCTTTTATATTCGAACCGCTTATCAGATCGGTCCGGTTCAGACCCTAAACTTCCAAGCCCAAAATTGGGGTGTTACATTTTGCAACAACTTTTTCAAAAGAGCAGCAATCCTGGAAAAACCATCCACAAACCTACAGTAGTATCCCGCCAAACCAAGGAAACTACACACCTCATGAACTGACTTAGGTGACTTCCAATTCATTACCGCTTCAACCTTTTGAGGATCGACTCAAATTCTCTCGGCCAAAACTACATGACCAAGGGAAAAAACTTCCTTAAGCCAAAACTCACACTTTCTCAACTTGGCATAAAGTTGATTTTCCATAAAAACTTGCAACACAATCCGCAAATTGTTATCATGATCCTTCTCGGTACGAGAGTACACGAGAGTGTCATCGATAAACACAACCACAAACCTATCTAAGAATTCATGAAACACGCGATTCATCATGTCCTTGAATACAACATGGGCATTAGTCAAACCAAAAGGCATCACCAGAAACTCATAATGCTCGTACCTTGTGCAAAAAGCAGTCTTAGGCACATCTACATCTTTTACCATCAACTAGTAGTATATGGATCTCAGAATAATCTTAGAAAACACTGAAGCACCCCGAAACTAATCAAAAAGATCATCAATACTTGGCAAAGAATACTTGTTCATGACAATCAACTTGTTCAATTGACGATAATCTATACACATTCTCATCATGACATCCTTCTTTTTCTCAAACAAGACCGGTGCACCCCAAGGCAAAACACTAGGCCTAATGAAACCTCGATCGAGCAACTCCTGAAGTTGTGTCTTCAACTCTTTTGGAGCCATTCGATAGGGAGCAATAGACACTAGAGTCGTATTTTTATACAACTCAATGCAAAACTCAACCTCTCTGTTCAGTGACAAACCAAGCAACTCTTCTGAAAATACACTCGGAAACTCACATATTGTACGAATGTCCTGCACCCGCACTTCCTTTGTACCTGGGTTCATCACATAAGCTAGGAAAGATTCACATCCTAAACGCATCATCCGACTCGCTTCAAGAGTCGAAACCACATTAGATAAGAATTTCACTTCTCACCTACAACCACCACCTCATAATCGTAAGCAAGTTTTAACGAAACTCGCTTGGTCTCAAAATCTACCACAAACCTATGCTCAATTAGCCAATCCATACCAAGAATTACATCGAAACCATAGAAAGGTAATTCTATAAAATCAATCTCAAACAAATGACCTTGAACCATCAAAGGACATCTTTTATACAACTTTCTTGTAACAATTGTTTCACCAAAAGAACTGGTTACACGCATACCAGCATCTAATAACTCAACAGGAAAACCAAGAACTTGAGCATGCTCACGCAAAATGAGTAGAACCAGAATCAATCAGAGAAAGTAATGACAAGGATTGCAAAGTAAAAGTACCTGCAATCACATCCGTCATCACCATAGCTTACCCACCTCCCTTAGGTTGAACAGCAACAACGTGAACAATATTCCTCTGTCTATCATCTCTACGCTGAAAGTTACCACGACCGCGCCCATGGCCTCTCTTTGGCTCAGTAGCTCGCATCGGAGCTTTTCCATCTCTAACAAATTGTGGAAAATCATGCTTCATGTGTCCTCGTGAACCACAATTCCAGCACGTACCCATATTACCCCAACACTCTCATGTGTGCCTCCTATTGCACTGGTTACAATCTAGAGTATGAATGAAAGCATTCTGGCCTTGATGACCTCAACCAGGGTTACCACCACCCCTCCTAGGATTCGGTTGATACATGTGATCCTTATGCCTCTTATAAAGATCATTTCCACCATCATACTCAACAACCCTCTTTCAAGAGCTAGAACCACCTGAACGAATAGCCAAACCCAAATTATGTTCAATGTCCTTAGCTCGAGTGACTAAGACATCAAAATCGGTGTAATATGAAGCCAAAATGTAAGTCCTAACATCCTTCACCAACCCATATCGAAAACGATCACATCTCTTCTATTCATCAAGAACCAGCTCAGGAGCATACTGGCTCAACTGAACAAACTAAATTTCGTACTCGAAAACAGTCATGTTTCCTTACACCAGGGACATAAATTCTCTCTTCTTCTCATCTAGATAACGAACACCCAAATACTTCTTATTGAAAGCATTTACAAAGAATGCCCAAGTAACCTCGATAGGTTCCACACCCAAATACTTCTTATTGAAAGCATTTACAACCCAACCTCTGCACATCATTGCAACTCATCTGACCTGGAATCCTTTTGGTATTCTCAAATCAAGCCTTAGAACTCTCAAAAGATAGGCCTCTAAACTTAGTTCCACCCAAACTGCATAAACGATCCAAAGGTAATCCAGCATTAGCACCAGGCTAAGGTGCGGCAACATGTATTCCCGCTATCGCTGCCTGAAAGGCCCCAACTATAACCAGAATCAACGGTGTCATATCAGTAGTAGCTTGCCCTTTCACTGCTTGAGGTCCAACACCTCCAACACCTGCTCTAGTTGCACCACCACCATGAGGAGGAAGCGGAAAAGTCTTATCATTCTCATCAATCTCATTCTCGGCCACGTTACGTACATTTCCTCGCAGCTCTCGTATCGGTCCCATTATCAAAACAATATAGCTAAAAAGAATGCAACATTAAATACAGTCAGGCTAGCCAAAGCAAGAATCCAAGGTGCTCATGTTTCTACTTTTCAAAACAAAAATTCTCTTCACAATAGTAATAATATGGCAATGGGTACCCTTAATTTCTTCCCCAACAACATATAAAAATCACAATTCATGTTATCAATCACCGTGCATAGCATTCATCAAGAATTCAACCAAACAACAATATCACATCAACCTTACCTCCCAATTTGTTCGAAACTTGGCTTTGATACCACCAAATGTAACCCCCTCGACCCAGTCTGGGCAAAAGACCGAACCGAATGGATCACATGGGGAATATTGAATTAAACCGGAAGGTTTACCTCCATAAACAACCTTATATTTTCATTTTATCTTTTCTAGTTGCTCTTTGGGATCCTAGGTGTTTAACATTGCAGCGGAACAATTTGCAACTCGATCAAACAACGAAAAGAAACTCAATTGCATTCAAATACATTTTAGGGACCATTTTGCAATTTTAACATAATACAAGGACTTAATCACTTTTAAAGTTACCAACCTTTAATTAAACATATTCCATGCTTCTCAGCCAAAATTTAGCTCAAAATAATCATCCATGATCATTTAATTGCATTCACAACATTCAAGGACTAAAACATGAAGAGTCAAAACTTCAGAATATTCCAACAATTAACATAACAACTTGTTGTTTCGGTACATGCTAGTCTTGTATCGAAACACGCGTATCGAAATAGGTTCTCATGGCTCAGAACATGGGCTTGTATCGAAACACCTTTTAAGGTGTTTCAGAACAGAAGCTTTCAGTAACAAATCGTACCGGAAAAGGCTTCCCCTGTTCTGAACCCTTAAACCCTTGGGTCATTTCTAGCTCACTGTTTCGGTATAGACTCGAGTGTACCGAAACACCTGGGCCAGTAATGACACTTTTTGCTGGGTTTTCACACTTTAATCCACATTAAACCATTCCAACAAGCTACTAACATACATACAACATACTTAGAACATCAAACCACAACATATATGGCAGAAGCAACATCATAGCAAGTCCAAAGGCATCAATAAAATCTATATGCATGCATCCTATGCAAATATAGCCACTTAGAAATCAAAACACAAACCAAGGCATAAACCAAACAATAAAGGCCATTTACAAATCATTAAGGGCATTACAAACATGTCTCAAAACAGGGAGTTCCAAAATACAATCTCCCAAACACAAAGCATCATCCCATTTCCAACTATTATTACTAATAAGCAAATATAAAATCATACTTGAGCTTAGTCCAAATCCTTGGAAACCTTCTTGCCTCTTGCTGCCCACACAAGCTAATTCTCTACATTGTTGGAAAAAGATAGCGTAAGCATAATTGATTAGTGAGGGATGCTCAAAACATACAACCACAACAATGCTTTTTAAAACCATTTATCATTTAGAAATCTCTATCTCATCATGCTATTTTTATCTCATGCTTGAAATCATTTTCGTAGCAAAACCATATCATTTACATCACATGTACCATCTATCTCATGCATTTAACAAATGCAAAGTCTCAAGGCATAGCTTTACATGCATAAGTATCATAAAGCATTTTTCAATTCATATTCTCATATGCAAACATAATGCATAAATTCATGTATAACAAAGTACATGTGAATCTCATAATCAATCGCATATATTGGCATCTTAACAACATTACACGGATATGCGGATAGCTTGACTAATTGTCAAGTCCTACACCAGTGGAATCTCAAATCACCGGGCTCTCATGGCGGCATCTCTCATCGCCACAAAGCTTGGGTGTTTCACCAAGATCTACCTCGATGGAATCTCACATCAAGGAACTCTCACTTTGGATCGGGATGACACTACCCCCATTGCCTGAACCAAAGAGTATGTACGATTTTTGTATTTTATAGTGCACTTCTCATCCTATTTGTCGACCAATTATATTGGTAACAATAATCTCATCTCATGCTAATATATTCATTTTAAAAAATCGTTACCTATTGTTTTTCAATGCATCAATCTAAAACATTCTCATCCCATTTCAAAAGCATGTACAATGCATAGCATTTTCTCAAATAGTTCAAACTCAATGAATCATAAAATCTATCTCATGGGATCTTTAAAGTCATCATTTCATATCTGAAAACATGCGTAAAGCAATAGGTATAAATCTATCTTCAAAACAAGAGCATGATCATAAAATCAATGGGACAATAACTGAGAAACGAGAGTGAAATATCTCAAACTTACTTCTTGGATTAGATTAGTGTTTCAAACTCGATCTAAACCTTCAAACCTTGCTTCCAAGTTCTTCAAGACTCTCTAAAACCTATTCCACTCACCGACCATGCCTCACTTGCTTTGTCGAAGCGAATTCAAGCTTCTGCATCAACTACAACTCCTTCCGAAGCTAACAAAACATCATCCCCTGCTTCTAGCTGAAGAAAAACAGAGAATCAGTGCATCTCATTGAACCAAATTCCCCAGCATCATAACATCTCAACTTCTACTCGAAATTGCCTAGCAATTGGCATCCGAAAACAACCAAAAACATTGTCAAAACCTCTCTAATTAATCTCCAGCTACTACCCAGCGAGATTAAGATCTAAACAACCTTGATTTACATCTAAAAACATGATCTCAACCCTAAAAAACCTCCAACAATCACTATAACCCCCTCGACCCGGTCTAGTCGCAAGACCGAATCTATAAAGTTATACGGGGATAACCGAAGAAAAATCCAAGAATCTCCCTCCGATTAACAACCCTAGATTAAAGATTTATCTTGTCTAAATACAGTTTAGAGATCCTAAGGTGTTATTGGTCACAGCGGAAGAAACAACGTCTCAATCAGATATCGATCGGATGTCCAATTGGACTCAAACAGTTACGAAGGACTATTTTGCAAAACCACACCAAGCGAGGGGCAAAAAGGTAAATTAACCTTACCAAAGAGTTTGTTAATCAAGTTTCGAGCACACAAGACAAAACCAACTCAAACATTACATAGAAACTCAATATGGAAGCATAAAAGCATTAGGGACTAAAGTGTAATATTTGGAAACCTTTAAAGATGCCCTTTTAACCACTTTAACAACATGCGTTTCGGAACAGGGCTGCCCGTTTTGAAACGCGGGCTCTCAACAAAAAGCAAAACTTAGGTCGTTCCGGAAAAACTCCTCATGGTTCCGAAACGAGAGCCTTCAGTGTCAAAACGTACCAAAACGACACCACCCATGTTCCGATACGGGTGCCCCAAAGGCCTGGTTGTTCTGAAACCGTACCAGATGTTCCGAAATGCCTGGGCACACATTGGCCCGAAAATGCATTTTGGCATCCCCAAATGTTCCCAAACTTACCCTGAAAGACCACAAACCACATGGCAACATATCAAGCTAACATTCTAGAGGCAAAACACCCTAAAAGCAGGCTTCAAACAAGCATACACACAAATATAGATCTCAACCTCAAAAACTCATAAGAACACTTTAGCTCAAAAACACCAACAAGCCAAAACACATGGCTATTAACCAAAAGCCATAAAAAGCCTCAACATAGCATGGTATCAACATTTCAAACACGTAGCAACATGATCTAACACATGAGAGTTTACAACCACCTCTCTAACCACAAAAATAAGTATTCCCAATGCTAAATCATTATTACAACTTAAAACCATACCGGAGCTTAAGCTACATTCACCGGAGCCTTTCCCTCACCTTCCTTTGCTTCTCGGAACACTAATGATCTGCATTCTCGGAAATGAGCGCGTAAGCTATACAAATTTTATTGTAATTATTTATCTTGTTATGGTACGATTTGATTCAAATTTAAACGACTTTCGCTAATTATATATATATATATATATTTCTTTATTGTTTCATATGTGGCATATATTTCTTCATTTTTTATATTGGTATATATATCAGTAAAAATTGAGGAACTCAACTCAAACTTGAAATTAAATCCACTAATTACTAAAAATTTCGAGTTATTCGAATTTCCATTTTACCGTTCAAATTTTATTTGAATTTTTTTGAGTCAAGTCGAAAAAAATAGTATTTTCTATTCGAGTCGAGTTTTGCTCACCCCTAGCCATATCTATGCACTTAATCATTATATATATGGTACCGCATTCACACTAATGATATGATATTTTTTTAATTACCGGTCTTCAACTCATTAATTTGACTAATTCATATCGGGTACTGTAGAAGCCCATTATGCGAGTAACCTCCCAACCTAATTTAATTTATTCACAACACCAGGATTTGAACCTCTGGCCTTGCTTAAAGCATATAGTGTCTTATCCCACTATACCAACAAATTAACGGTAATAATATGAAATTTTAAGAATCACTTTACTAATGAATATTTAAAATAAATTTTTTAAAAAAAATTACTCAATATCTTTAAAATATAAAACAAGTAAACAATGAAAAAAGTTTTCAAATATTATACTTGTTAGTACCAGCAAACTACAACCACGTGAATACCCAATTACAACCCTCTATGAACGTACTAGCAGTTCACAGCCGTGCAAACAACCAATTATGACATGTTGCGAACTTGACATGCGAACGCTACCCTAGACCACGTGATGATGCATGTGATCCACGTCAACACTCGAGCCACAATGATTCACCAAGATACTTGTTTTCCTCGATTGACACGTGCCCTCACCTCAGCCAACCCCTTATAAGGAACCATGCACCCGTAAACAAAAGCCAATCCCCCCCCCAAATCAAAACCAGACCCCCAAAAGAAAAAACTTGATCAGAATCCCAAGTCTCTACCCTTGAAACAACCCAAAAACCATCGTCCAAAGGGGCTTCTAACTTAGGTGATAAAAATGGTGCGATGAGTGTAGAACCTTCACCCTTTCGGTCTGGTTCTCAAGAAACAACAAAGAACGATCCTCAAAAAGAGCATTAATTGAGGAATGGACGGAGACGGGAAAAAACTGCGAACAAGTAGAGGAGAAAACTGTAACACCCCGGTTTTGGGCTTAGGAGTTTTGGGCGTTGACCGGTTAGGTCAAAGTGCTGTTCGAATCTAAAGAGGTTAATTTAGGAAAGCCTAGTTCGGGTTGCATTAAAAATATGGAAAAATGTTCTAAAATCATTTTTTAATATAATTAAGTGAACTGTGAAATCAATTTTGGAAAATGAGTTTCGGAAGGGTGACATTTTGGCTAGTGACCAAAATGTAATTTTCGAAAGTTTGGTGACTGTTTTATAAAGGGTTGAAACTTTGAATCTTTAAGGAGCTATTTTCCCAAAGGGAGTTTCTCCAGATTTTTCTAAGATATTTTAAGTCTAAATTCTGATTTTAAAAGATATTAAAATTGGAGGGAAAGCCATTTGGCTATTTTTGGATTTTGTAACCAACTTTTCCTAATTTTCTTTCTCTCATTTTCTCTCAACCCAAACACTTCTTTTCCAGAGAATTGGTTCTGATTTCTTCACCTAAATCCCTCCTTTCAACTCTCATTTGATTCCTAATCAACATATCTTCAAAACCTCTTCAATTGCTACTTGTTTCAACAAGGATTTTGATTCCAAAAAGAGGAGAAACTCAAGTTTGGAGGTAAGAACGTCCTTCTCCTCTAAACTATCAGTTCTTTACTGAAATTCCTAAGTTTTCAATCCTTAATTGAAGTTTAATTAAAGGTTTTTAAGTGGTGAAATGGATCTTGGCTTATAATGCAAGATTTTGATGATTTTTGATGATTTTCGTTAGATCTGGTTAATCTGTGATTTGAGATGTGTTTTTTGATGTTAAATGAACTCTAAATTGATAAGGAATTGAGCTTTGATCAATGCAATCCCGGATAGGTTGAGTTTCCTAAGTTTAGCTTGTGTTTCAAGGTTGTTTTTGAGGTGATCTTGTGGATCTGATGTTGCTGGAGGTATAAGGATGTTTATAGGTTGTTTTTAGATGTTATATGATGTTAAAGGAAGTGTGGTTTTGCTGGTTTGTGGCTGGGTTTTGTTTAGAAGTGGTTTGGATGCATTTTCGGTTGTGTTTGGTGGCCGAAAATGGTGTATGGATGAGAGCAGCGAGCTTAGGTGCTTTCATTGAAGCAATTAATGCATGATGATGCATTAATCCTCTGCTTTGATGTGTTGAAACAGGGGAGGCATCTTTGGATCCAAGAGTTGTTGATCCGGAAGCTTGGTTTGGTGCTTTGGCTTGAAGCAAAGTGGAAATCGGTGAGTGAAGTGCACGAAACCTGATTAATTATAAGCTGGTAACATTAATTTGGGTTAAGTCCTCATATTTATCAGAAATTACAAATTGGTCCCTAAAGTTGTAATTTGTTCAATTGGGTCCCTGTTTGATCTCTGATGTTTGTGATCTTTGAGTATGATGTTTGTGTGATCACAATTGGGGTTAATGTGCATCTAGACAAGTTTAAAAAGAGAAAAAAAAAGGGTCGTTAATCAAGGTTGACTTTCGGGTTGACTTTGGTTTTCCCCGTGTGACTTTCTTAATTCGGGTCAACCGTCTAGGCCGGGTTAAGGGGGTTACATTTGGTGGTATCAAAGCCAGGTTCTCGAGTAATTGGGAATGTTTGTATGCATGATTGAAGTGTGTGAGCTATGTATGCTTGTTGTGTGAAAGCATGTTTAGTGGCTTCTGATTTGGGTGTAATTAAATTGTATGTTGTGATGTAGCATGTTGAGGGTACCCATTGCCAAACAAAAGCTAAAGAAATGATGTTGATTTTGAATGAAATTGAGCTTGAATACTTGGATTGCTTACCTTGCTGGGCCTGACTTGTTTTATTTGCATTGTGATTGCATGGTAAAAGTATGGCACCACGTAGAGAGTTACGAGGTAATGTGCGAGCTGCGGCTCAGAATGAGAACGAGAATGAAGAGAACACTGGTAGTGCGGTGTTACCTCCTCCTCCACCTGGTGGTGGTGGTGGTGAGGGAGGGAGAGCTGAAGCTGCAGCAGCTGGTGCTGGGGCTGCAGGACCAGAGGTTGGTCAGGGGCAAGCTATGCCTGATATGACGATGCTGGTACAAGCTATTGCGGGTGCTTTTTGAGCAGCAGTAGCTGGAGCTCAAGGAGCTGGGCATCAGGGAGATGCTGGTGTTAGACTACCCTTGGAGCGTCTGCGCAGTCTTGGTGGGACTGAGTTCAGGGGTATGTCGGCTGAGAGTTCGGAAGCTTGGCTAGAGAGTACCAAGCGTATCTTGGGAAAGATGAGTTGCACGGATGTGCAAAAACTGGGCTGTGTTGTGTCCTTGCTGCAGGACGATGCATATACGTGGTGGACGACCACAATTTCTGGGATGGCTGAAGCTGATGTGACTTGGACATTCTTTCAGAATGTGTTCAAGCGGAGATATCTTGGTGTAAGGTATCTTGATGAGAAGAAACGTGAATTCATGACTCTTACCCAAGGGAGCTTGAGTGTGGCTGAGTATGAAGTTCAGTTTGTGCGACTCAGTCAGTATGCACCGGAGCTGATTCCTGATGAGCGGGAGAGGTGCGAAAGGTTTCGTTATGGCCTTGTAACGGAGGTAAAGATGTATGTGCTGGCCACTGAATATGATGATTTTGATGTGTTGGTGGGCCGAGCCAAGGATATTGAGATGAATTTGAGTTTGGCTGCGAAAGGTGCTGGAGCAAGTGCTGGGAAGAGATCAGCTGAGTATAGTTCCGGAGGTGGACGGAACAAGAGGGGACGTGATCAGAAGTATCAGTCCTCAGCCAAGAGAGGTGGTGGTGCACCTGCTAGAGGTGGTTATGCTAGGGCTGATCCTAGTGCTTGCTGGATCTGTGGTTCACGTGGTCACTTGAAGCGTGACTGTCCTCGTGCTGTGAGGGAGGTGCAAGCTCCTGTAACGGCTGCTGGTTTTGGATGCTGGAATTGTGGTTCTGTAGACCATCTGAGGCGTGATTGTCCGAGGTTGGCTGGTGGCCAAGAGCGTGCACCTGTTGTTGCTGCACCGCAGAGAGGTCGTGGGCGCGGCCGTGGTAATTTCCAGAGGCGTGAGGAAGGTGGTCGTGGAGTGGCCCATGTTGTGGCTATTCAGCCTGAAGGTGGAGGCCAAGCGAGGGTGTATGCTCAGCGAGAGGGCAGGAATGATGCGGATGTGATTGCAGGTACCTTTACTTTGCAATCTTTGTCATTGCTTTCTTTGATTGATTCTGGATCTACGCATTCATACATTTTGCGTGAGCATGCTGAACTGCTTGGTTTGCCTGTTGAGTCTTTGGATGTTGGTGTTCGCGTCACTAGTTCTTTTGGTGAAACTGTTGTGACTCGAAAGCTGTATAGAAGATGTCCTTTGGTTGTTCAAGAACATGTCTTTCATGTTGATCTTATGGAGTTGCCCTTTTATGGTTTTGATGTGATCCTTGGTATGGATTGGCTTGCTGAGCATCGTGCTGTGGTAGATTATGAGAATAAGCGGGTTTCGCTTAAGCTTGCGGATGATTATGAAGTTGTTGTGGTTGTTGAGAATGTGAAGTTTCTTGCCAATGTTGTTTCTACCTTGGAGGCGAGTAGGATGCTGAGGCAAGGTTGTGAAGCTTATCTAGCTTTCGTGATGAATCCTAGTTCTAAGGAGTTGAGGGTGCAGGATATCAGGGTTGTGAAGGAGTTTCCTGGTGTTTTTCCTGAGGAGTTGCCTGGTTTACCTCCTAATCGCGAGGTGGAGTTTGGAATTGAGCTGTATGAGAATACAACTCCTGTGTCCATTACTCCCTATAGAATGGCACCTAAGGAGCTGAAGGAGCTGAAGACGCAGTTGCAAGAGCTGCTTGATCGTGGTTTCATCCGGCCGAGTGTGTCACCTTGGGGAGCACCGGTCTTGTTTGTGAAGAAGAAAGATGGCACTATGAGGATGTGCATTGATTACCGTCAGCTGAACAAGTTGACTATCAAGAATCGGTATCCTTTGCCGAGGATTGATGATCTCTTTGATCAATTTCGGGGAGCTGCTGTGTTCTCTAAGATTGACTTGAGGTCAGGGTATTACCAGTTGAAGGTGAAAGATGTGGATGTGCCTAAGACAGCTTTCAGGACAAGGTATGGGCATTATGAGTTCCTTGTGATGCCGTTTGGTTTGACAAATGCTCCTGCTGCTTTCATGGACATGATGAACCGTGTGTTTCATGAATACCTGGACAAGTTCGTTGTGGTGTTCATTGATGATATCCTCGTGTACTCGCGTACTGAGGAGGAGCACGAAGAGCATTTTAGGATTGTGCTGCAAGCTTTGTTGGAGAATCAGCTTTATGCTAAGTTGAGCAAGTGTGAGTTTTGGCTTGAGGAGGTGGTGTTTCTTGGGCATGTAGTTTCAGCTGAGGGGATTCGTGTTGATCCTCAGAAGATTGAGGCGGTGATGAACTGGAAGGTTCCTAAGTCTGTACATGAGGTCCGTAGTTTCCTTGGTTTGGCGGGATACTACCGAAGGTTTGTGGATGGTTTTTCCAAGATTGCTGCTCCTTTGACGAAGTTGTTGCAAAAGGATGTTAAGTATGAGTGGACAGAAGCGAGACAGCAGGCTTTTGAGAAGCTGAAGATGGCTTTGACGCAAGCTCCTATCTTGGTTCAGCCTGAATCAGGGAAAGAGTTTGTGGTCTATAGCGATGCATCCTATGTTGGTTTGGGATGTGTACTGATGCAAGAGGGTAAGGTGGTGGCTTATGCATCGCGGCAGTTGAAGGTGCATGAGCGTAATTACCCTACGCATGACATTGAGCTGGCTGCAGTGGTGTTTGCTCTGAAGATCTGGAGACATTATCTGTATGGTGAGAAGTGTACTGTGTACACGGATCACAAGAGTTTGAGGTATCTGATGTCTCAGAAGGAGTTGAATCTTAGGCAGCGGCGTTGGTTGGAGTTGCTCAAGGATTATGATCTGACGATTGAGTATCATCCTGGAAAAGCTAATGTTGTTGCGGATGCCTTGAGTAGGAAGGTAGCTGTTGAGCTGAGAGCTATGTTTGCTAGCTTGATCATATCGCGAGATGGAGGTCTTGTTGCTGAGTTGCAGGTGAAACCATCGTTGGTTCAGTTGATCAAAGATAAGCAGTTGCTGGATGATTCCTTGGTGGCTCATGTTCAGGATATCGCGGAGGGTAGACCTTCGGATTTCTGTTTTAATGATGATGGTGTGTTGTGTTTTGGTGGTCGAATAGTAGTGCCTGCTGATGCTGAGTTGAGGCGTGCTATTCTGACTGAAGGTCATAGTAGTCCTTTTGCTATGCACCCTGGTAGTACTAAGATGTATCGTGATCTTCGTGATGAGTACTATTGGGTGGGTTTGAAGAAGGATGTTGCAGAGTTTGTGAGCAAGTGTTTGGTGTGTCAGCGAGTTAAGGCTGAACATCAGGTTCCTTCTGGGTTGTTGCAACCGTTGAAAATCCCTGAATGGAAGTGGGAGAGGGTTACCATGGATTTTGTATCTGGTTTACCTTTGTCTCCATCAAAGAAGAATTCTGTTTGGGTGATTGTGGATCGCTTGACGAAGTGTGCGCATTTCTTGCATGTGCATACTACGTTCTCTTTGGATAAGCTGGCAGAGCTGTACATTGCTGAGATTGTGAGGCTGCATGGTGTGCCTAAGTCGATTGTGTCGGATAGGGATCCGAGGTTCACATCGCGTTTCTGGCAGTGTTTGCATCAAGCTCTGGATACAAGGTTGAACTTCAGTACATCCTATCATCCTCAGTCGGATGGTCAGTCTGAGCGAGTTATCCAGATTTTGGAGGATATGTTGAGATGCTGCGTGATTGAGTTCCAAGGTTCTTGGGAGAAGCATCTGCCTTTGGTTGAGTTCGCTTATAACAATAGTTATCAGGCGAGTATACAGATGGCACCTTATGAGGCTCTGTATGGGAGGAAGTGTAGGACTCCTCTTTGTTGGGCTGAAACTGGTCAAAAGTTGGTTTCGATGCCGGCCTTGTTGAAAGGGACCACTGAGAAGGTGAAGCTTATCTGTGAGCGGTTGAAGGCTGCCTCTGATCGGCAGAAGTCTTACGCGGATTTGAAGCGTAAGGAGATAGAGTATGCGGTGGGTGACCGTGTGTTCTTGAAGGTTTCGCCTTGGAAGAAGGTGATGAGGTTTGGTCGGAAGGGTAAGTTGAGCCCTCGGTACATTGGACCATATGAGGTTGTTGAGCGTGTGGGTCCTATTGCGTATCGGTTGAGGTTACCTCAGGAGTTGGAGAAGATTCATGATGTGTTCCATGTTTCTATGCTCCGGAAGTATAGATCTGATCCTTCGCATGTGATGCCTGTGGAGGAAGTGGTTTTGAATCCGGATTTGACCTACGATGAGGAACCGGTGAAGGTTCTGGATTCGGATTGCAAGGTTCTTCGTGGCAAGACCATTGAGTTGGTGAAGGTGCTGTGGAAGCATCGAGGTGTTGAGGAAGCCACGTGGGAGCGGAAGGAAGACATGCTGAAGCAGTTTCCTTATCTCTTTCCTTCAGGTAAATTTCGAGGATGAAATTTCTTAAGGGGGGGAGAGTTGTAACGCCCCGGTTTTGGGCTTAGGAGTTTTGGGCGTTGACCGGTTCGGTCAAAGTGCTGTTCGAATCTAAAGAGGTTAATTTAGGAAAGCCTAGTTCGGGTTGCATTAAAAATATGGAAAATGTTCTAAAATCATCTTTTAATATAATTAAGTGAACTATGAAATCAATTTTAGAAAATGAGTTTCGGAAGGGTGACATTTTGGCTAGTGACCAAAATGTAATTTTTGAAAGTTTGGTGACTGTTTTATAAAGGGTTGAAACTTTGAATCTTTAAGGAGCTATTTTCCCAAAGGGAGTTTCTCCAGATTTTTCTAAGATATTTTAAGTCTAAATTCTGATTTTAAAAGATATTAAAATTGGAGGGAAAGCCATTTGGCTATTTTTGGATTTTGTAACCAACTTTTCCTAATTTTCTTTCTCTCATTTTCTCTCAACCCAAACACTTCTTTTCCAGAGAATTGGTTCTGATTTCTTCACCTAAATCCCTCCTTTCAACTCTCATTTGATTCCTAATCAACATATCTTCAAAACCTCTTCAATTGCTACTTGTTTCAACAAGGATTTTGATTCCAAAAAGAGGAGAAACTCAAGTTTGGAGGTAAGAACGTCCTTCTCCTCTAAACTATCAGTTCTTTACTGAAATTCCTAAGTTTTCAATCCTTAATTGAAGTTTAATTAAAGGTTTTTAAGTGGTGAAATGGATCTTGGCTTATAATGCAAGATTTTGATGATTTTTGATGATTTTCGTTAGATCTGGTTAATCTGTGATTTGAGATGTGTTTTTTTATGTTAAATGAACTCTAAATTGATAAGGAATTGAGCTTTGATCAATGCAATCCCGGATAGGTTGAGTTTCCTAAGTTTAGCTTGTGTTTCAAGGTTGTTTTTGAGGTGATCTTGTGGATCTGATGTTACTGGAGGTATAAGGATGTTTATAGGTTGTTTTTAGATGTTATATGATGTTAAAGGAAGTGTGGTTTTGCTGGTTTGTGGCTGGGCTTTGTTTAGAAGTGGTTTGGATGCATTTTCGGTTGTGTTTGGTGGCCGAAAATGGTGTATGGATGAGAGCAGCGAGCTTAGGTGCTTTCATTGAAGCAATTAATGCATGATGATGCATTAATCCTCTGCTTTGATGTGTTGAAACAGGGGAGGCATCTTTGGATCCAAGAGTTGTTGATCCGGAAGCTTGATTTGGTGCTTTGGCTTGAAGCAAAGTGGAAATCGGTGAGTGAAGTTGGGTTTTCAGCTTTTAAACCAAGGTTTGAAGGTTTTGGGAGGTTAGCTTAAGTCTAAACAACTTTGCTAAGCTCAAGTGTAAGTTTTCGGAATTTCTCTCTAGTGGTGGCCATGATTATGTTGTGATGCAAAGAGGTTTAATTGCATGTTTTAATTACTGTTTTGAAAGCATAATTTAGCATGGTTTTTGCCGATGTTGTAAGCCATATGTTGAAGGTAACTCTAGGTAGGAGTTCCTTGCTTTTGTACAATGAATAATTGTGGATTGATGCTTTTAAATGCATGATGAATATGGCTTGGTTTAATGCTTTAAAACAGTGGATTTAATGATGAAATTGATGTATATTGGCAAGTGATGTTTTGAAAAAGTTAAGGTCACTAAGGTGGTTAAAAGTCCTTGAGTGAGCCTTGTATTCTTAAGATCATCAAGGTGTTTAAAAGTCCTTGGATGATTCTTGTTGCAGACACTAAGGTGGTTAAAAGTCCTTAGGTGATCCTTTCCATGGTGTTTAAAAGTCCATGGGGCCAAGGTGTTTAAAAGTCCTTGGGGCCAAGGTGTTTAAAAGTCCTTGGGGTGATTCAAGCTTTGGACACAAAGGTGGTTAAAAGTCCTTGTGTGGTCCTCATTCATGGTGTTTAAAAGTCCATGGCCAAGGTGTTTAAAAGTCCTTGGGGCCAAGGTGTTCAAAAGTCCTTGGGAAGTTGATGAACTTGTTTTAAGAAATGGAATGTATCACTTGAGCCAATATGACATGTTATGTTTATGTTGAAGCATGAGATTGCTTGTTTAAAGTATGCTTTTGAGCATGTGCAAAGGTTGATTTGAAGCATGTTTTGTAAACGTTTTTAATTGCATTATTGAATGGTTTTTAAGAGCATTCCTCACTAAGCTATTGCTTACGCTCTCCTCGTTTTCTTAATTCAATAATGCAGAGCATTAGAGTATCTTGAGGGCAGCAAGGAGGGCAAGCATTCAAGTACAAGTAAAGCTCAATGTATGGAAAGTTTCATAAGTACTTTTTAGCTTTTGGGTAATTTGGCAATGGGGGACCAAGGTGTATGTTTTGGGAGGGGTTTTAAACTCCCTAAGTATGTTGAATGTTGTTGAGAATGCTGGTTTTTGAGTTGGATCATTATATGCTTGTTTTGGAAGTTTGTGCTTGAATAGCTAGCTTGTGTAGGAAGCATGCCTATAGAATTGGGGCTTTTTGCATATGATGTTGTTTTGATGAATTGTTGATGCAGGTATGTCCTATATATGTTGAATTGCATGCTGGTAAAGTTTGGTGACAATTGGAGCATGTTTGAATGATCAATTGCATGTTTTGGAATGCTATTTGCTGCAATCTGTGCAGGCGTTTCGGAACAGTGTGCACCGTTTCGGAACGGGTGCCTTGCATGAACCCAGGCGTCCGAAACGGTATGCACCGTTTCGAAACGGTTTGGCCTCTGCCAAGCCTATGTTTCGAAACCCGTTGCGGAACGGCCCGTGTTTCGGAACGGGGTCTACCTGTTTCGGAACGGTCGACCGTTGGGGGCTGACAATGGCAGTTAAATGTTCTGAAATGTTTGCATTTTGGTCCTGAATCTTGTATGTGCAATTGTATGAGTTTGGGAAGTCCTTTTGAGCTGAAATTTCACAGTGAAGCACGAAACCTGATTAATTATAAGATGGTAACATTATTTTGGGTTAAGTCCTCATATTTATCAGAAATTACAAATTGGTCCCTAAAGTTGTAATTTGTTCAATTAGGTCCCTGTTTGATCTCTGATGTTTGTGATCTTTGAGTATGATGTTTGTGTGATCACAATTGGGGTTAATGTGCATCTAGACAAGTTTAAAAAGAGAAAAAAAAAGGTCGTTAATCAAGGTTGACTTTCGGGTTGACTTTGGTTTTCCCCGTGTGACTTTCTTAATTCGGGTCAACCGTCTAGGCCGGGTTAAGGGGGTTACAAAAACCTTCCTTTTTCAAGCTAGAAGCAATCGCTAGCCAACATGCAGAGTCGGCTAGAAATCATGGAAGAGTAAACTCATACCACACTAAAGCAACGACGACAAGAGTATATCAGGAGTTAGATGCAGCACTCAACAATAGAGCACAGACATAAGGTTATGGAGGAATCACGGACGATTATAGCTAGAATGACTAAGGAGGAGTGCGAGCATGCAACAAAAATCAACTAAGACACCACAACAGTATTCCCTTAAAAACTTTAGCTGAAAATATGCACAAACCCAGAGCCCCCGAACCCTAAAAGGAAGAAGGAGGCCTACCATCCCATAAGAGTGGAGGAGAATCACGAAAATAAGAAAATAATTACAGCGTTAGTCAGAAAAGGGAAATGGAGAGCTAAAGCAAAAAAGGGCCCACAAGTATGTAGAAAGCCAAATCAGAAAAGGCACTCAAGCTAGGCAACCACCGCTTGGTTTCTGAACGTATCACCTTTTAATAGACATACCGTCGTGTATCCTACACCAAGTAAAAGACCTGGGAATTCTAAATCCCCCACCACAAATAAGGCCAAACAAAGTCAGTGAAAGGTCGAGAAAAAAATACAAATTTCATGAGGAACATAAGAATAACACAGATGAAATTACATGAGATCATTGGTATCTCTATTAAATGCTCATTATGATTCAAAATATTCAATTTATACCAAAAAAAACTTACCAAACTTCCATAATCCAAGACGACTGCTGGAAAATCGATGAAAAGAGGAAACTCCCCTACTACTCTGTTTAGCGTAGCGATGAAAAATGAAAACTCTCCTATCGATCCAAGTATCGTAGCAATGAAAAATGAAAACTCTCCTACTGCTCCAAGTAGTATAGAGATGAAAAATGAAAACTCTCCTACTGCTCAAAGTAGCGTAGCGATGAAAAGCGAAAACTCTCCTACTGCTCCAAGTAGCGTAGCAATGAAAAATGAAAACTCTCCTACTGCTCCGAGTAGCGCAGCAATGAAAAGCGAAAATTCTCCTACTCCTCCGAGTAGCATAGCGATGAAAAATGAAAACTCTCCTACTGCTCCAAGTAGTGTAGCGATGAAAAATGAAAACTCTCCTACTGCATAGTAAAGCGTCCGCCAAAATAAAGGTTCGCTAGCCACTTCCAGGTAAGTGTGCATAGTAAAGTGTCCGCTAAAATAAAGGTTCGCTAGCCGCTTCCGAGCAAGTGTGCATAGTAAAGCATCCGCCAAAATAAAAGTTCGCTAGCCACTTCTGAGTAAGTGTGCATAGTAAAGTGTCCGATAAAATAAAGGTCTGCTAGCCGGTTCCAAGAAAGTGTGCATAGTGAAGTGTCTGCCAAAATAAAGGCTCACTAGCCACTTCCAAGTAAGTGTGCATAGTAAAGCTCCCGCCAAAGTAAAGGTTCGCTAGCCACTTCCAAATAAGTGTGCATAGTAAAGTGTCCGCAAAAATAAAGGTTAGCTAGCCACTTCTGATTAAGTGTGCATAATAAAGCATCCGCCAAAATAAAGGCTCACTAGCCACTTCCAAGTAAGTTTGCATAGTAAAGCGTCTGCCAAAATAAAGGTTCGCTAGCCACTTCCAACTAAGTGTGCATATTAAAGCGTCCGACAAAATAAAGGTTCGCTAGCCACTCCTAAGTAAGTGTGTATAGTAAAGCGTCCACTAAAATAAATGTTCACTAGTTGCTTTCGAGTAAGTGTGCATAGTAAAGTGTCCCCCAAAATAAAGGTTCGCTACCCACTTTTGAGTAAGTGTGCATAGTAAGCATCCACCAAAATAAAGGTTTGCTAGCCATTTCTAAGTAAGTGTGCATAGTAAAGCGTCTGCCACCTTTAAGATGTACGCATAATGAACATAGCTCAACGATTGTCGCTTCTAGGAAGAGCCAAACCATCTAAACTGAAGAAGAATAAAATTCTACCACTAGTCAAACCACTTCCAAGTTACACTTACAATAAATTCAAAAGGAGGGATATATACTTGTTGTCTCCAAAGAAGCCCGTGATAGATAATATATTAATGAATGTGCAGATAAAATATAATAATTAAGAATTCTCTCAACTCAAGGTAGCCATACGAATACATCTAATGTAGTTCACCCCAAGAGAGAGGCATGATAGAGAGCTCTCCTGCCATCCCAACCGAACAATCCTACCCCAAACGAATAGTGTAAGTAGGCATAAGACTATAAATCATACAAGTGGTTGTCAATTCCAGGCAAGGGTACATAACTAACGAGCTTTAATAACCACCCATCTCCTTCGTCCAAGGGCACCGTCCAACCATACCATCAACAATGTAAAGCGAACCCTCTCTCAAATTATTTTCAAAATATGGATTAATGTTCACTACCTATTTACCTTATAAATTTCCAAATGTCAAAAGTTCATATTTACGTATTTCCTTTTTAAGGAAAGAGGTGACTGTGAAAATACAGCACACCCAAATCCAGTAAAAAGATACAACACTCCCAAGTCGGGTAAGAAAACACCACACTCCTAAAATAAGCAAGCACAAAGAAAACATGAATCATCTAAGCGTTCCCCGCTCCCAAGTGAGTGTGCATAGTATCTAAACTATATATTTGCTAGCAATCTCTCGGCCCAGAAAGATAACATGCGACATCTCAAATAGAGGACAATATTACTTCCACCATTTACACAAACCTAGAGAACAGAAACCTCGTTTCCAGTTAGTGATAAAAAATCTATAGGGGCAAGCAAACATATAATTTGCTCTGAGAAAATGATGATGTTTGTAAATATTAATATATGAATAAGTATATAATAATCAAGATCATCGCACCTGGGGTAATAATTTCCCCATCCAAAATAAATATGTGAGCACACAAAAAATATAAAAAAGGAACAAGTTAGCAAATCACTTCACAAACAAGTTAGCGAATGAGTTAGCAATGTCGCTACAGGTTAGCGAGCACATCTCGCCGCTTTTAAAACGTGTCCTAGAGTGAATATCCGATTCAAAATTCAAGTTTTGAGAGCCAAAACATCATAGTATAATAGAAAAATAAATTAATGGAATCCAAGTGTTCATACCGCTTCAAGTAGCAATGTAAAGCAAACTCTCTTTTATGTTTGAGGACAATAAAATATTACAATTTTAAGCCCTTTAATGGTAGCAAGGAAATTCTAGAGAATTTCATCTAACAAACTCAAAACTATTTCAATTACAAATATCACCTCAAGGTTATCTTGTCACATATTGAGAAATCATACTCTTCTTTTCTTTCTCAAGCTTAGCCTCTCTCGCTTGAATGCTTTCATCTCGCTTGGTTCTCGTTATACTACTAGGCTGAACATATGGAAATGGCAAATTCTTCTTTGTTTTCTTATTCAGTTGATCAGCCCTGCGAATCATTTCGAACAAGCTATTTGTTGTCACGGTGCCCGACATCGCCTCCGCACACAACTGACAAACGAACAACCACCTTATATATATATATATATATGAAAAGCGGCCAAATACAAGCACACATCAACGGCTTCAAAAATCTACTTAGCAATGGCGGTGATACGGACACGGCCCCGTATACGCGAACGTTGAGCTTGCGGAAGCGGATAAGGATGTTGGCGCGAATGTTGGATCGGTAAAAAGATGGCTAAAGATAGGCGATGACGATTGAGATAGAAGATAAATGGATAAATTTTCCTCGGCACCCTCTTGACCGCAATTAACCAAGCAAGCAACCTCAAACGGCTCTAACTCACCCTCCTAGACGCAGTTACCTAGGCAAGCAGGAGTGTGAAGATCAACAACAAATTCTGACGAACTTGAAGAATCGCTTCTAAAATAAAGAACACAAGTTATACTTCTTGCAAGTCTGAACTCAAAAGAGAACTTTTTTAATCATTCAAATCTGAATTACAATGTGGTTGAAGCCTCCTTATATAAGCCTTGGAGAAGTTCTAATCCTAGTAAACTTAAGGAATTAAATACAATAAATAAATGCTGAAATCTAATCTCCTAATTACATAAGTAACTTCTAATAATAAATAAATATTAAAAATAAAAGTCTAATTAAATAAATCTGATCCTAATAGATATTGCATAATCCTATATTGATTTAAATTACAAATAATCAAATAAAATCTTGAAAATTCGTAATTATCCAAAAATCTTGTATTAACCTCGTATAGGAATTTTTGCATGTGATGTCTTCTCTAAAATAGACGTATCTTGAGTTCCAGATGTTCGATTGAGGCGTTTCAAGATCCGATGGAAAGCTAATTGACAATCGGACAAGTTTCAAGAAGACATATCGACCCATAAATGCTTGGATTTCATCCAAAAAGGGGTCGCAAGTTGACTGACGTTTCTGACTTGCAAAACAGTTTTAACTTCATCTCCAAGATGATTAGTTTCACCCCTCTCATGCGTGTATCAGGCAGCCTCCCAATGTAGTCACAAACAATAGTATATGGAAAATCTTGAGAGCAAGGTTTTCCAAATACTCTATTTTTGATGTTCATCGCTACAAATGACTAATTATAGCCTTCCAAATACCATTGTTTGTCGACATAAACAACCTCGATGAAAAGTCGGCACTCCTCAGGATCTATAAAATGCAGCATGTGTATATCAGTCATCGCCACAAATAAATTCTTCCAACCAAGGCATATAAAACTGTAAAGAAGAAAACTGCAAAGGAAAGAATGGACCACTCACAAATTATGTTATGAAAATTCATATCTAAAGTGCTATTTATAGCGAAAAAAGAGTAAATACCAAGACCTGATGATTCAAATTTAAATCTTGGAAAACACCGAGACAAGCAATTAATTTTAAGATCTTGAAATCTTGGACATACGCCTAAAATCATGCAACCTTGAAAGTTCCAATCATCAAATGCACGGATAAGAGTGTGCACCTGTTACAACTAATCTGACTTTTTTCTCTCTCATTACAATCTATCTCAAACCGTCTAATCATAATGACAAAGAAACAACCACTCACTCCTAAAAGAAA
This sequence comes from Hibiscus tridactylites, assembly GCA_958450335.1. Lineage (NCBI taxonomy): Eukaryota > Viridiplantae > Streptophyta > Magnoliopsida > Malvales > Malvaceae > Hibiscus > Hibiscus tridactylites. The sequence goes on from OY288282.1 coordinate 20,605,948, forward strand.
GAAAAAAACTACCACACTACCACAAAAGACAAACAAACATCAAACACGAGGAATCTTGTAAACGTCTCTTCACCCACAGAACTACACAAATACATATAATGTAGTTCGCTACCAGGCCAATCTTATATAGGCCCTACAACGAATATTAGTAAACGCTATTTATTACTCCAAAAAAAACGAGCACAAAGGAACAAGTATACATAAAATATGCTAAGCAATAATCTGCGTCATGTGACTTCGAATTTTATATTTAAACTCTATACTTCACTCATCATTGGGGGACAAGAATTCACTACAAAGGAAAACCAACTTCTTTCTAGCGAACTACAATTACGCGAATACCCAATTACAACCCTCTACGAACGTACTGCAGACCACGGTCATGTGAACAACCAAATATAACCCGTTGCAAACTTGACATACGAACACTACCTCAGACCACGGGACGATACACGTGATCTACATCGACACCCGAGCCACAATGACTCACCAAGACACTTGTTTTTTCTCGATTGACACGTGTCTTCACCTCATCCAACACCCTATAAGGAACCATGCCCCCCAAAACAAAGGGCAGGCCCCGAGAATCAAAACCAAACCCCAAAGAGAAAACATTTTACCGAAATATCAGGTCTCTACCCTCAGAACAACCAAAAAACTATTGTCTAAAGGGGTTGCTCACTTAAGTGATCAACAATACTAATATGTAAATGCAACGATATTAGTTAAATACTATATGGCCTATCAATTATTAGTTTAGTGACAAACAATTAGTGTAGAAATAAAATAAAAAATAGCATCAAAATTTTAAATCTTGAACGATCTCTATCCCTGCTATTAAAATTGATCAAAAGATATAAATAATATATTGATTATATTTTGCAATTAGCATATAATTGATATCATATAGAAGATTATATTAACTCATTAATAGCATTAGTTAATTTTTCTCATGTGTTGCATTAATTGATTGTATAAAGTGTTTGGTAAAATTAACTGGCAGTTGAAAGGTGTTTGATTATTTGAACAAACAAAATTACATATAAAGACATGATTATATTCAATACTTGTTTTTAATAATTTATTAGTTATTAATATTTTGTATCTATTAATATTAACTACATTATAAAAATTAATTTTTTTAAAATCATTATTAAGCATATATGAAGGTAGTATATATTAATTTTTTATTTATGAAATTATATTTTTAATATAGTTTTTATAATTATTAATTTTATATGTATATTAATTTCTTATTTATGAAATTATATTTTTAATATAATTTTATTAATTATTAAATTTAGATGTATATATTAATTTATTATTTATAAAATTATGTTTTTAAGTTTTATTAATTATTTAAAGATTTTTTGGTAATCGTCAAGAACAATATGTTTTACAATTCTTTTATCCAAACCTCTAACTCAAAATGCTTCTTTTAGGAGCTAAAGAAACTTTTTCAAATTAAGAGGTTTCACGTTTGACTATTACAATCATCTATTTACCAAACATCTAAGTTAACAAATTTTACTGGTCAAACTTTTAAAAATAGTTCAAACTTTATTTTTAACTAAAAAACGGTTTCATTTTAAAGAATACTTTAGTATTGGTCAACAATGAAAACTCCATCATCACAAAGTCTTCCCAATTGATATGGTCACATAAGTAATCATCACCTTGCAAATTTTGTCATCCTTTCCCCTCCCAAGAGCCAAGCTAATATTCATTACATCAATCAAAGTGCAGATAATACATAATAATGCACGCGGTTTGGGAAAAAAATAAAGCTTCTCGTTTGAGTCTAAAAGTTATCATTTTGCAAGCTTTTGGATGGCAAAACACATACTAGAACTATTTGTCATAAAAAAAACACAGACTAGAACTAACTTTAACAAATACATTAATTCGAATTAGAGCTAAATAGAGAGTTCATACATAATTTCTGCCATAATACGGCTCAAAGTGTTTAAAGAACTCGGAATTCGAATCCTTCAAATAAAAGCATCATAAATTGATGACTGAATCATAAACTCTGAGTACGACAATGCTCCTTCAAACATAGATTTCTTTCTTTCTTTCTTTTGGTTCATTATGTTTTTATTTGATTATTTATTAGTTCCTTCTTAGGGCGGAAAGTGTTAGAAAAGAACAAAATGAAGGAAGGGGCAGAGGGAAAGCAACCTGAGGAAAAGGTTCAAGTGTCTGCCAATGTCTCTCCATGTGAAAGGTAACATCATATTCAATCCAAAACCCTGAAATTTCAGGTCCACACCCGTACACTCCCCACCTCCATGTTTAGGTAAGTATATATGCACATGTTAGGCTGATTTTGATTCTAATCCATTTGTTGTATTAACATTTGAGATTTAACCTCTCTACTTTAACTCAACATAATTTGATCCTTCAGTTGGATTAAAAGATGAAAAATTCGCATAGTTAATATCATGTGAAAAATAATCAACCGTGTTTAATTAATAATAAATTCATGTGTCAATATTAAGATTGCTCTTTTAAAAAACCATCCCATCACTTTAATAACAACACCTAACGTTTTATTAATTTAGAATTATTAATGATATTATAAAAGTAGAGTGATCAAATTGTGTTAAATTAAAACAGAGGGATCAAATCTAAAATTTCAACATGATAGAGAGAGTAAAACCAGAATTAAACAGATTCCAATCCTCAAGTATGTAAAGCTAGTGGAGAATTGGATCAGAAGTATAAAGCCAAGCAAAGGTTGTTTGGCAGCTGCCTCCTGGGGACCCCAGTGGTCCAGCCTCCCCCTCAAGCTTAATTTGTCTTACCTTCCATTGTTTCTTATTCACATTTGTAAGTTTGGATTAGAATCAAGTGAATGCAGTGCAGATGGAGTCAAGAGATGAATATGTAGTGATTTGGAGTCCCAAACCAGGGCTTTACGTTAAATATATAACAATGTGCGGTTCAACATCCCTTGCAAAATTGTCTTTTAATCCAACAAACAAGTCTCCATATGATAACAAAGACTGTTTAATTTGTACTACTTTCTCTATTCACACGAAATTTCTTAGCTTTCATACACTTTTGTGCCCCTCCCTACCGGTTTCGAAGTGAATATTGGGTTCATTGACTCAAAAGAATCTTAACTTCAACCTAAAACTGTGGTATTTCTGCATAAATTTTGGGTTTAGACCCTATGCTTTTAGTTAGTATAATTTAGTTTCTCTACTTTTATAATCTCATGGTTACTGGTTAACGCCACTAGTTATTCCAATTGAAATACTGACACAAAATTCTTCTTAAAACATCTCTTTCAATATATCAAGTTTACTCACTTTTTTCAATTTATTTTGTTTGTGTTGGATATTTTTAAGCAGAGACGGGCGCAGGATTTTATGTTATGGGGTAAACTTATAAAATTTTAGGAGCGAAAATAAATTTTCAATAGGAAATAAATAAAAAAATCTAAATCATATATAAATTTCAAATTTTCAGGGGGCGACTGTCCCCTCCAACCCATCGGTCCATCCTTGTTTTTAAAAAATGCCCACACCAACATTTTAATTGAAATAATTGATTGTTAACTACTTGAACTAATTAGTGATATTATAAGCGTGCAGAGACAATTATTTCGAATAAAAGAACAATGACTAAACCAGCATAATAATGGGATCAAAACCATATAATGCCACCTAACTTAAAAACGAGGACTTGAAGTTGCTTTTGAGGTCAACATATAGGGTTATTAACCAATCATAATTCATAAACCCAAAGATTATGATTCTCATGACTTATTAGGTAGCTTTAGGCATAGGTAATTGCAATTATTGAATTGTTAATTAATCATCTTTTTGGACATACGTCTTTGGTTAAGATGTAGCTTTAGACCAATGTGGTTTCGACAGAGGATAAGCTATGTCATGTCGGATGATGACAGAAAATGGTAAGAAAACTATTTGGAAAATTCGGGGACCTAAGAGAAGGTAACTTAGTAATATCCAACAATGGCTAATTCTCTTGGTGAACCCAGAAGGCTACAATTTCTAATACTTTCCATGCAGTTTCCTCGTAACCAGATTTCAAACTAAGTGTAAATCTGAAGCCTCCGCGGTATCATTCTTTGTTATATTTCTTCTTTTCATTAATAGCTTGAGATTCAAGAAAACGTGGTCTCAGTTTAGGGCAAGAGTGTGTGATCAAGCACCCTCGGCCTTGGGATGAAAGAGGGAACACAAAATATCATGATTCAAATTTATACCAATTGGATTTTTCAAGAGCAATTGTTTAAATGTATATCGATGGTTATGGGTGATCAAGGTTTTAAAATTTTCGGGATCATTCGGGGTTATGGGTGATTCGGATTAATTGCCGTTATGGGTTTGAATCATTTTAATTTTTATTCATCGTGAATTATAATTGTTTTAACTTTAGATTATTTTAATTTCAAATCAATTAGGGGCTTTTCACCTATCATGATCAAATCAATTTTAATTCAATTTGTATTAAGATGGATTAGGTTAAATTTTTGGATTTGGATTAAAGAAATAGACGTTGCATCTCTCTAGCTATTGAAGCTTTTATGGATTTCGTGTTGCCAACAAAAGAAGTGGTATTACATAGTACTGGCATTGTTGATGGCTACAAAGCAAACATCTATTTGTTGTGGACCGATTCCAGCTGAGCCCTTTCCAATGGGCTGCATTCTCATCTTTAAAACAAAAACAATTTCACATAACACATCTAATCATCGTCAAAATAGAATTGACTACTGGCTTGATTATCACAATATATACATATTGTTGGCACGGGCTTTGGTCATTCTAGATTATCCTCAAAAAAAATTCGTAGTCATTCATCCGCATATATGTTAAAAAATATAACCCCTAGACCCGTCTATGCGTTCATACGGATCCTAGGAAGTCACATTATGGTCACCGGAGCGACCCACATTAAATTTTCAAATAAACAAATTGTTAACCATTTGAAATCATAAATCAAGTTTTGAATTGAAATACAATTCCAGAAAAACATTCAGACTACAAAATAAAAACTATGATACAAATCGCTAAAACAAGTTTCAGACTCGAATGTAAATCAAGATGTGACATATGTGCCCCCTAATTACACAGATACCATACTCCGCAAGCAAGCCGAAGAAACTCCCATACCGACGTTGACAGCTGGGACATGGTCGATCTTCTAACATGTGATGGAAAAAACAACGTGAGCTTCGGAAAGCTCATAATACAAACTACCGAGGGATGCTAAAAGCACAAGCAAGTATATGGCAAGCTTAACACTGTCATGATGAACTGGGCAATGGTAAGCTCAAAATACGATTCGAGATTTTAGTGGAGCATTATACCAGAAGGTAACAGAGTAGTTCTTTATTTGATCACCCGAATCTTAGGAGGTGAGTCTAAAGCCGGAGATTCAGAAGAGATTCAGATTTCAGAAGTTGAATCAAGGAGTTTAGAGTTGTTCATTAAGTGCGAATTGTAAGTTTACTAAGAGTTCAACATTAATACATTAATTTAGTAGGGTATGTTTCAAAAGAGGTCAGAAAGTTTTATTAATTTACTTAACTACCCTCCAACCGAACTCCAAAATGCAATTCCCCCTGAACTGCCTTACCCTAGGCTTGAGGCATAGGACCCTACCTAAGGGAATGCCTTAGGTCTAGAAAGACTTACCCTAGGCCCGTCAGGCGTAGGAGCTTAGGTCCAAAAGGGCTTACCAGTGCTGAGCCTACAGATCTTCATTTATATCTCAAATAATATACCTCAAATGAAATTTAGCTTATATTCAGAAGACAGTAATATCAACAAACACATATCAGATATATTTTTATATCAGAATACATATATCAGATTTATTTTTGTATCAAAAAACGGATATTAGATATATTTATGTATCAGAGGACAAAAGCCAAGAGTTAAGCTTTCATTTCGGGTAACAGAGTCATACTTTTAATTCAGAGAAGATAATCTTAGTATAAAGCAGAGTGTATTCCCGGACATAGAATACACACTTTATGGTTCAATATATTTCTCAGAGATGCTTGATAATTATCAGAAAGGGAGCAGAGAACGTTTGGCAATTTTGGACTGATTTCATAACGAGGTCCCTAGGCGAGGGAGCTCAGTACTAACAATACAAACAAACATTCGGAAGTTGACACATTGAGAACACTGACATTTCAGATGTATCGAGAGAGATCCAATCATTTAAGCCTATGAGGTCATTCTGGTCATTTCGACCTTCAGGGGTAATTTGGTAATTAGACTATCGGGTAATAGTAATGACGTTCGGGGTTCAGAAATTCTGGTTACTTGTCAGGTTTTCAAGTCCCTTTAAACTAATCGTAAATCATCGCACAAGGTTTATTGTTTAATCGGATCAGTACACCGCAAGTACTCACTTCTCAGAACTGACTACATTGTATCATCAAAACAGTTCGCTTTCATCAATCATCCACTGAACATACTACGAGCAACATAGCATATATGTATATATATACAAGTGATATTTTCCAAGTAATCGAACATGTGTATTGAACCTGAACTCATTCCAAAATATCGAAAGTGCCTTTAGAGAACAGGTATTTCATACCATTAGCTATGTACTTTCTCCAAATAAAATGCACGTGGATTCATATGGTATTCTTCCAATATCATCATAGTATCTGAAACGACCAGCAGACACGGGTTGCATTTACCACATTTAGAGCCATTACATTGATTGGCTTTAAATGGAGTTCTAAATTCCATGTCTTAGAAATATTCTCAGTCATTGGTATTCGAATGTATTTTAGACAATTCGATGCTCAAAGGTTTTTTTCAATCTTTTCAGAGTCATTCGATCCTTCCAATTATTTATACGTTTCAAACCTCGAAGATATAACACATAAGTCAGTCGATTTGCAATTATTGCCCAAGGAAAATTCAATCTTTAGCGTTATTCGATCCCATTCAATCTTATCAGTAATTTCAATCATTCTTTGTCATTGCAATCCATTCAATCTTTTACGCCATATTGATTAATTCAAGCATACAAATATTTTTCTGTAAATTTATCTTCAGAGATTTATTCAAAATTCCAAAAAAACTCAAGTACTTTACAGTCGCGAATATTTAAGTCTTGTTACTATAACATTTCAGGAAATCAGAGGTTTTCAAATGCATCGGATGTCTTACGCATCAAGTATAGCTTATGGGTTGTGTTTATAGTTAGGGGGTATTTTCGTCATTTGTTAATCAAATATTTCTGACATTTATCCTTTTAATAAAATAGATAATCAGACTTAAAGATTTACCGTCTCAATAATCATGTACTAAACTCGAAAGTCCCTTCAATTTATCAAACCACTTATTCGAATTTTTATGCCTTGGCCATTATTATTCTTATTTCATAATTGATTGATATAGGCAGAGATAATCATATGCTTAAACATGGTCATGCAAACATAGCCGAATACCAACATGTTTCAAAAGCATGCAGAGCGTAGTAATGTATTACCTTAACTCCGAGCTGCATCGGTCGATTCATGATACCCTATTCGATCGCGCTCGAACCAGAATTCAATGTCCCTCAACATCTCGTATTTAAGAAACCGAGAATACCTTCAATCACACAATATCCCATTTCAGTCCTTGTTCATAGAGCTCTTAACTAAATAAATAAATACATAAACAAGTTCGGGTTCAAGGTTAGATTCGGAGGCTTTCTGGTCAGAATTTTGAAAAACGAGCTTCAAAATCAGACCTAGAACGTCGAAAAACATAAAATATGAGTTTTCGGAAAATTTTGACTTTTTGGTCAAAGGTCAAAGTCAACGCTGATGTCATTAGTCAACGGTCAAAGTCAACAATGACGTCAGTAGGCCAACGACCAATGGGGTCAGAGTCAACGCTAACGTCAGCAGGTCAACGCTAACGTCAGCAGTCAATGGGCAGAGGTAAACTGAGTTGACTCGGCTGACTCACTGAGTTGACTCGGGCTGAGTTGACTCGAGCTGAGTTGACTCGGTGACTAACTAAGGCTGAGTTGACTCGGCAGACAGGTTGGGTTATCAGATTTTGGGTCGAGCCAGTTCGGGTTTTGGGCTTCAGATTGGGTTGGGCCTGTTCAGACCGGGTTAGACCGATTTACTGGTCGAGATGGTTCAAACCGGGTTTTTTTACCTTGAATTTCCAAATCATCAGCCGGTTAACAGGGGTCGCCAGGATTTTGTCAAAAAACATGAGTTCGTTAGCTCAATAGACCAACCCATACATCAACAACACGAAATAAGCCGGAATACATACCCGAATTACCCAAAATATCAGGGAAACGGTCGGAAGCAACATGGCTCCGATGAGCATCTTATCGACGTCGGACACACGATCGGTCGGTCGGGTTTTGAATGGCTCGGAGCGGAGGGTTCAACGGTCACACACACGACTCGAACTGATTCCTCCACCGGCCGGAAACAGAGGGGTGATAGTCGCGACAACTAAAATCGTTAGAGCTTCAAACAGTTATATATGGTGAATGGCAGCACAACAACGCGCGTGCTCGGTGGTTGGGTGATCGGAGCGAGACGATCTACACGCCGACAGCGGCAGTGTCGCGCACGAAGCGGCGGTGAAGACGGTCGTGGGTTCGCCAGAAACTGAGGGAAGCATGGTTCGGTGAGAGAGAAACACGGTTTGAAATTCAAGATACGAATGAAATTAATGAGGTAGGTGATAAGTCATATGAGGCTTTAATTATTTTAGGTACACAACCAGAAAGGTTCAAAAGAATATTGAAGACCTTTAGACATTAAGAACTGTCTAGCTCAGTTGGCTGGATTACCAGCCTAAAACTATAAGGTTGTAGGATCAAATCCCCCATCCTCCAACTAGGTCTTCATTTTCATTCCTTCTCTCTCTTTTTTTTGTCTTTTTAGTCGGGTGTTACAACTCTCTCCCCCTAAAAGATAATTTCATCCTCGAAATTTACCAAAGTAAGAGAATTGCAGAAACTACTCTTTCATCTGTTCTTGTATTGAAACTTATCCATCAGAGTATACTTGTTTCTCAGGACTCTCAGATGGTCACTAATCAATTAGAAAGTATTCTTAGTTTCTCAAACTAACCTTTGACCCAAAATCATGCCATCATACACCTTATGATAACTGATCAGAATAAAGTACTTTAATCCATACAAATCATCATACGCTGCATACAAACATTGTCCTATGATTGTTATTATAAGCAGACTCCTTAGGAGATTAGAGGCCATACAACTAACACAGAAGTTAATCATACAACCCAGAAGCATCTTCTCTATAATCTTAATTATTCTACTATGTTGAATATCAATTTACGAAAGAAAAAAAATACCTGAAATGAAGACGAGTGCTCAAGGCCTCCACCAGAGCCTTCAAGAATCAGGATGTAACACCAAATTTCGGTCAAGGATGATATAACGATAGACCATGCCACATTTTCATATAAGAGGTCTTTCTTCAAGTCAAAGCATAACCAAGGCTTTATACGGATATCACTTACCTTCAACGAAAGTGATATTTTCCAAGTAATCGAACATATATGTATATATATACAAGTGATATTTTCCAAGTGATATTTTCCAAGTAATCGAACATGTGCATTGAACCTGAACTAATTCCAAAACATCGAAAGTGCCTTTGGAGAACAGGCCTTTCATACCATTAGCTATGTACTTTCTCTAAATAAACTGCACGTGCATTCACATGGTATTCTTCCAATATCGAAAGTGCCTTCAGAGTCTTTCGGTCCTTCCAATTATTTATTCGTTTCAAACCTCGAGGATATAACACATAAGTCGGTCGATTTGCAATTATTACCCAAGGAAAATTCAATCTTTAGCGTCATTCAATCTCATTCAACCTTATCAGTAATTTCAATCCTTCTTTTTCATTGCAATCCATTCAATCTTTTACGCCACATTGATTAATTCAAGCATACGAATATTTCTCTGTAAATTTATCTTCAGAGATTTATTCAAAATTCCAAAAAAAAAAACTCAAGTACTTTACAGTTGCGAATATTTAAATCTTGTTACTATAACATTTCAGGAAATCAAAGGTTTTCAAATGCATCGGATGTCTTACGCATCAAGTATAGCTTCTGGGTTGTGTTTATAGTTAGGGGGTATTTTTGTCATTTGTTAATCAGATATTTCTGACATTTATCCTTTTAATAAAAGAGATAATCAGACTTAAAGATTTAATGTCTCAATAATCGTGTACTAAACTCGAAAGTCCCTTCGATTTATCAAACCACTTATTCGAATATTTTTACCTTGGCCATTATTATTCTTATTTCATAATTGATCGATATAGGTAGAGATAATCATATGCTTAAACATGGTCGTGCAAACATAGCCGAATACCAACATGTTTCAAAAGCATGCAGAGGGTAGTAATGTATTACCTTAACTTCGAGCTGCATCGGTCGATTTATGATACCCCATTCGATCGCACTCGAACCAGAATTCAACGACCCTCAATATCTCGTATTCAAGAAACCGAGAATACCTTCAATCACACAATATCTCATTGCAGTCCTTATTCATGGAGCTCTTAACTGAATAAATAAATACATAAACAAGTTCAGGTTCAAGGTTAGATTCGGAGGCTTTCGTGTCAGAATTTTGCGAAACGGGCTTCAAAATCGGACTCAGTACGTCCAAAAATATAAAATAGGTGTTTTCGGAAAATTTTGACTTTTTGGTCAAAGGTTAAAGTCAACGCTGATGTCATTAGTCAACGGTCAAAGTCAACGGTGACGTCAGCAAGTCAACGGAGTCAGAGTCAACGCTGACGTCAGTAGTCATCGGGCAGAGGTAAATTGAGTTGACTCGGGTTGAGTTGACTCGGAAGACGGGTTGGGCTCGAAAATGGGTCGGGTTATCAGATTTTGGGCCGAGCCGGTTCGGGTTTTGGGCTTCAGACCGGGTTGGGCCAGTTCAAACTGGGTTAGACCGGTTTACAGGTCGGGTTGGTTCAAACTTGGTTTTTTTACCTTGAATTTCCAAATCGTTGGCCGGTTAATAAAGGTCGTCGGAGATGTCGTCGGCACCGTTTTTGTCAGAAAACATGAGTTCGTTAGCTCAATAGACCAACTCATACATCAACAACACGAAATAAGCCGGAATATATATTGAAATTACCCAAAATAGCGGGGAAACGGTCGGAAGCGATGTAGCTCCGATGAGCATCTTATCGACGTCAAACACACGATCAGTCGGACGGGTTTCGAACGGCTCGGCACGGAGGGTTCAACGGTCACACCCACGACTCGAACGGATTCCTCCACCGGTCGAAAACAGAGGGGTGACGGTCGCGACAACTAAAATTGTTGGAGCTTCGAACCGTTATATACGATGAACGGCAACACAACAACGCGCGTGTTCAGTGGCTGGGTGATCGAAGCGAGATGATCTACACGCCGACAACGGCAGTGTCGCGCACGGAGCGACGGTGAAGATGGTCGCAGGTTCGCCAGAAACTGAGGGAATCATGGTTCGGTGAGAGAGAAACACGGTTTGAAATTCAAGAGACGAATGAAATTAATGAGGTAGGTGATAAGTCAGATGAGGCTTTAATTATTTTAGGTACACAACCAGAAAGGTTCAAAAGAATATTGGAGACCTTTAGACATTAAGAGTTGTCTAGCTCAGTTGGCTGGCTTACCAACCTAAAACTATGAGGTCGCGAGATTGAACCCTCAACCTCCAACTAGCCTTTCATTTTCATTCCTTCTCTCTCTTTTTTTGTCTTATTAATCGGGTTTACAAAAAATCTGATCCAAAAGACTTTTTCATACTTGCCCTTTTGTTTCTTTTTAGTTCTGTCTTGACATCAACCTCTTGTTAAAAGTCCTAACAATTTTTATCAACATTCTCCATTATTCGTTTCGTTGAACTTGACCAACTTCTCTAGTCTTACAAATGGAGGCAATTTTAGATTCCAATATCACATTTTTGTGAATTTTAAGATTTTTTGATTCATGCACACGAATCATTATGCATTGTTATGAAAAAAAATAACCAATTATCTCAAAAACAAACACGTTAGGAAGATAAATCAATGTAACAAAATTCTTTCATTTTCCACCATTAATACAAGTATTGTTATAGACATGAGTAAATGTTTGATCTGACTGGTGCACTGCTTATCTTTTCTTTTTAAACTTATATTTTTTTGTTAGGTTATATTCAGAATTTATTTTGTTTATCGATAAAAATGTGGATGATGGGTAAAAAAACATTGGAAGGGAAGTAAACTAATCAGCATAGGGGAGAGAACTGTTTGTAAATTTAAACCCTTTATAAACTACCTGTAAGAATACATCAGTAAAAGTGGGCCCAGCCCAAATTCACGTTAGAATCGATTGTTTTCCCACAATATTCAATTCCTTCAATTAGTAAACTTCAAGAATGGAGGAACCGATCGTTTCAAAGATACAAGACAATCAATTCTTGGACTGCAATTTCCCCATCTTACTGCATTTGGTTTAATCCATCCTAAATTGATATCACACCGTTTTTTTTTTCAATCAACAAAACCACAACGGTGGATATATAGATAGATAGATAACCATCATTTTCAAAGAGACAAGACAGTACGATTCGAACCTCTAATTTCAATTTCTTACTAGTTTCTGAAAACCAAAATCTCCTTAGAGAGCACCCTTCATTTTTATCTGAAAACTTGGAAAATTTTATGAATCAAATCTAGGATTGAACTTGGAATATACAGACCCCTATAATACATCAGCAAGAAAAGAAAATCATATGCCTTCCAAAAATGAAGAGCATGTTGGCCTGCATGTACATCAGTTGGAAACTGGAAGAATCAAGATTGAATTAAAAGAACCATTTCTGACTGAAATCTTTGATGTCCACAATTTGGCAAATTCCACACTCCAAATGCAAAAAAGAATGGAATTCCTCTCTATATAAATGGTGCCGACGTAAATCCGGTTAGTCGAATCAGACAGCTGCACATACCGAACCTGACAAATAAGGGAGACAATTACATGAATCTCAACATACCAGAACGTTCACCCGGTTTACATATAAAAAAGGATATAACAATACTAGGTATTTTCACAGAACATTATCAGATTGATTTGATAGCATACATGCCAGATTAGAAAATGGAGGATGCTTGTTAGGACGGGTTGTACGTGTGCGATTGTTTCCCCTTATACCAATCAATCACCTTGGCAACTATATGATTTGTTCCAAATATGTGTTTCGCATGAGGCAGGTCTGGAAAAATTAAACATGTAATAGCAAGCATGCATCTTTTGTGTGTGCAAAAAAAGAGGAAGACAAACCTGTAGACCAGCTGTTGCAGCAAAATTTTGCCTCGTTAAGATGTGTCACATCAAGCCCAATAAACCATGACCCTGCACTCACATCATCATGTGCGTATACCTGAAGAATAGGTCTGCAAAAAGAGAATTTTTGGTCAACTCAGTGCAATCTGGAAGCCATGGTGAAAGGTGTTAAAACTTACTTATTAATCGAGATGAACTGTGCTAAAGCTCGTGAAATGGCATATATTTCACCAGAAGCATGTCGAAAGTATCTGCACCATACACAAGAATTTTAAGTTGGAAATGAAAAATGCAGACCAACTTTGGACATCAGGGACATGAAGCTGCATAGAACCAGAATACTTAGCACATGATATGAATATCATATGATACGTTTCAAGGACTAAATTCTGAGCATTTGACCTGTTGCCATTGTATTTTTAGTTTTAAAAACCATAGAATTAACATACTTGCTATTTGACACAATACTTTTAAATCATTACTAAGCTTTTGTTAAGCATAGGAGAGGAAAAAGAAAAAGATCTTTGCTACTCACGATTTAGCATCGCCAAATTTCCACCAATCAGGTTCATACCATTTGTGGTTCCTATAAATTGTAAAATAACATAAACAGAAGGGATCATAAATCTTTAGAAAAGGAAAGTTGGGAAGAAGGTGATCTTAGTCGATTTACGTAAGTAATCATCAGGTAAAACAATTATACTCACGGTTCAGAGAAAACTTCTCCTGATTTCATACATCCCATATAAACACGAGGCTTATCCAAATGTGCAGAAAGTTTTGCTCCTAGAGCATCTGCATACACTCAGAGGACCAGATAAATATTACTGTATTTGTAAACTGTAAAGGCTGACAAGAATTATTTAGCTCTATAACAGTATGCATTTTCAGTTAACCAAGAACACGTGCACCACAGCATTTTTAGCTGATCATCACTGTCTCATGTTTTCTGCAACAATAGTTCATACTTGTGACTAGGAGCTTCAAATATTATTGAAACTATTACTCAACAATTTTTTTGGGATTTAAGGCCTTTTGCAATTGATATTAGGATATATTACAGGGGAAATTCTAGAAGACGAAGGAGAAATTGAACTTCCATATCAAGAAATCATGTGGTTAATACCTAAAATATTACCTAATGAACTAACAAGGATTACATACCAATATTAACATAAACATCATCATTGACCTTAACATAGAACTGCGCATCCCAGCTCTCTACAGCACGAGCAAAGAAAGACTTTATCTTCTTTGAGCGTTCTTCGGGTGCCTCCACATCATCCTGTTGAGACACAAAGGAAATGATATTTGCCGCTACCAGATCTAACCCTTTTGAACATGATGATTCAACAGGAATAACATACATAACACATGAATCAAGTCACAGTGGTTTTGCAGAAAAAATGAATGCATATATCCCTTAAAAGTTAGAATTAAGGATACAATAAAGTTGCTATAGTTTTTTACGCTAGTTTACAACAACTTCTAAGAGATACAATTCCATTAAGAGAATCCATTATAAGCTTAAAATCCATGCATTTAAAATCAAAACCTTACTAGGTATGCATGAAATAGCTTCATAAAGCAGGTCAGCATACCAGAATAATGAAATCATTAGTCTGGCTGTTTTCATCTCTGATCTCCCTGTCAAAACTATCTCCGCGATTTGAACTGCCAGTAATATAAAATTCAGTAAACAGAAATGGAAAAGAAATACTTGGTACGAGGAACCAAATTGAAACCTTTTTCCTATTATGAATCGAACAACGATTCCCTTCTCTTCTTCCAGTTTCTTCAAAGCTGCACCTGCACATATTATATTCACTTTAACAACTATCAGAGGAAATGATAATTATGTAGCAAGTTTACAAAATCGGTGAATAACTTAATGGATGGAAATACATTGGAATCCACATATCCATCAACTATACTAGAGAAGGAAAGCACTCTTTCAAGCTCATTTAGAGTCAAGGCACGTTCATATTGCATCTATTCTCGTCTGCCCAAGTTTCTTATAACACACTACAAGATAAAACTTGTCAAGAGAAATGATTAATTACCAGATTGCATCCATGCTTTCCGAATTGCATCTCGGTTTTTCTTTCGTCCAAATGTTGTGATGATGCCAACAACAGCTAAAAGCCTTTTCTTGGAAGGAGTAGCATCATTTCCCGAATGCTCCTTTGAAACAAAACCTTGCTGCTTAGCAGCAGCTAGATCCTTCTCAATGGCTGATAACTTTTTTAATTGTTCTCTGGAATATCAGGCCTTATCAAATTACACAGTAATCACAACCACATGATGTGCATAAATGTAAAAAAGACGTACTTGCAGGCTACAATTTTTAACGTCTCGGAAACAGATACAGAAGAATGACCCTGCAAAAATATTAAAAATTAAGCGTCATTTGCACCAAAACAGATCATCTTCAAATCTTAGACGAGAAAAGAAAATAAAAACCAGATCAAGAAAATTACCTGACCAGTTCTCCTATCTAGTTCTTTAATTAAATAGACTCTGCTCTCTGCCTCCTGCCACATCCTACATTTAAACACCACCAAAAGAAATGCCTCAAACTAAAATCTCAATAAACCCCAAAGGAAAACTGAAAAAAAAAAGGAACGAAAAGCAACCGGCCGGCAACGTAAACCGTAGCCATGGTAGCGAACATGGCGAAAACCAAAGCCGAAATTCTAGAACGAAAAGCAGAGCCACCACCGGGGTTAGATAGCCGGTTACTCGATCCCCGGCTACGCATTTTCGCTTACTCCTTTTCTACAAACTTCGCAGGAAAATAAATTAAATGAAAAAAAACACTTCTGCTTTTTTTAATATAAGAAGCAGATCTGCAGAAATCAAACGACGTTTGACGATAAAAATGAAGCAGATAAACGAAATATTGAATTTGAATCTGGATTTGAAGTATGCTTTTTCCTCAGCAGAGATATACTTTTGTTTGATTTTTCTATTTTTGATAACCGAATTTTGAAAAACAATGTTTCGGTCATTTAGTTTTTAATTTAATCTTTAAACCTTAATAAAATATCAATTTTGTCTAAAATTTTTGTTTTTATTTATTTCCATATTCTATTTGTTATAATAGCGACTGAATTTTTATTAAAACCATACAAAATATCACAATTACAACGCATTTAGTAAAGAGAATAATAAGACTAATCTACCAAAATCTCTTACAACCTAAAAACAAAAAAAAAATTGAATACTTCTATAGAGATAAGCATACCATCAAAATCCAGAAGCTTTCCTGAATATCATTGTCTCTATCCAATTGAGACGTATAACAGGTGAAAAGGAGTGGTGAGCGACCCAAACTATACGGCAGAATGTTCATCTACCCAAGACTGATTACATCGGCAAACAATCATCAACCAAATAGGGATCTAACTTTCCATGACCACCGACAAAATCATACTAAAAAACTAGCGCCGTTAAAATCTCTGTGCGAGCAACAAATGACCGCTAGGGTATGCTGAAATCATGCGACAAGGACAAATGAAATGAACCACAAAAAAACATGTCACAAGGATAGAGGAAAACGCGTGTCACAAGAAAAGAGGAAACACGTGCCACAAAGAAAAAAATTCTTATTAAAAAAATAAGATAAAAAATAAACTCAGTAGTCGACAACCAATACTAAGATTAATTACCGATCACCAAGCAAAGGGAAAAAAATTACAGTCGACAGTGAGAAAATGATAAACGGGGCAGAGAATTATTTATTTCCATATTTTTTAAATTCTGATATCCAAAATCCGACCAAATTCTCATCTCACTGATAGCCTTTAAATGTTTTATCAATTTAAACAGCCGGTTATACGGAATAACCGAAATCTTCACCGACAGAGATGGGGATAATTTTTTTTTTATCATCGAAGGTCAAATGGAGATGGGGACAGAAATTGTTATATCTCAACCGTGGGGATAACCAAACCATACCGGTATAGATCACCGTGGGATCCCAAAAATATTCATATGGATTCCTTTTTTTACGAAGTTGGATAGCCATAAGAGTAACTTACCCATTTTTAACAAAAACTTTATCTCCCATAACCTGAATATAGCCAGCTAAAGTAAGTTTGGAAATTCTTCGTAAATTCCATAAAACAATTAGAAAATGATATATATTTCGTTGTAAACGTGACTCGGTCTAGTTTTGTTTAAAATACACGGAGATCGATTTTGATATGTGTTGAGTATTTAGGGGCTCGATTCGATCAACCAAATTAGCTCACCAAGTGGTGGAGAGGTGGATTTTTGGGTGGAAGGGTTAAGGAAGCTAAAAAGAAAATAGACACAATGATTTATAGTGGTTCGACCTTCTAACAAGCACCTACATCCACTACCTTAGCTCCCCACTAAGGATTTCACAATCAATCCACTAATTGATTCGCCCCCTTTTCTAGGATTAGGAGGAAACCCTTACAACCGATCAAGCTTCTACCCAAAGCCTTGATCAAAACCCTCTTTACAAAGAGACAAAGAAAGCAAACTTAAAACCCTCTAATAGGTGTTTGTTTGCACAATTAAGCACTCACCCAAAACCTAAAACACTTGAGCAAATTTGACAATTTTGGCTCACTAGTGTTTGTCTATACAATAAATGACAATTTAAGCTCTAAGACAATCTTTGATCATTTGATGTTTGACAATATGAGCATTAGCCTTCTCTTGATGCTTGGAGGTCCCTTTTATACTCCCAAATGAGTTTGTAGCCGTTACTAGCCGTTGGGATCATATTAGAGCCGTTGAGGACTTTAATTCCCACCATAAATGCAGTTCTGCAGCTCCCCGTTTCGAAACGCTCGAAGCCGTTTCGAAACACTCTCAATGTAGAAAGAGCCGTTGCAGTCTGTCAGGGTACCTGTTTCGGAACACTCCCTTGCCGTTTCGAAACGCGTATCGAAACGCGTATCGAAACGCCTGCATTTGAAAGTTGGTTGGGAAAGAGCCGTTGGGTTTTATGACCGTTATGGTCAATGCCATGTAGGCGTATCGAAACGGCCTAGCCCGTTTCGAAACGCTGGGCAAAAATCCTGTCCAAAGAAAGCCCGTTTCGAAACAAGTTTCGAAACGTTTTGGCTACTGTAAACCCCTGTTTCGAAACGCCCCAAGGTGTTTCGAAATCGAAACAGCTGGACAGTTTTGTGAAATTTGGCTTTGAAAAACATGAAAAACCCTTTTGAAAAATTCCCTAGACATAATTTCAAGTTGTTTGGACTTTGGAAATGTTTTAAATACTTTTTAAATCAGTCCAAAACATTTTTCAATTATTATATCAAAACATTAGTTCTACAATATGTATTTTAAAACTATGAATATTTAAATGTTCAAAGGTCATACAAATTTGGCAACAGATTTTTTAAAAAACAATTTTAACAATGACTTTGAAAAATCACCAAAAATTCTACAAGATAAATAAGGAAGTGAGCCTTATATTTTTATAACCATACGAAAGTCTAGATTTGTTTAAAACAAATGGTTCTTGATTTTGAGTTGTATGTTAGGAGTTATTAAATTTTGAGTAAGCAAAGGTCAGAAGAAAACATTGTAGATTGTTTTCAAATACAACAATGACAGTGTCTTCAGAAATTCGCCATAAATCGTACGAGTAAAATTAGAAGAGGTAATTTATATGATTAGAAACATTATTGAATCTAATTTTGTTTAGAACAAACGGATTATGATTTGGAACGATAGATTATTAGTTGCATATTTTCTTTTAAAGGTAGTACAGACTGGCATGTTTCAATGGTTAATATATTAATCATGTTTTATAGTTTTGAAATGGTTTGTCTGTTGTTGGTAAAATTAAATTTATCATTTATGTTTGTAATTTTAGAGATTTAATGTTGAGTATTTGTTTTAATGTTTTAAGTTTTGTTTATCTTTTGGTACAAGGATTAACCGAAAACCGTGGGATCCATAAATGATGAATATGTGGACGAAAAAATTTCTGAAACATTTAATGAGATTTTTCAAAATCGTACACGCAAGTGTTGAGGACGGAATAGAGAATGCAAAACCGTCACCGACCCACCCTATTGCCACCCCTAACTGATTACTCGATCACCGACTACACATTTTCGCTTACTTTTTTTCCTAAAACTTGATAGAAAAAAAATAAATGAAAAAAAAAACTGTTCTATATTTTCTTTAATTTAAGAAGCATATCTATAGAAATCAAACGACGGTGGCCATAAAATTGAAGAAAAACGGAATGTTGAATTTGAATCTGGATTTGAAGTATGCTACCTTTTGTTTGTTTTTTTCTATTTTAACAACCAATTTTGAAAAATAATGGTTCGGTCATTTAGTTAATTTTAAATTTAATCTTTAATCTTTAGGAAAATATTAATTTAGTCTAAAATTTGTATTTTATTTATTTTCACATTCTTTAAATTCAAAATTCGACCAAATTTTCATCTCAGCGATTGCCTTTAAATGTAACACTTCTTTACGGTCCTATAACCTAGCGCAATGGAGATGTTACACTTATATTCAAGAGCAAAAATCAAACTAAATTAAATGTTACATATATTCTTTAACATTTTATACTAGTACATGAATTAAATGTTACAAATTCACTAACAGAAAATTTACTGACGGGCGACATACACTGTTAAGTCTACACACCGCTAGACAGACCCGTTTCTGAAATTTTGGTGGCCCATGTGCGAGCTTAAAAAATAGGTCCCTAATTAAGAGTGAGGGTTCGATCGAATTAAATTGAGTAAAAAAATTCAAGTTATGCGAGTTTACGAGTCCTTACAACTCGAACTTAAAAATTTATCTACTAAATTCTAAAATTTTGAGTTATTAGAATTTTTAATTTACAACTCAAACTTTATTTGAAATTTTTTTCGAGTCAATATGAGTCAAGTCGAAAAAAATCAAATTTTTCGAGTCAAGTGGAGTTTTGCTCACCCTTTCCCTTGATAACGAGTATTGGAAAAAAAATAAAATTTGAAATTAGACCCTTAGTAACAAGTGATATATAAAAAATGGGTCCCTCTATTAACAAATTTTGAAAAAAAAAAATGAATTTTAAGAGTATTCTTGTAATAACAAATATAGGGGAAAATGGAACCGTAATAACAAGTATTGAAAAATTAAAATGTAAGAGTATGCATGTAATAACAAATATTAGGGAAAATAGGCCATAAATAACAAGTACTGAAAAAAAAATTGGACTCGTAATAACATGTATCAGAAAAAATAAAATTTAAGAGTAGTGCCCTAATAAAAATATTAGAAAAGATGAGCCTCTGGTAACAAGTATTGAAAAATTGGCCTCATAATAACAAGTATTGAAAAATTTGTACCCTAATAACAAGTATTGAAATAACAATAAATAATAAAAAATGGGTCCCTAATTACAAGTATTAAAAAAATGAGCCTATAATAATAAGTATTGGGAAAATAAATTATACCCCTAATAAAAAATATTAGAAAAAATAAATTTTAAAAATAGAACTCTAATAACAATTATTAAAAAATTAAATTTTAAACAATAAATATTAAAAAAATATAAAACCTTAACTATAAATATTCGAAAAAAATGAGCCCTGGGCGGGCACCCCTATTGCCCATGCCCAGAGACGGCTCTGCCGCTAGACACTTTTAATTTTTTGATAATTTTTATTAAATATTAAAATTTTCAGAGGCTTATCGTGCAATAAACCATATGTCAAAATATAATAATGCTTTTCTTTTGTTAATTATTTAAAACGCAAATAGATTCAGTTCCAATCATGTTGTTCTTTTGTTTTCTTGATCAGACAAGGAAAGTGAGCACAAATAAGCCTGCAATGGGGATTTGCTCGTGGTGCGGCGGAGGAGCTAGCGTCGCGGACATGAAAACCTCCACCAAGTTTTGCTACGTCCTGTTTTACTGACAAATCTTGGAGAGCGATTGTTTGTACTTTCTGTGGAGCGATTCTTCGATCGTATCGCTAGAGAATCGTAAATGTATTATTATTATTTAGGTATCCCCAATTTGTTTGGTGGTTATTGGTGTAGTTTTCTCTATTATTTAATAATAACTAAATTATTTAAATGTACAAATATGAATGAGTAAATGTTTTATTAAATAAAATATTTTAACTATCGTGTTATCCTTTTAATTACTGTTGACTAGTCAGTGGCTAAATTAAAATAAAACTAAAAATTTAAAGTAATTGAAAATTCGGTTACAAAATTAAATAGTTGACTAAAGTTTAATAATTATGTGTGAATTTTACCCTAAAAATAATCTAGCTATCGTTTAACCTGATAATTTTTTTTGATAAAAAAACTGATAATCTTGATGAGCTGTGAAAAAATATCAATATAGGCCCAAGGAAGCGACCTTATCTTAGCAGCCCAAATCCATACTTTAAGCGCAATGAAAATTGAAAAAAGAAACCCCAGAAAGCCAATAATTCCCCCAAAAGCTGAGTGAACAACTAATTATTGGGGAAAATGGAAGAATCATCGTCAGCTGCAGCAGGAGATCAGAGAGATGAATCAACTGAAGAGGAAGCTACGATCAGGGAACAGGACACAGATCAACCGTCCACGTGTCCCGAAGCTGAACAGGAAGCATTTGGACTCGACGGCAGCGAATCGAAGACGCCGTTGAGCAAAAACGACATCTTGAAAGCTTTACAAGTAGTTGAGAGAGACTCTCGGGCTATCGCCGATAGCTTCTCTTCCCTCTTTGATTCGCTTCGTTTGGCTCTCTCTGAGGTCTGATATTGTGGTTTCGCCTTTATTTACTTATTTAATTGTTTATATATATATATATATATATATATATTGATACTTTCTTTATGGTGCTAGACAAAGTCGTTGTCAATTCACCATAATTGATTATTTTTCGATAAAACATAGTCTTTAATTGTTGTTAAAGTTCTGGAAATTTTAGGCAATTGCGATTTTGAGCAATTACGGAGTACGGTGGTAATTCTTTTCTTTTCTTTTCTTTAACTTTAGGTTTTTGAATTTCGAATTTATGCATTACGAAGTATAGGTTCCTTTATTAGATAATTGGCAATGAATTGGAGCATCGTGGATGTTACTTTCCTTAATCGGACTAATTTGAATTCAGCTATTCGTAACATGTGAAATATGGTTTTATAATAAGCGCATGATCTGGAATCTACTTCCATTGTCAATTGTAGGTCACTAGCGGCTCAGTTGATCACATGCGTTGCTTTGGTGATGCGGTTGGGCGTCTTCAAGAATCTGGTAATGAAATCTTAAACATTCTACTCAATTCATTGGTGCAGAATTCTGTTTGTTTTTATGCTTATTACTTATTAGCTCTTGTCATTTTTTCAAAATATATCAACTTACGTGGGTTGTTCCCCCCCCTAAAAAACAGGTAGTTATTTACGGGCACTTTTTATGTTAACATGACATAGCGCTGAAGTTCTAGCAATTTGTCAACCTTAAAGCTTGTTGTTTTTTTACCCTAAATTAAGCCGACTAATCTTCACTGGTTAATTTTGACAATTATGCTAAATATGGTTCAAGTGGACTGTGTGAATGTGCACTATTGTGCTATTTATTTCAACATATTGGTCATACGGAGTGTGATGGAGTTATTTTGTGGCTTATTTTCCCTCCTGCAAGATAATCTTGCAATGTGTCAAATGATTGTCTGATTCTGATATAAAATGTGAACTTGTTCTTTGGATTTGCAGCACTTGATGCGGCAACAAAGGGGAATCGGTATATAAATTCATGTCTCAGGTAATATCCCTGTGCTGGAGACCCCTTTTTATTTTTCAAGAAATGGAGGGTGTCATATGAAGTGACAAGCTGAATATAACCTGCAAATATATTTAAAGTTTGTACTAACAATTAGTTGCTTAGATGTGCTTAAGAAACTATTGAAACTAATGGGTACTAGAAGCAAAATAGTTTCAGTTTGTTTTTTGGATTTTCTTTTATGTGCTCTGTTTGGTGGCCTGTTGAAGCCATCTAAATCTCTAACATCTATTCTAGTTATTGTTTTATGCAGTAAAATAAATGTAGTAAGAAAACAATCTATGCTAATATTTTTGCTGAGATTTCTGTAGCTGTTAGCAGGAAAAGGGAGATTCACAGTCTCATAGTATGCATTGTTACCATTTCAACTAGAAATCGGGTGATCAAACGCATTTTCTGATAACATGTTATTTACAAATAAATTAACAAGTTTTATAGTACCAGATGAAGCAGTCAATCTCTTTCAGAACATGTCTTTCCTAGCTTTGATGGTAAAACGTTTATGATAAGATCTTGCTTTTCCATATTGGTTCGCGTTACCTAATATAGTTTTTTTGTGGCTTATCTGCACAGATTGAATGAGGAAATGAAGGGCATGGACAGTCTAGCTAATCAGTTGTATCCTTTTCATTGTCCTGCTGTATTTTTGCTTTGCGATATTAGATTGCAGCTCTTCCTCGAAGCAGGTTATGGTGGACATATGAACTATGTTAGCGGAGTTTTCATTTTTAAAGTACCCGTATTTGACAACTGTATCATGCACACATTCAAACATGAGTATGGGGCATGATTCTCCGAATACATGAAAAACTTTAAAAAAAATTAACCATGCTTGTGCCAAATACACAATGGTATCCGACTGTCGCCCATTAATATGGTTCCTTAATGCTTGTGAAGAAAGATGCTAAGGAGGAATGTAGATGCCCTAGACGGGGCTGTCAACAAGCTCGTACGACTTCCATGAGCCATGAGGACGGCGTGCAGCTCAAATTAAGGAAAAATAATAATGGGTGGCATTTCTTGTCTTGTGCCCATTAATATGTTTGTCTCCATTATTATGAACAGTTGAATGCTTCAATTATTGGAATTCTTAGAAAGTTATTACAGATAACAATAGTTTTTCAGTTATTTGGATTAAAACGTTTCTCATTATCAAAGATTTTTGGTTTAAGGGTAAAATAGCTCGTGTTACTCCGGTTGGTTTTTACTCAATTGAGCTTTTAGCATTATATCAAATAATTAATTAAGTCCTTTTCTTGATGACATGGAAAATGGTATTCCTATAGAGATGCTATGCTCGTGCACATTAATGGGTTTAATTAAACATGAAATTTGATTTTGATGTAAACATGAAATTTTACACAGAAAATATTTGATTTAAATATTTAATCAAATTTAAATGCATAACATTATAAGTTGAATCAGAATTAATCTCATAAAAAAGATATTATTGGAGAGAGAGAAATGAGAAAAAGGAAAGAAAAGTAAATCGGGAGATTTTGGACCTTGATTTGCCGCCATCGAAGCCGCCGTGGGTTACATTGCCGTCGCCATCGTCTCCAGGCCGCCGAGACGAGTCGACTAGTGGTCGTCGCGTCGTCATCGCCACTGCCACTCACCGAGGTGGAGCCCAAGAAGTTTCGAAAATTGCAAACTGCCATGATCCGTTTTTTTTTGTCGCAAACCGTTGCCATCATCGTGCTCGGGGAGGTGCCAAAAGGACAAATTGGAGCTCGTCGATCGTTTGCCGCCACCGAAGGTCGCCGCACGCGCTACCGCCTATGCGTGGGCGTGCAAGAGCTGTAGAGGGAGGGTGTATGTAGGCTCCCATGTTTCACGTCGTTGTGGATCCCGCTCACCCAGGTGCACATGCTCCTTACCGCACTGGTTCACTGCCTGCAGGTGCACCCTAGCTGCCATGCACCACGCCACGCTAGATCATCTAGGTTGCTGACCAGCCATTGACACCGACTTTTTCTATGAGACCTTATTTTGGAGTTTTTCGACGTTCTGAGTCTGTTGGTGCAATCCGTTTCGTGAAATTCAAACCTGGTAAGCTATTTTTACGTGTTTGAACTTGCGAATTAATTAAAGTATGTGATTAATTAATATATATTGTATAAATTGTAGTGTAAGGATTATTCGAGATCGAATATCAGACCAAATAGAGTAACCGAGAAGCTTATATGAAGATTTACGCTAGTTCTCGAGGTTAGTACACCTCGAACTCCGAAATGCTTCATGAACATCATAACTGTAATTGCCTTGCACGTTAGTGTCTGCAAAATAGGTACACGAGAAATAAACATATTTAAAGATCGATATTTATGAGGTACATGATGGCATTACGTATATGTCGAGACTCGTATGGGCTTTAGAGACCGTGTAGGGTCATTCAAAATACTAGTATACTTAATTGATGATTGGTTGACTGATTAATAAATTGTGATGCCTTGTATGCTAATTCAGTTTAGCGTAATTTAATGGAAAATATGCTTAAGGGATAATATCGATAAATATTCGATTAAACGTTCTTAAAAACGATAATTGGTATTAGATAATTAAATGCGCTAGCAAACAAATCCTAATGACTTTCATAAGCTTTAGGAAATTGTATAAAGCGTTGTAACGTCGTATTTCTTAGAAATGGTACGATCCCGCGAGTGAAATATTGGTACATGCTTCAGCCGTACCAGTACACGATTGGGGGTCCTATCAGTACGATCGACCTGTACCGGTACTTGGGAAATTTAAGATTTTCAGTAAGCAATACTCGCATCGGTAGCGTGTGAGTACTAGTACCTAGGGTACCGTACCGATACTCATGTTCGAGTACCAGTACCAGGGGTATTGTACCGATACTAATGTTTGAGTACCGGTACCCACTGAGCTAAATGACTCATAATGCTAGTTAAAGATGAGAATTGACGTGTAAGATTAATGCCTTCATAAATGAGATATCATGAATTAATGAAGCTAATAAATGAGATTAATTATATATTCCTCCATAATGTATTAGCAACTCGGTAATGTAAAAAATATTAACGATGTGTTGGCGATTAGCAGCAATAGGAAGATCTTTGGGATCACACTGCTTGTATACCGGGTAGACATTTGATTGGTTGAGTCGATGATTGATTGGATCCGAGTACCCAGAGAGAATGTTGCAACACCATGGATAGAGATACCGAATGAAGGTTACTGATATTGTGCGACTCAGGCCTCATTCGAAGATACTCAAGTAGGGGATTCTGAGTATGGTTTTATGTCCCGATGCCGTGTGACTCGGTCTCACCCAGAATGTATGTTTTCGAGGCTGTGTGACAACGTGCCTCACTCCACGTTATTGTTGTATGATATGTGTGCTTTTGCCTAGATGATCTGATGAGATCTCGTGTATGGTTGGGCCTTGTGTGCCATGTATGATGTCTTGCATGATGAGATCAATTTGTTTAAGTGACTAATTGTAATGCACATGTTTATTATCTCTCCTTATTGCTCGTACTAGCTTGCATGCTTATATTTACGGTTAACATGAAGTATAGTAGAGTAGATGTGCACCACTGAGCTTTGTAAGCTCAGCGCTCAGAATTGTTGTTTCCGTGCGTAGGTTAGTAGATTGGTCGGGAGCTCGAGGAGCACTATCAGTTTTGGATTTCAGCAAGCAGTGGTTGTCAAAGTAAGATACTTGTATTTAGTGGGATAAGTATTCATAGGACCTTACGTGGCCGAGTTTGTAACTTTATTTTAAAATATTATTTGATATACAATGTATAAACTTGGAGCACCTACTTTGTAAATTGATTTATGTTGTTTACTTAATTATATTGAAGCATTTGATAATATGTTGTTTTAAACAAAGGCTTCACTTAGAAATAGTTGCCAAAACTATACCCTTTTTCTGAGATAGGTGCATAACATTTTTTTTTGCTGAAATAGGTACCTAAAATTTTATTTCTTTAGTGTTTTAAGATATCACCGTTAAAAAAATTCATCACCCAATTATAGTTTGACACATGACTTTAATTTTTTATTTTTTTATAAAAAACTAAAAAAATAATTTTATTTTAAAAAATAAAATGAAAATAAATTAAAAAATATCCCAAAAATTTTAAAATTTTAAAATAGTCCTAAATCCTAAGATCCCAAACCCCCCAAATTCTAAAATTGACGCTAGTGTCGCCGCCGATAGCCTCGCCGGACCCCACCATCACCGTTGCCAGAGTCCCCTGTCCATTTCCTCCAACCACCCATCGTCGGTAGCCGACGATAGGCATGCCAATCCGACGTCAAATGATTGGAGCCTTTTGCATTCGTCATCTGATTGACGCACCTCCCTCCGATTACCAGTGATGAGTGGTTGGGGAAAATGGATAGGGGACTCCGGAGACGACGGTGGCGGAGTCCGGTGAAACTATCGACGTAGATAATGGCGTCAAATTTGGAATTTGAGGGTTTGAGATTTTAGGAATTTAGGACACTTTTGTAAATTTTGGAATATTTTTTAATTTATTTTATTTTTAGTTTGTTTTTGAAAATAAAAAAAATAAAAAGCCAGTGTCAAGCTCTAATTGGTAATGAATTTTTTTGAACGGTGCTACCTTAAACCAGTAATAGAATGAAACTTTAGGCACCTATTTTAGCCAAAAAAATATTAGGCACCTATCTCAGAAAAGTGTATAGTTTGGGCACCTATTTCTGAGTTAAGCCTTAAATAAAGGCTAAATCTATGGTTTTTAACTGAAACTTTTTGGGTTGCATTTTTGGGTGACCCGAATGTAGTACTTCAAATTCGGATCGATATTAGGGTGTTATATTTAGTGGTATCAGAGTTTAGGTTTAGCAGGTTCTAGGAAACCCCGTGGTGATATAGGTGTTGTAGTAAGGTGTCTACTGAATACAAGCCCTTAAATTAAGTTCGTACTCCTTAATACTGGAATCTAGATGGTGCGTCTAATGTTGCGACTCTAAGATGGTTACGATTGTGGTCAAGAGGGCCGAGTTAAGAGTTGAGCCGCTCATTGGAGCGATTCTAGGGACAAGGTTGTCCCGAACTATTAAGATGCGAGTTAGTTGAATAATGCCGGAGTTAAGGATGTGTCCTTCTCCCGCCACCTGAATGGTGTCTTTGTTGTGTGCATTAGTCATTTCGAAGCCTTCAGATACGTTATGAGAGTTTACAGTAGATAATCTTCATCTTTATGCGTGATTAACGTACATGATATGGGTAATGATATCTATTAACCTTGTAAAAGGTTAACTTTTTACGCCTTTTTACTTAAGTTATTGTAAGAAATCAAACTCATTTCATCTCATTTCATAGCATATAGGTGCATTTAGTGTTGCTTTTTTAGTTTTCTTTGTTTATTTTCTTGAATGATGCCGCTTAGGAGCGTTTGGGTTGTTGTGGTGATGTGCAGGGAAATGAGGAGCAAAGCAAGGCAAAGGAAGAATGCTACAACATGTTGGATAGCATTTCTGGGTGCATTAGAGGACAAGGAGATGAGGACACTGTACAACCTGACACGTGAACCAATTAGCCAGTTGTGAGCCCAAATGTGAAGGGAATATTCTCTTGGAATTTAGGGCACAAAACCTTAGGAGCCCCCACTATATAAAAGACAAGAAACCCACATTTAAGGGAGAGCTGGAAAAGAGGATATTTTGGTGAGCTAAGAAAGAGAGAAAGGCGGCTCATTTCCTTCATCTTCTTTGTGTGGTGTTCTCCATTGTTGAAGCTCCAAGGAGTGTTCTTGCTAGCCTTTGAGAGAAGCAGCAAGCTTGAAGCGGTTCACAGCAGTCCAAGGCGGCTTGGGAGTTTCTTTTACTCTAGTTTCTTTTGTTGTTTCATTTCATATATTTATGATGGGTTGTTTTAAACAGCTGAATGTGGATGATATTTGCCCAGCCATGAACTGATTTTAAGAGGTTTGAGCTTGTTATGGATGTTTATGTTTAAGTTTGAATGAATGTTTGGTTTGCTTTCTTATCCTTTACATGTTTTGTCCATTGTTTGTTTGCCCTAAACTTGTAGGAGCTTTCGAGAGTTAGCCTTATGTAGAACTAATGTTTTGATATAATAATTGAAAAATACTTTGGACTGATTTAAAAAGAATTCAAAACAATTTCCAAAGTCCAAATAACTTGAAACTATGTTTAGGGATGCTTTTAAAAGGTTTTACAATGTTTTCAAAGCCAAACTTCACAAAACCTTCCAGGCGTTTCGAAACACCTTAGTGCGTTTCGATACGGGGGATTCCAGTAGCAAAAGTGTTTCGATACGAGTATCGAAACATGCCTTCCCTGGATGTGAATTTTGCCTAGCGTTTCGAAACGGGCTATGGCGTTTCGATACGCCTACGTGGCATCGACCACAACGGTCATAAACCCCAACGGCTATTTCCCAACTAACTTTTAAATGCAGGTCGTTTCGATACGAGGACATGCGTTTCGAAACGGGTGTTTTGAAACGGACTAGAGCGTTTCGATACGAGTCCTACGTCAGACTGCAACGACTCTTTCTACTTGAAGGGTGTTTCGGAACGGGTTCGAGTGTTTCGAAACAGAGAGCTGCAGAATTGCATTTATGGTGGGAATTAAAGTCCTCAACGGCTCCAATTCAATCCCAACGGCTAGTAACGGCTACAAACTCATCAAGGAGTATAAAAGGGACCTCCAAGCATCAAGATATGGTTAATGCTTCAATTTTCAATCAACAAATGATCAATAATTGCTTTGTGCTTAAATTGTCAATTATTGTATAGACAAACACTAGTGAGCCAAAATTGTCAAATTTGCTCAAGTGTTTTAGGTTTTGGGTGAGTGCTTTAATTGTGCAAACAAACACCTATTAGAGGGATTTGTGTTTGCTTTTATTATCTCTTTGTAAAAGAGGGTTTGATTAAGGCTTTGGGTAGAAAGCTTGATCGGTGTATAAGGGTTTCCTCCTAAGCCTAGAAAAGGGGACGAATCAATAGTGGATTGATTGGAAATCCTTAGTGGGGAGATAAGATAGTTGATGTATACCTTGGTTAGAAGGTTGAACCACTCTAAAATCATTGTGTCTTTATTATTTTAGCTTCCACACCAAATCCACCCAAAAATCCACCTCTCCACCACTTGGTGAGCCATATCGGTTGAACGAATCGAGCACCTCTCAACTCAACACCTTAGTTTGGGTGTTATATAGCTTAATATTTGAGAGAGTTAAGCTTAGATTTGCGTGGAAAATAGGGGTTTGATGCCAAGAGGAAAAACCCTAACTCACCTTAGAGATAAGGATAGAGTTTCAAAGACTAAAAGGAGTAGAGCTTCACCGATAAGTAGCTTGCTAGGGTTCACGTTGAGAGGTATTGCCTTAACATTCTGGCTATCGGGCTTCTTGCTAGAGATAGTTTAGAAACACCTAGGTAAACTTTGTCTAGCATGTTGTGAGTAAGGTAGTTCTAGGCATTCTTTAGGGTTAGATATAGAAGTCATTACCAATGCCCATCCTATCATTCCATTAGAGAGTTTCGTACGTGTGAGAAGACCCTTGAAATATCCTTGTTTTGGTTCAGCTTTACTTACGTTTATTTGCTATCATATTTTTAACATGTTCCCAATTGCTATCACAATTATTCATTATTTCCATTTGGTATTTCATTTATATTTTAGTCTTAATTTGTGTGCTTAAACTTAACTTGAAATACCTTCAATCCCTGTGGATACGATACTCACTCATCACTTTACTACTTGCCTCGACGTGTATACTTGCACTATTTGCATATCATTTATAGTACACCCTTACACGCAACAAGTTTTTGGCGCCGTTGTCGGGGATTGGCAATTGGTTGTTTTAAGTTTAGAATTTGTACAATTTTTCTTCTTTTTGTAAAGGTTAACTAGCTATTTTTGTTTATCTTTTTCTGGTGTTGTGCCGTTGTATGACCTGTGGAAGACCCAATGAACCCATACTACCATTAGTTCCTGAGATTGAACATCTTTTCCGAGAAACAAGACGTATACAACAAGCTTTGGAAGTCATGTATAGAGGTTGTAACCAAGGAGGTCAACAGGGTGATAATCCTGAAAACCCTGATGCTGTAACAAATGGAGGAGCTTTAGTTCATCCACGAGCTATTAGAGATCATTTGAATCCCTTCTTGGAATATCTCTACCCTAGGATTGTAGCTCCCGAAGTTCAGGCAGCCCACTTCAAGGTCAAACCGGTGATGTTCAACATGTTGAACTCGATTGGTCAATTTGGTGGATCGCCTCATGAAGATGCTAGGCAACACATTCGTGCAATCTTGGAACTGTGTGACTCATTTAAACAACAAGGTGTGTATGAAGATGTGTTGAAGCTTAAGCTATTTCCTTACTTATTGCGTGATCAAGCTAGAGAGTGGTTGAGTGGAGTACCCGTTGGTTCAATGGAGACAAGGGTATATCTATGAAAAAGCTTTTTACATCGATATGATCCACCCAAAATGAACACTAAGCTAAGGAATGACATTGCTTCCTTTCGTCAAGCTATGTAATGCCCCAGTTTTGGGCCTATGCGTTAGCCGGGTTTGGTTAGGCGGTTCTGTTCGAACCCGTTTAGCGGTCTAGTCTAGTTTCGGGAAATAGTTAAATTGAAAGGTTTTTGGTTGGATAAAAAATGGGAAATTTTCCTAAAACATTATATATATGATTAATTTTGGTAAAGGTAATTTTAAGAAAACAATTTTGGAAATCGGACATTTTGGTTTAGTGACCAAAATGTAAAAATGGTAAAGTTTGGTTTAATGGCAAAAACGTAAAAGGATAATGCTTTGAATCTTTAAGGAGCAATACCAATGGATAATAGAGACTTTTCCTCCTATTTTTATAATTTTTATTAAATAAAATATATTAAAAAGATGGAGGGAAGTTAAAAGGGTTTTTCATTTTCTCACAAATTGGATTTGACGATAGTTTTCTTCTCTCACTTTTCTCTCAAAATTCCTTCATCCAAACAACAAGATTTTGAAGGTAAACTCTAAATTTGATTTGGATTTTAAAGATTTATCTATTTTCTATTGATCCTTTATTAAATCTCTTATTTTCTCTTTGGTTTTCTTTTCAAAAATGGAGGAAGAGCTCATCATTAGAGGTAGGTTTGTTCTTCTCCTCTAATGACATGTTCTTTACTGAAATTCCCAAGTATTTAGTCTTTTACATATTGTTTTTAATGGGTTTTTATATATAAATTGATGAAATCATATTTAATTGAGGTTTCTTGAAGATTTATGGTGGATCTTTGGATTTGATGTTAATTGCTGAGTTAATGATTTATTATTACATGTTGTTATGGGTTAATAATGTTAACTTAATGGATTTTGTTAAGTAATCCCGAAACTAGTTAGATTGCTAGTTGTTAGTGATGAAATCTTGAGTTTTAGGGGCTGTTGTTGTGATTTCTTGATAGCTGGAGGTTTATAGAGGTTGGGGAAGTATTTTAGGTTGTATATGGATGAGGATTGATGGTTGATTTTGCTGGGTACCGATTGGGAACAGTTTAGAGTGGTTTTGTCGATGTTTTCGGGTTGTATCGATTGTTAATTGCTTGGTGAATGTTGGAGTTGAGTGGGGGTTTATGTTGATGGAGGTTTTGATGCAAGAGTGTGCATTAATCCTCTTTTTTCCTTGGTTAGAAGCAGGGCAAGACGTTGCTTGATCATTAGAAGGCGTATTTGGAGTTTCAGAAGCTCGGAATAGCTTCGGCAAGTGAGGTGAAGTTGTATCGGTGAGTGTATGTAGTTTGAACGTTTTCATAAGCTTGGAAACAAGGTTTTGGGAGGTTAGTGTAAGCTTGAAACGCTTAGCTAATCTCGGAAGTAAGTATGGTTACTAAAACTCTCAATTTTCGGTTTAAAGTCCATGTGGATTATCATGCTCATGTTTTGGATTTATATTTTGTTACTCACTGTTATGGATGTTTTATAAGCATGGTTTTGCTGAATTATATCCCATGAAATGATTTGATTATGTTCAACATGTTATATTCTTGATGAGATTTATTAAGTTATATTTGAGGCATGTTTTGAGATGGGATATGTGATGATTTCATTAATGCATTGAAAGTAGTGAGTTAACATAGATTTAAATGATATATTGGCTTAGTGATGAGATTTCTAGTATCGGATATGTTAGTTGACCAATAGGATGTGAAGTGCACTATAATATATAAAATTCGTGCGTGTGATAAATTCTTTGGTTACACAATAGGGGTAGATTCTATTGTGTTGCGAGTGATAGGGGTAGATTCTATCCCCAACGGGCAATGCAGGTAGTGGCATCCCGACCGAAGTGAGATTATGGTGAGGGTTGATTTCACCATGTGACTTGATAGGGGTTGATTCTATTAAGGGCTTGGAGGGGGTTGATTCCGTCAAGTGTGTCCGTATATCCGATCATTAATGGATAGGGGTAGTGCTATCCAAGGATGGGGGTAGATTCCATC
Organism: Hibiscus tridactylites; assembly: GCA_958450335.1. NCBI lineage: Eukaryota > Viridiplantae > Streptophyta > Magnoliopsida > Malvales > Malvaceae > Hibiscus > Hibiscus tridactylites. The sequence goes on from OY288282.1 coordinate 20,639,533, forward strand.
CGGTTAACTTGAAATGCCAATACATGAATTGAACATGTATCATGGGTTTTGAAATGCTTTTGTATAAATACTTTTATACATGATGATTATGCTTTATGAGATTTAAGTATGTGAAGCTTTGGTTGGTTGCATTGAGATATGCATAAGGAAATGATACATGTGGTTTTTAAATGATGCTTTAAATGTGGTTTTAAAAGCATGAGAAAGTTGAGCGTGATGTGGTTATGATTTAAAGAAATCATTTATTTTGAAAAACGCATTGTTGTTGTTTAAATTGAGCTTTCCCTCACTAAGCAAGTATGCTTATGCTCTCCTTTCCAACAATGCAGATAAGTGAGCTTATTGGGAGCAAAATAGCAAGCGATTTCACCCAAGACATCACTCTATTTATAAGTATGGATTTTGACACTTTTAATAAGGTAGAAATGGTTGTAACCCCCTTAGCCCGGCCTAGACGCCCGACCCGAACTAAGAAGAATACATGAGAAAAACCAAAGTCAACTAGTAAAAGTCAACCTCGATTAACGACCCTCTTAATTCTCCTTTTTATCTTCTCTAGATGCACATTATTATCATATGTGTTCATCAAGGCACTTAGAAGAAAACGACACAATGATCGTAGATCATTTAGGGGTTCAATCGCATACTTTTAACTTTTAGGGACCAAATTGAAATTTACAGAAAATACAAGGACTTTTCCATTTTTAAAGTTACCAATCCATAATTAGTCATGTAACATGACATCATGTCAAATTTCATCCCAAAAAGATCATCCAAACTCAACTAATTGAACAATATTAATGAGGGACTAAAATGCATAAATTCAGAACTTTAAAGATTCCCATAACTGAAAATAACTAACCCGTATCGATACACTTCTCCCCGTATCGATACGCAAATCGACAGTGGCAAACTTTGGGAAGAGGGTATTGATACGCCCAAGCCCGTATCGAAACGGCCTTCAAACATTTTCCTAGGCGTATCGATACACGAGCAAATCGTATCGGTACACCTAAGCTGAAAAGCTTGGTTTTGGCCTTAGCGTATCGATACTCGACCTCGTGTATTGATACGCATACCAGAGATGCATTCCCAAAAGAAATTTTAACACATTTAAACACATCTAAACATTCTTAGATCATACATACAAGCTATAATCAACCTACTAAACATGTAAGCATCAACAAACGGTATAACATACTCATCAAGCACACCAAACCATGGTGAACCAATAGCTACTCAATCATGCTTAAGAAAACTAGCCGTAGCATAGTCAAAACTCTATAAGCAAAACCATAAACCAACTAGAGGCCATTTACAAATCCAAAGTCAGAAACCAAACATGCTTAAGGTGTTAAACATCACCAACGAAACCAAAAGTAGAAATCCCACCGTTTGCCTCTTATTACATTAAGGTAAACCACATACACTGCTTAGATCAAAATGCTTGGATTCCACTTGCTCTTGGACTGCCTTGTTTGCTCAATTCTCTATATTGATGAAACAAATGAGCGTAAGCATAAAGCTTAGCGAGGATCGCTAAAACCAAATCATTCATCAATGCATTTAATAAAACCATCATATCATCATTTGCAAATTCATGCCTTCCTTTAAAACATGCTCTTTAAAGCATCAATGCACTTTTTAAACCACATGCTCATAGCATCACTAAAACAACATCAAAATCCTTTGCTCTTGCTTAAACCAAGCATCACATGCATTCTAGTATAAATCACAAGCATCTCATGCTTAAACATTAATCATCAACATTATATTGGCTCGCAAGTGATCAATCTCAAACCATAACAAAACCAATACTTTTGACACAATTGGATACACGGATTACAAGCGTTGTCCCACACACTTCATACATACTACCAGACTACACAAGGTGGAGATATATGGCACAATCACAACCCCTCAACACCCGTGATGGAGATTAATGGCACAATCACAACCCCTCAACATCACTCATCGGTAGTTGTATAATTCCAGTAACGAGAGTACGGGGCACATACCACAAGACTCACACACGAGATTAAGCCATCCACCGTTGTGATCTTAGCCTCAATCGTTAGGGTACTTGGATGGAGATTACGACACAATCAGAACCCCTCGACATCCAAGGCGACTTTATTCCCGGTGCATCCAATCCTATAGCTGACTAACTATATTCGATTAAAGTAACCAAAAACCATTTCTATCACTTGCCAATATAATCGTTCAACATCATTATTCCATTGTTTTACAAGCATAAATCACAATGTCATTTCCACAAGCATAAACATGCTTAAACTCAAATGCATATATCTCATAAATCCAAGGATCACCTACCAAGTGCATCCTTAACAAAATGGCATTAAAAACCAGCTTCAACAATGCTTAAAACATGCTTTAAAACAGTAATCAAAACCGCATTCAATTCAAGTGCATTTCCAACAAAAACATAGCACATTCCGAGAGAGACTTTCGAATCACTTACTCTTGAGCTTAGCTAAGTGTTTCAAACTTACACTAAGCTCCCAAGACTACGCTCAAAGCGTTACAAAGCTGGAAAATCCATTTCCACTCACTGATACACGAAACCTTGCTCGCCGACACGAATTCACTCTTTTGAAGCCTCTAAAAATGCTTCGTTTGTTTCCAGATCAAAATCTCTTGTTTTTACATCACCAAAACAGAGATCCAAATGCATTAAAATGCATTTCAACACCAGCAACTAAGCACAAACTCGTTGCTCACCAAAACTACACTAAATTACCCATCTGAAACAATCGAAAACTCAATCGATTGCTTCCTAAATCAAGCCCATCCAACATACATCACTTTCAACCATTTATAAGCATCAAAACACATCTAAAAACAACCTAAACCCATCCTTATACCACCAGCAAGAATAACACCAACCTTTCACCTCAAAAACCCAATTAAACCCATCAAGAACTTCAAGGATCTCAAGGATTTCGGGATCTATATTATCAAAACCCTTTTTCAACATAATAATCAACTCCAAACTAAATTAAAATCAATCCAAAACATAGCTCATCATTAACATTCCGAAAATCAAGATTTAACCATGATTTTGCAAGATAGTGATCTTAAATCAAAACTATTGTCAATTCTCAGCTAAAAACAACATTTAGAAGTAAAAGATTTTAGGAATTTTAATAAAGAACCTAGATTGAAGGTTGAGAACATGATTTACCTCCAATCCTTGCCTTCCTTAGTGATTGACAAGTTTTTCCTTTAGAAAGCTTGAAGAATTTAAAGAGAACTCTTGAAATTTGTTTAGAAATTAAAGAGAGAGTGTTTGGGTGAAAAGAAATCTGGAGAAAAGGAGTCGAGAGAATGGTTTTGCTGAAATGAGAGGTAGTTACGTGAAATGAATCCAAATTTCCAATTTTAACAATTTTAATTAAATAAAATCCCTTTTATTATAATCATCCAAAATTATTTTAAAACACATGTTAATTTAAGGAAGGTGTAATTGCACCATAGCGCCCTAAAGATTCTAATATTTTGACTCCTTTTGAAATTTTGTAATTTTCCACTGTTTTGAAACTTTACATTTTGGTCACTACCTAAAATGTACCACTTCCGAAACTCTTTTTGTAAAATTGATTTGTCCAACCCCTAAAACATGATTTTAGAGGATTTTAGCAATTTTACCATATTTTTATCCCTTCCCGATCCTTGATTTCCTTAAATCACCTAACACTATTCGAACCGTTTCCGACCGGTCCAATCCAATGTCTAAAACATCTAGGCCCAAAACTAGGGTGTTACAATGGCAATGGGGAGGGTACCTCGGTATTTGGGAGATGATTGTTTAAACTCCCCGGTTTGGTATGTGTATTTTGCCTTATAAGACTTGTAATGGGCCTTTATATGTTGATATACTTTGTTTTGTGGATTTTGATACTCTATGTGGATTGCTTATAGGTTGCATGCCTCTAGAGTAATCATGTTTTGCAATTCATGATGTTAGATACCTTTGATGATGCCTATGTGTGGATAAATGTGTGGATGATGTTTACCTATGATTGCATGATGATTGGTGGGCATATATTATGGTTTAAAGTGCTTAAATGTTGTTGTTTTAGTGCAGTTCTAGTACGTGTTTCGAAACAGTAGTAGCTGTTTCCATACAACTAGCATAATTGGTCTTGTTGTTTTGAAACACTATTAGAATGTTTTGATACGCCTAGTTATAATTTGTACCCGTATCGAAACATGGGGTCGTTTCGATACAGCTCTATTATGTCTGAATGTTGGGGAGGTCAATCTGGGCACATGGTTTCGAAACAGGTCGGGGCCGTTCTGATACCAATTGGTACTAGAATGCATGGTTTTGAAACATGGGGTATCTGATTCGAAACATGGTAGTTAAGTTTGTTAATTTGGCATGATTTTCTTAGTTTTGAATGTTTACATTTCAGTCCCTGTTTATATGATGGCAATTTTGGAAGTTTGTTTGATCGTATGATTGCTAACATTTCACCTACAAGCATGTAATGAACTTAATTAAAGGTTGGCAACATTAATTAGTAACTTGACCTTAGGTTGGATGGTTTGCAAACGAAAGTGCGGTTGAGGCTCAGTCTAAATGAAAATATATTCGTTACGCGTGTAAACACTATAGGGCTTAATTATGCATCTAGACAAGATAAAAGGAAAAAAAGTTTCTAATCGAGGTTGACTTTAACGAGTTGGCTTCGATTTTCCCCGTGTAATTCTCTTAATTGGGGTCAAACGTTTAGACCGGGCTAAGGGAGTTACATGCTGATTACGAATCGATATATGAGTGTTGGGACAATGGTGTCAATGCTCCCACAAGAATGGTGCTAGATTCTTTAGCAAATGGAAATTTTGTGGACAAGTCACCCGAAGAAGCATTCGATATCCTTGATAGAATAGTGAACACTGGCTACCAATTTCCTACTGTTAAACATGGAACGAGGAGGAAAACTCACGGGACACTTGAGCTTGAGGCCAATGACTCTGTTTCAGCTCAGTTATCAGCCATTATAAACATGTTGAAGAATCTCCAACGCCCAAGTGAGGTAAAGGAAGTGAAGGTAGCGGTAACTACTTGTGTTCGATGTGATGGAAGTCACCATGTGAGTGAATGCCCGAAAAATCATGAGTCTACCAACTATGTGAGGAATTATAATCGAAACAACAACCCATACTCGAATACCTATAACCCAGGATGGCATCAACATCCAAATCTTTCATGGGTGAATCAAGGAAACAACAATACCGGAAGCTCAAATCGGCAACAAAACCAGACTGAACCCTAAGGTTTCTAGCAGAATATGCTATAACAAAATGACAACAAGGGTTCAACATCTTCAGTGAACAACAATTCTTTGGAGGCTACTCTCCGAGACTTTATGTCGTCCACCAAGACTTTACTTCATGATCATACAACATCGATCAAGAGCCATGGTGCCTTGTTGCAAAGTCATAGCTTGTCCTTGAGAGCTTTGGAAACTCAAGTAGGTCAAATAGCACAAGCCCTACAAGTTCGACCTCATGGTAGTTTGCCTAGTGATATTGAAGTCACTAAACCTCATGGCAAGGAAAAATGTAGTGCACTCACTTTAAGGAGCGACACCCAACTTAACAAGGAAGATAAGTTTGGGGGGAAGAAGAAGGCTGAAGATTCCAACCCCAAAACTGTCAAAGAAGAACCCAAAGCGCAAGAAGATTCATCTCTTGAGAAGGACAAAAGTGAGGGCTCAACCAGTGAACCTGCTGATAGAAGATAGAGTTTTGCTACAACAAAAGACAAACCTCCACTAGTAGAGGAAGAAGTCAGACACCTACCACCCTCAAAGATTAAAGAAGCATAATGAAAATATCCAGTTCAAGAAATTTGTAGATATCCTTGACCAACCGCACATCAATGTCCCATTTTTGGAAGTCATTGACCAAACGCCCACTTATGCAAAATTCCTTAAGGATATTGTCACCAAGAAGAGGAAGGTTGAGAAGCTAGAGACTTCTGCTACAACAAAAGAATGCTACTCTGTGCTGAGCAATCTACCACCTAAGTAGAATGATCCAGGCAGTTTCATCATCCCTTGTTCGATAGGTGATAATTATGTGGGAAAAGCCCTATGTGATCTTGGATCTAGTGTGAATTTAATGCCCAATTCAGTGTTTATAAAGCTTGGTATGGGAAGTGCAAGGTCGACCACCATTATTTTGCAACTAGCAGACCGGCCCCACGTTTGTTCGAAAGGAAAAATATATGTTGTGGTGAAGGTGGGCAATTTTATTTTCCTAGACGACTTCCTCATTCTTGATTGTGAAGCCAATGAAAATGCACCAATTATTTTGGGGAGACCATTCTTAGCTATCAGCTGGATCTTGATATACTGTGAAAAGGGTGAATTCACCATGAGAGTAGATGATCAAGAGGTGACCATAAATGTGTTCAACACCTTCAAATATGTGGATGAACATGAGGAGTGTCAATACATGAATGCTACAGTAGAAGAGGAAGCTGCAGAATTTTACTACATCAATTTTCTACAAATGGAGGATTATATGAAGCTCAATGAGTATGAAAATTAGGAATTGGACGAGCCTGACGAGTTGGAGGAACTTGAAGAGTTTCTAATGGAGGTGCAACAATCCAGTCTGCTCATAGCTGTCACAACCACCTGTTTAGGGGGGTTCGACTTTTTGGTAAAAAGTTTTAAAATCACGGAGTCGCCACCAATCTTTTTGAAAAGTATGATTGGATCACTTTAAAAGAGGGTTATTTTAATAAAACGTTTTGTTTTAATAAAACAACGGTTTTGGTCTGCGAAAATTAGAAAACAGGTTCGGGGGTCGGTTAGCGTAGTGAAGGGTTAGCACCCCTACGACGCCCAAAATTGGTACCTAATTGGTTTTAAAAACGTTTTCAAAACTAGAATTTGAAAGTTCACAAAGGTTTGACTTTACTTTTCCGTTTAATGAATATTAGTCCATTTTAACGGCCTTATCGCCCGGGAGATGAAATTTAATCACTACCAACATTTCTGGCGCTAACCTGTCAATCCCATTTGATAAGACACCGCATTAAATTATTTTCACTTTTTCAAACAACATGGAAATTTAGTGCGTTGAGCATGTTATTTTTTACTCTAAGTTCGATTATTTAAAAACCTTAAAAACGTCTAAGTCTTTTATTCCTAATTTAAAGTTTAGATATGCTTAAGTTTATTTTTGTAACCCCCTTAGCCTGGCCTAAACGCTCGACCCGAACTAAGAAGATTACACGAGGAAAATCAAAGTCAACTCGTTAAAGTCAACCTTGAATAACGACCTTTTTTTCTTTTTATCTTCTCTAGATGCTCAATATTAACCTATGTGTTTAGCAAAACCATTAGAAAGAAACGGCACAATGATCAGAGTTCAATTATATACTTATGACTTTTAGGGACCATTTTGCAAATTGCAGAAAATACAGGAACTTTTCAGATTTTAAAGTTACCAATCCTCAATTAGTCATGTAACATGCTATCACGTCAAATTTCAGCTCAAACCGATCATCCAAACTCACCCAATTGATCAAATAACATTCAAGGACCAAAACGTAACATTTCAAGCCTTTAAAAGATACTTTTAACTGAATTTTAACTACCCGTATCGATACACTTGAGCCTCTATCGATACGCGGGAAGACAATAGCCAAAGATGGGAAGAGCGTATCGAAACACTTCCCCGCGTATCGGTACGACCTTCAAACTTGGCTTGGGCATCTCAATACGCGAGCAATCAGTACAGATACCCCTGTACTGAGATGCCTGAATTTTGCCTTAGTGTATCGATACACTTCCCCGTGTATCATTACACATACCAGAAAGGCTCATTCCAACAACATTTAAACATACTTAAACATATCCAATCAAGCTTAAATCATGTATACAAGTTATAATCTACCTATTAGACATGCAGGCATCAACAAACAATAAATCACACTCATCAAACTCATCAAACCATGATGATACTTTAGCTATTCAAGCATGCTTAGGAAAACAAGCTAAAGCATAGGCAAAACACCATAAGTAAAACATGAAACAAAATAGAGGCCGATTACAAGTCCAAAATCAGAAACCAAACATGCTTAAAACAACAAACATCACCAACAAATCTAGAGAGAAAGAATTCCCACCCATTGCCTCTTATTACACTAAGGGTGAACCACATACATCGCTTAGTCAAAACTCTTGGAATCCCCTTGCTTTTGGACTGCCTTGAAAGCTCAATTCTCTGCATTGATGAAACAAATGAGCGTAAGCATATAGCTTAGTGAGGATCGCTAAATCAACATTCATCAATGCATTTCATTTAATCATTGCAACATCATTTGCAAACTCATGCCTTTTTTTTTCACTTGCTCATTTAAGCATTCATTGCACTTTTAAAACCACATACATATTGCATCATTAAAACAACATCAAATTCCTTTGCTCATGCTTAAACCAAGCATCACATGCATTCTTGAATCATTCACAAGCATCTTATGCTTATTCATTAATCATTAACATTATATTGGCTCTCAAGTGATAATCCTCAAACCATACCAAAACAAAATAACACAATCGGATATGTGAATTACAAGCGTTGTCCCACACGCTTCATACATACTACCGGACTACACAAGGTGGAGATCAATGGCACAATAAAAACCCCTCAACACCTGTGATGGAGATTAATGACACAATCACAACCCCTCAACATCACTCATCGGTAGTTGTACAATTCCACTAACGAGTGTACGAGACACATACCACAAGAGTCACACACGAGATTAAACCATTCACCGTTGTGATCGAAGCCTCGATCGTTAGGGTACTTGGATGGAGATTATGGCACAATCACAACCCCTTGACATCCAAGGCGACTTTATTTACAGTGCATCCAATCATATAGCCGGCTAACTATATCCGATTAAAGTAACCGAAAACCATTTTGTTGAGTGGATCGAATGATCGAAATGAACCAAAAGGGGGGTGAATTGGATTTTTAAAGGTTTAGGTGGTGGAAATTGCAAATTAAAAAGATAGACAAGGAATTTTAGAGTGGTTCAAGTTCCAAATGAACTCTACATCCACTACCTTAGCTTCACTAAGGATTTGCAACAATTCCACTAATTGCTCTTCCCCTTTTCTAGGCTAAGGAGGCAACCTTTACAATTTTCGGTTAAATTTTCTACCCAAAATTTAACCCAATCCTCACACAAATAGAACAAAGATTTTGTTGGCTAAGAAAGTATCTCTCAATACAAATTGTAGCCCAATTACAAGCACTCCACCCAATTGAAAATGATACGGATGAAAATTACAATTGGGGTTTCTAGACAATATTGGGATTTAGGCACAAATGCTTGGATTTGATGTTTGGATGTTTGCTTTTTGGATCAATAGTTGTTGCTGGAGCTTTTAGAGGTCCTTTTTATACCTTCTCATTGATTTCTAGCCGTTGTGGTTGTTGCATTCATCAATAGAGCCGTTGGGGGTGTTATCTCACCTCCATAAATGCAGTTTGCAACCTACCGTTTCGAAACGCCCGACCCTGTTTCGAAACAGACCAAAATAGAAAGAGCCGATGGGGTGCATTTAAGAGCCCGTATCGAAACGGTATTTACCCATTTTGAAACTCTTTTGCCACTGTCAAGGGTCGTTTAGAAACAACTTGAACTCGTTTCGAAATGCCTTAACGGTTTCTTGAAAATCAGTTAAAAACTTGCAACGGTCATATTTTTCAAATTAAATGAAGAACCGTTTCGAAACACTTTATGTCGTTTCGATACGGGTTCTCTATGTTCTAAATCCGTTTCGATACTTGTTTTGAAACATGGGTTGGCAGTGTTGAAAACGTTTCGATACCCGTTTCGAAACATGGGTTGACAGTTTCAAAACCGTTTCGAAACGCCTTAGGCCGTTTCGAAACAGGGACTCGAAAAATACTGTTTCGACTTTAAGAACACTTAGAAAATATTTAAAAAGCTTAGTTTTTAACTTAGGCATATTCTTTAAATCATACGGGGATGTTTGAGGACTTAAAAATTCGTTTTGACATTTTCAATTTAGTCCTTAGGTTCTTTAGTTATATCAAAATTAAAATATCGGTTTCACAATCTCCCCCTTTTTGATATAACAAAACCAAAGTTAGAATTTTTAAGAGTTTTGAAAATTTTGAACACATTCTAATTCCCTCTTAATTTAAGATAGGTTTTTAAAGTTTTAAAAAGGTTTTAACTTTGAAATTCAAGTTTTAAAACTTAAAAACACTTTAAACATTTAAAACGAATTTTTGGCTCTTAAATTTCTTCTCCCCCTTTTTGTTAGATCAAAAATAATAAACAAGACTCATAGAGAAGAGATAGGGTTAGTACCAATAAGCATTAAGCAATAAGCAACAATAATATTAATTCATAAAATTAAAATATCCAAACCATAAATCAACAATAAGTTCAAAGTATAATCTCAAATAAAACTAAAAGCATAGGTTCATAAAACATAATGGAAATAAAGATGCAAACTTAATCCTAAAATGCATAGATAATATTATATGTCATGAATGTCCTAGGCCTCATCGTCACCATCATCATCCGAAGTCTCATCATCGCTCTTAACTTGAGAACGACGAAACTTCATCCATTGGCCATAGATGGTAGAGAAGGACAAATCCATGTTCGAGTGGGAATTCTCAAGGGATTGGAGTCGATCCTCTACATTTTGTAAGCGAGTGTTGATGGCACCAAAACCCGAAGCCATGTTAGTGTCCATGGCATTGAACCGCTCGGTAATCAAAGCCGTGAGAGCTTCATTGTTTGCAACTTGAGCTTGTGGTTGAGGTTCAACGGGAGGAGGAGGAGGAGGTGCTTCCTGATCAACACGTTCCCAAACATTGTTCACATAGCGAAAACCGGACTTACGAAGAGAAGACTCACCAATTTTTGACTTGCGGGGTTCCGGAGAGTCGTAGGTGCAATCGAGACCAATCTGGCTAAAGATGTGACTTAAGATCGTTCCATAAGTGAAAGATTTCAAGGCATCAGTGTCACGAAGCTTAATATTTTTAACCATCTCGGCAAATATGATGTTAGCAACATTAGGGCGCTCACCACGACAGAAACACTCAAGCCAAAAATAGTCAACTTGACGGATGTGAGAATATTTACCTCCGGAGGGGCGAAGGAACCATGAGACCATCAAATGAAGGAAACGATCGTGTGCATCCAAATTAAGCACTTGACCGGTGTGAGAACCAAAGTGACTCTCATTTTCAATTCCGACATCCTTAAGAGAGAATGTAGACTCCAAGAGAGGGACATTAACAACAAACTTTTCCCCCAAAATATAAGATTCAATCCCAACAACTTCGGAATTTGTTTCATCATTGATAAGGTGAGCATTGGAGTAAAAGAGAAGTACCATGTGTTTGTAGCAAATGTTCGGGATGCTCAACAAAACAAGAAGATCCCATTCTCTCAAACGCTCGAGGTAACGGAAAAGAAATCGCTCGGAGTTAAGGAAGTTGAGATCAATCACACGCTCACGACGAACTTCGTAGTCCTTGACATATTTGAAACGTTCTCTCAACTCCGTAGTTCGAAGAGATTTTTGAAAGAGCAAGGCGAGATTTGGACAAATACTTGAGTCACCGGATTGAACGGACTTACGCTTTTTGCTAACATTTTCCGAAGCCATCCTAAAAACATTAAACAAGCAAGTTAAAAAAAAAATTAAGTGTATGCATAGATTTCTAAATTCAATCCAATGATAAATCCCACTTAGGTTTAAAAACAAGTTTTTAAATTCAAATAACCACTTTAAAACAAAACAAAAAAAAATTTAAGAGAAAAACAGTAAAAAAATACGAGTGAAAATTTTTATATTCGAATCAGAAAATTGAAGATTTTGAATTTTTTTACAAGATATGGAAAACCCAAGCATAAAAACATATAAACTATACAAAAATAAAATTTTCTAACCTAAGATTCAGATACAAATTGAAGGAAAAAGAAAAAGAGGAAAAATACCTTGATTTGGGATTTTGGATGAATGGATGAAAATCCTTGCACAATATTGTTGAAGCTTGCTTAGACAAGTGATTTAAAGAAAAACCCCTCAAGATTTGGTGAAAAACAAGGAGATTTAGAGGGTTTTTATAGGAAAAAGTCGGGCTACGGTTTTTAGGGTTTGGGAGTGTTTTAATTTGTGTTGATCTTTATCATTAAAAGCCCTTCTTAAAGCAGTCTACGAAACCGTTTCGGAACGGTCTTGACCGTTTCGAAACGCGGGCACGAAGGTTTGACCGTCTTTTGGACTTCAGCTGACCGTTTCGATACGGACTTGACCGTATCGAAGCCCCGTTGACTCGTATCGAAACTTGTTTCGATACACCCCTTGGCAGTAGCCAAAACGTTTCGAAACCCTGTTAAGGCGTTTCGAAACGCCCTTCTCTCAGATATGAATTTGAAGCAACCGTATCGAAACATGTTTACCCGTTTCGATACACCTGGGCCTAGAAGTGCAGATGAGGCTCTAAAAGTGCAGAAAATCGAATTTTTCTAAGGCCTAACTTGCATGAATGACATGAATGAGCAGGAAAAACATATGCAAACATAAACATACTCCCCCTAGCTACAGGCATGGATGAAATTAGGAGTAAAAATACATAAACATGGCATTTTACAAGATCAAGCAATTTTAAGCACAAAAGAGGTCCTAAAAGTTCAAGATAGGCTAGCTAGACCTAACTCTCTCCTAAGGGACCAAAAACGCTCTTTGTCTAATGGTTTTGTAAATATGTCCGCTAATTGATTTAAGGTGTCTACATACTCTATAACCACATCTTCTTTAAGGACATTCTCTCGAATGAAATGATGCCTTATTTCTATGTGTTTGGTTCTAGAGTGTTGGATGGGATTTTTTGTTAAACATATAGCACTAGTGTTGTCACATTTTAAGGGTATGGTTTCAACTTTAATTCCATAATCTAAGAGTTGTTGCTTCATCCAAAGGACTTGAGCACAACAACTCCCTAAGGATATGTACTCGGCTTCGGTGGTAGATAAGGCTACACTATTTTGTTTCTTAGAGAACCAAGATATGAGCATACTACCTACGAATTGACAAGTTCCCGAAGTACTCTTCCTATCGATTTTGCATCCCCCATAATCCGCATCCGAATAAGCATGAAGGTTGAAGGTGGAGTCTCTAGGGTACCAAAGACCTAAACAAGTAGTATCTCTAAGGTACCTAAAGATTCTATTAATGGCTATAAGGTGAGACTCTCTAGGACTAGCTTGAAACCTAGCACACAAACAAACACTAAACAAGATATCCGGTCTACTTGCGGTAAGGTAAAGCAATGATCCAATCATAGAACGGTAAAGCTTAGAGTCAACACAGTTACCTCCTTCATCTTTGTCAAGCTTTGTAGATGAGCTCATTGGTGTGGCTTGAGGCTTTGCATTCTCCAAGCCAAACTTCTTGAGCATATCCTTTATGTACTTTGCTTGATTGATGAAGGTGCCATCCTTCTTTTGCTTGATTTGGAGTCCCAAAAAGAATGAGAGCTCCCCCATCATGCTCATCTCGAATTCACCTTGCATTAACTTAGCAAACTCTTGGCAATGACATTCGTTAGTAGAACAAAAAACAATATCATCAACATAAATTTGAACTGCTAAGATGTCATTTTTATACATTTTTATAAAAAGTGTAGTGTCCACCTTACCTTTTTCAAAACCTTTTTCAATTAAAAAGTTTGAAAGTCTTTCATACCAAGCTCTAGGAGCTTGTTTTAAACCATAAAGAGCTTTAATGAGTTTGAAAACGTGATTTGGAAATTTTGAGTCTTCAAAACCCGGTGGTTGTTCCACATACACTTCTTCATTTATAAAACCATTTAAAAACACGCTTTTAACACCCATTTGAAAAAGCTTGAAATTATGATAACATGCATATGCAAGCAACATCCTAATGACTTCCATTCTAGCTACGGGTGCATAGGTTTCATCAAAATATATTCCCTCTTCTTGAGTGTAACCTTGTGCTACTAGTCTAGCTTAATTTCTCTCAATGTTACCACTCTCATCTAGCTTGTTCCTAAAGACCCATTTAGTTCCTATGGTAGATTGATTAGTAGGCCTATCAACTAATGTCCAAATGTTACTTCTCTCAAATTGATTTAACTCTTCTTGCATAGCCATAATCCAAAAATCATCTTTCAATGATTCTTTTATATTCTTAGGCTCTATGCATGAGATAAATGCAACATGATTCATTAATCTAAGAGAAGATCGAGTGGTTACCCCCTTGGATGGATCACCCAAGATTTCACCATCTTTGACATAGTTGAACTCCCTTGGGTAGCTCACTTCCTTTTCCTCAAGAGCCAAGTCCTTCAAGGCTTCAAGAGGTGGATCTTGTGTGTCCTCTTCTTTTGTTGTTGGAATCTCATCATCCTTTGAAGTTTGTCCTCCATCAAAGGCATTTATGATTCCTACATCATCATCATCACAAGAATCCTTCCTTGGAAGGAGGTTATAATCGAATACAACATGAATAGATCCTTCTACTACTAAAGTTCTCTTGTTAAATACTCGATAGGCTTTAGAGGTTAAAGAGTATCCTATAAAAATAGCTTCATCACTTTTTGCATCAAATTTACCTAAGTTGTCTTTTCCATTATTTAAAACAAAACACTTGCAACCAAAAGGGTGAAAATAGCTAATGTTAGGCTTTTTAGATTTTAAAATCTCATAAGGTGTTTTCTTTAAAATTGGCCTAATCATTACTCGATTTACAATATAGCAAGCAGTGTTTGTGGCTTCCGCCCAAAAATATTTAGGTAAATTATTTTCACAAAACATAGTTCTAGTCATTTCTTGCAAAGTTCTATTTTTCCTCTCAACTACCCCATTTTGTTGAGGAGTTCGAGGAGCCGAAAAATTGTGTCTAATACCATTTTCATTTAAAAAATCTTCAAACCCTAAATTTTGAAACTCGGTTCCATGATCACTTTTCATATGTGAAATTCTAAGTTCAAGATCATTTTGAGTTAGTTTTGAAAATGTGATGAATTTTTCCAAAGCCTGATCTTTAGTACTTAAAAATAGAACCCAAGTAAATCTAGAAAAATCATCAATGAGTACAAATGCATAAGATTTACCACCCAAGCTCATAATCCTAATTGGCCCAAATAAATCCATATGGATAAGTTGTAAACATCTACTTGTAGAAACATCATTAATGGATTTAAAGGAAGACTTATGTTGTTTACCCTTAGAGCATGCATCACAAATTTTATCGTTTGAAAATTTAATCTTGGGTAAACCTCTAACTAGATCAAGGGAAACTAGTTTTTTCTAAAACACTAATGCTAGCATGTCCTAGTTTCCTATGCCACAACCATGCATCATTTTCATTTTGTGCTACTAAGAATGCATGAGATGTATGTATGTCATCTAGATGCACCATGTATATGTTCCCTATGCGATGACCTATTAGCATAATATTATTTGATTTAATGTCAACAATTTTGCATCCATTTTTATCAAATAAAACATTAAATCCTTTATCACACAATTGACTTATGCTCAATAAGTTGTGTTTAAGACCATCGACATACAAGACATTTTCAATGAGAATAGTAGAGTGATTACCTATGGAGCCAATACCTTTAATGTGGCCTTTGGAGTTGTCACCAAATGTCACCACTCCTCCACTTTTTGGCTTTAGATCCATGAATCTACTCTTGTCTTCGGTCATATGCCTTGAGCATCCACTATCAAGGTACCATGAGTTTTGACTTTGTGCTTTGGCCTTGTAGCAATGCTCCCCCTACAAACAAAGATATTAAGCTTTTGTTTTTGGTACCCAAATCATTTTGGGTCCATGAGTGTTAGCTCCCAAAACCTTGGTTCCCTTAGGAATCCAAGATGACATAGCAATAATGTTATTAGATTTTACAAGTTCCTTAGGAACCCATACACTTCTAATTCTTTTAGCTCTACTATGTCTAGGAAAGCTACCTTGTTTGTAGTAGTTAGTCTTTTTCTTAGGTTGGTTTGTTCTTGAAGATTCACCTATTTCATGCTTGACACTACCAACATTTTTAAAAGACTCTTTGAGCTTATTTAGCTCATCCAACACCTTTTGGTGTTCACTATTACATTGAGATAAAAGATTATTAAGGTCAACATTTTCATCATGAAAAAATTTTAGTTCATCTTTCAACCCTAATACCTTTTTCTCAAATTTTGAATTATCTTGAGAGAGTGAGTCATTTTTTTCATTTAGTTCCAAAATAATTTTCTTATTCCTAATGACCGACTCTTTGTATTTCTCAACTAATTCATCATAGACCTCTTATAACTCATCATATGCATCATTCAATTCATCATATGTAAAATCTAAAGTTGATGAGTTAGAGGTTACCATGGAGGAATCTTCCTCAAGTGTCATGAGGCAAAGGTTGGCCACTTCTTGTTCGTCATCCTCCGATGACTCCTCATCACTCCAAGTAACAAGCTTGGCTTTGAGCTTCTTCTTCTTCTCAAAGCCCTTCTTCTTGAGTTGAGGGCACTCCGAACGTATGTGGCCGGGTTGTTTGCACTCGAAGCAAATGATTTGATCCCTTGCTCCTTCTTTGTTCTTACCTTTTAAGTCCATCTTCCTTTGAATTTTTCTTCCCCGGTTGGACCTCATAAAGTGTGAGAATCGTTTGGCTATCATAGCCAATTCTTTTAGCTCATCCTCCTCACTAGAAGAGCTCTCCTCAAGTAATAAGGCTTTGAGAGCTATTCCCATCTTCTTCTTCTTTTCAACCTCTAGCTTTTCTACTCTCTTCTCTTCTTTCTTCTTCTCTTCTTCCCTTCCTTGCTTCATAATCTCATGTGTAAGGAGAGAACCCACTAGCTCATCAAGCTTTAAAGTCTTCAAATTTTTAGCTTCTATGATGGCGGTTCTCTTCCCATCCCATGATTCGGGAAGTGAATAGAGTAGCTTCCGGACAAGCTTGTCTTCCGGTATTGTCTCTCCAAATCCTTTGAGCCCATCGAATATGGTGGAGAACCGATCAAACATCTTGGACACCGTCTCATCGGGCTCCATCTTGAAATTTTCATAACTAAGATTGAGAATTCCAATCTTAGTTTCTTTGACATCATTGGTTCCCTCATAGGTAGTCTCAAGAGTATCCCACACTTCTTTGGCACTCTCAATGGATGACACTTTGGAATAGATGTCCGGACCGAATGAACAAAAGAGCATGTGGAGAGCTTTGTCATTTATTTGGATCTTTCTCCTTTCTTCTTCACTCATCTCCACCTTTTTCTTCAAAACCATCTTGCCTTCACTATCTTGCTTCAATGGAATGTAGGGGCCATCTTTAATTACATCCCAAACCAAGTAGTCATTGGACTTGATGAAGAGGCGCATTCTATTCTTCCAAAATGGATAGTTGTCACCATTGAAGAAGGGTGGCTTTGTAGTGGATTGAGACTTATACATGCCCGAACTAGAGGTTGAAGCCATCTCTTGATATTTGATGATCACACTCTTCCTAGGAACTCCTCTTGTGGTTGTTAATCCTCAAAGAGGTAGGCTCTGATACCAATAGTTGAGTGGATCGAATGATCGAAATGAACCAAGATGGGGGGTGAATTGGATTTTTAAAGGTTTAGGTGGTGGAAATTGCAAATTAAAAAGATAGACAAGGAATTTTAGAATGGTTCAAGTTCCAAATGAACTCCACATCCACTACCTTAGCTTCACTAAGGATTTGCAACAATTCCACTAATTGCTCTTCCCCTTTTCTAGGCTAAGGAGGCAACCCTTACAATTTTCGGTTAAATTTTCTACCCAAAATTTAACCCAATCCTCACACAAATAGAACAAAGATTTCATTGGCTAAGAAAGTATCTCTCAATACAAATTGTAGCCCAATTACAAGCACTCTACCCAATTGAAAATGATAAGAATGAAAATTACAATTGGGGTTTCTAGACAATATTGGGATTTAGGCACAAATGCTTGGATTTGATGTTTGAATGTTTGCTTTTTGGATCAATAGTTGTTGCTGGTGCTTTTAGAGGTTCCTTTTATACCTTCTCATTGATTTCTAGCCGTTGTGGTTGTTGCATTCATCAATAGAGCCGTTGGGGGTGTTATCTCACCTCCATAAATGCAGTCTGCAACCTACCGTTTCGAAACGCCTGACCCTGTTTCGAAACATACCAAAATAGAAAGAGCCGATGGGGTGCATTTAAGAGCGCGTATCGAAACGGTATTTACCTGTATCGAAACGGTATTTACCCGTTTTGAAACACTTTTGCCACTGTCAAGGGTCGTCTCGAAACGGCTTGAACTCGTTTCGAAACGCCTTAACAGTTTCTTGAAAATCAGTTAAACTTGCAACGGTCATATTTTTCAAATTAAATGAAGAACCGTTTCGAAACACTTTATGTCGTTTTAATACGGGTTCTCTATGTTCTAAAGCCGTTTTGATACTTGTTTCGAACCATGGGTTGGCAGTGTTGAAAACGTTTTGATACCCGTTTCAAAACATGGGTTGACAGTTTCAAAACCGTTTCGAAACACCTTAGGCCGTTTCGAAACATGGACTCGAAAAACACTGTTTCGCCTTTAAGAAGACTTAGAAAATATTTATAAAGCTTAGTTTTTAACTTAGGCATATTCTTTAAATCATATGAGGATGTTTGAGGACTTAAAAATTCGTTTTGACATTTTCAATTTAGTCCTTAGGTTCTTTAGTTATATCAAAATTAAAATATCGGTTTCACACATTTCCATCACTTGACAAGATAATCATTTTACACCAATATTCCACTATTTTATAAGCATAAACACAATGCCATTTCCACAAGCATAAACATGCTTAACATCATATGCATTTATCACATAAAACCAATGATCACTTACCTAGTGCATCCTTAACATAATGGAATTAAAATCCAGCATTAACCATGCTTTAAACCGTAATCAAAACCACATTAACTCAAGTGCACTTCCATCAAAACATAGCACATTTCCGAGAGAGACTTTCGAATCACTTACTATTGAGCTTAGCTAAGTGTTTCAAACTTACACTAAGCTCCCAAGACCACGCTCAAAGCGTTACGAAGCTAGAAAATCCATTTCCACTCACCGATACGCTAAGCCTTGCTCGCTGACACGAAAATTACTCTTCCGGAGCCTCCAAAAACGTCTCGTTTGCTCCCAGATCAAGATCCCATGTTTTCACATCATCAAAACAAAGATCCAAATGCATTAAAATGTATTTCAACACCAGCAACAAATCATAAACTCGTTGCTCACCCAAACTATACCAATTTACCCATCCGAAACTACCGAAAACTCAATCGATTGCTTCCTAAACCAAGCCCAACCAACATACATCACTTCCAAACCATTAAAAACATCAAAACACATCAAAAATAATCTTAACCCATCCTTATACCTCCAACAAGCATTACTTCATCATTTCACCTAAAAAACCCAACTAGAACTATCAAGAAACTCAATGATCTCAAGGATTTTGGGATCTATTTCAACAAAACCTCTTTTCAACATATTAACCAACATAAAACTCAATTAAAATCAATCTAAAACAGAGCTTAACAAAACAAGTCCGAAAATTAAGAGTTTCATCATATTTTTGCAATATTTCAATCTCAAATCAATAACATGTTGAAAACTCAACCAAAAACATTAATTAGAAGCCAAAGATCTTGGGAATTTCAATAAAGAACCTAGATTGAAGGTGGAGAACGGGATTTAACTTCAAATCTTTGCTTTCCTCAATGAATGACAAATTTTCCTTAGCTAAAATCTTGAGGATCTTGAAAGAACTCTTAAAGTTTGTTTAGAAAATATTGAGAGAGTGTTTGGGAGAAAAGAATTATGGAGAAAATGAGTTAGAATTGTGTTTGGCTGAAAATGAGAAGAGAATGGTAGTTGCGTTATGAAATCTCACTAATTAACCACCTGTTATGGAGCCATTTGAATAGTTTCCTGGTATGGAGCCATTTGAATACTTTCCTGGCAACAAAAGAGGGGTTCTACTTTCCTGGTATGGATCCCTTTAACATAGCTGGCATCAAAATCAACTTTTGCCCATCTTTTGCCCAACAAAGAGGGGTTCTACATCTTCTCCCATACAAAGCCTCATATGGAGCCATTTGAATACTTTCCTGGTAACTAATATTGTAAGCAAACTCAACCAACGACAAGTGTTTCTCCCAAGAACCCTAAAAATCTATCACGCAGCATCTCAACATGTCCTCAAGCACCTGGATCACACATTCCGACTGTCCATCTGTCTGAGGATGATAGGAAGTACTGAAATTCAACTGTGTACCCAAGGCTTGATGCAAACATTCCCAAAATCGCGCTGTAAACCTCAGATCCCTATCCGACACTATGGACTTTGGCACACCGTGCAACCACACAATCTCAACAATATACAGCTCAACCAACTTATCCAAGGTATACGTAGTATGCACAGGCAAGAAATGTGCACACTTCGTGAGCCGATCAACAATCACCCAAACCGAATTTTTCTTTGACGGTGACAATGGCAACCCAGACACAAAATCCATGGTAATCCTTTCCCACTTCCATTCTGGAATTCTCAAAGGCTGCATGTAACCCCCTTAGCCCGACCTAGACGATTGACCCGAACTAAGAAGATCACACGTGGAAAACCAAAGTCAACCCGAAAGTCAACCTTGATTCACAACCCTTTTTTTCTTTTTAATCTTGTTTAGATACTTGTTAACCCTAAGTGAGTACTCACGAGACATGGTTGAGAAAGGCACAGCGATCGGATAACATATAGGGACTGAATTGCACATCATACAAGATTAGGGACCAAATTGTAATTTCTATAAATTAGAAGGTCTTTATTGATTTTAAGGTTACCATTATGAAATTAGTCATGTTACATGCTTCATTGCAAAATTTCAACTTAAAAGGACATCTCAAGCTCAAGCAATTGCAATCTCAATATCTAGGGCTAAAATGTAAAGCATGCAAACATCAAAACAATTCAAATTTGTGTCCAACGGTCACCCGTTTCGGAACACCCATCTGCCGTATCGAAACGCTAGATCGAAACGGCGTTGACCGTTCCGATACGCGGGTGTGTTCCGAGACCAGTTCCGAAACATGTCATTCCAGTAGCCAAGTCGTTTCGAAACAGCCTCCATCGTTTCGAAACACGAAGGCCATTACAGACCCCTGTTCCGAAACACCAGAGGGTGTTTTGATACGGTTTGCCCAGAAACTGCAACAAATGCTGGTTTATCACCCGAAAACCTAATCAAACACATCCCAATGATTCTCTAATCATACCAACAAGTCAACATACACATAAGGTACATATTTGGGACACACAAACATAAACATAGCATCAAACACAAAATCCCACTAGTCTAGAGGCATGCTTCCTAATATCAAAGCACAAATAAACAATTCAACCTCAAAACACACAATTAAGGTCAATTACAATCCAAACCAGCCAAGCAAGCATGCCACAACCTTAGGGAGTTAAAAACATCACCCAAATACAAATCTTGGTTTCCCATTGCCATTCTATCAAAACTAAAGTGTATGAAAACTTCACCATACATGAGCTTAGACTTCCTTGGATGAACTTAGCTTCCTTATTGCTCGAGAGCACCTCACTTATCTGCATTATTGGTAAAAGAGGGAGCGTAAGCACAAAGCTTAATGAGGCATGCTCTAAAGTAAACCAACACAATAATGCATTTCTTGAAAACCTTTTCACAAAAGCTTTTGACCACATGCTCATTTCCTTGTCATGCTTATAAACCTTTCAAAGCAACTTCATATTGAAACCATATGTACCTCAATTATATCTCATGCATTTAAACCAATGCAAACCTATGGCAAGGCTATACACATGCTTGTATCATCAAAGCATTTCTAAAACAATTCTCATATGCATATCTCATAGCATAAATCATTTCATCAAAGGTACATGTGTAACAAAATCCATTTCATCATTTATATTGGCATTTAACATCTCATTAATACTTGGATATGCAGACACATTTCTACACTAGACTCTTCTAGTGGAATCTCGCATCACCGTACTCACTTGTCTAGCAACGTAGCTTCCGGTGGAATCTCTCATCACCGTACTCACATGGTGGAATCTCTCATCGCCACAAAGCTTGGGTATTTCACCAAGTACTACCCGATGGAATGCCCATCATCGGAATATCTCCCTTTGGCTTAACCAAGAGCACGTACGAATTTTTAGTTTATAGTGCACTCTCATCCTATTGATCGATCAATTATATCCGGTAAGTTTCTCAACATTTATGCCAATACAAAGTGTTTAAACATCATCTCACCTACTGTTTTTCATGCAATATTTCTCAAAGGTTTTCTCATCACATTTCAAAACATAAATCATACTTTGCTTTAAGCCAAAAGCTCAAATCTCATCAATGCAATTGTCATCTCATGACATCTCAACAAGCATAATCTCATGCTACAAATCATGCATAAAAATAGTAGGAATTTATCAATCTTAATCCATGAGCATGTAAAAGCATTTTAGGGGTAAATACCACTTTTAAGAGAGCAATTCAAACCATACTTACTTTCGGGTTTAGGAAGGTGTTTCAAACCTCTCCTAAATCCCCAAACCTTGTATTTTTGTCCCCAAAGACTTCTAACGCAAACGCACTCACCAATTTACATTTCGCTCGCTTGCCGAAACGCCAATTAAGCTTCCGGATCAACTCCAAAAGTGTCTGAAGATGTCTCCCCTGTTTTAGACACATCAAAGTAGAGGATTAATGCATCATCATGCATTGAAATCTTCAACCAACACTCCTAAACTCGCTGCTCTAAGCAAACACAACATTTTGGCTACCAAACACAACCGAAAACACCTCCAAACTCTTCCAAAACATAACCCAGCCAAGATCCATCACTTCTAATCATTTCTAAACATCAATTAACATCAAAAACAACCCTAAACTCGTCCTTATACCTCCAGCTATAACAAAACACCAAAATCACCCCTAAAACCCACCATTTTTAGAAGCAAAAACTTAGAAAAAAACAAACTATTCGGGATTGGATTGATAAAACCTCATTTAACATCCAAAACACATTAGAAAACCATCTCAAAACAGAGCCCAATCAATTTCCACCAAAATCTTCAAGATCTCTTCCAAATCTTGAGTTTTAAGAAGATTTCTTGTTTCCAACATTAAAACCATTCATAAATCTTTAGTAAAGGATTGAAAACTTGGGAATTTCAGTAAGGAACTGACTATTTAGAGGAGAAGAACAAGCTTACCTCTAAATGATGATTC
The DNA here is from genome assembly GCA_958450335.1 of Hibiscus tridactylites. Taxonomy (NCBI): domain Eukaryota; kingdom Viridiplantae; phylum Streptophyta; class Magnoliopsida; order Malvales; family Malvaceae; genus Hibiscus; species Hibiscus tridactylites. The sequence continues at coordinate 20,662,931 of OY288282.1, forward strand.
CTCCTTGATTTGGGCAAGTTTCCATGAAAATTCAATGTAGAAATCAAGTGGATTTGTTGAAGGATTGATTAGGAATCAATGAGTAATGGAAATCTCATCAAATGAAGTAGAATCAAAATAAAATTCGCTGGAGAAAAAGTGTTTGGTTGTAGGATTTTGAGAGAAAATGAAATGAGAGAAAATTAGAGAAAAGTGGTTATGAAAGTCAAAGGTAGTTTATCACCTTTATTTAATTTAATTAAATCATTAATTAAATCACCCAAATTAAGGAAAAATCTGATGAAAACATTTTTCGTAAATTAGCTCCTTAAAGATTCAAAGTTTCAATTCTTTACAAAATAGTCACTACTAAACTTTGTAAAAACTGCGATTTGGTCACTACACCGAAATGTAGTATTTCCAAACCTTATTTTGTAAAAATGATTTCACCATTCTCTTATATATATTAAATGAGATTTTTTAGATATTTTTCTATATTTTTAAAGCATCCCGAACTAGGTGTTTCATAAAACTCCCTTTTATATTCGAACCGTTTCTCAGACCGGCCCGGTTCAGACCTTAAACATCTAAGCCCAAAATTGGGGTGTTACACTGCAACAACCCATAAGAAACTTGATGTTCAGCCTTCACTCGCTGACACACCATGCACTTGCTGACAAACTCAGCAACATCCTTTTTCAACCCTACCCAGTAGTACTCATCCTTCAAATCATGATACATCTTCGTACTACCATGATGCATAGCAAAAGGACTACTATGAGCTTCAACCAGAATAGTACGCCTCAACTCAACATCATCTGGCACCACTATTCGACTTCCAAAGCACAGAACACCGTCATTATTTAAACTGAAATCCGAAGGTCTACCATCTGCAATGTCCTGAACATGAGGAACAAGAGAATTATCTAACAACTGCTTATCTTTGATCAACTGAATCAAGAATGGTTTCACTTGCAATACCGCAATAAGACCACCATCATGCGATATGCTCAAACGAGCAAACATCGTCCTCAACTCCACGACCACTTTCCGTCTCAAAGAATCGGCCACAACATTAGCCTTGTCGGGGTGATACTCGATCGTCAGATCATAATCCTTAAGCAACTCCACCCAACGATGTTGCCTAAGATTCAACTCCTTCTGAGACATGAGATACTTCAAGCTCTTATGATCTGTGAACACAACACACTTCTCACCGTACAGGTAATGCCTCCAGATCTTCAGGGCAAACACCACAGCCACAAGCTCAAGATCATGAGTAGGGTAGTTACGCTCATGCACCTTCAACTGTCTAGATGCATAGGCTACCACCTTACCCTCTTGCATCAACATAGAACCCAAACCAACAATGGACGCATCACTATAGACCACAAACTCCTTACCAGACTCAGGTGGAATAGACTACCACCTTACCCTCCTCGCATCTGTCCACTCAAAGCGAACATTCTTCTGCAACAACTTGGTCAAAGGTGAAGCAATCTTCGAGAAACCCTCGACAAACCTTCGATAATACCCGTCTAAACCAAGGAAACTTCGTACCTCTGTCACAGACTTAGGCACCTTCCAACTCACCACAACCTCTACCTTGTGTGGATCAACACGAATACCCTCAGCTGATACAACATGCCCTAAGAAGACCACCTCCTTAAGCCAAAACTCACACTTACTTAGCTTGGCATACAACTGGTTCTCCAACAACACTTGCAAAACGATTCTCAAGTGTCCATCATGATCCTCCTCGGTACGTGAATACACAAGGATATCATCGATGAACACCACCACAAACTGATCCAAGAATTCATGGAATACACGATTAATCATGTCCACGAAAGCAGCAGGTGCATTGGTCAAACCAAACAACATCACTAAGAACTCGTAATGCCCGTACCTTGTCCTAAAAGCTGTCTTAGGTATGTTCGCATCCTTCACCTTCAGCTGGTAATATCCTGACCTCAAGTCTATCTTAGAAAACATCGAGGCTCCTCGAAACTGATCGAAAAGATCATCGATCCTAGGCAAGGGATACTTGTTCTTGATCGTCAACTTGTTCAGTTGCCGATAATCTATGTATATCCGCATCGTCCCATCTTTCTTCTTTACAAACAAGACCGGTGCACCCCAAGGTGACACACTCGGCCGGATGAACCCTCTATCCAACAACTCATGTAGTTGCATTTTCAACTCTTTTAGCTCTTTGGGTGACATGCGATAAGGAGCAATGGACACCGGAGTTGTATTCTCATACAACTTGATACCAAACTCAACTTCCCTGTTTGGTGGCAACCCAGACAATTCTTCCGGAAAGACACCCGAAAAATCGCAAACGGTTCAGATGTCCTGCACACGTACATCCTTTGTGCCAGGGTTCATCGCATAGGCGAGGTAAGCCTCACAACCCAACCTCATCATACGGCTTGCTTCCAAAGCCAAAATCACATTCGACAAGAATTTCACATTCTCGCCTACTATCACCACTTCATAATCATCGGCCAGCTTTAAGGTGACCCGCTTGACATCAAAATCAACCACCGCTCTATGCTCAGTCAACCAATCCATACTGAGGATCAAATCAAAACCTTAGAAGGGTAATTCCATCAAATCCACAAGAAAAACACGACCTTGCACTGACAAAGGGCATCTCCTATACAACTTCCTAGTGACTACAGTCTCACCAAAAGAATTAGTCACTTGAATTCCTACTTCAAGCAACTCAACAAGTATATCAATCAAATACGCATGCTCACTCAAGATATAAGAATGCGTAGATCCAGAATCAATCAAAGCCAACAACGGTAAACACTGAAGAACAAAGGTACCTGTGATAACATCTGTATCGTTGCACTCCTCGCGCTAAGCATAAACCATCGCAGGACCACCTCCTTCAGGCTGAACTGCTACCACATGTGCAATGCCTCACTGCCCCTTGTCTCTCCTTTGGAAGTTCCCTCGGCCACGCCCATTGCCTTTTTGAGGTGCAGCCACAGCAGGTGCACGTCCTTGGCCTCCACCAGCCAACAAAGGACACTCCCGCCTCATGTGATCCACTGAACCACAATTCCAGCACGAATTCCCGGTCACCACAACAGAAGCCTGAACCTCTCTAGCTGCTCGAGGACAATCTCGCCTCAGATTGTCCCTCGACTCACATGTCAAGCACGTGTGCTGCTCAGACCTCACTCGGCCTCCCTGGACCTGACCACCTCGACCCGGAGCACCTCGCCTCACCTCAGGCTGATGTCTCCTATCACGACCTCTTTTGTTCCATCCACCTCCGGAGCTATACTCAGCTGCTCTCTTCCCAGAGCTAGAACCAACAGATCGAGACGACAAACCCAAGTTCTGTTCAATGTCTTTGGCTTGACACACCATCACATCGTAATCGGTGTAATCCGCAACCAACATGTACGTCTTGACTTCCTGTACCAGCCTTTACCAGAAGAGATCACAACGGTGCCTCTCACTAGGTATCAGCTCAGGGGCATACTGGCTCAGGCGTACGAACTGGACCTCGTACTCAGCCACGGAAAGGTTGCCCTGAACTAGTGACATAAACTCGCGTTTCTTCTCGTCTAAGTATCTCACCCCCAGATACTTCCTCTTGAAGGCACCCTTGAAATACTCCCAATCTACTTCATTGGGTTCCATACCAGCAGTGGTAGTCGTCCACCTGCTATAGGCATCGCCTTGCAGCAAAGAAACTGTGCATCCCAGCTTGCGCACATTGTTGCATCCCATTTGATCCATAATTCGGATCGTACTTGCCAACCAGGCTTCTGACGCCTCAGGAGTCATTCAAAAGAACTTCACAGCTCCTAGGCTCCTCAACCTCTCCAAAGGTCAACCCGCCTGCCCAGCTGCAGGGGTTTGCACATGCGTTCCAGCTACCGCAGCCTAAAACGCCCCGGTGATCGCCTAAACCAACGATGCTAGATCACCCAAAACCGAACCAGCAGGTCCTTGCTACTCCTGCTCCCCACCTCCAGGTGGTGGCGGAGGAGGTAAGTTTCCACCATGAGGGACATCAACCCCTTGCTCACCCTGCTCAGCCGCATGCACTATTGTGTTCGACCTTAGCTCTCTCCTCGGACCCATAATGCTATTTTTAACAAGGCATAACAAAAAAACAAAAAAAAACCATTTAGGTTAGCCTCAAGCAAGGATTCAAGTTTACAAAAACATTTAACTAGTGTAATAAGGCAATGAGTACCCCAATTTCCCTCAAGCATAACATAACATACAAGAGCATAACAGACTCATCATGCTTTCCATCACCCACAACCAACACATTTCAATATCACATAATCAACATACAATCATATTCATATTTACATGCAATTCACATCAATCAAGCATGGCATAAGCTCCAAAATTCAACCAAATTCATGCTTTTCAATCAACATATGTCAATACATATAAAGTTCACATACCAACATCCCCAATTCTTTCGTAACCTGGCTCTGATACCAACAAATGTAACCCCCTTAGCCCGGCCTAGACGCCCGACCCGAACTAAGAAGATTACATGGGGAAAACCAAAGTCAACTCGTTAAAGTCAACCTTGATTAAAGACCTTTTTTCTTTTTATCTTCTCTAGATGCTCAATATTAACCTATGTGTTCAGCAAAACCATTAGAAAGAAACGACAAAGCGATCGGAGTTCAATTAGGGGTTCAATTGCATACTTATGACTTTTAGGGACCATTTTGCAAAATGCAGAAAATACAGGAACTTTTCAGAATTTAAAGTTACCAATCCTCAATTAGTCATGTAACATGCTATCACGTCAAATTTCAGCTCAAATCGATCATCCAAACTCATCCAATTGATCAAATAACATTCAAGGACCAAAACGTAACATTTCAAGCTTTTAGAAGATACTTTTAACTGAATTTGAACTGCCCGTATCGATACACTTGAGCCTGTATCGATATGCGGGAAGACAGTAGCTAAAGATGGGAATAACGTATCGAAATACTTCCCCGCGTATCGGTACGTCCTTCAAACATGGCTTGGGCGTATCGATATGCGGGTAATTCGTACCGATACCCCTGTACCGAGATGCCTGAATTTTGCCTTAGTGTATCGATACACTTCCCCGTGTATCGATACGCATACCAGAAAGGCTCATTCCAACAACATTTAAATATACTTAAACATATCCAATCAAGCTTAAATCATGCATACAAGTTATAATCTACCTATTAGACATACAAGCATCAACAAACAATAAATCACACTCATCAAACCATTATGATACTTTAGCATTTCAAGCATGCTTAGGAAAACAAACTAAAGCATAGGCAAAACACCATAAGTAAAACATGAAACCAAATATAGGCCGATTACAAGTCCAAAATCAGAAACCAAACATGCTTAAAACAACAAACATCACCAACAAATCCAAAGAGAAAGAATTCCCACCCATTGCCTCTTATTACACTAAGGGTGAACCACATACATCGTTTAGTCAAAACTCTTGGAATCCCCTTGCTTTTGTACTGCCTTGAAAGCTCAATTCTCTGCATTGATGAAACAAGTGAGCGTAAGCATATAACTTAGTGAGGATTGCTAAAACAACATTCATCAATGCATTTCATTTAATCATTGCAACATCATTTGCAAACTCATGCCTTTCTTTTTAACTTGCTCATTTAAGCATTCATTGCGCTTTTAAAACCACATGCATATTGCATCATTAAATCAACAACAAATTCCTTTGCTCATGCTTAAACCAAGCATCACATGCATTCTTACATCATTCACAAGCATCTCATGCTTATTCATCAATCATTAACATTATATTGGCTCTCAAGTGATAATCCTCAAACCATACCAAAACAAAATGACACAATCGGATACGCGGATTACAAGCATTGTCCCACACGCTTCATACATACTACGAGACTACACAAGGTGGAGATCAATGGCACAATAACAACCCCTCAACACCTGTGATGGAGATTAATGGCACAATCACAATCCCTCAACATCACTCATCGGTAGTTGTATAATTCCACTAACGAGAGTACGTGACACATATCACAAGACTCACACACGAGATTAAACCATTCACCATTGTTATCTTAGCCTCAATCGTTAGGTTACTTGGATGGAGATTACGGCACAATCACAATCCCTCGACATCCAAGGCGACTTTTTTCACGGTGCACCCAATCCTATAGTCGGCTAACTATATCTGATTAAAGTAACTTAAAACCATTTCCATCACTTGCCAATATAATCATTTTGCATCAATATTCTACTTTTTTACAAGCATAAACACAATGCCATTTCTACAAGCATAATCATGCTTAACATCATATGCATTTATCACATAAAACCAAGGATCACTTACCTAGTGCATCCTTAACATAATGAAATTAAGATCAGCATTAACCATACTTAAAACATGCTTTAAAACTGTAATCAAAACCCCATTAACTCAAGTGCATTTCCATCAAAACATAGCATATTTTCGAGAGAGACTTTCGAATCACATACTCTTGAGCTTAGCTAAGTGTTTCAAACTTAAACTAAGCTCCCAAGACCATGCTCAAAGCGTTACAAAGCTGGAAAATCCATTTCCACTCACCGATACGCGAAGCCTTGCTTGCTGACACGAAAATTACTCTTCCGGAGCCTCCAACAACATCTCGTTTGCTCCCAGATCAAGATCCCCTATTTTCACATCATCAAAACAAAGATCTGAATGCATTAAAATGAATTTCAACACCAGCAACCAATCATAAACTCGTTGTTCACCCAAACTACACCAATTCACCCATCTGAAATAACCAAAAACTCAATCGATTGCTTCCTAAACCAAGCCCAGCCAACATACATCACTTCCAAACCATTAAAAACATCAAAACACGTCTAAAATCAATCTAAACCCATCCTTATACCTCCAGCAAGCATTACTTCATCATTTCACCTCAAAAACCCAACTAGAACTATCAAGAAACTCAAAGATCTCAAGGATTTCGGGATCTATATAAAAAACCTCTTTTCAACATATTAACCAACACAAAAATCAATTAAAATCAATCTAAAATAGAGCTTAACAAAACAAGTCCGAAAATTAAGAGTTTCATCATATTTTTGCAAGATTTCAATCTCAAATCAATAACATGTTGAAAACTCAACCAAAAACATTAATTAGAAGCCAAAGATCTTGGGAATTTCAATAAAGAACCTAGGTTGAAGGTTGAGAACGGGATTTACCTCCAATCCTTGCTTTCCTCAATGAATGACAAGTTTTCCTTAGCTAAAATCTTGATGATCTTGAAAGAACTCTAAAAGTTTGTTTAGAAAATATTGAGAGAGTGTTTGGGAGAAAAGAATTATGGAGAAAATGAGTTAGAATTGTGTTTGGGTAAAAATGAGAAGAGAATGGTAGTTAAGTGATGAAATCTCACTAATTAACCACCTAATTAATTAAATAAAATAAAAGCCAATTAAAACTATTTAATTAAAACCATTTTAAACACATGTCATATTAAGGAAAAGCTAAATTGCCATAAAGCTCCCTAAAGATTCTAAGATTTTGGCTCCTTTTTTTAAAAATCACATTTTCCACAGTTTTGAAACGTTACATTTTGGTCACTACCCAAAATGTACCTCTTTCTAAACTCCTTTTGTAAAATTGATTTGACCAACCTCTTAAACATATTTTAGAGGATTTTAGCAATTTTACCACATTTTTATCCAATCCCGATCCTTGATTTCCTTAAATCACCTAACGCGATTCGTACCGTTTTCGATCGGTCCGGTCCGAAGTCTAAAACATCTAGGCCCAAAACCAGGGCGTTACAATTTTATTTTTTGTGAAGAACATTTTTCAACAAAACATGTATCTATCTGAGCTTTAGAACCTAGCCCTAAGTTTTAAACCTATTTCTATAACAACCAAGAAAACTTTTATTCTTTTGAGTTTTTCTTTTGAAAACCCTTTTCACATTTTTATGCTTAAACAAGCAAGCAAGCAAACATGTATCTATCTGAGCATTTCTTTTGAAAACCCTTTATTTTTTTACTTGTTAATTTTTAAAAGCCAAAACCCTTTTTACATTTTTATGCCTTTTTCATTTTTTTTGTTTTTTTACCTTTTTCATTTTTTTTTTGTTTTTTTTACCTTTTTTCATTTTTATGCTTTTCTTTTTAAAAAAACGCTCCCTTTTAAAATAAACTTTATTTTTTTAAAAGATTTCCTTTTAAGCTTTTTCAAAACTTTATTTTCTCCTAAAAACCCTAAACTTTTCTTTAAAACCTTTTTATTTTATTTAAAAAAACAAACTTTTATTACTTATTTTTTTCTTTCTAAAAAAACATTTTATTTATTTTCATTTTTAAAACCATTTAACCCATCTATTATTAAAACTGAATTTCAAAAACCTTTTTTTTTATTTTTTTATTAAAATCAAGCCCCTTTATTATTTCTACCCATGTATTATTGTTTTTTCTAATTAAATCTCTAACTTTAAGTTTTTTTCAATTAAGCCACATTTACTCATTTTATTATTTCATTTTAATTTAAAAACTTTTTTTTTAGATATTTCTACATTTCTAAAGATCAAAACAATCCTAACAACATTTTTTAAGCATGCAAATTTTCAAAAGATCAAACCAAAATTAAAATGGAAATTTAAAACGAAAACGTTACCGGAATCGTGAAACGATTTTCCGACCTCAAGAAAACAACCTAAAATCCACAATAAAACAAACACAAACAAAAAATTCAACCAAGAGCAAGCATAAAAAAATCAAAATAAAAATTGAAAGGAAGGATAGAAATTTTACCGAAATGACGAACGAAGAACTCGAGTTCGGACTTCTTGAAATGCTCCTAATTGCCTCAAGAAAAATGCTTCGAAACTCGAACTTCAACTCAAAATTTCCAGCAACTCTTGAAAAAATTTTAGAGAATTTTTCGGATTTTTTCTAAGCCTATTTGCTTTTTTTTTTCAAGTGTGTTTACTTGAAAATGGTGTGTTGAACAATGGAGAGTGAGAGTTATACTGAACTTGAGCTTGCAAATCAAGCATATTTCTGCGTTTTATCCCCAAATTGGAGCCAAAATCAGACCAAGAATGTAATGCCCCGGTTTTGGGCCTAGATGGTTTAAGGTTCGGATCGGACCGGTTGTGAACGATTCGGATCTTTAAGGGAGATTTAGGGAACACATAGTTCGGGATGTTTTGAAAACATCGAAAAATGTCTAAAAATCCTCATTTAATATGTGAATAATTATGGTGAAATCAATTTTACAAAATAAGGTTTGGAAATTCTACATTTCGGTGTAGTGACCAAATCGCAGTTTTTGCAAAAGTGGAATAGTGACTGTTTTGTAAAGGATTGAAACTTTAAATCTTTAAGGAGCTAATTTTACCTAAATGTTTTTCATCAGATTTTCCCTTAATTTGGGTGTTTTTAATAATGCTTTATTAAAAGGAATTAAAGGCTAATTAAAAAGAAAAACTACTTTGACTTTTCATAACCACTTTTCACAATTTCCCTCTCATTTCATTTTCTCTCAAATTCTTGGTAGCCAAACACTTTTTCTCCAGCAAATAATCTTTGATTTTCATTCCAAATGATGAGGTTTCAATAGCCTTTTGATCCTTAATCAATTCCTCATCAAATCCTCTCAATTTTCATATTAATTTTCCAAGAAAACTTGCCCAAATCAAGGAGAATTCATCCATTAGAGGGGAGACATCTTCGAACACATTGGGTATTGATCCGGAAGTGCCGAAAGCATAGTTAGTGTTTCGGCGAGCAAGGCGAAACATAATCGGTGACTGGAAAAGTGATTTCCTGCTTTGTAATGCCTTGAGCGTGCTCTTGGGAGCTTAGTGTAAGTTTAATACACTTAACTAAGCTCAAGTGTAAGTGTTTTGGTAATCCCTTTCTTGAAAATGTGATATGTTGGATGAAAATGCATTTGATATAAGACTGGATTTGTTTACTGTTTATAAGCATGTTTAAGCATTGTTTAATGCTAGATTTTGATGTCATTATGTTAAGGATGCACTAGGTAAGTGATCATTGGTTTTCTTATGAAAATGCATATGATGTTAAGCATGTGTGCTTGTGTAAATGTCATTGTGGTTATGCGTGAGAAACAATGGATTAATGTGGATAAATGTTTATATTGGCAAGTGATGAAAATGGATTTTGGTTACTTTAATCGGATATAGTTAGCCGACTATAGGATTGGGTGCACCGTAAGTAAAGTCGCCTTGGATGTCGAGGGGTTTTGATTGTACCGTAAACTCCATCCAAGTACCTTAACGATTGAGGTAAGATCACAACGGTGGTTGAAATTTTGTGTGTGGATCTTGTGTCATGTGTCCCTTACTCTCGTTAGTGGAATTATACAACTACCGATGAGTGGTGTTGAGGGGTTGAGATTGTACCGTTATACTCCACCACGTGTGTCACAACAATGGAGGGATTACTCTTGTGTGTGAACCTTATGTAGTACGGTAGTGTGTATGAAGCGTGTGGGACAACACTTGTAATCCGTTTATCCGATTGTGTCTTGTGTTGAAATGGTTTGTGGAATATCACTTGAAAGTCAATATAATGTATTTGAATATAAGAAAGCATGTGATGCTTGTTAAATTTAGCATGAGCATAAGTTTATATGTTGTTGTAAATGATGCATGTGTGCATGGGATTTCAAAAGTGCATGGAAGTCTTGAGAAGACTTGTTTTATAAAGGCATGTAGAGTAAAATGTTGCTTTTTCTAATCATGAGTTGAGCATTGATGAATGATGTCAAGCGATCCTCACTAAGCTTAGTGCTTACGCTCTTTTGTTTCATCAATGCAGAGAATTGAACATTTGAAGGCAGCTCACGAGCAAGAGACATCCAAGATTTTGATAAAGAAATGTATGTGGTTCATCCTTAGTGTAATAAAAGGCAATGGGTGGGAAATTATACTTTGGAAGGTTTGAGAATGTTTCTTTACTTTGAGCATGTTGGTTTGACCATATTTGAGTTGTAAGTGGTCTTTGAAGTTTGGATTGTTTTGGAGTTTTGACTTGCTATGGTTTTGTTAATTAGGAAGCATGCCTATAGAGTCTTTGATTGTGTAAATGTTGCTATGTTTAGGCTAGGGCTTCGATATGATGATTGTTGACATGTATCCTTGATGTATGCATGTTGTGGAAAGTCTCGGGGTTGGTTCGAGCATGAAAAAGCATGTTAAACTAGCAAATTCTACTGTCACTGGGCAGGGCGTATCGGAACACCTGCAACAGTTTCGAAATGGGGCTCTGTAATGGTCATACCGTTTCGGAACGAGTTGGGGTGTTTCGAAACATTTTGGCCACTATAATGACATGTTCCGATACTGGTCTCGGAACATACCCGCGTACCGAAACGGTCAACACCGTTTCTAGACGGGCATTTTGGTACAGTAGGTGAGTGTTTCGGAATAGATGACCGTTGGATGCTGTTTGAATTATTCTAAGTTTGCATGCTTTACATTTTAGTCCTGGAAATTGTTGATGCAATTGCATGAGCTTGGATTGTCTTTTATGGTTGAATTTTCGTAGAGGAGCATGTAATATGATTAGTTAAATAATGGTAAACTTAAAATCCATCAAGTCCTTATATTTTCTAAAAATTACATTTTGGTCCCTAAAAGTGTTATTCTTGCAATTGAACCTTTAAATGACTTCCGTTTGATGCGTCGTTTCTGCTGCTACGATTCGTTAACCATCAAGGTTAATAATGTGCATCTAGACAAGATTAAAATAAAAAAAGGGTCATTAATCGAGGTTGACTTTCGGGTTGACTTTGGTTTTCCCCGTGTAATCTTCGTAGTTTGGGTCTAACGTCTTGGCCGGGCTAAGGGGGTTACAAAGAACTTTATTCTCGGTAAAACCCCTCAATCCTTATTTGATTTGGTTCAATATCGAAGCTGAATTTTCCCCTTGATTCGAGCCTAGGGTTTGACCTCATGTCTCTATTTTTTGCAGATTTCGGCGAGCACAGGCGACGGCGGTAAGGCGGATTGGCCGGTACCAACAACGACGACAGCCGTTGCCAGTAGACGACGACCAGCCACCTTGAACGCTCGGCAGAAGGGTTTGATGGGCTGGGGTTTGTGTGCTGGATCGAGCGTGTGCGTCGCACGCGCTAGGTGCGTGGTCTTTTTTTTATTTTTTCCTTTTATTTTTTACTATTTTTGCTGCTATTTTTTGCTGTTTATTATTATTTTTTTATTTTTTGTTTTCATTTTACTTCCTTTTCCTCCAACATTTATTTTACACCTTTATCATTAAAATCATTTTCTCTTTTTTTTTTCATTTGCTTTTCAAAAGATGGGCTAGAATTTTAAAATGGTTCTGTTCTTTTTTCCTTTTGAAATGGGCTTCAAAAATGGGTTTCTAAAAGCAGGTTTTTTTGTTGTATTTTCTTATTTGATTTAAAAAAGGTAGGCCTTTTATTATTCAAAGAGAAAAGAGTTTTTTTCGGATTATTTAAAATTGAGGTGAAAATTAGGTGACAACAATAGCCAGACCAGGTACGCAATTCGAACCTTTAGATTTTTTTGAATTTACACCTCCGAAACCCTTACTTGAATATGCAACCACATTAGAATTAAAGCATTTACCATCACACCTTAAATATGCTTATTTGGGTTGTAATGAGACTTTTCCTGTGATAATCTCTTCTAGTCTTATACCTAAGCAAGAATCTAGCTTGATAAAGGTGTTAGCTCAATATAAAAAAAGCTTTAGGTTGGACTATGGTTGACTTGAAGGGTATAAGCTCTACTATTTGTATGCACAAAATTTTGCTTGATGATTGCCACATCAATTCTATTGAACCCCAAAGAAGGCTTAATCCAATCATGAAGAAGGTGGTGATGAAGGAGATCGTCAAGTGGCTCGATGCTAGAGTTACTTACCCAATCCAGCAAGTCATGGGTCAGCCCGGTGCAATGTGTATAACGTCCCGATTTTGGGCCTAGAAGAATTTGAGGTCAATTCGAGGTCCGTAGGGCGTAGACTAGACATCCGAGTTTTCGGGAGTGGTTTAGGGAAAACAAGGTTCGGGCTATGATAAAAATATGAGAAAATGCTTAAAAATCATTATTAATTATATAAATGATTTTGGTAAAATAAATTTTAAGAAAATGATTTTGGAAGTGGGACATTTTGAGTTAGTGACCAAAACATGATTTTTACAAAATTGTTTTAGTGACTGTTTTGTAAAGAGATTTGAACTTTGAATCTTTAAGGAGCTATTTTACCTATTTGTTTTTTATCAGATTTCTCTCTTAATTAAGAGCATTTTAAAAGGTTTTAATTAAGGATTAAAAGGGTTTAATAAAAGGAGAGTTAGTTATTTCATTAAAACACATTTTACGTAATTTTCTCTCATTCTATTTTTTCTTAAAGTTTTCCTTCAGCCAAATACTTTCCATTTTCAAGAAACTCTAGGTAATGTTCTTTATTTTCTGAGTTTTTGATTTCTAAAGGATTCTTTAATCTTGATTTACAAAACCTTAATGTTTTCCTTTGATTTTGTAAGAAAAGCATATCCAATTGAGAGAGATTTCATCCATTAGAGGTAAGATTTATTCTCCTCCTCTAATGACCAGTTCTTTACTGAAATTCTCAAGTTATCAATCCTTTACATATGTTTTCTAAGTTGTTTTGATGAATTAATCATGGAAGTTTTGTTAAATTGAAGATTGTTTGTTGAAATCTTGTGATTTTCGTAATGTTACTATTTTACTTGATTTGAGGCTGATATTAATCATGATTTGGATGTTAAATGATGATGAATTAAAGATTTTAACAAAATAACCCCGAATTGGTTTGGATCTATAGTTGTTAGATGGTTAGATTTGTGGTTTTTGTGAAGTTAATGTGGTTCTGGTGTTACTAGAGGTATAAGGATGAAATTAGATGGTTTTTAGATGTTATTTGATGATTAAAATTGGATGAAAGTGTTAGGTTTTGGTTTGGTTGAGTTTGGAGAGTAATCGAAGGTGTTTTCGGCTGTTTCGGATAGCCGTTGTGGTGTTTTTGGGCAGAGCAGCGAGGTAGCTTTGATTGCTGGTGGTTTTAATGTGTTGAGATGCATTAATCCTCTGTTATCGCGTGTTATAAACACAGTAGAATATATTGGACGAGATTGGTGAAGTTCTGGGAGCTAGGGAAGCTTGATTACGCTTCAGCAAAACGAGCGTGGCGTTGTCGGTGAGTGGAATTGGTTTTAAAAGCCTTTCAAAGACTTGAAAGCAAGGTTTGGGAGTTTAGGTTTAGTTGAAACACTAACCTAAATCCGGAAGTAAGTTTGAGATGTTTCACTCTCGTTTCTCAGTTTTTATCCCATTGGTTTTATGATCATGCTCATGTTTTGAAAATAGAATTACACCGATTGTTTTATGCATGTTTGAGTAATGGTATGATGATTTTCATGATCCCATGAGATATAATTTTTATTTCAAAGAGATTGAACTATTTGAGAAAATAGTAGGTGATGATCTCTAAAATGAGTATATTGGCATGAGATTAGATTATTGTTACCGGATATAATTGGTCGACCAATAGGATGAGAAGTGCACTATAATATACAAAATTCGTACGTGCTCTTTGGTTCGTGCAATGGGGATAGTGCCATCACGTTCCAAAGTGAGAGTGTGGTGATGAGAGATTCCACCACGGTAGGTCTTGATGATGAGTGATTCTATCAAGCTTTGTGGCGATGAGAGAGGCCGCCATGAGAGTCTGGTGATGTAAGATTACACCGGGGTAGGACTTGACATTTTAGTCAAGTTATCCGTATATCCGAGTAATGTTGCTAAAATGCCAATATATGAGATTCACATGTACCTTGATTATAAATTATTTTATGCATTGTGTTTTGCATATGGGAATATGATTTGAGATATGCTTTATGATATTTAAGCATGTGAGGCTTTGCCTTGAGATTTTGCATTTTGATGAATGCATGAGATAGATGGTACATGTGGTTTAAATGATGTGGTTTTTCTTTGAAAATGATTTCAAGCATGAGATAGAAAGAGCATTATGAGATATAGATTTCTAAATGAGAAATGGTTTTAAAATGCATTGTTGTGTTGGTTATTTTGAGCATTCCTCACTAAGCAATTGTGCTTACGCTCTCTTTTTCCAACAATGCAGAGAATTAGCATATTTGGGTAGCAAAGAGGCAATAAAGATTCCAAGGATTAGGGTTAAGCTCAAGTATGGTTTTACATTTGCTTAGCAGTAATAATAGTTGGCAATGGGAGGATGCCTTTATGTTTTGGGAGATGTGTTTTGAAACTCCCTCGTTTGTGGCAAGTTTGAAATGCCCTTTATGACTTGTGTTGCATGTAAAATAGTCTATCGCAATGGTAGTGCAAGTGTACACGACGCAAGTAGTAAAGTGATACGAAGTATCGAATATCGTCTCCACAGGGATTGGGCTAATAGCTTCACCTTAATTCACTGCACTAAAGTAAAGGAAATATTTGAGAAAGTTGTCACGAGAATATTAAAGTAAACGTAAATAAAAGAGTAGAGATATCAAGATAGAGAGAATGGGCTGGTATTGAATTGCTCAGTAGTGCAGGTATTGCAGAGTTTAGGAAATCCAATTCTGTTGTCGCGCCCGTCGCGGCAGCAGTCCGTTGATCGTCGCGGCAGCAAACACACCAACTCAGTACTTTCAAGTTTGGCAAGAATCCCAGATCTGCCTTGGCCTATCCCTAGGTCCAAGTCTGTCGATGATCACGTCTTGATGATACCTCCCGGCGTGAATCGAAGGATGAACACCGATGTGTATGAATTCTTCTTTAGCCACTTAACCTCGCCCTATCCCTAGGCACGAGATAGTTCAACTATAAACTAGAGAACTTGCTCTTATTTCTTTCGTATACTTAACTCTCCCGATGCTAAGTAAATAGATAACCTCACAATGCTCTCCCGATGCTCTTGCATGATATTAATAACCAAAATAAGAGAACTTGAAGTTTATTTTATTGAACTAAAAATTCCTAAAACAAAACAACCCTTGCAACTACTTTACAAATCAACCCGTGGCCCTAGGGGGGGGGGGTTTAGAACATATCGACGGCGGGTAAATGGCGGAGGGTTTTGGTAGTCGGTTATGGGGAAATCGGCTATGGGATATGGAGTATGATATGCCCTAGGTTAAAATACATGCCCTTATATAAGCTTTGGGCTCAAGTATTCTAGGTTAACAAGGATTACAACTTTAATTAAAAGTATGATTCTAATAAAGACTTAATCTTCAAGGATCCTACTTTTCAGCCGTCCTCGTTATTTCTTGGGATTTTCTCTCCTTGAGCTTTGGCTTGACATATCTTTTGATCCGAGGCTTGGAAAAATATATAGTTTTCACACGACAGACGAGCATAATTTTCTCTATCTATCGAGGTCCACTTTGCTTTTTCCCCACTAACTTGCTGTCGTCCTCTGCTGTCACGGCAGCACCATGGCCGCATCGTCCTATTTATCTGCTTGTCCAGTTCAGCTCTTCTGCTTTTCTGCCCCGCGCCCGCCTTCATCATCTACGACGGCGGCAACCTGCCAAAAACAACCATTTTTAGTAGAATCTGTGCCTTTTATATATTTGTGATGTTTTGCTGTAAACTAACCTAAATGCAATGAAATGATGCTTGAATGCGGCAGAAATATGGGTTAAAAAGGGTGTAAATAATAGAACTTTTACACACTCAACACACCCCTAAACTCAAGTTTTTGCTTGCCCTCAAGCAACTAAGACCTAAAAGAAAAAATGAAATATTTTTGTTTTGGCTTTCAAACAGTGAACCTTCCCTTACCAGTCGTTCGTTCTCTATGGCGGCAGCAACCTGTCGGATAATTTAGGATCTGTCCGGAATCTCACTATAGTCCTTGTGCAGTGTGTGCATGCTTGTGAACAGTTATATGCCAAGACTCTCTCAGTTTCACTAGAATATTCAACTCTTAACTCGAATTTTTATGCCAAAGTTTATCTTTTGAATGAACTTTTTCATGCTCCTTTGAGTTTTTTTTTGTTTTGACTCGATTTCTCTATTTTTCAAGCTAAAGTTTGACTAGAGCCTGTTTTAGGCACCTCTAGTTAACTTCCTAGAGCCAGTTTCGGGCACCTCTAGGGCTGTTGAGTCTCTTTTTCTAAACTTCTTTCCCAGAGCCAGTGTTAGGCACCTCTAGGGGCTATTCAAGCTCTAAGCTTCCTATTCTAGTTTGGCTAAAAGAAGTCTAAGCAGTATAACAGTCACAATGGTGTTTAAGTTTTCAGAACTATAGAAAGGCTCTAAACTTTTCCTTAAACTATCCTAAAGTCGCTACCACGACAGAGCTGTCACGACAGGTAAGTTCAATTCACAGTTTTCAACCAAAATTTTCAATATTTTCAATTTTGTAAGAGAAAAATAAACTAAGTCAAAGACACAACAATTAATTAAGATGTACTTAGACTCCATTAAAATGGAGGGTTTCCACCCCCAAACTCGAGGGTTGCATTGCCCTCAATGCAAATGACAAAATAAAAATGCAGGCAGTACATCACAAAATATAGATATGGCAGGCAGCAATAAGAAGAAAATAAGAAACTTAAATTTTAATTACTGTCTTCACTGCTGCTGCTGAGGCGAATTTGGCGGTAGAGTCTGCGCTTTGGGGCAGGCTGGGCTGTTTGCTCTACGACCTGGATATCCGAGCTGCTGCCGCTATCCCAAGTGCTGCTGCTGCTGGTGGTGGTGCTGGCCTTTGGCATAAGCTTTCTGTCGGCCATCTTTTTCTGCCTCTTAACATGCGTGAATTCCTTCTCCAAATTCCTCCGAATAGGGGGTTCTGACTCGCTTTCTGCCCAGACAGAGGAAGGGGAGAAACCAGCTACAAAGGCATCGATGTCATCCGAGGGCGGTCGCTTGGTTCCTCGGGCTGATGTGTCGGCCGGAGGACTGCCAGCTGCCGTCGGGGCAGGTGATTGGGTGGAAGCAGCAGAATGTGCGTGTGGGGAGGCAAGTGGTGTAGGTGTGTGGGCAGGGGTGGGGATGGTGAAATAGTGGGCATGGAAGGTGGGAAAGACAACATCGGGATAATTTAAAGTATGGGTAATAAAATTTACCGTGGAGTTTGCGAAATTCCTGATGAATGTCATCAGACCCAGCTGTCTGTCCTCTATCCTTTGAATGGCGACAAGGATCTGAGTGGATTGGTCTGTCGGAGCAGCTGCTGCGGCATGTTCAGTGTTGGGCTCCTCTGATGATTCTGCTGGGGCGGCATTAGGGTTGACCGAAGAGATGGGGGTTGCTACTATCAGCTCCATGAGGCTGATAATGTTCTTGTCTGTCCAGCCCCGTCCCTTTACTAGTTTATCGGTGGTGACTTCTGGTACGGCAGAGCAGCGGCAGAGAGATGTGATCATGAAGGGCAGGCATAGGAGGGCGGTTGATCTGTGGGTGCAGTCCAAGATGCTCTCCCTCATGTAGCGTCCCACATTTATGGGCCGTTTGTTCATGATGGAATGGATTAGGGCTAGCCTCTGCTGGTCCACTGTCGTGTGGTGGGAGGACGGCAGAATTCGCTACTTAATGAAAGCGTTCCATAACTTAGCTTCTGGAAGCAGTTGCCCCCGTCGGACGGTGTTTGGATTTTTCTTGCTCGTGTTCCACTTAGTTCCTTCTTCTGTTACCTCTGCCATGACAGCATCGAAGGCAGCGATGTCGAGTGTGTCCAGGAACTGCTGGTGGGCATCGTCGTTGGGACCAAAATTGAGGCCATATATATGGTTGATGCTGTCGGCTGTGAATGGTACCTCTGTCCCACGGACAGTTACTGTTGTTGTCGTCCTGCTGTCGATGGCGGCATAGAATTCCCTCACCAGCGTTTCATTCATTTCTGCTGGTTGCTCTGCAAATTGCTCCCACAGCATAGCCTTTATCGCCCTCGCGATGAATGGTTTGAGCCCCATATTCACTGCCTTACGAGTGTAGATAAAGCCTCGTTCTTCCCAAAGTTCCTTAGCTGCGAAGGACTGCGGGGTGGGTGCTGCTGGTGAAGAGGTTGAAGCAGCACTGCGGCGGGTTCTTCTGGAAGACATGTTAGTTGCAAGGGTTTTGTGAAAGTAAAGAAAACAAAGAAAAACAAAAGGGAAAAGCAAGTAAGAATAAGCAGAAGTGAGGAAAATGAAAATGAAATGGGGTTTTATAGAGGTAGAGTTGCTGCCCGTTTAATGCTGTAACGGCAGGCGTGAATAACGGGGCGACTGTTGAGCTTTAGCGTGTCTGACGCGTCTGACACGCATTTATGCGTCTGTTACGCGTCTGTCACACGTTTCTACGTCTGCCGTGACAGTCTGGTGACAGCCTGTCTTTTCCGTGTCTGCGGCAGTAGCTGGAACGACATGCTTCAATAAATGGCTTTGACGGGCTGATGGATGGATGGTGGGCTTGGGTCACTTCTCCTATTCTTCTTGACTCCTTTATTTCCTAAAAACAGAAAATATAAAAAGAACATTATTCGAATAAAATAAACCTTAATACCTAATAAATAATAAATAATAAAAATAAATAAAAATGAAATTTAGGTTAAATTAGGGATGCCTTGTGGGGCATCTCCTAAGGTAACCACTTCCTGTATTCCTGGGGCTTCAGTCCCCTGATAATGCTTGAGGCGCTGTCCGTTGACTTTGAATTGGTGCCCGTCTTTTAATGATCGGATTGTAATGGCACCATGGGGAAAAACTTGTACAACTTGGAACGGGCCGAACCATCTAGATTTTAGCTTCCCTGGGAAGAGTTGCAGTCTAGAATTGAACAACAATACAAGCTGCCTTGGGCAGAACTATCGTGGCAGCAACTTCTTGTCATGCCACTTCTTAGTTTTCTCCTTGTAGATTCTTGCATTGTTGTAGGCCATTGTCCGTATTTCTTCAATCTCGTTCAGATCTAACAGCCTTTTCTGGCCTGCCTTGTCCAAGTCCATATTTACTGCCTTGATCGCCCAGTATGCCCTGTGTTCTATCTCGACAGGCAGATGACAGGTTTTCCCATAAATCAATCGGTATGGAGACATGCCCAATGGAGTCTTAAAAGCTGTCCTATATGCCCATAACGCATCATTGAGGAGTAAAGACCAATCTTTCCTAGTTGGCTTAACCATCTTCTCAAGAATGTTCTTAAATTCTCTATTAGGTATTTCAGCTTGTCCATTGGTCTGTGGGTGATATGCTGTCGCGATCCGATGCTTGACACCATACTTCTTCAAGGCGGCAGCAATTACCATATTGTCAAAATGTCTCCCTTCATCACTGATAATCGCCTTAGGGATGCCAAACCTAGAAAAGATGTTTTTGTGTAAAAACTTTTGGATTGTCTTGGCATCATTCTTTTGAGTGACGATAGCTTCAACCCACTTAGAGACATAATCTACTGCTAGGAGAATGTATAAATTTCAACATGAAGATGGAAAAGGTCCCATAAAATCAATCCCCCAAATGTCGAAAATTTCGACTTCTAGAATGTTCTGCAGTGGCATCTTGTTTCTCCTCGAGATGTTACCTGTCCGCTGGCACCTGTCACAGTTCTTGTAGAAGTCTTGTGCATCTTTATACAGTGACGACCAGTAGAACCCTGACTGCAGCACCTTGGCAGCAGTTTTGTTGCCTCCTAAGTGACCTCCATACTGTGAAGCATGGCAATGATGAAGTATGTCTTCTTGCTCTTCTTGTGGTACACACCTCCTTATAACCTGATCTGCACACATTTTGAAAAGAAGAGGTTCGTCCCAATAATAATGCTTAACATCATTTTGGAACCTCTTCCTGGCTTGATAATTAAGATCAGAAGGAAGTATTCTGCTAACTATAAAATTAATGAAATCAGCATACCAGGGGAGTTCAGAAGACTTACCTGCCGCCATGGCTGTCGCGGCAGCGATTGCGGCAGCAAAGAGCTGCTCATCTGGGAAGGTCTCTAGTATGTTTGTCTCATCTGTTGGTAGACTCTGTCCCTTCTCCAACCTTGACAAGTGGTCTGCTACCTGATTTTCTGTCCCTTTTTTGTCCTTGATTTCAAGGTCGAATTCTTGCAATAGCAGGATCCTCCGTATCAATCTAGGCTTTGCATCCTTTTTCGCAAACAAATACTTCAGGGCAGAATGGTCTGTGTGCACTATTACCTTCGTCCCAAGTATGTAAGAACGAAACTTGTCAATGGAGAACACCACAGCCAATAACTCCTTTTCTGTGGTGGTGTAGTTCACTTGGGCGTCATTCAGTGTCTTGCTGGCATAATATATGACATGTAATAATTTTTCTCTCCGCTGCCCAAGTGCTGCCCCGACAGCATAGTCACTAGCATCACACATAATCTCAAATGGCCGTGTCCAGTCTGGTGGTTGTACTATTGAGGCTGTTACCAGTTTTTCCTTCAGAACCTTGAATAATTCAGTACATTCTTCATTAAAGTCAAAGGGTCGGTTCTGCTCCAAAAGATGGCATAGGGGTTTGGTGATTTTTGAGAAATTTGCAATGAATCTCCGATAAAAACCAGCATGCCCTAAGAAACTTCTAATGCCCTTGACTGTGGTCGGCGGCGGCAGCTTCTCGATCACTTCAATCTTAGCCCTGTCGACTTCTATCCCACGGCAGCTAATCTTATGGCCAAGGACTATCCCTGCATCCACCATAAAGTGGCATTTTTCCCAATTTAAGACCAGATTTGCTTTTTCACATCTTTCAAGCACCTTTTGTAGATTGCCGAGGCAGCTCTCCAAATCGTCTCCAAAGACTGAAAAATCATCCATAAAAAACCTCGAGGAAGTCCTCCACCATGTCGGAGAATATGGCCATCATGCACATTTGGAAGGTGGCGGGTGCATTACATAATCCAAATGGCATTCTCCTAAAAGCGTACGTTCCGTAGGGGCATGTGAAAGTCGTCTTTTCTTGATCTTCCGGTGCGATAGCAATTTGATTGTAACCTGAATAACCATCAAGAAAACAATAGTAAGGTTTACCCGCTAATCTATCAAGCATTTGATCAATAAAGGGTAAAGGAAAGTGGTCCTTTCGGGTAGCTTTGTTAAGCTTCCGATAGTCCATAGAAACCCTCCAACCGGTCACAGTCCTGGTTGGAATTAACTCATTGTTTTCATTAGTCACCACGGTCATTCCTCCTTTCTTTGGAACAAATTGCATCGGGCTCACCCATTTTGTTGTCGGAGATGGCGTAAATAATACCAGCATCTAACCATTTGATTATCTCTTTACGAACCACCTCTTTCATCGCATGGTTTAACCGCCTTTGGGCATCTATAGTCGGCTTATGATATTCTTCTAGAAGGATTTTGTGCATGCATAACGCCGGACTAATGCCTTGAATGTGAGCGATCGTCCATCCAATTGCCTTTTTGTGCTGCCGTAGCATGCCTATGAGCTGCCGTTCCTGTTCCTGCAGCAGCTTAGAAGAGATGATTACGGGCAACGTATCATTTGAACCAAGAAATGCATATTTTAGCTGCCCTTGTAGGGGCTTCAATTCTAAGGCAGGTGGTTCAACAGTAGATGGCTTTTGGATTAAATGGTTATCCGAAGTATAATTTAAAGGTTTGAATAACTTACCTGGACGATTGCCTAACCAGTTTACCTCCTCCTGATCTTCAGTATCAGATGTATCGGATTCAGAGGAGTTGCTGTCGTCGGTGCTGTCGTCAATGCTGTCGTGACAGTCTTGTAGGTGGCTGCCGCGGCAGTGACCAAATTTAATATCGTGACAGCCCGACCTGATGCAGGGTTGATCAAGGGCAACGTCAGTGATGACCTTGCATTCCTCGTCTACATCAGCATGTTTCATCGCTTGGAGAACATTCAACTTAATCTCTTTATCGTTCACTCGCATGGTGAGTTCTCCTTTCTCCACATCAATCAGTGATCTTCCCATGGCTAAGAAGGGCCGCCCAAGGATGATTGGTGCATTTTCATCTGCTTCACAATCTAAAACAAGAAAGTCAGCAGGAAAAATAAATTTATCCACTCTTACTAGAATATCTTCAATTTTTCCTTCTGGATGAACGTAAGAGCGGTCTGCCAGCTGCAGAGTTACTGTCGTGGGCCGCGCCTTTCCAATACCTAATTTCTGAAAAACAGATTTGGGCATTAGATTAACACTAGCACCAAGATCACAAAGTGCCTTACCCACAAATTTATTTCCGATTACGCAAGGTATGATGAAGCTCCCCGAATCCTTCTTTTTCTGGGGTGGCTGCCGATGAAGAATACTCATGCAACCTTCTGTCATCTTTACCGTTTCAAACTCCCCAAGTTTAGATTTCTTCGACATGACATCCTTGAGAAATTTGGCATAACCGGGCATCTCCCTAACGACATCTAACAACGGAATATTAATATGAACCTGCTTAAAAATATCATAAATTTTTTTAAGTTGAGATTCTTGCTTAGCTTGCTGTATCCGTTGGGGAAAAGGTGGCGGTGGATGATAGTCAGCAATACGTCCTTCCCACTGCATATGAATCTGAGGACGATAATCATCTTTTTTCTCCTCTGTCGCTTCTGCTGTCGTGACAGGCTCATCGGCAACAGTCTGTTTATCACCTGTCGGGGCAGCTTCCTCGACAGGTTTGTCCAAGGCTGGTTCCTTTACTGTTTCAGCTTCCTTTTCCGGCCCTAGTAGTTTCTTCCCACTCCTAGTAGTAATAACTTTACACTGCTCATGTGTGGCCTGCCTAGCATTTTCAGTATTACTAGGAAATCCTCCAGTCTGCCTTGGCTTAATATGTTGAGAAACCTGACCCATTTGTGTCTCCAGAGATTTCAAAGTAGCTTCATGATTCGTCATTCGCATCTCTGTCTTATCCATGAAATTCTCTGTCTTCTTGACAAACTGATTCATATTCTCAATATAAGTACCTGTCTGAGACATAAAAGTGGCCAGAGTCTGTTCCAATATATTGCTCGTGGCAGCTGGTGGCTGCTGTTGCTGCTGCGGCGGCAGTTGCGGCAGCAGATTCTGCGGCAGTTGCTGTCGCGTCAGCAATCTAGAACCTCCCTGATTCTGATTTTGTGCTTGCGGATTCAAGGCAATATTAGGATTACTCCAAGAAAACTTGGGATCCTTCCTCCAATTGGGATTATAGTTGTTGGAATTGTAATTTGGCTTGTAGTTTCCAACATATTTACCCTCTTCTAACTGTATCGGGCATTCATCTGAACCATGATTTCCCTCACAGATTTCACAAACCTCCTCAACAGCAAATCCATGTTGTCCATCATCATTCAATAACTTTTTCATTGCTTTAGTAAGGAATGCTACCTGTGATTTCATCGTGCTATCAGCTTCATAATCCTTGACAGCAAGTACCCGTTTACCCCCTCTTCTAGCTGTCGGAAACTGCTCCTCATTCTTGGCCAGATTTTTCAAAACTTGCATTGCCTCGTCCAGATCTTTATCCAACAATAGTCCATTTGCTGCTGAATCAATTCGAATACAAGTTTGTAAGTTGGCAGCATTATAAAATTTTGTAACCTGATTCCAGACGGGGAATCCATGCATTGGGCAGTTCCGTAGAAGAGTAGTAAATCTGTCCCAGGCCTCGTGCATTGGCTCGTCATCTTCCTATTGAAAAGTAGCAATTTCGTTACGTAATCGCTCAGATAAATGTGAAGGATTAAAACGAGATAAGAATTCACGAGATAAATCTGCCCAAGTTCTAATTGAACCCGGCATAAGTTTATTCCACCAAGTCTTTGCTCTGTCCCTCAATGAATGGGGAAATAACTGAAGCCTCAGTATCTCCAAATTAACTCCTGGCAGTCTAAACGAGCCACAGATTTCCTGGAACGTTTTAAGATGCTCTCTGGCATCCTCTGTAACAGCACCACTGAACTGTCTGGCATTGTTGATCATACTAAACATGACAGGTTTAAGCTCGAAGTTATCAACATCAATATCCGGCAGCGTGGTCTCCAACTCTACATGATCGTTCAACATGTAGTCACAGCAGGACCGTCGTTCGGCTGCTGCGGGCGGGTCGCCGACAGGCGGTATTCCACTGCCAGCAGGTGGGTCATGGGCCATCTTCTCTAGCTGTTCCTCAAGGTATTCGTTCCTGGCTAAAAGGTGACGAAGTTGTTTCTTGAGATTGAAGGAACGTTCAACTTCCGGATCTAGTGGATACTCAGGATCTTCACCTCTTTTAGATCTGCGCATAAACAAGAAAACCTCGTGAAAAGCAAGAGTTGAATGCACCAAAGAAAAAAAACAAAAACAAAAAAAAACGAAAAGTGCAATAAAAGAAAGATAGAGTTATGTTGCCAATCCCCGACAATGGCGCCAAAAACTTATTGCGTGTAAAATAGTCTATCGCAATGGTAGTGCAAGTGTACACGACGCAAGTAGTAAAGTGATACGAAGTATCGGATATCGTCTCCACAGGGATTGGGCTAATAGCTTCACCTTAATTCACTGCACGAAAGTAAAGGAAATATTTGAGAAAGTTGTCACGAGAATATTAAAGTAAACGTAAATAAAAGAGTAGAGATATCAAGATAGAGAGAATAGGCTGGTATTGAATTGCTCAGTAGTGCAGGTATTGAAGAGTTTAGGAAATCCAGTTCTGTCGTCGCGCCCGTCGCGGCAGCAGTCCGTTGATCGTCGCGGCAGCAAACACACCAACTCAGTACTTTCAAGTTTGGCAAGAATCCCAGATCTGCCTTAGCCTATCCCTAGGTCCAAGTCTGTCGATGATCACGTCTTGATGATACCTCCCGGCGTGAATCGAAAGATGAACACCGATGTGTATGAATTCTTCTTTAGCCACTTAACCTCGCCCTATCCCTAGGCACGAGATAGTTCAACTATAAACTAGAGAATTTGCTCTTATTTCTTTCGTATACTTAAATCTCCCGATGCTAAGTAAATAGATAACCTCACAATGCTCTCCCGATGCTCTTGCAAGATATTAATAACCAAAATAAGAGAACTTGAAGTTTATTTTATTGAATTGAAAATTCCTAAAACAAAACAACCCTTGCAACTACTTTACAAATCAACCCGTGGCTCTAGGGGGTTTTTAGAACATATCGACGGCGGGTAAACGACGGAGGGTTTTGGTAGTCGGTTATGGGGAAATCGGCTATGGGATATGGAGTATGATATGCCCTAGGTTAAAATACATGCCCTTATATAAGCTTTGGGCTCAAGTATTCTAGGTTAACAAGGATTACAACTTTAATTAAAAGTATGATTCTAATAAAGACTTAATCTTCAAGGATCCTACTTTTAGCCGTCCTCCTTGTTTCTTGGGATTTTCTCTCCTTGAGCTTTGGCTTGACATATCTTTTGATCCGGGGCTTGGAAAAATATATGGTTTTCACACGATAGACGAGCATAATTTTCTCTATCTATCGAGGTCCACTTTGCTTTTTCCCCACTAACTTGCTATCGTCCTCTGCTGTCACGGCAACACCATGGAAGCATCGTCCTCTTTATCTGCTTGTCCAGTTCAGCTCTTCTGCTTTTCTGCCCCGCGCCCGCCTTCATCATCTACGACGGCGGCAACCTGCCAAAAACAACCATTTTTAGTAGAATCTGTGCCTTTTATATATTTGTGATGTTTTGCTGTAAACTAACCTAAATGCAATGAAATGATGCTTGAATGCGGCAGAAATATGGGTTAAAAAGGGTGTAAATAATAGAACTTTTACACACTCAACAACTTGTAAATGGCCTTTACTTGTTGGTTTATGCCTTGGTTTATGTTTTGACTCTTGAATGGTATTTTTGCATAGGTCGTTGCATGCCTATAGATTCCTTTGATGCATATGGATATGTTATGATGTTGTTTCTGTCATGTATGATTGTGGTATGATGTTTTAAATGTGTTGTATGCATGATGGACGCATGTCGAAATGGTTTTGTATGGATTAAAGTGTGAAAACCAACAAAAAGTGTCATTACATGCCCATGTGTTTCCATACACTCGAGCATGTACCGAAACCGTGAGCCTGAAATGGCTTAATGGTTTCGAAACAGGGAGGTCTGTTCTGGTACGATTTGCTACTGGAAACCTCTGTACCGAAATACCTCAAAGGGTGTTTCGATATAGGCCCGTGTTCCGAGCCACTTGAACTTGTTTTGGTACGTCTGTTTCGACATAAGGTAACCTTTATCGAAACAACAAGTTGTTAAGTTAGTTAATGGAATATTCTGAAGTTCTGTTTCTTTATGTTTTTTCCCTGAATGTTGTAGATGAAATTAAATGAGCATGGATGATTATTTTGAGCTAATATTTGACATAGATGAATGTAATGTGATTAATTAAAGGTTGGTAACTTTAAAAGTAAAGAAGTCCCTGTATTTTGTTAGAATTACAAAATGGTCCCTAAAAATGTAATTGTATGCAATTGAGTCCCAAATTGTTATCAGATCGAGTTGTTAATTGTTCCTCTGTGATGTTAAAAACTTAGGATCATAATGTGCATCTAGACAAGATAAAAAATGGATTGTTTATTGAGGTAAACCTCCCGGTTTACTTCAATATTCCCGTGTGATCCATTTTGTTCAGTCTTTCATCCAGATCGGGTCGAGGGGGTTACATTTGGTGGTATCAGAGCTAGGTTTCGAAAGAATTGAGAGGTAAGGTTGATCTGATATTGTTGTTTTCATGATGAATGTTGTGCATGGTGAATGATTATGCCATGCTTTAATCATTGTTTGATCTGTGTGAGTTGCACAGTGTTCGATAACATGAATTATGATGGTTATATGCTATTGGGGGGAGAGGTTAAGAGTACCCATTTCCATATAATTTGTAATGTAAAGAGAATTTTGGTTTTGAAAAGTAAAACTTGAGCACCTTGGATTCTTACTTTGGCTAGCCTGATTGTTTTATTGTTGCATTCTTTTTAGCTATATTGTTTTGATAATGGGACCGAGATGAGAGCTTAGAGGCAATGTGCGTAATGTGGTTGAGAATGAGATTCATAAGAATGTTAAGAATTTGCTGCCTCTTCCTCCTACTGGTGAGGGAGCTGGAGCGGAAGCTGGTGTTCGAGGTGTTGGACCTCAGGCAGCGCAAGGGCAAGCTGCTACTAATATGACACCGTTGATTCATGCTATATCTGGGGCTTTTCAAGCAACAATAGTGGGTATACATGTGGCTGCACCTCAGCCTGGTGCTAATGCCGGTTTACCTTTGGAGCGTTTGCGCAGTTTGGGTTGAACTGAGTTCCGAGGTCTATCTCCTGAGGATTCTAAGGTTTGGTTTGAAAGCACCCAAAGGATTCTTGGTAAGATGAGTTGCGATGATGTGCAAAAGTTGGGATGTGTTGTCTCTTTGGTTCACATATATGCTTATATGTGGTGGATAACCATCACTGCGGGTATGAAACCTACCGATGTATCTTGGGAGTTCTTTGGAAATGCTTTCAAGATAAAGTATTTGGGTGTTCGCTATATTGATGAGAAGAAGCGAGAGTTTATGTCCTTAGTGCAAGGAAACATGACTGTTTCTGAATACGAAGTTCAGTTTGTTCGGTTGAGCCAGTATGCTCCCTAGCTAGTTCCCGATGAACAAAAGAGATGTGATCGTTTTCTCTATGGGCTGGTGAAGGATGTTAAGCTTATTGGCTTCGGACTACACCGACTTTGATGTCTTAGTCACTCGGGCTAAGGACATCGAGTAGAATTAGGTTTTGGTTACTCGTTCAGGTGGTTCTAGCTCTAGAAAGAGGGCGGCTAAGTATGATGGTGGAAAGGATCGTTACAAGAAGCATAAGGATTGGAGGTATCAACTGGATCCTAGGCGGGGTGGTGGTAACCCTGGTCGTGGTCATCAAGGCCATAATGCTTTCATTCGTACTCCAAAATGTAACCGGTGCGGTAGGAGGCACGCGAGAGAGTGTTTGGGTAATCTAGGTACGTGTTGAAATTGTGGATCACGAGGACATATGAAGCATGATTGTCCACAACCGGTTAGAGATGGACAAGCTTCGGTGCGAGATGCTGAGCCATAGAGAGGCTGTGGGTGCGGTCGTGGTAAATTCTAGCGTAGAGATGATGGACAGAGGAATGTTGCTCATGTTGTTGTCGTTCAGCTTGAGGGAGGTGGAAAGGCTAGGCTGTACACACACCGAGAGGGAAGGAATGACACGAATGTGATTGCAAGTACCTTTACTTTGCAATCCTTGTCATTACTTTGTTTGATAGATTCTGGTTCTACTCATTCATACATTTTGTGTGAGCATGCTCAAGTGCTTGCTTTGCCTGTTGAGTTGTTAGATGTTGGTATGTGTGTAACCAGTTATTTTGGTGAAACAATTGTCACGAGAAAGTTGTATAAGAGATGTCCTTTGTCTGTCCAAGGACATGTGTTTGAGGTTGATCTTATGGAGTTTCCTTTCTATTGTTTCGATGTAATCCTTGGTATGGATTGGTTAACTGGGCATAGGGTTGTGGTTGATTATGAGGTGGTGGTTGTAGGTGAGAATGTGAAGTTCTTATCTAATGTGGTTTCGGCTCTTGAAACGAGTCGGTTGATGCGTTCGGGATGTGAAGCTTTCCTGGCTTTTATGATGAATCCAAGTACAAAGGAGGTGCGAGTACATGACATACGTACATTATGTGAGTTTCTGGATGTATTTCTAGAAGAGTTTCTTGGTTTGCCATCGAATAGAGAGGTTGAATTTGGCATTGAGTTGTATGAAAATATGACTCCAGTGTCTATTGCTCCATATCGAATGGCACCTAAGGAGATGAAGGAGTTGAAGACGCAATTGCAAGAGTTGCTTGGTCGGGGTTTCATTAGGCCTAGTGTTTCACCTTGGGGTGCACCGGTCTTGTTTGTAAAGAAGAAAGATGGCACGATGCGGATGTGTATAAATTATCGTCTGTTGGACAAGTTGACAATCAAGAACAAGTATCATTTGCCAAGGATTGACGATCTTTTTCATTAGTTTCGAGGTGCTTCGCTGTTTTCTAAGATTGATCTGAGATCCAGATATTACCAGTTGAAGGTAAAAGATGTAGATGTGCCTAAGACTGCTTTTCGTACAAGGTACGAGCATTATGAGTTTTTTGGAGATGCCTTTTGGTTTGACTAATGCCCTTATCGCGTTCATGGATATGATGAATCGTGTGCTCCATTAGTTTTTGTATAGGTTTGTAGTTGTATTTATCGATGGTATTCTCATGTACTCTCGTACCGAGGAGGATCGTGATAAGCATTTGTGAATTTTGTTGCAAGTTTTGTTGGAAAATCAGCTTTATGCTAAGTTGAGCAAGTGTGTGTTTTGTCTTAAGGAAATTGTATTCCTTGGTCATGTGGTGTCGGACGAAGGGATTAGAGTTGATCCTTAAAAGGTTAAAGCGGTGATGAATTGGAAGTCACCTAAGTCAGTTCATGAGGTGCGTAGTTTCATTGGTTTGGCGGGATACTACCGTAGGTTTGTGGATGGTTTTTCAAGGATTGCTGCTCCTTTGACAATGTTGTTACAAAAGGATGTTAAGTTTGAGTGAACGAAGGTTAGACAATGAGCTTTTGAGAAGTTGAAGGAAGCGTTGACGCAAGCTCCTATCTTGATTCAACCTGAATCACGTAAAGAGTTTGTTGTTTATAGTGATGCATACTTTGTTGGTTTGGGATGTGTGTTGATGCAAGAAGGTAGGGTGGTAGTTTATGCATCTCTAAAATTGAAGGTGCACGAGCGTAATTACCCTACTCATGACATCGAGTTGGCTGCAGTGGTGTTTGCCTTGAAAATCTGGAGGAATTACCTTTATGGTGAAAAGTGTATGGTGTACACAGACCACAAAAGTTTGAAGTACTTGATGTCCCAAAGAGAGTTGAATCATAGGCAACGTAGCTGGCTTGAGTTGCTTAAATATTACGACTTGACAATTTAGTACCATCCAGGGAAGGCTAATGTTGTAGCTGATGCCTTGAGTAGGAAGGTGGTTGTAAAGTTAAGGGTGATGTTTGCTCAGTTGACTATATCGCGAGATAGTGGTTTAGTGGCTGAATTACAAGTAAAACCCTCGTTGGTGGAGTTGATTAAGGAGAAGAAGTTGTTGGATGATTGGTTGGTACCACATGTTCAGGACATTACAAAAGGAAATCCAACGGACTTTTGTTTCAACGATGATGGTGTTTTGTGTTTTAAGAGTCGAATAGTTGTGATGGAGGATATTGGGTTGAGGTGCACTATCTTGACTAAGGCTCATAGCAGTCCTTTTGTTATGTATCCCGGCAGTACAAAGATGTATCGTGGGGTTAAAGGATGAGTACTATTGGGTTGGTTTGAATAATGACGTTGCTAATTTTGTTAGTAAGTGCATGGTTTGTCAACGTGTTAAAGTTGAGCATCAATTTCATTCTAGATTGTTGCAGCCATTGAAGATTCTAGAATGGAAATGGGAGAGAATCCCTATGATATTCGTGACGGGTTTGCCCTTGACACCGTCCAAAAAGAATTCCAATTGGGTGATTGTTGATCATTTTACGAAGTGTGCACATTTTCTAGCAGTGCATACTACGTATACGTTAGATAAGTTGGCAGATTTGTACATCTCTGAGATTGTGAGGTTGCATGGAGTGCCTAAATCCATTGTTTCAGATTGAGATCCGTGTTTCACAGTGTGGTTTTGGGAGTGCCTTAATCAAGTGTTGGGTACGCGTTTGAATTTCAGCACTTCGTATTATCCTCATACTGATGGTCAGTCTGAATGAGTTATCCAAGTGTTGAAGGATATGTTGAGATGTTGCATCATTGATTTCCAAGGTTCTTGGGAGAAACAATGTCCTTTTGTGGAATTTGCTTATAATAATAGTTATCAAGCGAGTATTCAAATGGCTCCTTATAAGGCCTTGTATGGAAGGAAGTGTAGAATGCCTCTTTGTTGGGCGGAAGCATGGTAGAAGTTGGTTTCTTTGCCTTATGTGCTTAAGGGAACTACAAAAAAAAAGTGAAGCTTATTAGTGAGAGGTTGAAAGCCGTTTCGGATCGGCAAAAGTCTTACGCATATTTGAAGCATAAGGAGATTGAGTATGTTGTGAGAGATAAGGAGTTTTTGAAGGTTTCACCTTGGAAGAAGGTGATGAGATTTGGCCGAAAGAGCAAGTTGAGTCCAAGGTTTAATGGACCTTATGAGGCGCTTGAACGTATTGGACCTGTTTCTTAGAGGTTGAGGTTGCCTTCCAAGTTAGAGAAGATACATGATATTTTCCATGTGTCCATGCTTCAGAAGTATAGATCGGACCCGTCTCATGTTTTGCATGTTGAGGAGATTGAGATGAATTCGAATTTGTCATATGACGATGAAACAATTGAGATCTTGGATTTGGACAACAAGGTTCTTTGTGGTAAGACCATTGAGTTGGTCAAGGTCTTGTGGCGACATCATGGTGTTGAGGAAGCCACGTGGGAAAGGAATGATGACATGAAGAAGTAGTTTCCTTATCTTTTTCCAAAAGGTAAAATTTCAAGGATGAAATTTCCTAAGTGGGGGAGAGTTGTAACGCCCGATTTTGGGCCTAGAAGAATTTGTGGTCAATTCGAGGTTCGTTGGGCGTAGACTAGAGATTTGAGTTTTTGGGAGCGGTTTAGGGAAAACAAGGTTTGAGTTATGATAAAAATATGAGAAAATTCTTAAAATAATTATTAATTATATAAATGGTTTTGGTAAAATCAATTTTAAAAAAAGGATTTTGGAAGTGGGACATTTTGAGTTAGTGACCAAAACATGATTTTTACAAAGTTGTTTTAGTGACTGTTTTGTAAAGGGATTGGAACTTTGAATCTTTAAGGAGCTATTTTACCTATTTGTTTTTTTATTAGATTTCTCTCTTAATAAGGAAAATTTTAAAAGGTTTTAATTAAGGATTAAAAGGGTTTAATAAAAGGAGATTTCATTATTTCATTAAAACACATTTTACGTAATTTTCTCTCATTATATTTTCAAGGAGACTTCACGTTTTGAATGTACGTTTCATTTTTAAGACTAGAGTAACAAGGTCAATGAGAGTACCATAGTCTATTTCGGAGAGGTGTTTGAACTCCCTTTATGTGCACGTTTTGTTATTGGTTTTGAACTTGTAAAAGGCCTATATGTGATGATTTAAGCCTTGTTTTGAGATTTGACTTTTGGATGCTTTGATTTCATAGGAAGCATGCCTCTAGGTTAGCTTGATGTTAATTGTCTTGTTTTGATGGTTGATACTGCTATGCATGCTTAGGAAATGTTGTTTAATTTCCATTGGATGTGTTTGAAGTATGATGGATTACTTTTAAATGGGTTTAAATAGGTAACATCAGCCTTTAGTGTAATTATAGACTGCAGGGTATCGATACCCTTCTTAGGGTATCGATACGGGCTTGCTAAATAGAAAGGGGGTACCGATACATGGGGCGTATCGATACCAGTTTTGGCTACTGGTTTTGGGCGTACCGATACAGGCTTGAAGGGTATTGGTACGACCTTTGCGTTTTGAATTTTAACTGTTGCATCCGTAGAGGGCGTATCGATACCATCTCTAAGGGTATCGATACGGTGGTAGTTAAATTGATTAAAAGGTATCTTTGAATGTTATGAATCTTTACGTTTTTGTCCATGAAGGTTGTGGATGCAATTAAATGAATTTGAACGACTATTTTGAGCCATGTTTTGACAGAGATGCATGTATTACGATTAATCTAAAGATGGTAATTTGAAATTGGGAAAAAAAATCCCTGTAATTCGCCAAGTTTACAAATTGTTCCCTAAAAGATGTTATGCATGCAATTGATGTTCGATTGAAGTTATGTATGATCCGCTGCAACATTAAACACTTAAGTTTGTAACGAGCATCTAGACACGATAAAAGGGAAAAATAGGTCATTTATTGAGGTAAACCTTCTCGATTTACTTCAGTATTCCCTATGTGACCCGTTCCATTCGATCTCTCGCCTAGGCCAGATCGAGGGGGTTAAATTTGGTGGTATTAGAGCCAGGTTTTGAAAGAGTGGGATGATGGTAAGTTTATGGTAAGTCGATGTGATGTGATTGTATGTATTTGATGATGTTTGCTTTGCACGGTGAATGTTATAAGCATGTTAATGTTGATCAAATGATAGTGATGCTATGTATGATGATTGTGATGTAAGTATGAGCTTTTATATGATGATGTTATGGGCTGAATCTTATTGGTCGTAATGCACGATGATTGTGAGATATGTACGGGAAACTGGGATGCCCATTGCCTTATTACTGTAGTGAAGTATTTTAAATTGAATTCGAAGTCTTCGATCCTTGCTAGAAGCTGGCCTAATTTATTATTTTGTTTTATATTTATGCCTTAATTATAATAGCACAATGGGACCGAGGAGGGAGCTGCGTTCAGAATCAGTTGCTCTTGTTGGTGAACCAAGGAATCAGGAGAACAAGGTTCTGTCTGGTGCGAATTTACCTCATCCATCGCCTCCACTTAGGGGTGAGGAGCAAGTACAACACGAATACACTGGCCCAGTGTTAAGTGATTTGACGCCTTTGGTACATGCGATGATCGGAGCATTCCAGGCTGCTGTTGCTGGAGTGCAAGCACCTGTTGGTGGGCAATTAGGTTTTCCGTTGGAACGTTTACGAAGTTTGGAAGGTGTTGAATATCGTGGACTGTCTCCTAAAGCATCCGAGGCTTGGATGGCTAGTTCGATCCAAATTTTAGATCAGATAGGGTGTAATGATGCACGCAAGTTGGGATGTGTTCTCTTTATTGCATTGTGATGCATACAGTTGGTGGATGACTGTAACTGCGGCTATGGAGCCCAATGAGGTGGATTGGGAGTTCTTCCAAGCTGCCTTTAAGAAGAAGTATCTAGGAGTTAGATACTTGGACGATAAGAAGCGTGAATTCATGTCCTTGGTGCAAGGAAACATGACAGTGACTGAGTACGAGGTCCAGTTCGTATGTCTGAGCCAATATGCTTCAAAATTGGTGCCGAGTGATAGGCATCGATGTGATCGCTTCTGATATGGCTTGGTGCAGGAAGTGAAGACTTTTATGCTAGCATCCGATTATACTGATTTTGATGTGCTGCTAACGCAAGCCAAAGATATTGAGCAGAGTTTGGGTTTGACTTCTCGCAGGGGTGGTTCTAACTCGGGAAAGAGAGCTATGGATTCGGGTCCTAGTGGTGGACAATATAAGAGAAACCATGATCGTAGATATAAACCTGAGGTGAGGTGAGGTACTTTTGGGCGAGGTGCGCCAGTTCAGGGTAATAGAGTGAGATCTGAACAAAGTACTTGCTAAACATGTGGACCGCGAGAGCATTTGAGGCGAGATTTTTTCTCGTATAGATCGAGAAGTGTAGGCTCATGCAGTTGGGGCGGCTAATTCTTGTTGGAACTATAGATCAGCTAATCACATGAGGCGTGAGTGTCCTTTGTTAGCTGGAGGTGGTCAGGGACGGGCACCTGTTGTTGCACCACAGAGAGGCCGTGGGCGCGGTCGTGGTAATTTCCAATGGAGGGAGGATGGACAAAGAGGTGTAGCTCATGTTGTTGCTGTTCAACCCGTGGGTGGTGGTCCTGCGAGTGTGTATGCACACCGCGAGGGACATAACGATATCAACGTGATTGCAGATACCTTCACCTTGCAATCCTTGACTTTGTTAGCTTTAAGTAATTCTGGATCTATGTATTCATACATCTTGAGTGAGCATGCACAATTGCTTGATGTAGGAATGCAAGTAACGAGCTCTTTTGGTGAAACTATTGTTACGAGAAAATTGTATAGGAGAATCTCCTTTAGCTGTTGAAGGCCATGTGTTTGCAGTAGATTTGATGGAGTTGCCTTTATATGGTTTTGATGTGATCCTTGGAATGAATTGGTTGTCTGAGCATAGGGTTGTGGTTGATTTTGATGTTAAGCGATTTACCTTGAAACTTGCTGCTGATTACGAAGTGGTAATCGTAGGCGAGAATGTGAATTCTTGTCAAATGCAATTTCGGCTCTTGAAGCAAGTCGTATGATGAAGTTGGGTTGTGAAGCTTTCTTAGCATATGTGGTGAACCCTGGTACAAAGAAGGTGCGAGTTCGAGACATACTAACGGTATGTGAGTTTCCGTGTGTCTTTCCGGAAGAGTTGCTTGGTTTGCCACTGAACAGAGAAGTTGAGTTTGGCATTGAGTTGTATGAAAATACAACTCCAGTGTCTATTTCTCCTTATCGGAAGGTACCTAAGGAGTTGAAGGAGTTGAAAATGCAACTTCAGGAGTTGCTAGATCGAGGGTTCATAAGGCCAAGTTTTTCACCTTGGGGTGCATTTGTCTTGTTTGTAAAAAAGAAGGATGGCACGGTGCGCATGTGTATAAATTATTGGCAACTGAACAAGTTAACGATTAAGAACAAGTACGATTTGCCAAGTATTGATGATTCGTGTTTTCGAGGTGCTTCAGTGTTTTCGAAGATTGATTTGAGAACTGGATATTATCAACTAAAGGTCAAGGATGTAGATGTACCTAAGATACCTTTTCGGACAATGTACGAACATTATGAGTTCTTAGTGATGCCATTTGGGTTGACGAACACACCGCCTGCATTTATGGACATGATGAATCGTGTGTTCCATGAGTTTTTGGATCAATCCACGGTAGTGTTTATTGAAGATATTCTCGTGTACTCTCGTACCGAGAAGGATCACGACAAGCATTTGCGAATTGTGTTGCAAGTGCTGTTGGAGAATCAGCTTTATGCTAAGCTGAGCAAGTGTGAGTTTTGGCTCAGGGAGGTTTTCTTTCTTGGACATGTAGTGTCGGCCGAGGGCATTCGGGCTGATCCACACAAGATCGAGGCAATGATGAGTTGGAAAATGCCTAAATCGGTGACGGAGGTGCGTAGTTTCCTTGGTTTGGCCGGATATTACCGAAGGTTTGTTGAGTGTTTTTCTAGGATTGCAGCTCCTTTGACTAAGTTTTTGCTAAAGGATGTTTGCTTTGAATGGACGGATGTTAGGCAACAAGCTTTCGAGAAGTTGAAGGAAGCTTTGACGCAAGCTCCTATCTTGATTCAACCAGAATTGGGTAAGGAGTTTGTGGTTTACAGTGTTGCGTCATATGTTGGTGTAGGTTGTGTGTTGATGCAAGGTGCGAAGGTTGTGGCGTATGCATCTAGGCAATTGAAGGTGCATGAGCGCAACTATCCTACTCATGATCTAGAGCTTACGACAGTTGTGTTTGCCTTGAAGATTTGGAGGCACTACCTTTACGATGTGAAATGTGTGATTTACACAGATGATAAGAGTTTGAAGTATCTAATGTCCTATAGAGAGCTGAATCTTAGGCAACGAAGATGGTTAGAGTTGCTTAAGGATTATGATATGACGATAGAGTACCATCTTGGAAAGGCCAATGTTGTGGCTGATGCTTTGAGTAGGAAGGTGGTTGTTGAGTTGAAAGAGATTTTTGCTTGGTTGAGTATAACGTGTGATGGGGGGTTGATAGCCGAGTTACAAGTGAAACCTTCCTTAATTCAGTTAATTAAGGATAAACAATTGCTTGATGATTCTTTGGTGCCTCATGTTCAAGATATATAGTTGATGGCAATGCAACAAATTTCTGTTTCAATGATGATGGTGTTTTATGCTCTAAAACTCGGATAGTTGTGCCGAAGGATGTTGAGTTGAGGTGCACTATTTTGACTGAAGCTCATAGCAGTCCTTTTTCTATGCATCCTGGTAGTACAAAGATGTATCATGGTTTGAAGGATGAGTACTATTGGGTTGGGTTGAAAAAAGATGTTGCTGATTTTGTGAGCAAGTGTATGGTTTGTCAACGTGTGAAAGCTGAGCACCAGTTTCCTACCGGTTTGTTGCTGCCTTTGAGGATACCGAAATGGAAGTGGGAAAGGACTACGATGGATTTTGTGTCCGGCTTGCCTTTGATACCATCAAAGAGGAACTCCATTTTGGTGATTGCGGATCATCTTATGAAATGTGCGCATTTCTTGGCTATGCATACTACGTATACGTTGGATAAGCTAGCGGAGTTTTATATTGCTGAGATTGTGCGTTTTCATGGTGTGCCTAAATCTATAGTGTCAGATAGAGATCCGAGGTTTACAACGAGGTTTTTGGAGTGTCTACACCAAGCGTTAGGTACGCGTTTGAATTTATGCACTTCATATCATCCTCAGATGGATGGACAGTCGGAGCGAGTTATCCAAGTGCTGAAGGATATGTTGAGATGTTGTGTTATAGATTTCCAAGGTTCTTGGGAAAAGCAATTGCCCTTGGTGGAGTTTGCCTATAATAATAGTTTTCAGGCAAGTATACAAATGGCTCCGTATGAAGCTTCATATAGGAGAAAGTGTAGAACGCCTCTTTGTTGGGCAGAGGCGAGGCAAAAGTTGGTTTCCTTGCCAAATTTTCTTAAGGGAACAACTGAGAAAGTGAAGCTCATATGTGAGTGGTTGAAGGCTGCATCGGATCGTCAAAAGTCTTACATGGATTTAAAGCATAAGGATATTGAGTTTGCAGTTGGAGATCGCGTATTCTTGAAGGTATCCTCTTGGAATAAGGTGATGAGATTTAGACGTAAGGGTAAGCTTATTTCAAGGTTTATTGGACCTTATGAGGTTGTAGAGCTTGTTGGTACTGTTGCGTATCGGTTGAGGTTGCTTTCCGAGTTGGAGAAAATCTATTATGTGTTTCATGTTTTGATGTTGCGAAAGTATAGATCGGATCCGTCACATGTGATGCCTGTGGAGGAGATTGAGTTGAATTCGAATTTATCTTATGACGAGGAACCAGTGGGGATCCTTGATATAAGTAGTAAAGTTCTTCGTGGTAAGACAATTGAACTTGTGAATGAGTTATGGCAACATCGATGAGTTGAGGAGGCCACATAGGAAAGCAAGGCAGACATGTTGAAGCAGTTTCCGCATCTTTTTCCTTCAGGTAAAATTTAGGGACGAAATTTCCTAAGTGGGGAGAGTTGTAACACCCCGATTTTCGGCCTAGATGTTTTAGGCATTGGTTTAGGTTAGTCGGACCTAGAATTGGAGATTCGAGCCTTTAGAAGCGGTTTAAGGAAAACATAGTCCGAGATGAGATAAAATTATGAGAAAAATTGCTAAAATCTTTTAAAAATGTATATTGATGGTTGGTAAAATCAATTTTAGAAAATGAGTATTGGAAATTCGAGAGTTTTGAAATTGACCATTTTGTAAAAATTGCAAAGTTGGATTTTAAGGACTAAAATGAAATGAGGTCAAGACTTAGAGTATTTAGGGAGCTTATATCTTTTTGTGGGCCTTTCTCTAAAATTTACCATTTTTAATTATTTTAATAAAAAGATTTTATTAAGGTTTCAAATTAAAAGGGGGGGGGGGTTTAATTAAAACAAGAGAAAAGTTTACGTAACTAACTTCTCTCATTTTACACTCGACCAAATACTCTTTCTTTTCTAAAAATTAGAGTGTTTTCCATCTTTTCTAATCCTTTTTGAATAGCTAAAGAGTTTTTTGATTCTCCTATCAATTATCATTGAGTTTACTTGAAGATTTCATCAAAATCTTGTCATTTGAAGAGAAAATGCAAGGTTAGAGGTATGCTTTCGTTTAACTCCTCTAATCAGGGTTATTTAATGAAATCCCCAAGTCTTGTGCTTCCTAAGTGTGTTTATTAACTTTGTTTTATGGTTGATTAATAGGAAATTAGATAAAAATGGCTTTATGAGGTGATTTTCCAAGATTTCGTTTGGATACTGTTTTGGTTGGTTTTAGATTTATTTTAAAGTTTTTTTTTGGATATTAAATGATGTTGAAATAATGGCTCAATCATAATCTCGGATTAGGTTGGATCTCTAAAAGTTTAGGTTGTTAGTTTGGGGTTTTGGCTTGGAAATGTGAGTATGATGTTGCTGGGCGTATTAGAAGTAACTAGAGTGTTTTTGGATGTTAATTGATGGTTAAAAGTGTAACCCCCTTAACCCGGCCTAGACGGTTGACCCGAATTAAGAAAGTCACACGGGGAAAACCAAAGTCAACCCGAAAGTCAACCTTGATTAACAACCCTTTTTTTTTCTTTTAAATCTTATCTAGATGCACATTAATCCTATTGGTGATCACACAAACATCATACTCAAAGATCACAAACATCAGAGATCAAACAGGGACCCAATTGAACAAATTACAACTTTAGGGACCAAATTGTAATTTCTGAAAATTAAAAGGATTTAACCCAAATAAATCTTACCAACTTGAAATTAGTCAGGTTTCATGCTTCTCTGTGAAATTTCAGCTCAAAAGGACTTCCCAAGCTCATGCAATTGAACAAACAAGATTCAGGACCAAAACGCAAACAATTCAAAACATATAACTGCCCATGTCAGCCCCCAACGGTCGACCGTTCCGAAACAGGTTGACCCCGTTTCGAAACACGGGCCGTTCCGCAACCAGTACCGCAACGGGGGTCTGGCAGAGACCAAACCGTTTCGAAACGGTGCATACCGTTTCGGACGCCTGGGCTCAATCAAGGCACCCGTTCCGAAACGGTGCACACTGTTCCGATACGCCCTGCTCAAATATGCTCTAAATGCATTCCAAAACATGCAATTGATCATTCAAACATGCTCCAAATGCTATCAAACTTTACCAGCATGCAATTCAACATATATAGGACATACTTGCATCAACAATTCAACAAAACAACATCATATGCAAAAAGCCCCAATTCTATAGGCATGCTTCCTACACAAGCTAGCTATTCAAGCACAAACTTCCACAACAAGCATATAATGATCCAATCTAAAAACCAACATTCAAATCATCATTCAACATACTTAGGGAGTTCCAAACACCTCCCAAAACATACACATTGGTCCCCCATTGCCAAATTACACAAAAGCTAAAATGTTTAACAAAAACCTTCCATACATTGAGCTCTACTTGTACTTGAACTCTTGCCCTTCTTGCTGCCCTTCAAGATACTCTAGTGCTCTGCATTATTGAATTAAGAAAACGAGAGAGCGTAAGCAAAAGCTTAGTGAGGAGTGCTCTTTAAAAACCATTCAATAATGCAATTAAAAACATTTGCAAAACATGCTTATAATCAACCTTTGCACATGCTCAAAAGCATACTTTAAGACAAGCAATCCCATGCTTCAAAATAACATTTAAACAAGCATCTCATGCTTCACAATATTCTTAACATGTCATATTGGCTCAAGTGATACATTTCATTTATTAAAACAAGTTCAACAACTTTCCCAAGGACTTTTAAACACCTTGGCCCCAAGGACTTTTAAACACCTTGGCCATGGACTTTTAAACACCATGAATGAGGACCACACAAGGACTTTTAACCACCTTTGTGTCCATAGCTTGAATCACCCCAAGGACTTTTAACCACCTTGGTCCCAAGGACTTTTAAACACCTTGGCCCCATGGACTTTTAAACACCATGGAAAGGATCACCTAAGGACTTTTAACCACCTTAGTGTCCGCAACAAGAATCATCCAAGGACTTTTAACCACCTTGATGTTCTTAAGTAACAAGGCTCACTCAAGGACTTTTAACCACCTTAGTGACCTTAACATTTTCAAAACATCACTTGCCAATATACATCTTTTCATCATATAATCCACTGTTTTAAAGCATTAAACCAAGCCATATTCATCATGCATTTCAAAGCATCAAACCACATTATTTCAATGTATAAAATCAAGGAACTCCTACCTAGAGTTACCTTCAACATATGGCTTAAAACATCAGCAAATACCATGCTAAAACATGCTTTCAAAACAGTAATTAAATCATGCATTTCACCATTTTGCATCACCACAAAATCATGGCCACAACTAGAGAGAAAATCCGAAAACATACACTTGAGCTTAGCAAAGTTGTTTAGACTTAAACTAAGCTCCCAAAACCTTCAAACCTTGGTTTTAAAATATGAAAACCCAACTTCACTCACCGATTTCCACTTTGCTTCAAGCCAAAGCACCAAATCAAGCCTCCGGATCAACACCTCTTGGATCCAAAGATGCCTCCCCTGTTTCAACACATCAAAGCAGAGGATTAATGCATCATCATGCATTAATTGCTTCAATGAAAGCACCTAAACTCGCTTCTCTCATTCAACCTCCATTTTCGGCCACCAAACACAACCGAAAATGCATCCAAAACACTTCTAAACAAAGCCCAGCCATAAACCAGCAAAACCACACTTCCATTAACATCATAACACATCTAAAAACAACCTATAAACATCCTTATACCTCCAGCAACATCAGATCACCAAGATCACCACAAAAACTACCTTGAAACACAAGCTAAACTTAGGAAACTCAACCTATCCGGGATTGCATCAATCAAGACTCAATTCCTTATCAATTTAGAGATCATTTAACATCAAAAACACCTCTCAAATCACAGATTACTCAGATCTAACGAAAATCATCAAAAATCATCAAAATCTTGCATAATAAGCCAAGATCCATTTCAACATTTTAAAACCTTTAATTAAACATCAATTTAGGATTGAAAACTTAGGAATTTCAGTAAAGAACTGATAGTTTAGAGGAGAAGGACGTTCTTACCTCCAAACTTGAGTTTCTCCTCTTTTTGGAATCAAAATCCTTGTTGAAACAAGTAGCAATTGAAGAGTTTTTGAAGATACAATGATTAGGAATCAAATGAGAGTTGAAAGGAGGAATTTAGGTGAGAAAATCAGAAACAAATCTCTGAAAATGGAGTGTTTGGGTTGAGAGAAAAAGAGAGAAAGAAAATAGAGAAGTTAGTTATGAAATTAGCCAAATGGCTTTTCCCTCCTTTTGATATACTTTAAAATCAGAATTATAACTCAAAATATCTTAGAAAAATCTGGAGAAACTCCCTTTGGGTAAATAGCTCCTTAAAGATTCAAAGTTTCAACCCTTTATAAAACAGCCACCAAACTTGCGAAAATTACATTTTGGTCACTAGCCAAAATGTCACCCTTCCAAAACTCATTTTCCAAAATTGATTTCACAGTTCACTTAATTATATTAAAAGATGATTTTAGAATATTTTTCCATATTTTTAATGCAACCCGAACTAGGCTTTCCTAATTTAACCTCTTATGATTCGAACAGCACTTTGACCGACCGGTCAACACCCAAGACTTCTAAGCCCAAAACCGGGGCGTTACAAAAAGTGAATGGAAGTGATGAATTGTGGCTGGGTTAAGTTTGGAGTAAGATCGATTGAGTTTTTAGTTATTTTGGATGGGTATTTTGGGTGTCTTGAACAGAGTAGCGAGATTGTTTGAGTCGTTGGTGTTTTTAATGCATTATGATGCATTGATGCTCTATTCTTGTGTTGTATAAACATGGGAGAATACTTTGGAAACAAACAGTGAAGATCCGGGGGCTTCAGACGCTTGATTTTTGCATCGGCAATTGAGGTTTCGTGAGTCGATGAGTGGAAATTAGATTTCCAGCTTTGAAACATCTTAAAAGTGGTTTTTGGAACTTAGTGTAAGCTTGAAACGCTTTACTAAGTTCGGAAGTAAGTAAAGTGATTTTCTCCCCCAGTTTGTGCTATTACAAGCTTGTTGATGCACTTGATTTTATATGTGTTTATCTACTGTTTTAAAGCATGATTTTGAGTAAGGGATTTTCTCTTTATGATACCATATTGTTAAAGGATGCACATGGTAAGTGATCCTTGTATGTATGTGTTTATACATGTTTTATGAAGCATGGTTGGTGCTTGGAAATATGGCTTATTGTGAATGATCTGAAAATAGTGAGATTTGTACTATATGAGAATTATATTTGCAAGTGATGTTGTGTAAAGTGGTTTATAAATGAAATCAGATATAGTTAGCCGGCTATAGGATTGAGTGCACTCTAAACAAGTCGCCTTAGGTGTTGAGGGATTGTGAGTGTACCGAAAACTCCACCCAAGTACCCTAACGAATGAGGAAATTGAGTTGTATCCCGAATACTCCACATGGGTGTCACAACGGTGGAGGGTAGCTCCCGTGTATGAACCTTGAGATGCCAGTGAGAATGTATAAAGTGTTGGGATAACAATTGAGAATCAGTGTATCCTATATGTTTTGATAAATGAGAAAGTTGATGATCACTTGTGAGCCAATATAATTGTTAAAATGCTATGAAATGTATGTTGATGCATGGTATGGAAAAGCATGATATAAAAATGGTTTTCAAGCATTGATGGTATTTTTAGTTTCG
Organism: Hibiscus tridactylites; assembly: GCA_958450335.1. Taxonomy (NCBI): domain Eukaryota; kingdom Viridiplantae; phylum Streptophyta; class Magnoliopsida; order Malvales; family Malvaceae; genus Hibiscus; species Hibiscus tridactylites. The sequence continues at coordinate 20,707,172 of OY288282.1, forward strand.
AGCTTTCCTCACTAAGCTTGTATGCTTCCAGTCTCTCGTGTCCATCAATGCAGATAACTAAGTGTTTGGAGGCAGCAACTTGCAAGGGGATCTAAGAAGACTTCACGTTTTGAATGTATGTTTCGTTTTTAAGACTAGAGTAATAAGGGCAATGGAAGTACCATAGTCTATTTGGGAGAGGTGTTTGAACTCGCTTTACGTGTACATTTGGTTATTGGCTTTGAACTTGTAAAAGGCATCTATATGATGATTTAATCCTTGTTTTGAAATTTGACTTTTGGATGTTTTGATTTCGTAGGAAGCGTGCCTCTAGATTACCTTGATGTTAATTGTCTTGTTTCGACGGTTGATATTGCTATGCATGCTTAGGAAATGTTGTGTAATTTCCATTGGATGTGTTTGAAGTATGATGGATTACTTTTAAATGGTTTTAAATAGGTAAAATCAGCCTTTAGCATAATTGCAGACTGCAGGGTACCGATACCCTTCTTAAGGTATCGGTACGAGCTTGCTAAATAGAAAGGGGGTACCGATACGCGGGGGCGTATCGATACCAATTTTGGCTACTGGTTTTGGGTGTACCGATACGGGCTTGAAGGGTATCGGTACGGCCTTTGTGTTTTGAATTTTAATTGCTGCATAAGAGTATCGATACGGTGGTAGTTAAATTTGTTAAAAGATATCTTTGAATGTTCTAAATCTTTACGTTTTGGTCCCTAAATGTTGTGGATGCAATTAAATGAATTTGAATGATTATTTTGGGCCAAGTTTTGACAGAGATGCATGTAATATGATTAATCTAAAGATGGTAATATAAAATTGGGAAAAAAATCCATGTAATTCGCCAAGTTTTCAAATTGGTCCCTAAAAGTTGTTACACATGCAATTGATGTTCGATTGAAGTTATGTATGATCAGCTGCAACATTAAACACTTAAGTTTGTAACGAGCAATTAGACAATATAAAAGGATAAAAATAGGATCATTTATTGAGGTAACCCTTCCCGGTTTACTTCAATATTCCCCATGTGACTCGTTCGGTTCGGTCTCTCGCCTAGGCCGGGTCAAGGGGGTTACAGAAAAGAACTTAGCCACGATTTTGTTCTATCTCTCAGGGAAATGTGAATAATTTCAGCTTCATTGTATCCTCATGAAGTCTAGGCTGTTGAAATAGTTGGCAAACTTTCATGAATTGCTTCAAGTGTTGCCTTGGGTCCTAGTAGGTGATCCATCGAACTATCCTACATTCAAAAGAGTGAATCATTACCGAATTAAGTTCCTGTATTTACCTCTGGGCCAACTAGTCCTGGAATCAGATTGTCCATATTTGGTGCCAAGTATTCCCTAATAGGTCTTTCTTCTTCTACGTCAATAGCAACAGGGGCGATAGGGGCAGTTGGCATCCCATTGTGTATTGGTGGATCTTGGTTGTTTTGGATACCATCTACTCCTCCATACCTTGATGAGCCATTTTTCAAACTTTTTTTCCAATCTGCGTAAGGTTCGTTCAATTCCTGGGTCATATGGCCAATCTTCGAATAACCCTAAAGCGAGTTTGAATTTGAATTTTGATTCCACACTTAGGATAAAACGTGTTATCTTCTTATCTCTATTTTGAATTTTAGGGCTAACATGTACTGGGTTCAACGACTATTTTGACCAGGCATCGAACTTCACTTCTGTGGCAGTCAAGCTTGGCAATCTCTGGTCCAAGTTTTCCAACTGTGACTCGGCATTCTCTTCTACATTCCCTGCTCCATGCGCCTGCTACTCCGCGAAGCCTGCCCTGCTCCTAAAATGCATCAATGCCAGCAAAACAACCCTTCACACTAGAAAAAATCGCAACTCCCTAACTCCTTATGCAAATGCATGATTTTAACAACTAAATGCAAACATCTATACCTAAAGAAAAGCAAAAGCATTGTGAAATATGCACAAAAATCAGTAATTTCTATGAGTTAACATTTGTAACGCCCCGGTTTTGGGCTCAGAAGTTTTGGCGTTGACCGGTTTAGTCAAAGTGCTGATCGAATATATATAAGAGGGAATTTAGGAAAACCTAGTTCGGGTTGCATTAAAAATATGGAAAAATATTCTAAAATCATCTTTTAATATATAAAAGTGAACTGTGAAATCAATTTTGGAAAATGAGGTTCGGAAGGTTGACATTTTGACTAGTGACCAAAATGTAATTTTTGAAAGTTGCGGGACAGTTTTATAAAGGATTGAAACTTTGAATCTTTAAGGAGCTATTATTCCAAAAAGGATTTCTCCAGATTTTTCTAAGATATTTTAAGTCTAAAATCTGATTTTAAAGATTAAGAAAAGAGAGGGAAATCATTTTAACCAAATCTTAACTAATTTTTCTATTTTCTCTCAAATTCTCTTTTCTCTCATTTTCTCTCTACCCAAACAAGATTTCCTCAGATTTCTTTCTCTGATTTTGACATCTACATCTCTCATTTCAACTCTCATTTGATTCCTAATCATCTCATCATCAAAACCTCTCAATTTGCAAATTGTTTCATCAAGCATTTTGGCTCTAAAAGGGAGAAATTCAAGTTTGGAGGTAAGAACGTCCTTCTCCTCTAAACTATCAGTTCTTTACTGAAATTCCTAAGTTCTCAATCCTTGATTCATGTTTTATTAAAGGTTTTTCAATTGAGATCTTGATTTTTGGCTAAAATGCAAGATTTGGTGATTTTGGTAAAAATTTCGTGTGATCTGTTTAAGCAAGGTTTTGAGGTGTTAAAATGATGTTAAATGAATGCTAAAATGATTAGAAGTTGAGGTTTAATCAATGCAATCCCGGATAGGTTGAATTTCCTAAGTTTGGCTTGAGTTTTTGGTTGTTTTTGGAGTGTTTTTGGTGATCTGTTATACCTGGAGGTATAAGGACGTGGTTGTGATCTTTTTGCATGTTAGTTGATGTATAAAAATGGTTAGAAGTGATGGATCTTGGCTGGGTTAAGTTTTGGAAGTGTTTGGAGATGATTTCGGTTGTGTTTGGTAGCCAAATTGTTAGATTTGTGATGAGCAGCGAGTTGTGTTGATGTTGCTGGTGTTTTAATGCATAAGGATGCATCAATGTTCTGTTTTTATGTGCTTGAAACAGGGGAGGTTGATCCTTGAGTTTTGGAGGTGTTTTCGGAAGGTTTCGGAAGCTTGGAAAGCTTGTTGGCTAGGCTTGTTTGGTAATCGGTGAGTGAAAATGGATTTTCAGCTTTTAAACCAAAGGTTGAAGGTTTTGGGAGCTTAGTTTAAGTCTAAGCAACTTTGCTAAGCTCAAGTGTAAGTTTTCGGATTACTCTCTTTAAGTGGTGGCTATGTTTTGATGAAATGTGAAATGATGATTTTGCATGATTTGCTACTGTTCTGGGAAGCATGTTTTAGCATGTTAATTGCTGATGTTTTAGCATGATTTATGCTGATGATTTAAGCCATGTGTTGAAGGTGTCTCTAGGTAAGAGTACCTTGTTTTTATGCATTGTTAAATGATGATTTAATGTTTTGAAATGCATGATGAAATGGCTTGGTTTAAATGCTTCAAAACAGTGGACTATGTGATGTATAAAGTGTATATTGGCAAGTGATGGTTTGTAAGTGAAGGTCACTAAGGTGGTTAAAAGTCCTTGAGTGAGCCTTGTTATCTAAGATCATCAAGGTGGTTAAAAGTCCTTGGATGAATCTTGTTGCGGACTCTAAGGTGGTTAAAAGTCCTTAGGTGCTCCTTTCCATGGTGGTTAAAAGTCCATGGGGCCAAGGTGTTTAAAAGTCCTTGGGGCCAAGGTGTTTAAAAGTCCTTGGGGTAATTCAAGCTACGGACACAAAGGTGGTTAAAAGTCCTTGTGTGGTCCATTCATGGTGTTTAAAAGTCCATGGCCAAGGTGTTTAAAAGTCCTTGGGGTCCAAGGTGTTTAAAAGTCCTTGGGAAAAGTTGTTGAACTTGATTTCTAAATGAAATGTATCACTTGAGCCAATATGACATGTTTTGTACATGAGATGCATGAGATGCATGATTTAATGTTTATGTTGAAGCATGAGATGCTAGTTTAAATGAAATGTGGAAGCATGTTATTGCTTGATTTAAAGTATGCTTTGAGCATGTGTAAAGGTTGTTTACAAGCATGATTTACAAATGGTTTTAAATGCATTATTGAATGGTTTTTAAAGAGCACTCCTCACTAAGCTTTGGCTTACGCTCTCTCGTTTTCTTGATTCAATAATGCAGAGCATTAGGGTGCATTGAGGGCAGCAAGAGGAGGCAAGCAAACAAGTACAAGTAAAGCTCAAAGTATGAAGGTTTTATAAGTGTTTTGGCTTTTGTACGTTTTTGGCAATGGGGGACCAATGTATTTGTTTTGGGAGGTGTTTATGACTCCCTAAATATGTTGTATGTGGTTGTTGATGCTGGTTTTGGATTGAATTTCTATTGCTTGCTTTTGAAGGTTTAAGGCTTGAATGTTAGCTTGTGTAGGAAGCATGACCATGAATTTGGGGCTTTTTGCATGAGATGTTATCTTGCTGAATTGTTGATGCTTATATGTGTTAAATATGTTTAATTGTATGCTGGTAAAGTTTGGTGATGTTTGGAGCATGTTTGAGTGTCCAATTGCATGATCTAGTATGCTTGTTTGCTGGTTTTTGTGCAGGCGTTTCGGAACAGGGGTGTACCGTTTCGGAACGGGTGCCTTGCATGAACCCAGGCGTCCGAAACGGTATGCTCCGTTTCGAAACGGTATGCTCCGTTTCGAAACGGTTTAGCCTCTGCCGAGGCCATGTTCCGGAACACGTTTCGGAACGGCCCGTGTTTCGGAACAGGGCTAGCCTGTTTCGGAACGGTCGACCGTTAGGGGGCTGTCATGGTAGTTACATGTTTTGAATTGTTTGCGTTTTGGTCCTAAGTCTTGCGTGATCAATTGCATGAGCTGTGGATGTCCTTTTAAGCTGAAATTTCACAGTGATGCATGGAACCTGACTAATTTCAAAATGGTAACTTTATTTTGGGCTGAGTCCCTTAATTTATCAGAATTTACAACTTGGTCCCTAAAGTTGTAATTTGTTCAATTGGGTCCCTGTTTGATCTCTGATGCTGTGATCTGTTAATACGTTGTTTGTATGGTCACACTTAAGGTTAATGTGCATCTAGACAAGATTAAAAAGAAAAAAAAAGGGGTCGTTAATCAAGGTTGACTTTCGGGTTGACTTTGGTTTTCCCCGTGTAATCTTTGTAGTTCGGGTCATCCGTCTAGACCGGGCTACGGGGGTTACATTTGGTGGTATCAGAGCTGAGTTCTCGAGTAATTGGGAATGTGTGTATGCATGATTGAAGCATGGGTTGGTTGGTATGCTTATTGAGTGAAAGCATGTTCAGTGTTATTATATGATGATGTGTATGTGATGCATGTTGTGATGATGCATGATGAGGGTACCCATTGCCAAACAAAAGCTAAAGGGATGATGTTGTTTTTGAAGGAAATTGAGCTTGAATACTTGGAATTTGCTTACCTTGCTGGTCCTGACTTGTTTATTTTGTATTGTTATGCATGGTAAAGTATGGCACCACGTAGAGAGTTAAGGAGTAGCGCGAGAGCTACGACCCCGGAGGGGAATGTGAATGAAGAGCACACTGGTAGTGCTGTGATACCTCCTCCTCCACCTGGTGGTGGTGGTGCGGAGAGGGAAAGAGTTGGAGCTGGAGCTGAGGCAGCTGGTGCTGGAGCTGCAGGACCTGAAGCTGGTCAGGGGCAAGCGATACCTGACATGTCTGTGCTTGTACAAGCTATTGCGGGTGCGTTTCGAGCGGCAGTAGCTGGAGTTCAAGGAGCTGGGCATCAAGGAGATGCTGGTGCTAGACTACCCTTGGAACGTTTGCGCAGTCTTGGTGGGACTGAGTTTAGGGGTTTGTCAGCTGAAAGGTCTGAAGCATGGTTAGAGAGTACTAAGCGTGTCTTGGGACAAATGAGTTGCACTGACGTGCAGAAGCTGGGATGTGTGGTGTCACTGCTGCAAGGTGATGCTTATACGTGGTGGACGACCACAATCGCTGGGATGGCTGATGCTGATGTTACTTGGACGTTCTTTCAGCATGCGTTCAAGAGGAGATATCTGGGAGTTAGATATCTGGATGAAAAGAAGCGTGAATTCATGTCTCTGACCCAAGGGAACATGAGTGTGGCTGAGTATGAGGTACAGTTTGTACGTCTTAGCCAGTATGCACCTGAGTTGGTACCTGATGAGCGCGAAAGGTGCGAAAGGTTCCGTTATGGTTTGGTGACGGAAGTTAAGACTTATATGTTAGCTGCTGAGTACAATGATTTCGATGTGCTGGTTAGTCGATCGAAGGACATTGAGATGAACCTGAGTTTGTCTGCTAAGGGTGCTGGAGCTAGTTCCGGAAAGAGAGCTGCTGAGTATAGTTCCGGTGGACGGAACAAGAGAGGGCGTGATCAGAGGTTTCAGTCCTCGTCTAAGAGAGGTGGAGGTGCACCTGCTAGGGGTGGCAATGCTAGAGCTGACCCTAGTGCTTGTTGGATTTGTGGTTCCCGTGGTCACTTGAAGCGTGACTGTCCTCGTGCTGGGAGGGAGGTGCAAGCTCCTGTGATAGCAGCTGGTTATGAGTGCTGGAGTTGTGGTTCAGCTGATCATCTGAGACGCGATTGTCCGAGGATGGCTGGTGGTCAAGAGCGTGCTTCTGTTGTTGCAGCATCGCAGAGAGGTCGTGGGCGCGGCCGTGGTAATTTTCAGAGACGAGAGGAAGGTGGGCGCGGTGTAGCTCATGTTGTGGCTATTCAACCTGAGGGTGGAGGCCAAGCGAGGGTGTATGCTCAGCGCGAAGGAAGGAATGATGCAGATGTGATTGCAGGTACCTTTACTTTGCAATCCTTGTCATTGCTTTCTTTGATTGATTCTGGATCTACGCATTCATACATTCTTCGTGAGCATGCTGAGTTGCTTGGTTTGCCTGTTGAGTTTTTGGATGTTGGTGTTAGAGTCACTAGTTCTTTTGGTGAAACTGTTGTGACTCGTAAGCTTTATAAAAGGTGTCCTTTGGTTGTTCAAGAGCATGTCTTTCCTGTTGATCTTATGGAGTTGCCCTTTTATGGTTTTGATGTGATCCTTGGTATGGATTGGCTTGCTGAGCATCGTGCTGTTGTGGATTGTGAGAATAAGCGGGTTTCGCTTAGGCTTGCAGATGATTATGAAGTGGTGGTGGTTGGTGAGAATGTGAAGTTTCTTGCCAATGTTGTTTCTACCTTGGAGGCGAGCAGGATGCTGAGGCAAGGTTGTGAAGCTTTTCTGGCTTTTGTGATGAATCCTAGTTCGAAGGAGCTGAGGGTGCAGGATATCAGGGTTGTGAAGGAGTTTCCTGATGTTTTTCCTGAGGAGTTGCCTGGTTTACCTCCTAATCGCGAGGTGGAGTTTGGTATTGAGCTGTATGAGAATACCACTCCTGTGTCCATTACTCCCTATAGAATGGCACCTAAGGAGCTGAAGGAGCTGAAGACGCAGTTGCAAGAGTTGCTTGATCGTGGTTTCATCCGGCCGAGTGTTTCGCCTTGGGGTGCTCCTGTTTTGTTTGTGAAGAAGAAAGATGGCACGATGAGGATGTGCATTGATTATCGTCAGCTGAACAAGTTGACTATCAAGAATCGGTATCCTTTGCCGAGGATTGATGATCTCTTTGATCAATTTCGGGGAGCTGCTGTGTTCTCTAAGATTGACTTGAGGTCAGGGTATTATCAATTGAAGGTGAAGGATGTGGATGTGCCTAAGACAGCTTTCAGGACAAGGTATGGGCATTATGAGTTCCTTGTGATGCCGTTTGGTTTGACAAATGCTCCTGCTGCTTTCATGGACATGATGAATCGTGTTTTTCATGAATACCTGGACAAGTTTGTCGTGGTGTTCATTGATGATATCCTTGTGTACTCGCGTACTGAGGAAGAGCACGAAGAGCATTTGAGGGTTGTGTTGCAAGCTTTGTTGGAGAATCAGCTTTATGCTAAGTTGAGCAAGTGTGAGTTTTGGCTTAGAGAGGTTGTTTTTCTTGGGCATGTGGTCTCAGCTGAGGGGATTCGTGTTGATCCTCAGAAGATTGAAGCGGTGATGAACTGGAAAGTTCCTAAGTCTGTTCAGGAGGTTCGTAGTTTCCTGGGTTTGGCAGGATACTACCGAAGGTTTGTGGATGGTTTTTCCAAGATTGCTGCTCCTTTGACGAAGTTGCTGCAGAAAGATGTTAGGTATGAGTGGACAGAAGCGAGACAGCAAGCTTTTGAGAAGCTGAAGTTGGCTTTGACGCAAGCTCCTATCTTGATTCAGCCTGAATCAGGGAAAGAGTTTGTAGTCTACAGTGATGCATCCTATGTTGGTTTGGGGTGTGTGCTGATGCAAGAGGGTAAGGTTGTGGCTTATGCGTCGCGGCAGTTGAAGGTGCATGAGTGCAATTATCCTACGCATGATATCGAGCTGGCTGCAGTGGTTTTTGCTCTGAAGATCTGGAGGCATTATCTGTATGGTGAGAAGTGTACGGTGTACACGGATCACAAGAGTTTGAGGTATCTGATGTCTCAGAAGGAGTTGAATCTCAGGCAGCGACGTTGGTTGGAGTTGCTCAAGGATTATGATCTGACGATAGAGTATCATCCTGGAAAGGCCAATGTTGTTGCGGATGCCTTGAGTAGGAAGGTAGCTGTTGAGCTGAGAGCTATGTTTGCTAGCTTGAGTATATCGCAGGATGGTGGTCTTGTTGCTGAGTTGCAGGTGAAACCTTCGTTGGTTCAGTTGATCAAGGATAAGCAGTTGTTGGATGATTCCTTGGTGTCTCATGTTCAGGATATCGCGGAGGGTAGACCTTCGGATTTCTGTTTTAATGAGGATGGAGTGTTGTGTTTTGGTAATCGGATAGTAGTGCCTGTAGATGCTGAGTTGAGGCATGCTATTCTAGCTGAAGGTCATAATAGTCCTTTTGCTATGCATCCTGGTAGTACAAAGATGTATCGCGATCTTCGTGATGAGTACTATTGGGTGGGCTTGAAGAAGGATGTGGCAGAGTTCGTGAGCAAGTGTTTGGTGTGTCAGCGAGTTAAGGCTGAACATCAGGTTCCTTCTGGTTTGTTGCAACCGTTGAAAATCCCTGAATGGAAGTGGGAGAGGGTTACCATGGATTTTGTATCTGGTTTGCCCTTGTCTCCGTCGAAGAAGAATTCTGTTTGGGTGATTGTGGATCGCCTAACGAAGTGTGCACATTTCTTGCCTGTGCATACTACGTTTTCTTTGGATAAGCTGGCAGAGCTGTACGTTGCTGAGGTTGTGAGGTTGCATGGTGTGCCTAAGTCGATCGTGTCGGATAGGGATCCGAGGTTCACATCGCGTTTTTGGCAGTGTTTGCATCAAGCTCTGGGTACAAGGTTGCATTTCAGTACATCGTATCATCCTCAGTCGGATGGCCAGTCTGAGCGAGTTATTCAGATTTTGGAGGATATGTTGAGATGTTGTGTGATAGAGTTCCAAGGTTCTTGGGAGAAGCATCTGCCTTTGGTTGAGTTCGCTTACAACAACAGTTTTCAGGCAAGTATACAGATGGCACCTTATGAGGCTCTGTATGGGAGGAGGTGTAGGACTCCTCTGTGTTGGGCTGAAACTGGTCAAAAGTTGGTTTCGATGCCTGCTTTGTTGAAAGGTACCACCGAGAAAGTGAAGCTCATATGTGAGAGGTTGAAGGCTGCTTCTGATCGGCAGAAGTCTTACGCGGATTTGAAGCGTAGGGAGATAGAGTTTGTGGTGGGTGATCGCGTGTTCTTGAAGGTTTCGACTTGGAAGAAGGTGATGAGGTTTGGGCGGAAGGGTAAGCTGAGCCCTAGATACATTGGACCGTATGAGGTTGTTGAGCGTGTTGGTCCTGTTGCGTATCGGTTGAGGTTACCTCAGGAGCTGGAGAAGATTCATGATGTGTTCCATGTTTCTATGCTCCGGAGGTATCGATCTGATCCTTCGCATGTGTTGCCTGTGGAGGAGGTGGAATTGAATCCGGATTTGACCTATGATGAGGAACCGGTGAAGATTCTGGATTCAGATAGCAAGGTTCTTCGTGGCAAGACCATTGAGTTGGTGAAGGTGCTGTGGAAGCATCGCGGTGTTGAGGAAGCCACGTGGGAGCGGAAGGAGGATATGCTGAAGCAGTTTCCTTATCTCTTTCCTTCAGGTAAATTTCGAGGACGAAATTTCTTAAGGGGGGGAGAGTTGTAACGCCCCGGTTTTGGGCTCAGAAGTTTTGGCGTTGACCGGTTTAGTCAAAGTGCTGATCGAATATATATAAGAGGGAATTTAGGAAAACCTAGTTCGGGTTGCATTAAAAATATGGAAAAATATTCTAAAATCATCTTTTAATATATAAAAGTGAACTGTGAAATCAATTTTGGAAAATGAGGTTCGGAAGGTTGACATTTTGACTAGTGACCAAAATGTAATTTTTGAAAGTTGCGGGACAGTTTTATAAAGGATTGAAACTTTGAATCTTTAAGGAGCTATTATTCCAAAAAGGATTTCTCCAGATTTTTCTAAGATATTTTAAGTCTAAAATCTGATTTTAAAGATTAAGAAAAGAGAGGGAAATCATTTTAACCAAATCTTAACTAATTTTTCTATTTTCTCTCAAATTCTCTTTTCTCTCATTTTCTCTCTACCCAAACAAGATTTCCTCAGATTTCTTTCTCTGATTTTGACATCTACATCTCTCATTTCAACTCTCATTTGATTCCTAATCATCTCATCATCAAAACCTCTCAATTTGCAAATTGTTTCATCAAGCATTTTGGCTCTAAAAGGGAGAAATTCAAGTTTGGAGGTAAGAACGTCCTTCTCCTCTAAACTATCAGTTCTTTACTGAAATTCCTAAGTTCTCAATCCTTGATTCATGTTTTATTAAAGGTTTTTCAATTGAGATCTTGATTTTTGGCTAAAATGCAAGATTTGGTGATTTTGGTAAAAATTTCGTGTGATCTGTTTAAGCAAGGTTTTGAGGTGTTAAAATGATGTTAAATGAATGCTAAAATGATTAGAAGTTGAGGTTTAATCAATGCAATCCCGGATAGGTTGAATTTCCTAAGTTTGGCTTGAGTTTTTGGTTGTTTTTGGAGTGTTTTTGGTGATCTGTTATACCTGGAGGTATAAGGACGTGGTTGTGATCTTTTTGCATGTTAGTTGATGTATAAAAATGGTTAGAAGTGATGGATCTTGGCTGGGTTAAGTTTTGGAAGTGTTTGGAGATGATTTCGGTTGTGTTTGGTAGCCAAATTGTTAGATTTGTGATGAGCAGCGAGTTGTGTTGATGTTGCTGGTGTTTTAATGCATAAGGATGCATCAATGTTCTGTTTTTATGTGCTTGAAACAGGGGAGGTTGATCCTTGAGTTTTGGAGGTGTTTTCGGAAGGTTTCGGAAGCTTGGAAAGCTTGTTGGCTAGGCTTGTTTGGTAATCGGTGAGTGAAAATGGATTTTCAGCTTTTAAACCAAAGGTTGAAGGTTTTGGGAGCTTAGTTTAAGTCTAAGCAACTTTGCTAAGCTCAAGTGTAAGTTTTCGGATTACTCTCTTTAAGTGGTGGCTATGTTTTGATGAAATGTGAAATGATGATTTTGCATGATTTGCTACTGTTCTGGGAAGCATGTTTTAGCATGTTAATTGCTGATGTTTTAGCATGATTTATGCTGATGATTTAAGCCATGTGTTGAAGGTGTCTCTAGGTAAGAGTACCTTGTTTTTATGCATTGTTAAATGATGATTTAATGTTTTGAAATGCATGATGAAATGGCTTGGTTTAAATGCTTCAAAACAGTGGACTATGTGATGTATAAAGTGTATATTGGCAAGTGATGGTTTGTAAGTGAAGGTCACTAAGGTGGTTAAAAGTCCTTGAGTGAGCCTTGTTATCTAAGATCATCAAGGTGGTTAAAAGTCCTTGGATGAATCTTGTTGCGGACTCTAAGGTGGTTAAAAGTCCTTAGGTGCTCCTTTCCATGGTGGTTAAAAGTCCATGGGGCCAAGGTGTTTAAAAGTCCTTGGGGCCAAGGTGTTTAAAAGTCCTTGGGGTAATTCAAGCTACGGACACAAAGGTGGTTAAAAGTCCTTGTGTGGTCCATTCATGGTGTTTAAAAGTCCATGGCCAAGGTGTTTAAAAGTCCTTGGGGTCCAAGGTGTTTAAAAGTCCTTGGGAAAAGTTGTTGAACTTGATTTCTAAATGAAATGTATCACTTGAGCCAATATGACATGTTTTGTACATGAGATGCATGAGATGCATGATTTAATGTTTATGTTGAAGCATGAGATGCTAGTTTAAATGAAATGTGGAAGCATGTTATTGCTTGATTTAAAGTATGCTTTGAGCATGTGTAAAGGTTGTTTACAAGCATGATTTACAAATGGTTTTAAATGCATTATTGAATGGTTTTTAAAGAGCACTCCTCACTAAGCTTTGGCTTACGCTCTCTCGTTTTCTTGATTCAATAATGCAGAGCATTAGGGTGCATTGAGGGCAGCAAGAGGAGGCAAGCAAACAAGTACAAGTAAAGCTCAAAGTATGAAGGTTTTATAAGTGTTTTGGCTTTTGTACGTTTTTGGCAATGGGGGACCAATGTATTTGTTTTGGGAGGTGTTTATGACTCCCTAAATATGTTGTATGTGGTTGTTGATGCTGGTTTTGGATTGAATTTCTATTGCTTGCTTTTGAAGGTTTAAGGCTTGAATGTTAGCTTGTGTAGGAAGCATGACCATGAATTTGGGGCTTTTTGCATGAGATGTTATCTTGCTGAATTGTTGATGCTTATATGTGTTAAATATGTTTAATTGTATGCTGGTAAAGTTTGGTGATGTTTGGAGCATGTTTGAGTGTCCAATTGCATGATCTAGTATGCTTGTTTGCTGGTTTTTGTGCAGGCGTTTCGGAACAGGGGTGTACCGTTTCGGAACGGGTGCCTTGCATGAACCCAGGCGTCCGAAACGGTATGCTCCGTTTCGAAACGGTTTAGCCTCTGCCGAGGCCATGTTCCGGAACACGTTTCGGAACGGCCCGTGTTTCGGAACAGGGCTAGCCTGTTTCGGAACGGTCGACCGTTAGGGGGCTGTCATGGTAGTTACATGTTTTGAATTGTTTGCGTTTTGGTCCTAAGTCTTGCGTGATCAATTGCATGAGCTGTGGATGTCCTTTTAAGCTGAAATTTCACAGTGATGCATGGAACCTGACTAATTTCAAAATGGTAACTTTATTTTGGGCTGAGTCCCTTAATTTATCAGAATTTACAATTTGGTCCCTAAAGTTGTAATTTGTTCAATTGGGTCCCTGTTTGATCTCTGATGCTGTGATCTGTTAATACGTTGTTTGTATGGTCACACTTAAGGTTAATGTGCATCTAGACAAGATTAAAAAGAAAAAAAAAGGGGTCGTTAATCAAGGTTGACTTTCGGGTTGACTTTGGTTTTCCCCGTGTAATCTTTGTAGTTCGGGTCATCCGTCTAGACCGGGCTACGGGGGTTACAACATTCATCTTCATAGTGAACTCACATTTTTCACAATTGATCACAATCCGTCCGGTATCAAGGAATAGTCTCCCGAAGATGACGGGAGCATTCTCGCCAGCTTCACAATTAAGGATGATAAAATTTTCTGGGAAGACAAATTTGTCTACCTTGACCAGGACATCATCAATTCTTCCCTCGGGTTGGATTTGAGAATGGTCGACCAATTGAAGGATCACCAATGTAGGTTTGAATCTTCCCATGCCTAATTTCATAAACACAAATTTCGACATCAAGTTGACACTTGCACTGAGATGGCACAAAGTACGGCCAAAGTAGTTTCAGCCTATGGAATATGGAATGGTGAAATTGCCATTGTCCTTCATCTTGGGTGGTAAATCACTTAGCACCGCCACACAGTCGCATGATGTAGAAACAATTTCAACTTCACACACCATCCTTTTCTTGGTTACAATCTTCTTCAGAAACTTTGCGTATATCGACATTTGATCGTTGGCCTTCATGAATGGGACATCAATATGCAGTTGTTTAAGCATCTCAAGGAATCTCTAGAACTGACATCTTATTTCTGAGCCTTCAATCTTTGCGGAAACGAATATGGTGGTTTGGGCTCAATGCGTGGTCTACTAGATGTTGTAGCATCCCTATCTTTATTATCCTTGCCGTCAATAGCAATGTCCTTTATTGTATTTGTAACGCCCTGGTTTTGGGCCTAGATGTTTTAGACATCAGATTGGACCGTTCGGGAACGGTTCGAATTGTATTAGGTGGTTTAGGGAAATCAAGAATCGGGAAAGGATAAAATTATGAAAAAAATTGCTAAAATCCTCTAAAATCAAGTTTAAGAGGTTGGTCAAATCAATTTTACAAAAAGAGTTTCGGAAGTGGTACATTTTGGGTAGTGACCAAAATGTAAAGTTTTAAAATTGTGGAAAATTACAATTTTTAAAAAGGAGTCAAAAATCTTAGAATCTTTAGGGAGCTATGATGCAATTATACCTTCCTTAAATTGACATGTGTTTTAAAATGATTTTTGAATGATTAAAATAAAAAGGATTTTATTTAATTAAATTGGTAAAATAGGAAATTGAGATTTTATTTCACGTAACTAACTTTCATTTTCAGCAAAACTATTTTCTCAACTCTTTCTCCAGAATTCTTTTCACCCAAACACTCTCTTTTTGATTCCTAAGTCATTTCCAAGAATCCTCTTCAAGTTCTTACAGTTTTGTGAAGGAAAAACTTATCAAACTTTAAGGAAGGCAAGGATTGGAGGTAAATCTCGTTCTCAACCTTCAATCTAGGTTCTTTATTGAAATTACCAAGATATTTGGCTCCTAATTGTAGTTTTTGGCTGAGTTTTTATTATAGATTTTATTTAATATCAAAGTCTTACAAAATAGTGGTTTAAATCTTGATTTTTGGAGTGTTGTTGATGAGCTCTGTTTTGGATTGATTTTAATTGAGTTTTGAGTTGATTATTATGTTGAAAAAGAGTTTTGATAATATAGATCCCGAAATCCTTGAGATCCTTGAGTTTCTTGATGGTTTTAGTTGGGTTTTTGTGGTGATTTGATGGTGTTAAGCTTGCTAGAGGTATAAGGAAGGGTTTATGATGTTTTTAGATGTGTTTTGATGTTTAATAATGGTTGGAAGTGTTTTATGTTGGCCGGGCTTGGTTTAGGAAGCAATTGATTTAGTTTTCGGTTGTTTCGGATGGGTAAATTGGTGAGCAACGAGTTTGTGTTTAGTTGCTGGTGTTGAAATGCATTTTAATTCATTTGAATCTCTATTTTGATGATCTAAAAACAGGGGATCTTGATCCGGAAGCAAGCAAAGCATCATTGGATGCTTCAGAAAGGTGATCTTCGCGTCGGCAAGCGAGGTTTCACGTATTGGTGAGTGGAAATGGATTTTCCATCTTTGTAACGCTTTGAGCGTGGTGTTGGGAGCTTAGTGTAAGTTTGAAACACTTAGCTAAGATCAAGAGTAAGTAAATCGAAAGTCTCTCTCGGAATGTGCTATTTTTTTGTTGGAAATGCACTTAAGTTAAATGTGGATTGATTACTATTTTAAAGCATGTTTTGAGCATTGATGATGCTGGTTTTTAATGCCATTTTGTTAAGGATGCACATGGTAAGTGATCCTTGGATTTATGTGATTAATGCATTTGGTTTAAGCATGTTTATGCTTGTGGAAATGTCATTGTGATTTATGCTTGTAAAAGAGTGAAATGATGGTGTTAAATGATTATATTGGCAAGTGATGGAAATGGTTTTTGGTTACTTTAATCGGATATAGTTAGTCGGCTATAGGATTGGGTGGACCGTGAATAAATTCGCCTTGGATGTCGAGGGGTTATGATTGTGCCATAAACTCCATCCAAGTACCCTAACGATTGAGGCAAAGATCACAACGGTGGATGGTTTAATCTCGTGTGTGAGTTTTGTGGTTGTGTCCCGTACTCTCGTTAGTGGAATTATACAACTACCAATAAGTGATGTTGAGGGGTTGTGATTGTGCCATTTATCTCCACCTTGTGTAGTCCGGTAGTGTGTATGAAGCGAGTGGGACAACGCTTGTAATCCGCGTATCCGATTGTGTCAATTGTGTTGGTTTTGATATGGTTTGATAATGATCACTTGCGAGCCAATATAATAATGATAAGAAATGTCTTAAGCATGTGATGCTTGGGAATTATGCTAGAATGCATGTGATGTTTGGTTTAAGCATGAGCAAAGGAGTTTGCTTATTATTTTAACGATGCTATGAACATGTGGTTTTAAAGGTGCATTGATACTTTGAAAAGCATGTTTTAAAGAAAGACATAAGTTGACAAATCATGATGTTTTGGTTTTACAAAAGGCATTGATTGTAACACCCCCTTCCCGGCCTGGTAGAGAACCGGGTCAGAGAGCGTTACTGAAAACATAATGGAGGTCGGAGACATAAAAAATTAAAACTTTCTTGTTAATACTATATCAAAATTAATAATTATAAACTGATTATTAGAACTTCATCAAATTTTTATTCGAACAAAAAGTTACCGAGTATAGCGTATTAATCCATTTATTCTTATAGAGATCTTGGGATAGCAATCCCGTATTGAAACGGACTAAGCCGTTTCGGTACGGCTTGACTAAGGTCAACTTATTGACTTTCTTTTATAACTGTATCGATATGGCTTGACTCATACCGGTACGGGTTGACTGCCTTTGACTTTGACTTAACCCGTTTTGAAACAAAGGCCTCAAGAAGCAAAATGTTAGGAAATGGCCCTGTTCTGTTTCTGTACACCCTGTTTCCTAGGTTCAATTTAAACTTACCCGTATCGAAACACCATCACCCGTTTTGGTACGGTTAGGCCTGTAATGACAGATTATAGGTGGTTTTTAATCAATTTAACTTAGGAAACATGGTTCAAATGCAATGAAACTTTACCCACAACATTTTAAGGGTATAAACTACTGTCAAGTAAAATTTTAAAGCCATTAGAATCCAAATACTCAGTTTAACCATTTTAGGACAAAGACTTACATTTTAGGGCCAAACATGCTGCATAAAGGCTCCATTCATAACAACCATTCCAAGTACTTAAACATATCATATGCATACCAAAGGAAACAAAATAGACTTGCACATAGACATTTCCACCATACTAGGTGTTCGAGAGGACAAAATACATTACTTAGGACTTGATTGTGACTTGTGCAACGCTCCAACTTCTCCGATCTCGATCCCGATACTTGCTTATTCTGAAACGGATACATGGAATGCATTAGGCACACTTTGCCTAGTGAGGTAGTCACATAACAAAGAACATACATATCATGTCTTGTAACATGATTCAAGAATCATTGTACTAAATATGCAATGACATGGCATGTTTCATATTCATAACAAAGCATATGTCAATATCATGGTTTCACAACAAAACAATATCTTGAGTTCTTATTTCCCTTGGATCGATCATGGTATATGGATACACGAATTCCACCACTACACCATTTATGAACAATATGGTCCATTATCCTCCACTACACCATTTTGACCAACACAGATCTCATCCTTCCACTACACCGTATAATTCTCCGTACCACTGAGCTCATGAATTCTATGGCATGCCAATTGTATCCAATACTTCGAATCTAAGGTCTCAATATCAATGATTCATAACAATATTTCATAGCATTCATGTCATACTTGTTACATGTCAATGCTTTCAGTGAATATCATAACGGCAATAATCATACTATGAGTCATAGAATCGATGCAAAGCTTATCGCACACTTACCAACATGGCCATAAAAATGCTTCATGCATAATCCTTAAAAATTAATGGTTAATAAATCGATAAACAATGATTCGAGATGGCACCAAGCCATTCTCGAAATGCTACTACACTCTCCTTGCTCGATTAAGGCTTCTAAGGTCGATAATACCTCGTTCAATGCTTGAATCCTCTTTTTTGTAAATGTACAGATTAAACGAGACTCTCAACGAAGGAAGACAAAGCTTTGGCTTAGCTTCAATGGAGGTGCTTGCTTGAAGCTTGAGGTTGAAGATGAGAATGGAGGTGTTTTCTTGATTTGGTAAACAAAAGGTTTTATGCTTCGTAGGAAATCTAAAAACAATATACTTCTTTCATCTTTCTTCTATTTATAGAGAATTGGGGAATTATTAATTAACTCCCACCTCAAAACCAGCCAATGAAAAGATTTCCTACACTTAAGGGTTTGCCTCCCTAAGGAGCCAATGGGAAGTTTACCTATTCATGAGTGTTTGCTTACCCTAAAGCTCATCTCAACCATCCTATGACATCCTTGTCATATTTCTGATAAAAGATCACATATACAGCTTAAAACTATGTGGGGAGGTGCCAAGCAAGTAGGTAACTCAGCTAAGGGCCGCAATTTTTGACTTTGAGAGCACCTACCTTGTTTTTTGCAGGGTACCGTTTCGAAACGCCCGAAGCCGTTTTGATACGGTCAAGCATAATTCCAAAAGTTAGTTATTACCGTTGAAACTGTATCGGAACACCTGCATCCGTTTCGAAATGCTTCACCTAGGCCGTTTCGATACGAGTCTCAAGCGTATCGAAATGACTAGCTCAAAACATTAATTTGGGCATTCTAAAACAATCTTAGAAAGAATTGTAGATTTCACTATTTTAATACCAAAATTTCATTCATCGGAACCTATTTCCGACTAAAACGGTTTTCGGGTTGTTACAACTCTCCTCTCCTTATAAAAGAATTTGTCCTCGAATTCTTACCTGTAATTTTGGATTGATCATCAGTGCACTCTTCGTGATCAGAATCTTCCAGGGACGAAGAATTAATCTTTCCTAATCCTTCTGGCCAAGTTCACTTTGCATTTACACGCCGATGTTTCCTGTAAAATTTCTTAGGGCAATCTCTATGGGAGTGGTCTACTTTACCACAATCCAAACAAGCTTCAATTCTCCTCTGACACTGTTCTATCGAATGTTTGTTTTGACATAGGCTACAAAGAAGTCTCTATTGCTTCAATTCATTTGATTCCTTGATCGGATTCGACATTACTTAGAAACAAGGTACTTTCGAGAAGAATACCTATCTTGATCTCTTAGAACAAAGTTGGGTTTTGGCCTTGCTATTGCTGAGAGTGCCTATCAATATATATAGAATATGAAGTTCGTCGTTTTCTCACCTTTCTAAGAACCAATCAAAATACTCTTAAGTCTTTGCAAGGTTTATCCTTTCACCTCTTCATATCTACGTGACACCTTGCAAAATTTCTCATGACTTTATATGTTGTAACCCCCTTAGCCCGGCCTAGACGGTTGACCCGAACTACGAAGATTACACGGGGAAAACCAAAGTCAACCCGAAAGTCAACCTTGATTAACGACCCTTTTTTCATTCCTTTTTAATCTTGTCTAGATGCACATTAACCCTAGGTGTACTCTTGAGAAAAGCATACTTGAAAAACTCAGCGATCGGAAAGCAATAAGGGACTCAATTGCACATAATACAAAGTTGAGGACCAAAATGTAAATTCTGGAAAGATGAGGGACTTAACTGATTTTAAAGTTACCAAAATCAAATTAGTCATATTACATGCTTCCCTGTCAAATTTCATCTCAAACGGACATCTCAAACTCAAGCAATTGTATATACAAAAATCAGGACTAAAACGTAAAGCTTGTAGACCTCAAAACCATTCAAATCAGTGCCCAACGGTCTAGTGTTTCGGAACGGGGGTTGACCGTTCCGAAACGCGGGTTCGTTTCGAGACCAGTATCGAAACAGGGCCTGGCAGTGGCCAAAGTGTTTCGAAACACCTCTAGCCGTTTCGAAACTCCCATGCCAATTCATGCACCCGTTTCAAAACAGCCAAGGGTGTTTCGATACACCCTGCCCAGAAACAGTAGAAAAATCTGGTTTTACACATCCAAACACCAACACACATACTTTAAATCAATCCTCAACATATCAACAACAGACCAAGCATTATAATTACCAAATTCCTTTAAAATCTAGATACAAATCAAACCTTAGATGCACAAACTCCTTCAACACATTCAACACTTGATCATGCTTTTGAAACAAGAAGCATAGTATAGCAACTTATGAGAAAGAAGATTCAAATGTTGCAAAGCGATAAACATCAAGGTTTAAACCATCAACCGAACATAGACAACATACACAATCTCATTACACATCAATATAAAAGACTCTCCCCCCATTGCCTTTATTATCTATAGCTATAAACCGAGACATACTTCTCAAGTGGAGCTCTCCTTGAATCCCTTGCTTCTTGCTGCCCCAACTTTATTTATCTGCATTGAAGGACACAAAGGAGCGTAAGCACATAATGCTTAGTGAGGAATGCTCAAAACCAAAACACCATCAATGCAGCGATTCATAAAACCCTCATAAAAAGTAGATACAGATCAATAACCAAAGCATTGTTTGAAAACCCCTTTTTAAACAACATGCTTTTAGTCATGCATTTGCTCAACAAGAAAACCAACCCTTAGCATAGAAAAGCTAATTAACTCACTCCAAAACACATTGTTGCAAAACTATTAATTCAACCTTTCCATGCATGAACATCATACGCAAAGTTAAACACAAATTCCTTGGAAAACACTTCCACTTCACAATATACTTTCCTCATTCTTGATGATCATCTCAAAACAAGAAACCTTTTGAAAACCATTTGCTCCTTCTAACTATCTCACGCATTAAACAAATGCAACACATGAACCACAAAAGCAATATTTGCATTACATGCCTTTTAAAACAAGCCTTCACAAGACTTCAATGCATTTATGAGAGTCTAAGCACATATGCACCATTCACAATAGCAAATACACTTATGGTCAAGCTTTAACAAGTGTCACATGCATTCTTGCATCATTTACATATTTCCCATGCACCTTGCATCATTTCCAAGCAACTCATGCTTCATTATATTCAAACACATTATATTGGCTTCCAAGCGATAATTCACAAACCAACACAACACAAGACACAATCGGATACGAGGATTACAAGCGTTGTCCCACACGCTTCATACACACTACCGAACAACACAAGGTGGAGTTTACCGGTACAATCACAACCCCTCAACACCCGTGATGGAGTTTAACGGTAAAATCACAACCCCTCAACATCACTCATCGGAAGTTGTATAACTCACTAGCGAGAGCCGGGACACAACACAAGGCATACACATGGGAGCTACCTCAACCATTGTAATCACCTTAACCAAGCTCACACACGGGAGCAATCCTCCATCGTTGTGATGCTTAACAAGGTCCACCCACGAGAGCCATCCTCCATCGTGGTGACACTAATTTCCTCAATCGCTAGAGTACTTGGATGGAGTTTACGGTACAATCACAACCACTCAACATCCAAGGCGACTTATTTCACGGTGCACTCAATCCTATAGATGGCTAACTATATCCGATTAAAGTAACCAACAACCACTTACAGCACTTGCTAATATAACCATTTTACCACATTAATCCACTGTTTTTAGAAGCATAACCAAAATGCCAAATCCACAAGCATCACATGCTTTAATCATATGCACCCAACACATGCAAGTCAAGGATAACTTACCTTATGCATCTTTAACATAATGGCATTAATAACCAACATTAAATCATGTCCAAACATGCTTAAAAACAATAATTTAAACACAATCATCCCAAGTGCATTTAAAAACCAAAGCATAGCTCAACCAAGAGAAAAATTCCATTTACTTACTCTTGAGCTTAGCTAAGTTGTTTAGACTTAAACTAAGCTCCCAAAGCCTCATCCAAAATGTTTCAAAGCCGGAAAACTCTTTACCACTCACCGATACACAAACTATGCTAGCCGACAAGCCTTCTAAGAATCCGAAACCTCCAACGCCACCTCTATTGCCTCCAGATCATTCTCCCCTGTTTTAAACACATAACAACAGAGGATTAATGCATCATCATGCATTAAAATCACCAGCAACACACCTAAACTCACTGCTCTACATAAATCCAACATTTCTGCTACCAAACACAACCGAAATAACATCCAAACACTTCCACAACATTACCCAGCCAAGATCCATCACTTCTAAACATTCTTAGACATCAATTAACATCCAAAAAGGACCTAATCACGTCCTTATACCTCCAGCTATAACAGAACACCAAAATCACCCCCAAAACCTACCATTTTCACAAGTAAAAACTTAGTAAAATCAACCTATTCGGGATTGCATTGATTAAACCTCCATTTCACATCATTTAAACATCCAAAATACATTAAAAAGACATCTCAAAACAGAGCCCAAACATCCAAT
Organism: Hibiscus tridactylites; assembly: GCA_958450335.1. Lineage (NCBI taxonomy): Eukaryota > Viridiplantae > Streptophyta > Magnoliopsida > Malvales > Malvaceae > Hibiscus > Hibiscus tridactylites. Next base: position 20,729,538 of record OY288282.1, read on the forward strand.
ACGAATTTCTTCAAAAATTAAGTCCAAATCTTGAATTTTAAGCCAAAATCAAGATCACAACATTAAAACCTTTAATAAAACTCAATTCAAGGATTGAGAACTTGGGAATTTCAGTAAAGAACTGAGTATTTAGAGGAGAAGGACATCCTTACCTCTAAATGTGGATTTCTTCTTGTTTAGATCCAAAATCCTTGAAAATTCAATAAGCAAATGAAGAGGATTTGATGTAGAATTGTTTAGGAATCATTTGAGGATTGAAATCTCATCTTTTAGTGTGAAAATCAAAAGAAAAGTTGCTGTGGAAATGTGTTTAGCTGAGGGAATTTTGAGAGAAAATGAGATGAGAAAGTTTTCAAGAAAGTTAGTTATGAAATCTCAAAATTGGTTTTCCCATCTTCTTTTTAATTGATTAAACATTAAATGAATCATTAAAAACTAAGAAAAATCTGGAGAAATCAATCTTGGGTAAATTAGCTCCTTAAAGATTCAAAGTTTCAATCCTTACAAAACAGTCACGAACTTTTCAAAAATTACATTTTAGTCACTAATTCGAAATGTCATATTTCCAAGCCTTATTTCGTAAAATTGATTTCACCACTCTCTTATATATATTAAAAGAGGATTTTTAGATATTTTTCCATATTTTTAATGCATCACGAACTAGGCTTTCCCTAAAACCACCTTTTATATTTGAACCGAAAATTCAGACCGGTCCGGTTCAGACACTAAACTTCCAAGCCCAAAATTGGGGTGTTACAACTCTCCCCCTCTTAGGAAATTTCGTCCTCGAAATTTCAACCGGCGAAAAGAGCACAACCAAACTTCTCAAGGCAACCCACAAAGCAACACAAGAGACTTAACCACCATTGAACACTCTCCACACAAAACTCCACAAAACCAACTCCTCCACAAATCAACTTACACTATAACCAAACCCAACGCCACTACATATTGTTCACAATTTCCAGAACACTCAGATGTTAACCTCAGAGTAACCTTTCACAACCCCGAACCGTGCTTAGCCTCAGCAACCCGAAGAACTTCCAAATCTTTACAACATACTCCACCCCATCTCATAACTCCCCAAAACTCGCACACACGGTGACACCAACCTATCCAGTTTCAGCCACCATGTGACCCACAACCTTCACTGCTTCTAAAACCCCTTACAAAACTGCTCAACCTCTTCCAAAGATCACCACATCAAGCAAATTTTTTTAATCAACAACTGCTTACTCAAACTTCTCAACGTATTGATGACATTCCTTCACATCCGCCACTATCATTACCATAACGACTCACCAAAACTACTCATCCAACATTCGAAATCCACACCGCAAAACTCCAACCTAAACTCTGCCAGCTGTTCCACGTACCCCTAGCTGACTTTAGAAAGGATTTACTTATACATGATAAGCAAACCACCTCTCACATGAACCCGGCCAACCAACAATGGCCCTTGAACTTACATTGTCTTTCCACTTCAAGCTTTGACCATAACACTAATCTTACTTGGATACCACCCATTCTTTACAACATATTAAGATTACAAAACTTCTATTCACCCTAGGCCAAACCTTTTCTACAACCCTCAACACAACCTCTTCCCAACTCCTCAAAGGTTGCTACGAGCCATCACCTACATAAACAACACTCCTATTACAACATCAATGCCAAGTCACCTCAGCACTCTGGAGACACATCCACTAACCCACAACATCGCTTAACACAGAGAACTACCACATCTACTAGCTATTCACAACAACACTGACCGATTCTAACTTCAACTGGCAATCTCCTCACCACCATACCGCTAAACTCTTTAAGCACCAAAACACTTCCCTCATGTCCACTATACAAGATCGCAGTCTCTATTACTAACAACTCGCTTACTACCCTCCACTACTTCTAACAATCTCCTAGCACCAAACAACTCTTAAAACCCACCATCCAACCTAATCCTACCACAACACTAACGGACCCGATTAGCTATTAGCAAGTGTGAACGTTCGTATGCATGGTCACCAATATGCCTTATCAATGCCTGTGTACATGTATGCAAAACCTCTAATGTCATGTTGCATGTATGCATGTACCAACATATATAATATAGCATATAACAAATGATTTTAACTTTGCATGTATGTCGGTTCACACCCACCAATAACATACTCAGAATCTGCCTAAGAACAACCTCTTACCTCACTTCCAACTTGTCCAACTCCACCATTCTAACAACCCATTAACCAAAAAATACCCACTAGAACCCTCTTCACACTAAAGTTGTTTTCAAAACAACACCGACTACTACCCCAAACTTGCTAGCTACAAGACCATACCCACTACGCAAGGGAAAACCCAACTGAAACTAAACAAAGATAACTAGGGCAAAGATTATTTAACGAGGTTACCTGCAATCACCTCGCTGCCCCGGAGCTCCAACAGACAAACTCTTTTCCTCGCAGAACCATCATTCTCCAGCCACACCGCCGCAGCATCAGCCAACACCTTAAGGTCATCAACATCTCCCAGCAGTAAAGAACCCTGACTACCCCGAGCCAACTACAAACAATTTCGTCTCAAGTGTCCAACAGACCCACAATTCCAACAAGATTCTTTCCCCAAGCTACTCACACCTTTCTGCCCTTCCTGCCACCTTTGAACTTTGTCTCGGCCGCGCCCACGACCCTTCGGAGACCCTTTTGCTACCACTGAAGCTGAACTCACCACTTGAGGACAATTTCTCTTCACATGCTCCTTAGAACCACAATTCCAACAAGCTCCCGCGCCCCAACAACGTCCAACATGACACCTTCCACAACGGTCGCACATCGGCAACCGAGCTACCCCTCCTTGATCATGTAGCACTTGCTCCACATCTGCACTACCACCCAGGCTTCGATTCAAGCAAAACCTTCTATCACGTAACCTCTTACGCTGACCGCTCCCGAGGTCAGTACCCACAGCTCTCTTGTTTAAACTTTTCTCACCTTCATAATCTGAAGCCACACCCCCACGTTGCTTAACCCTTGGAAATTTCTCTCCAAGGTACCTTTCATAAAAGGTAGACACAAAGAAATCCCAATCTATATCGTGGATATGCGTTGCCACCGCCACAGATGTCCACCAGGCACAGGCGTCTTCCAACATCAATGAAACAATACTTCCCAGCTTACAGGCGTAGTCACACCCTTCCTGATCCAAAATCAGAATTACACTGGCTAACCAAGCCCCGAACGCCTCAGGTGTCGAACCACGATACTCCACAGCTCCCAAATCATATAAACGTTGTTTTGACAAGCTCGCGTGTCCTTCAGTCGGCACGTCTTCAGGCCTCACTTTCACCATGGCCTGAGATGTTCCCGACACCTCTTGAACTATAGGTGATGAACTCTTCATCACAGAACCAACTTTCTCCTCCTGCCTTACTACCTCAACTCCAGACACTGCAGGCTGAAACGAAACACCTCCACCAAAAGGTGAATTCCAAGACTTAACAACCTGCTCTAAAGCAGCAACCATCTCACCCAACTGCCATTCTTTCGTCGATTCCATCGTGCTACTAATAACAAGCAACCATAACAAAAACAAACAAAACAATCAGGCCAGCTTCAAGCAAGGATTCAAGACTCCAACTCCAACATAACACAATAGCAATAATAATAAGGCAATGGGTATCCCGAATTCTCCCCTTTTTCACGACATAACAATCAATAAAAACATAGATATCACAACATCGAGCATATCAATCATCATACATCGATCATACTCTCATCATACAACATTCACCCACAATAGCATAGTATCAACATATCATACCCATCACACTTTCATCATTCATAAAATCAGCTCACAACACCAGCATATCATCAGCACAAGTTCACATTAGCTCAATGAAGATTCATAACCAAAAAGCATGATAAAAACATCAACAATTCGCTCAAGAACACACTTTTCAACCAACTTTCAACCACACATCAGAATGAACATCAAACACTTATTATAACAACTTAGCATTGCCCCAAACATTCGCAACTCAGCTCTGATACCACCAAACGTAACCCCCTTAGCCCAGCCTAGACGGTTGACCCGAACTACGAAGATTACACGGGGAAAACCAAAGTCAACCCGAAAGTCAACCTTGATTAACGACCCTTTTTCATTCCTTTTTAATCTTGTCTAGATGCACATTAACCCTAGGTGTACTCTTGAGAAAAGCATACTTGAAAAACTCAGCGATCGGAAAAGAATAAGGGACTCAATTGCACATAATACAAAATTGAGGACCAAAATGTAAATTCTGGAAAGATGAGGGACTTAACTGATTTTAAAGTTACCAAAATCAAATTAGTCATATTACATGCTTCCTTGTCAAATTTCACCTCAAACGGACATCTCAAACTCAAGCAATTGCATATACAAAAATCAGGACTAAAACGTAAAGCTTGCAGGCCTCAAAACCATTCAAATCAGTGCCCAACAGTCTAGTGTTTCGGAACGGGGGTTGACCGTACCGAAACGCGGGTTCGTTTCAAGACCAGTATCGAAACAGGGCCTGGCAGTGGCCAAAGTGTTTCGAAACACCTCTAGCCGTTTCGAAACGCCCAAGCCAATTCATGGACCCGTTTCGAAACAGCCAAGGGTGTATCGATACACCCTGCCCAGAAACAGCAGAAAAACCTGGTTTTACACATCCAAACACCAACATACATACTTTAAATCAATCCTCAACATATCAACAACAGACCAAGCATTATAATTACCAAATTCCTTTAAAATCTAGATACAAATCAAACCTTAGATGCACAAACTCCTTCAACACATTCAACACTTGATCATGATTTTGAAACAAGAAGCATAGTATAGCAACTTATGAGAAAGAAGATTCAAATGTTGCAAAGCAATAAACATCAAGGTTTAAACCATCAACCGAACATAGACAACATACACAATCTCATTACACATCAATATAAAAGACTCTCCCCCCATTGCCTTTATTATCTATAGCTATAAACCGAGACATACTTCTCAAGTGGAGCTCTCCTTGAATCCCTTGCTTCTTGCTGCCCCAACTTCATTTATCTGCATTGAAGGACACAAAGGAGCGTAAACACATAATGCTTAGTGAGGAATGCTCAAAACCAAAACACCATCAATGCAGCGATTCATAAAACCCTCTTAAAAAGTAGATACAGATCAATAACCAAAGCATTGTTTGAAAACCCCTTTTTAAACAACATGCTTTTAGTCATGCATTTGCTCAACATGAAAACCAACCCTTAGCTTAGAAAAGCTAATTAACTCACTCCAAAACACATTCTTGCAAAACTATTAATTCAACCTTTCCATGCATGAACATCATATGTAAAGTTAAACACAAATTCCTTGGAAAACACTTCCACTTCACAATATACTTTCCTCATTCTTGATGATCATCTCAAAATAAGAAACCTTTTGAAAACCATTTGCTCCTTCTAAGTATCTCACGCATTAAACAAATGCAACACATGAACCACAAAAGCAACATTTGCATTACATGCCTTTTAAAACAAGCCTTCACAAGACTTCAATGCATTTATGAGAGTCTAAGCACATATGCACCATTCACAATAGCTAATACACTTATGGTCAAGCTTTAACAAGTGTCACATGCATTCTTGCATCATTTACATATTTCCCATGCACCATGCATCATTTCCAAGCAACTCATGGTTCATTATATCCAAACACATTATATTGGCTTCCAAGCGATAATTCACAAACCAACACAACACAAGACACAATCGGATACACGGATTACAAGCGTTGTCCCACACGCTTCATACACACTACCGAACAACACAAGGTGGAGTTTACCGGTACAATCACAACCCCTCAACTCCCGTGATTGAGTTTAACGGTACAATCACAACCCCTCAACATCACTCATCGGAAGTTGTATAACTCACTAGCGAGAGCCGGGACACAACACAAGGCATACACATGGGAGCTACCTCAACCATTGTAATCACCTTAACCAAGCTCACACACGGGTGCAATCCTCCACGGTTGTGACGCTTAACAAGGTCCACCCACGAGAGCCATCCTCCATCGTGGTGACACTAATTTCCTCAATCACTAGAGTACTTGGATGGAGTTTACGGTACAATCACAACCCCTCAACATCCAAGGCGACTTATTTCACGGTGCACCCAATCCTATAGCCGGCTAACTATATCCAATTAAAGTAACCAACAACCACTTACATCACTTGCCAATATAACCATTTTACCACATTAATCCACTGTTTTTACAAGCATAACCAAAATGCCAAATCCACAAGTATCACATGCTTTAATCATATGCACCCAACACATGCAAGTCAAGGATAACTTACCTTATGCATCTTTAACATAATGGCATTAATAACCAACATTAAATCATGTCCAAACATGCTTAAAAACAGTAATTTAAACACAATCATCCCAAGTGCATTTAAAAACCAAAGCATAGCTCAACCAAGAGAGAAATTCCATTTACTTACTCTTGAGCTTAGCTAAGTTGTTTAGACTTAAACTAAGCTCCCAAAGCCTCATCCAAAATGTTTCAAAGCCGGAAAACTCTTTACCACTCACCGATACACAAACTATGCTAGCCGACAAGCCTTCCAAGCATCCGAAACCTCCAACGCCACCTCTATTGCTTCCGGATCATTCTCCCATGTTTTAAACACATAACAACAGAGGATTAATGCATAATCATGCATTAAAATCACCAGCAACACATCTAAACTCGCTGCTCTACATAAATCCAACATTTCGGCTACCAAACACAACCGAAATCACATCCAAACACTTCCACAACATTACCCAGCCAAGATCCATCACTTCCAAACATTCTTAGACATCAAATAACATCCAAAAAGGACCTAATCACGTCCTTATACCTCCAGCTATAACAGAACACCAAAATCACCCCAAAAACCACCATTTTCACAAGTAAAAACTTAGTAAAATCAACGTATTCGGGGTTGCATTGATTAAACCTCCATTTCACATCATTTAAACATCCAAAATACATTAAAAAGACATATCAAAAGAGAGCCCAAACATCCAATACGAATTTCTTCAAAAATTAAATCCAAATCTTGAATTTTAAGCCAAAATCAAGATCACAACATTAAAACCTTTAATAAAACTCAATTCAAGGATTGAGAACTTGAGAATTTCAGTAAAGAACTGAGTATTTAGAAGAGAAAGACATCATTACCTCTAAATGTGGATTTCTCCTTGTTTAGAGCCAAAATCCTTGAAAATTCAATAAGCAAATGAAGATGATTTAATGTAGAATTGTTTAGGAATCATTTGAGGATTGAAATCTCATCTTTTAGTGTGAAAATCAAAAGAAAAGTTGCTGTGGAAATGTGTTTGGCTGAGGGAATTTTGAGAGAAAATGAGATGAGAAAGTTTTCAAGAAAGTTAGTTATGAAATCTCAAAATTGGTTTTCCCATCTTCTTTTTAATTAATTAAACATTAAATGAATCGTTAAAAACTAAGAAAAATCTGGAGAAATCAATCTTGGGTAAATTAGCTCCTTAAAGATTCAAAGTTTCAATCCTTACAAAACAGTCACGAACTTTTCAAAAATTACATTTTAGTCACTAATTCGAAATGTCATATTTTCCAAGCCTTATTTCGTAAAATTGATTTCACCACTCTCTTATATATATTAAAAAAGGATTTTTAGATATTTTCCATATTTTTAATGCATCCCGAACTAGGCTTTCCCTAAAACCACCTTTTATATTCGAACCAAAAATTCAGACCGGTCCGGTTCAGACCCTAAACTTCCAAACCCAAAATTGGGGTGTTACATATGTCTTGGGTGTCCAACACACAGGGTGAGTCATCATTCTCTAATTTCATGCTAGTTCCCATTCGAAATTTGGTACCCGTATCGATACACTCTAACTCGTATCGATGCGGCTAAGCAAAAATCTGAAATTCATTTTAAAAGTGTTAAACCGTTCCAATACACCTATACTCATTCTGGTACATTTTTATGGGTCGTTTCGGTACGTATCCTTTTCGTATCGATACGCCCAGCCCATAGTTCATTCTTGTCTAGGCTTACTTAAACACAGATTTCTTAACAATATATATATATATATATATATAAAGAGCAAATTTCTTACCTGAAATAAAGTCGTGACCATCCACTTGCTCCTTGCCTTTCACATTGTACATTTGCGCGGAAGTTTTTGTTTCAGGTCGATATGATGCTTTGGATGAAACTCCGGACTTTCTGAAGGACTCTTGTCTTGATCCCTTACTTCGAAAGGATTGAACAGGGGATGAATTAGCAAACTTGTTTTTAGGACAATCTCGTCTAAGGTGCTACATTTCACCACAAAAGAAACAAGCTTCGGATTTCTTGCGACATTTCCCTTCAGGGTGCCTATGTCGGCAAAAGCCACAAACTGGAAACTTCGTTCCTTGTTCCGGACCATCAATGCTCTCAACATATTTGACACTAGGGAAGAATTCTGTGACAGCTTGTGGTTTAGTAAGATATTCATACTGAGATGACTGTGAGTACACACTCGGTTTCGGATCTTGATACTTCCCCTTTTTGAATGATTCGCAAGGTTCATCTCGATATCTTTTCTCGAATTTACTTGCCCCACTATTCTTGTGAGCCCTTTGAGTACTTTCGATGGCTTTAACTCTATTCACCAGGGTTTGAAAATCAGTGACGTACAAAGCTGTGAATGTAGGACGTAGGTCATCGTTCAAGCCGTTGATGAACATTCTGCACTTCTCTTCTTCTTTCTTAATAAATTTAGCACCGTATCTACAATACTTGAACAAATCATGAATATATTGTTCGATCGGTCGTCCACCTTGCTTTAAGTGAAGGAATATGTCGCGTCTCTCGGCAAGGTAGTATTCACTAATATACTTCTTTCGAAACTCTTGCAAAAAAGGCTCCTAGTTCACAGTGTCCTCGGAAACGGTAAGAAGAGTAGTCTCCCACCAACGTAAAGCTTCATCGGCAAGCAATGCGAGAGCGCATTCAAGCTTATGTTCATCCGAACACCTTAACTGCTTATCCAAAATCCTCAAAGTATTTTCTAACCAATACTCGGCAATTTCCGGGTCGTCATCGTCCTGACCGGTGAAGGTGTAAGCTCGATATTGAGATAACTTATCAATAGGGGCTCGAAGAGGTTGGGCAACATGTGGCGTAGGTTGCACAAGTTGACTAGTCTATACTACATTCATGAATTGCTGAAACATATTAGCCATATTCTGATAACATTCTGCCTGAGCTGTAGGTGCTTCAGGGTCAATACCCCGAACAGGAGGGTTCTGACGATTCGAAGGATTTTCCCCTTGTACCTCCTCGCCATGGGTCGAGGAGTTAGCAGCATACTCATTATTGCAGGCCTCGTTAGTATGAGACATATCTATATAAAAAGAGATCGGATCAGTTGACAAGTCACAATACTCAACAGAATAACTCCTAGGTGGCAAAGTAACATAACAAATAATACAAACATGCATAGAATTAGTCCAGAACCGACTAAACTTTAGCTCTGATACCACAAATGTAACACCCCTTCCCGGCCTGGTAGAGAACCTGATCAGAGAGCATTACCGAAAACATAATGGAGGTCGGAGACATGAAAACTTAAAACTTTCTTATTAATACCATATAAAAATTAATAATTATAAACTGATCATTAGAACTTCATCAAATTTTTATTCGAACAAAAAATACCGAGTATACGTATTAATCCTTTTATTCTTATAGAGATCATTGGACAGCAATCCCGGATCGAAACGCACTGAGCCGTTTCGGTACGGCTTGACTAAGGTCAACTTATTGACTTTCTTTTATAATCGTATCGATACGGCTTGACTCGTATCGGTACAAGTTGACTTCTTTTGACTTTGACTTGACCCATTTCGAAACCTGTATCAAAACAGAGGCCTCTAGAAGCAAAATGTTCCGAAACGACCTTGTTCTGTTTTGGTACACCATGTTTCCTAGGTTCAATTTACATTTAATCGTATCGAAACGCCATCACCCGTTTCGGTACGGTTAGGACTATAATGACATATTATAGGTGGTTTTTAATCAATTTAACTTAGCAAACATGGTTCAAAAGCAATGAAACTTTACCCACAACATTTTACGGGTATAAACTACTGTCAAGTCAAATTTTAAAGCCATTCGAATCCAACTACCCGGTTTAACCATTTTAGGACAAAGACTTACATTTTAGGGCCAAACATGCTACATAAAGGCTCCATTCATAACAACCATTCCAAGTACTTAAACATATCATAGGCATACCAAAGGAAACAAAATAGACTTGCACATAGACCTTGCCACCATACTAGGAGTTCGAGAGGACAAAATACATTACTTAGAACTTGATTGTGACTTGTGCAACGCTCCAACTTCTCCGATCTCGATCCCAGTACATGCATATCCTGAAATGGATGCATGGAATGCATTAGGTATACTTTGCCTAGTGAGGTAGTCACATAACAATGAACATACATATCATGTCTTGTAACATGATTCAAGAATCGTAGTAATAAATATGCAATGACGTGGCAAGTTTCATATTCATAACAAAGCATATGTCAATATCATGGTTTCACAACAAAACAATATCTTGAGTTCTTATTTCCCTTGGATCGATTCATGGTATATGGACACACGAATTCCACCGCTATACCATTTATGAACAATATGGTCCATTATCCCCCACTACACCGTTTTGACCAACACACATCTCATCCCTCCACTACACCATATAATTCTCCGTACCACTGAGCTCATGAATTCTATGGCATGCCAATTGTATCCAATACGTTGAATCCAAGGTCCCAATATCAGTTATTCATAACAATACTTCATAGCATTCATGTCATACTTGTTACATGTCAATGCTTTCAATGAATATCATAACGGTAATAATCATACTATGAGTCATAGAATCAATGCAAAGCTTATCGTACACTTACCAACATGGCCATAAAATGCTTCATGCATAATCCTTAAAAATTAATGGTTAATAAATCAATAAACAATGATTCGAGATGGCACCAAGCCATTCCCAAAACGCTACTACACTCACCTTACTCAATTAAGGCTTCTAAGGTCGATAATACCTCGTTCAATGCTTGAATCCCCTTTTTCATAAATGTACGAATTAAACGAGACTCTCAACAAAGGAAGACAAAGCTTTGGCTTAGCTTCAATGGAGGTGCTTGCTTGAAGCTTGAGGTTGAAGATGAGAATGGAGGTGTTTGCTTTATTTGGTAAAGAAAAGGTTTTATGCTTCGTAGGAAATCTAAAAACAATAATTCTTCCATCTTTCTTCTATTTATAGAGAATTGAGGAATTATTAATTAATTCCCACCTCAAAACCAGCCAATGAAAAGATTTCCTACACTTAAGGGTTTGCCTCCCTAAGGAGCCAATGGGAAGCTTACCTATTCATGAGGGTTTGCTCACCCCAAAGCTCATCTCAACCATCCTATGACATCCTTGTCATAGTTTTGATAAAAGATCACCTATACAACTTAAAACTATGTGGAGAGGTGCCAAGCAAGTAGGTGACTCAGCTAAGGGCCGCAATTTATGACTTTGAGAGCACCTACCCTATTTTCTACAGGGTACCGTTTCGAAACGCCCGAGGCCGTTTCGATACGGTCAAGCATAATTCCAAAAGTTAGTTATTGCCGTTGAAACCGTATCGGAATGCCTGTATCCATTTCAGAACGCTTCACCTAGGATGTTTTGATACGAGTCTCAAGCGTATCGAAACGCATAGCTCAAAACATTAATTTGGGCATTCTAGAACAATCTTAGCTAGGGACTTGACTTCCCTAAAGTCTGGTGACATATTCTATAGCAAGAATTCTAGATTTCACTATTTTAATACCGAAATTTCGTTCATCGGAACTTATTTTCGACTAGACCGGTTTTCGGGTTGTTACATTGATGAATGTTTTGTTCTTAGCGGTCCTTACTAAGCTCTATGCTTACGCTCATTTGTTTCATCAATGCAGAGAATTGAGCATTAGAGGCAGCAAGAAAGTAAGGGAAAATCCAAGTATTTGGCTAAGCAACGTAAGTGATTTTACTTTAGTCTAATAAGAGGCAATGGGTGGGATTTCTACTCTTTGTTTTGTTGGTGATGTTAAACACCTTGGGCATGTTTGGTTTATATTTTTGGACTTGTAAGTGGTCTCTATTTGGTTTATGGTCTGGCTTATAGTGTTTTGGCTATGCTATGGCTTGAGCGTATCGATACCCTTTTGCCAACTTGGGCTACTGCCATTTTTTGTATCGATACGGGGAGAGACGTAGCGATACGAGTTCGTTATTTTCAGTTAAAAGAATCTTCCTGAGTTTTGAAATGTTGCACTTTGGTCCCTGAATGATGTATGTTTAATTGGGTGAGTTTGGATGATCCGTTTAAGGTGAAATTTGACATGCTGGCATGTAATATGACGAAATATGAATTGATAACTTTAAAATATGAAAAGTTCCTGTAATTTATGGAAATTATAGTTTGTCCCTAAAGTTGTATTTTAAGCAATTGAACCCCTAATTGAATTCTGATCGTTGTGCCGTTTTTGCCTTATCGCTTTGCTAAACATATATGATAATAATGTGCATCTAGAAAAGATAAAATGAAAAAGGTCATTAATCGAGGTTGAATTTAACGAGTTGACTTCGGTTTTCCTCGTGTAATCTTCTTAGTTCGGGTCGGACGTCTAGGTCGAGCTAAGGGGGTTATGGTATCAGACACAAGAGATGTGTCCTTGGGTTCCAAAGCATTGGTTGATGTCTTGCTTGGACTGGAATCAACAACGAAACCTCCCCCAAACTTGTCATCATTGGTCAAATGTGTGCCACTACGCAACGTGATGGCATTGCATTTCTCTAAACCAAAAGTCTTAGTGACTTCAGTATCACTAGGTAAACCGCCTTAAGGTCTCATTTACAAGACTTAGGCAATCTGCCCAACTTGCGTTTCCAAGGACCGTAGCGAAGTGGTGTTGTTTTGTGGGATATATTGTTGATTTTGCAACATAACGACTTGCGTTGTGAGCATGTCACTATGATTCTCGCGGTGCGCAGACTGATCATGTATAATGACTCGAGTAGTATCAATAAAACTTTGATAAGTAGAATCAAGAGAATTGGAATTATAGTTCAAAACTCTCTGGTTCTACCTCTGAGTTTTTTGTTGGCATCCTGGAGGCTCTGCCATAGCATTCTATCGGGCTCTTGAGTTTCTTGTATTATATCCCCAACAAAAATTCGAATGTTATTGCCACCCTGGGTTTTAGGTGTTTGAGTATGGATTATTGTTGCGGTTGGCATTCCCTACATAGCAACCAGGTTCTTGTTGTTGGGGTATTCATTTGACTGATGTTCCCCATCACAATGCTCAGATGTATATTGAATTACCTTAGCCTCCCGTGTGTTGGATGGTGGCTGCATGTTCTTGAGGAGGTTTGCGATGGTGGAGAGTTTAGTCGCCACACTTTGAGAATCATCCAATTGGGTTGTTTCAAAAGAGTTAGGGCCATGTTTTGGATCAGGTTTTCATTATTGGCTATTTGATTAAGAATTTCAAAAGCCTCTTCAGGATTTATCAAGCAAAATACCATTGGTTGAAGAGCCAATCATAATTCTCGTGGGAGCATTAACGCCATTATTGAACGTTAGCACTTGTAGCTAATCATGGAATCCATGAATCGAGCACTTGCGTAGCATGTCATTGTATCTATCCTAGCATTCATACATAGATTCAACATCTCGCTAGTTGAATGCTATAATCTCACTCCGCTTCTAATTGTACACATTCGGTGGATCATATCGGTGCAAAAAGGTTTTGCACAAGTCACCCCAGGATGTAATAGATCTTGAAGATATGGCCTTCAACCATGCTCAGACTCGATCACACTAGGAGTAAGGAAATAGTTTAAGTCTCAACACATCATCAAGAACTTCTTGTTGTCTGAAATAGTCACAGACTTCCAGGAAAGCTTGAATGTGTTCTTGAGCAACATCTTTTGTTAATCCATTGAATTGTCCAATGGAGTTGAGTATGTTGAACATAATGAGCTTTTGCTCAAATCTAGTTGCCCCTGTTACTGGCACAAGGATCGATGGGTTGAGATCATTGGCGACATGTGCAAAATTGTCGCGAAATGGGTCGTATAGGTCGGGTTGGTGGTGGAACAACCGACTGCCTTTCATGTCACCCTTTGTTGGTTGCATTATCAAGGATTCCTCTTTCGTCTACTGGTGGATCGCCGCTACCTTGTGCATTGTTCTGACCATTGTTATTGACCTGTTCTGCCATTCTCCTATGTTCTTTGCGTAGGTTTCGCAAATATCTTTCGATCTATGGGTTATATAGAATAATGGGGTCCTCTCGATTTGTACGTATGGTCATGCACTACAATGCACTTGAAAAATAAAAAAAAACAAAAATTAAAAACAAACTAAATAAAATCTTAAGCACAATGAATACATAATTATCAATTGCTAATCCCCAAAAACAGCGTCTAAAACTTGATGCTTGCGAAATAGATATGCACTTTAGAGCAAGTATACTCATCGATCAAGTAATAAAGTGATATAGTAGAGTGTCGAACCCACGGGGATTGGATCAATAAATATGAAGCAATTGTACTTAAGGGTTGCTGAGCAAGTATAGGTTTGCTTGTGATTATCAAAACTAAATGCAAATAAAGTAACGATAGAAAAGATCAAGACAAGCAGATATTCAGAAGATTATAGAAGCTAGGTTTATTTCCTATGAATTATGTTGATTACTTATTCTAATGCTACAACGGTTGGTAATACATGTCTGCATAAACCAATTAAATCTTTACCTATTCGACAGGGTTTTCAAATTAACTTTAGACTCTCTCGATGCCTAGAAGTTGATAACAATGAAGCTAAGGTAATACATGTCTGTGTGAACCCTAACAACACTATTATCTATTCAAGTTCCCATTATTAGTCATTGAAATCCTAAACTTATGTCTAAGCCGCTAAGATGGATTAGGACCAAGTTAACAGCTTAGCCACACTATTCATGTTTATTTAGCCTAACTCTCTTAATATTAAGCCACACATAAATTGTTAAAAGGCTTCTCTCAATAGCTCTTATTATAACTACGCATGATGATCGATGAACATAATAGATACAAGAAAAGACTATAGCATTAAAGAAATAATCAAAACATAATATCTTAAAAACAATAAACCTAAGAAAAAGTATTTAGCTCATGTCTTAGCCTAAAACATCCATAATAACAATTTAAAACATAGCATTTATCAAGCAAAGGAAAAGAAAGAATCAAGAGTCATCGACCTTTCTCCTCCAAGCTCTCTAACTGTGTTGTAGGTCCTACACTCCTCCAGCCTCTCTCGATGGCTTTCATTGTGTGGAAAATCCTTTAAAACTTTGACTCTAGTGGTTATCTGATAGCTGAACACTAAGGGTTGTCGTCTAAGATCCAACTCTCTTTGTTTGTGGCCCAAGTCTTATTAATATATGTGGAAAAACTTGGGTTTTGAAACCCTAAAGCACGCGAGGCCTCTTAATGATGATGTTTCTTTCCTGCTTTATTCAATGAGTACCGTAAAAA
Organism: Hibiscus tridactylites; assembly: GCA_958450335.1. Classification (NCBI taxonomy): domain Eukaryota; kingdom Viridiplantae; phylum Streptophyta; class Magnoliopsida; order Malvales; family Malvaceae; genus Hibiscus; species Hibiscus tridactylites. The sequence continues at coordinate 20,745,219 of OY288282.1, forward strand.
GTGAGAATCCACGTTTTTCAAGTCTGATTCATCTCCAACTCTACTACCTTGTCAGCTCCATACGAGAGGGATGCTATCTTTCTAGTTCAATGTTCCTCCAGCTCCAATAGTTCCCTACACAAGCACCACTGAAACACATTACCTTCCCCATTAAAAGTACCTAAAGATATAACAATTAATCACATGTAGTGTAACACTCTAACTATATGCAAACTACTCCTAAATGCAACTATATGAGCCTAAACACATGCAAAAGCTAAGTAAAAAGGGTATACAAGATAGTTTATCTACCCAGTCATTAGTCACCATAAAAAACTTAAAACCAATTTGACTCCTTTAAAAGCCATCTAAAATCCAATTTAACGATGCAAGGATCGTTTCCCACGCTCAGCTGTAGCACTAGGTTGGACAAAGTTAGCACCTACGAAAATTATTTACTACATTAGAATCTAGTACTATGCCACAACACAAAAATAAAATCACTAATCCTAACTACACTCAGGTACAGATCTAGGAGGTTATGTAGTAGCAGTCTCAGAAGGTGGATGAGGAAGAATGTTGGTCTCTGAATCAACATCACCTAAAGACAATAATATTCGAATCAGATTTCGATATACACAATTCTCCGAATACTAAGTACATATAAATGTAAATAGTAAAACATGATTTCAGGTTTGAAATTGGGAAACTGGGCAGTGAATTTGGAATTAAAATGTTGAGAAACGTAGAGTCAACTTTGATAGAAAAAGCAACACCAAAATTCAATGGTGGTGGTCAACGATGAACGAACAGTCAAAATCAGTGGTTTACTTGGTTCAGTCAATGTCAACAGTTTACCCAGTTCATGTCAGATCTGGTCAATGTGTCTGACTATTCAGTTTGGTTTGGTTTGGCTCATTCGTTCAGTTCAATTTGGTTGAAAGACCGATTCGGTCTAAGCCGGATCAACCTTCTTACTATTAGGCTCACTAGATTGGGTTGTTGTCTTGGCCCAACAATAAAATAAGGGCTGAGGATTTGGGCTCTTGTATTAGCAAGGTCTGTTGGCCCAACACTCTCGCAAAGGTTGAAACCAGCTTTAGGGTTTATAAACCATCTAACATCGTCATTGTTGGCAGCATTTTTTAGTGACCCGAAATGGTCACTTTTGGCCAGAAATCTTGACGGATATGCCTGTGAAGGGAAGGTAGATTCTGAACGGTTTTCTAGTAATTTCTTGCAAATCGTGGTCGGTGAGAGAATTTTGAGGGATGGGTTTTGATCGATGAGAGATATGGTGTACTTTGATGGCTTCAAAGCGAAGATTAGATGGCGGTTTGGGTTTGGTCGGAGTCCGATAAGAAAACGAGTGAGGGTGAGGGGTGGTTATTTAAGAGAGACAAGAAAAAATGGAGATGTAGGCTGCAAATGGTAATTGGAATATCAAAAGACCCTATGTTGCAGAAAAGAGTGTTTAAATACCCAAATTAATAGGCAAATAGCATGGCGCGGCCTTGAAATTCCTAGGATTTCATAAAATGGGGCACAAGCTTTGGGCTTAATATAAATTTGTCACAAAAGTTCCGAAATAAGCTCAAAATTTCTGATTTTTCTCGATTTAGACCCTTAATTGAATTAGGTTATTAATTAAAATCCCCAAATTATTAGGGTTTCTAATTTTAGGATTTTTTTAATTAGGGTTTTAATTTTGGGGGAAAATTTTGGGTGTTACAACTCTCCCCTTCAAAAAAATTTCAGCTTCAAAATTTACCTAGATCAAAATGATGTAGATAGTGAGCTTTAACGACGACATTAGGATCCCACTTAGCCTCATCGTGACCATGATTACGCCACAAGACCTTGACCATCATAATGGTTTCCTCTTGAGAACCTTATTGTCCTAAGAAAGAATCTCAATCGATCGTCCTGAAAATGCAAGTCAAGATGGATCTCAATTTCCTCCACATGAATAACGTGAGATGGATCTGCCTGGTAGTGCCTCGACACAAAGATGTGGAAGACTTCATGGATACGCTCAAGCTCTGGTGATAACTCAAGCTGATAGGCAACTAGTCCAACTCGATAAAGAATCTAATAAGAGCCAATGAAATGAGGACTCATCTTGCCTTTCCAACTAAATCGATGTACCTTCCTTCATGGAGATACTTTCAAGAAAACCTCATTTCCCACATCATACTAAATGTCCCAACGTTTTAGATCAATATAAGACTTCTTTTTGTCTAACGCAACCTTAAGTCGATCTCAAATCAATCTGATAGTCTGCTCAGCATCATGAAAAATATTTGGTCCCAATAATCTATTCTCATTAAGCTCGGTCCACCCAATAGGAGTGCGACACTTAGGCCAATACATAGCCTCATACAGTTCCATCTTGATATTGTCCTACTAACTGTTATTGTAGGTAAACTTTCTAAGCGGTAAGAAATCCTCCCAATTGTCGTTATAATCAATCACAATGGCTCTCAGCATATTCTCAGGAATCTGGACTACCTGCTCGAACTTACCATCAGTCTACATATGATAAGAAGTACAAAAATTCAACTAAGTACCTAGAGCAGAATAGAGAGACTTCCAAATCTTCAATGTGAATCTCGGATCTCGATTGAATATGATGGAAAAAGATACTCTATAGAGTCAGAAAATCCCAAAGAATAGTAAATGTAACCTGCTTGACCGGGCCTACACGCCCGATCGAGCCGAACGGGTCATACGTGGATATTGAAGTAAAAACATGAAGTTTACCTCAATAGAAAACCCTATTTTTTCCCTTCTTATCTTGTCTAGATGCACATTGTTACCCTAAGAGTTTAGACTCACAGCGGAAGAAACATCAACTCAAATAGACATCGATTTAGCATTCAATTGATTACAAACATGTGATAGGGATCAATTTGTAATTTTAGCAAAACATAGGGACATCCTCAAATTTTAAGTTATCGTCCTTTAATTAGTCACATTACATGCCATTGTGTCAAATCTCAGCTCAATTCGATCATTCAAACATGTTTAATTTCATCCACAACATTCAAGGACTGAAACGTAAAGGAATAGAACTTCAAAAGAATCTGATTAACTAGCTTAACAGCTTCGTGTATCGATTCACTTAGCCTTGTAACAATACACCATGTTTCGGAATAGTCTGGGTGTTTCAGAACACGAACTCGTTTCGATACAGTCTCCAAGATGTATAGATACACAAAATTCTAGTAGCCAACTTAACCAAGCGTGTTTTGATACACCCTTCCCTATTTCGAAACCCCATGCCCATTTCAAGCTCACCGTTTCGATACAGCCTTAGGCATATCGAAATACCTGGGCATGTAATGTCACATTTTTCTGGTTTTTTGCACTTTAATTCACCCATAACCACTTAAGCATGCTTCCAACATATATATAACATTTCCAAACATCAAACCTCAATCATTCATGTCATATTGAACATCATATCATGGCAATTTGCATCAAAGGTAAACTATAGGCATGCAACCTAGTAAACAAGCTAAACAAGATACCAAAATGCATAGCAAAGCACAAACCAATAACCAAAGGCCATTTACAAGTCTAAAACAATAATATAAACTTGCTCGAATAAGGAGTTTACACAAATCTACCCAAAACACAATGAATCGCCCATTGCCCTTATTACTTATAGTCTAAACTGAAACATACATTCTCAAATGAAGTCTCTTGTGCTCCCTTGCTCCACGCTTCCTCCAAAACCTCAATTCTTTACATTGATGGACAAATTAGAGCGTAAGCACACAAGGGTTAGTTAGGAGTGCTCAAAACAAAACACCATCAATGCATTTAAAATCATTTTCCAAGTTCACATTGAATTCTCATTTCAATTACTCCAAACAATCATTTGAAAACTATCATGCCTTTAAAATCATGCACATTCCTTAATAAAAAATCAGCATAATAAACCTTATGCAACATGTATCATGAATCAAAAGCAAGTCCCATTGCTAACACTGAATTTATGCCTTCCCATGCATAACTACCATATGAAAAGCTTAAAGAGTAAAACATGTATAAACCACATTATTCGACACAAATCATTTCATGATACATCATCAATTATATTGGCTTACAAGTGATCATTAACAAGTTCCTTCAAGAAAACACAACATCGGATACACGGATTCTCAAGTGTTGTCCCAACACTTCATACATTCTCACCGGCATCTCAAGGTTCACACACAGGAGCTACCCTAAACCGTTGTGACACCCGTGGTGGAGTATTCGGTACACAGTATAAACCCCTCAACACCACTCATCGGTAAATGTACAACCCCACTAGTGAGATACGGGACACCACAAGCATTCTTCAATCGTTAGGGTACTTGGATGGAGTATTTGGTACACCGTATAAACCCCTCAACATCTAAGGCGAATTATTTTTAGTGCACTCAATCTATACCCGGCAAACTATATCCGATTTTGTTTATAAACAATTTTCACAACATCACTTGCCAATATAATTCACATTTAACCACATACCTCACTATTTTCAAAGCATCATCAATAAATCATTTTCAAAGCATTAAATCGTGCATTAAATCACAAGAATAAGACATATACTTACAAGGATCACTTACCATGTGCATCATTCATCATCTCAACATTAAAAACAACAAACCACATGCTTTAAACATGATTTAACAGTAGGTAAACATGTATTCAAAACCAAGTGGATAAAAACCATTTCGTAAATAGCACAACCGAGAGTGAAATTCCTTATACTTACTTCCGAACTTAGACAAGCGTTTCAAGCTTACATTTAAGTTCCCAAAACCACCTTTAAAACATTTCAAAGCTGAAATCCATGTTCTCAATCACTACCACACGAAACCTTGATTAGCCAATGCGAAGCTAAGTGTCCCAAGCTCCCAAAACCTCACTGGTTGCTTCCGAAACATTCTCCCCTGTTTAAACCACATAAGAACATAGGATTAATGCATCTCAATGCATTAAAAACTCCAGCAAGCAATCCTACCAGGTTGCTCTGCCCAAATCCACCAAAACGCCCAGCCGAAACAACTAAAAACACCATCGATTACTCTACAAAATCAACAAGCCAAAATCTAACACTTCCAACAATTTATTAACATTGATTAACATCCAAAATCAACCTATTATCAACCTTATACCTCCAGCATTCCAAAAATCACATTAACTCCACAAAAAGCCAATTCTAACAACCTAAACAACTAGAGATCCAAATAGTTTCGGGATTACCATACTTAAACCTTAATCTCAACATTAATAAACCTCCAAAACATGATTAAAATCAATCATAAATCAGATAAAATAGATCCATTACGAAAATTACACAAAATCATCATTTAAAGCTTGATTTAACCATTTTCTTTAAATCAATCATAAAAACTTGTTAAGAAACATAATTAAAGAGCCAAATACTTGGGAATTTCAATAAAGAACCTTGATTAGAGGAGAAGCACGAAAATTACCTCTAATCCCTTGCTATTCCTTTAATTGACAAGATTTTATTGAAAATCTTCAAGAATCCATTGAAAAAAGTTGAGGAAACTCAATGGAAATCATTTGGAAATCAAAGTAAAATGAAAATAAAAAGATCTCTAGAAGTTTTGAAAGAAATTGAGTGGTTGGCTGATGAGAAAAGAGAGAAACGAAAGTTACGTCAAAATAAGTTTGTAAAGCTGAATTCCCTTTTTAATCAAACATGTCAATTAAGGGAATACCTTATTATTTTGCATTATATCCCTAAAGATTCTAAGTTTTGGCTCTTTTACAAAATAGCCATTTAAACTATTTTTTCCATTTTTACGATTTAGACAATAAACCGAAATGTCCACCTTCCAAATGTAATTTTCCAAAATTGACTTCACCAAACCCTTATATACATTTAGAAAGGATTTTATAAAATTTTCTCATATTTTTATCACTTCTCTAACTAGGTTTTCCCTAAGCCGATCCTGAACTAACATGGATCTCTAGTCTCGGTCCAACGGACCCTAAACCTAACCTAAAAACTCTTAGGCCCAAAACCAGGGTGTTACAACTCTCCGCCACATAGGAAATTTCATACTCGAAATTTTACCTGGAGGAAAATGGTGCGGAAACTACTTCAACATGTCCGCCTTGCTTTCCCACGTGGCCTGTTCAACTCCTCGATGTCACCACAACACCTTCACAAGTTTAATCATCTTACCACGAAGAACTTTACTACAAGAATCAAGAATCTCAACAGGTTCCTCGTCATAAGATAGATCCACTCGCAACTCAATATCCTCAACTGGCATAACATGTGACAGATCCGACCTATACCTTCGCAACATCGACACATGAAACACATTGTAACCCCCTTAGCCCGGCCTAGACGCTTGACCCGAACTACGAAGATTACACGGGGAAAACCAAGTCAACCCGAAAGTCAACCTTGATTAACGACCTTTTTATCTTAATCTTGTCTAGATGCATATTAAGCCTAAGTTAGCACTCACAAATCATGAACGAGAAAGGCACAACGATCGGATAACATTCAGGGACTCAATTGCTTAAATTACGCGTTTAGGGACCAAAATGTAATTTTAGGAAATTAGAAGGACTTTTCTGATTTTAGAATTACCAATATAAAATTAATCAAGTTACATGCTTCTCTGTCAAGTTTCAGCTTTAAAAGATATTCCAAGCTCAAGCAATTGCATCCACAACATTTAGGACTAAAATGTAAAGCATGAAAACTCAAAACAAATCAAATCTCCCTCCAACGGTCAATCATATCAGAACACCTACCCTTCTTACCGAAAAGCCCGTATCGAAATGGTGTTGACCGTTCTGGTACGCGGGTATGTTCCGAGACCGGTATCGAAACATGTCACTCCAGTAGCCAAACCGTTTCGGAACCTCTGCAATCCGTTCCGAAATGTTGTGGCCATTACAGGCCCCCGTTTCGAAACTGTTGCAGCCGTTTCGATACACTTTGCCCAGTGACAGGAAAAATTGCTGGTTTTTCAACCTTTAACCCATTCAAACATGCCTCAAAGATCCACAAATCATACCATCAATCCATTTTGATATAAAGGAACATATTTAAGACTCTCTAACAAGAGCATAGCATCAAACACAAATTCACATAGTCTAAAGGCATGCTCCCTAGTCTCAAAATCAATATAAGCAACCAAACCTCAAACCAACATTTAAGACCAATTACAACCCATAAATGCCAACATAAACATGCCACCAACTTAGGGAGTTCAAAACACATCTCCCAAACACAACCTTGGTTTCCCATTGCCATTTATCAAAACTAAAGTGTATGAAAACATCACCATACATGAACTTGTACTTCCTTTGATGTTCTTATCCTTCTTGATGCCCGAAAACACCTCAATTATCTGCATTATTGGTAAAAGAGAGCGTAAGCACAAATTCTTAGTGAGGCATGCTCTAAAGAAAACCAACACAATAATGCATTTCTTGAAAACGCTTTCTCAAAAGCTTTTAATCAACATGCTCATTATATCTCATGCTTGAAAACCATTCAAATCAACATCTCTTTGAAAACACATGTGCCTCAAGTCTATCTCATGCATTTAAACCAATGCAAAACTCATGTCCAAGCCACACTCATGCTTGTAACACCAAAACATTTCATATACAAATCTCATATGCATTTCTCATAGCATAAATCATTTCATCAAAGGTACATGTGAGTTAAAATCATTTTCATATATTATATTGGCATTTCACATCTCATTATTACTCAGATATGCGGACAACTCACAAGACACTTCCGGTGGCATCTGCCATCACCGTACTCACTCGTCTAGTAACATAATTTCCGGTGGAATCTCACATCACCGTACTCACATGGCTTAATCTCTCATCGCCACAAAGCTTGGGTATTTCACCAATTCCTACCCGATGGAATGCCCATCATCGGTTCTCTCCCTTTGGATTAAACTAAAGAGCGCGTCCAAATTTTTAGTTTATAGTGCACTCTCATCCTATTGATCGATCAATTATATCTGGTAAGTATCTCAACATCTATGCCAATATATTATGTCAAATCATCATCTCACCTACTTTTTTTCATGCAACATTTCCAAATCATTCTCATCTCATTTCAAAACCATAACATTTGCCATGCTTTAGAACAAAAGCTCAAATCTCTACTATGCAACATGTTATCTCATGAAATCATTTCAAGCATCATCTCATGCTACAAATCATGCATAAAATAGTAGGAATTTATCTATCTCAAACCATGAGCATGTAAAAGCATCTTAGGGGAAACCACCACATTTAAGAGAGCAATCTAGCCAATACTTACTTCCGGACTTAGGAAGGTGTTTCAAACCTTTCCTAAATCCCCAAACCTTGATACTTTGTCCCTCAAGGACTTCTAAAACCATACGCACTCACCGATTACGTTTCGCTTGCTCGCCGAAACGCTATCTAAGCTCCCGGATCAACACCAAATGCGTCCGAAGATGTCTCCCCTATTTATAACACATAAGAGCAGAGAATTAATGCATCATCATTCATTGAAATCATCATCCACACACCTAAACTCGGTGCTCTACTCAAACACCTCATTTCGGCTACCAAACACAACCGAAAACATCTCCAAACTCTTCAAAAACAAAGCCCAGCCAAGATCCATCACTTCTAATCATTTCTAAACATCAATTAACATCCAAAATACATTAGAAAAACACCTCAAAACAGAGCCCAATCATTCACCACGAAAATCTTCAAGATCTCTTGCAAAATCTTGAGTTTTAAGATAATTTCTTGTTTCTAACATTAAAACCTCTCAAAAATCATTAAAAAGGATTGATAACTTGGGAATTTCAGTAAAGAACTGATCATTAGAGGAGAAGGACGAAGCTTACCTCTAATGGATGATTTCTCCTTGATTTGGGCAAGTTTTCTTGAAAATTCAATGTAGAAATCAAGAGGATTTGATGAGGAATTGGTTAAGAATCAAAAGAAGATTGAAATCTCGTCAAATGAAGTGAAAATCAAAGTATAATTGCTGGAGAGAATGTGTTTGGCTGAGAAGAATTTGAGAGAAAATGAAATGAGAGAAAATTTGTGAAAAGTAGTTATGGATAGTCAAAGGTAGTTTTTCATTTAATTAACCTTCATTTCCTTTAATTAAAACATTAATAAAATCACCCAAATTAAGGAAAAATCTGATGAAAACATTTTGGTAAAATTAGCTCCTTAAAGATTCAAAGTTTCAATCCTTTACAAAACAGTCACTATTTCACTTTTGCAAAAATTGCAATTTGGTCACTACACCGAAATGTAGTATTTCCAAACCTTATTTTGTAAAACTGATTTCGCCATAATCTTTCATATATTAAATAAGGTTTTTTAGATATTTTTCTATATTTTTAAAGCATTCTGAAATTAGGTGTTCCCCAAAACCCCCTTTAAAAATTTGAACCGTTTTCTGACCGGTCCGATTCGGACTCTAAAACATCTAGGCCCAAATTTGGGGTGTTACAACTCTCCCCCTCTTAAGAAATTTCATACTCGAAATTTACCTGGAGGAAAAAGGTAAGGAAACTGCTTCTTCATATCTTCCTTTCTTTCCCATGTGGCTTCCTCAACACCACGATGTCTCCACAACACCTTAACCAGCTCAATGGTCTTACCACGAAGAACCTTACTGTCCGAATCCAAAATCTCAACTAGTTCCTCATCGTAAGTCAAATCTGGATTCAACTCAACTTCCTCCATAGGCATAACATGCGAAGGATCTGATCTATACCTCCGAAGCATGGATACATGAAACACATTATGTATCTTTTCTAGCTCTTGTGGTAGTCTCAGCTTATAAGCAACATGACCCACACGTTCTATCACCTCGTATGGTCCAATGCATCTAGGGCTCAACTTACCCTTCCGGACAAATCTCATCACCTTCTTCCAAGGTGAAACCTTCAAGAACACACGGTCACCCACCGCAAATTCTATCTCCTTACGCTTCAAATCCGCGTAAGACTTTTTCCGATCTGATGCTGCCTTCAATCGCTCACAAATGAGCTTCACCTTCTCGGTGGTTCCTTTCAACAAAGTCGGCATCGAGATTAACTTTTGTCCCATCTTAGCCCAACAAAGAGGAGTTCTGCACTTCCTCACGTACAAAGCTTCATAAGGTGCCATTTGAGTACTCGCCTGGTAGCTATTATTATAAGCAAACTCCACCAAAGGCAAGTTCTTCTCCCAAGAGCCTTGAAACTCAAGAACACAGCACCTCAACATATCCTCAAGCACTTGGATAACATGCTCCGACTGTCCACCCGTCTGCGGATGATAAGAAGTACTGAAATTTAGCCGCATACCCAATGCTTGATGTAAGCACTCCCAAAACCTTGCAGTAAACCTCGGATCTCTATCCAACACTATAGATTTTGGTACACCATGCAGTGGTACAATATCAGCAATGTACAACTCTACAAGCTTATCCAAGGTGTACGTAGTATGCATAGGTAAGAAATGTGCACACTTCGTATGGTGATCCACAATCACCCAAACTGAATTCTTCTTTGATGGTGTTAGAGGCAAACTAGACACAAAGTCCACGGTGATTCTTTCCCATTTCCATTAAGGGATCCTCAAAGGTTGCAACAACCCTGAAGGAAACTGATGCTTGGCCTTAACCCGCTGACAAACCATGCACTTGCTCACATACTCAGCGACATCTTTCTTCAAACCCACCCAGTAGTACTCATCCTTCAGATCACGGTACATATTTGTAATACCAGGGTGCATAGCAAAAGGACTACTATGAGCTTTGGTTAGAATAGTACGCCTCAACTCAACATCATTCGGCACCACTATCCGACTTCCAAAACATAGAACACCATCATCATTAAAACATAAATCTGATGGTCTATCCTCATCAATATCCTGAACATGTGGCACCAAGGAATCATCCAACAACTGCTTATCCTTTATCAACTGAACTAGAGATGGTTTCACTTGCAATTCAGCAACAAGACCCCCCATCTCGCGATATGCTCAAGCTAGCAAACATCGCCCTTAACTCCACCGCCACTTTTCTGCTCAAAGCATCGGCCACAACATTGGTCTTTCCCGGATAATACTCGATCATCAGATCGTAATCCTTAAGCAACTCCACCCATCGTCGTTGCCTAAGATTTAACTCCTCTGAGACATCAAATACTTAAAACTCTTGTGATCCGTGTACACAGTACACTTCTCAACAAAAAGATAATGTCTCCAGATCTTCAAAGCAAAAATCATTGTAGCTAACTCAATATCATGCGTTGGATAATTACGCTCATGCACTTTCAACTGACACAATGCATAAGCCACCACCTTACCCTCTTGCATTAACACACACCCCCAACCAACGTAGGATGCATCACTGTACACCACAAACTCTTTCCCTGATTCAGGTTGAACCAAGATAGGAGCTTGCGTCAAAGCTGCCTTAAGCTTCTCAAAAGCTTGTTGTCTCGCTTCCGTCCACTCATACTTAACATCTTTTTGCAACAACTTCGTTAAAGGAGCAGCAATCTTAGAAAATTCATCCACGAACCTCTGGTAGTATCCTGCCAACCCAAGAAAACTACGGACTTCATGAACAGACTTAGGAGGCTTCCAATTCATCACCACCTCAACCTTATGGGGATCAACTCGAATCCCTTCAGCCGAACTTACATGACCTAGGAAAACAACTTCCTTTAGCCAAAACTCACATTTGCTCAACTTAGCATAAAGTTGATTTTCCAACAATGCTTGCAAAACAATTCTCAAATGGCCTTCATGCTCCTCCTCAGTATGAGAGTACACAAGGATATCGTCGATGAACACCACAACAAACTTGTCCAAGAATTCATGGAACACCCTATTCATCATGTCCATGAAAGCAGCAGGAGCATTCGTCAAGCCAAACGGCATTACAAGGAACTCATAATGCCCATACCTCGTTCTAAAGGCTGTTTTTGGCACATCCACATCTTTCACCTTTAACTGATAGTACCATAACCTCAAGTCAATCTTTCACCTTTAACTGATCAAAGAGATCATCAATCCTCGGCAAAGGATACTTGTTCTTGACGGTCAACTTATTCAGCTGACGATAATTGATGCACATTCTTATCGTGCCATCCTTCTTTTTCACAAACAAGACCGGTGCACCCGAAGGTGACACACTAGGCCGAATGAAGCCACGGTCAAGCAACTCCTGAAGTTGCGTCTTCAACTCCTTCAACTCCATGGGTGCAATGCGATAGGGAGCAATGGACACCGGAGTTGTGTTCTCATACAGCTCAATACCAAACTCAACCTCCCGACTAGGCGGGAAACCAGGTAATTCCTTTGGAAACACTCCAGGGAACTCACACACAGTTCTTATATCCTGAACGCGCACCTCCTTTGAACTAGGATTCATAACAAAAGCTAGGTAAGCCTCGCAACCTTGCCGCAACACCCGGCTCGCTTCCAACGTGGACACCACATTGGCAAGAAACTTCACATTTTCTCCCACCACCACCACCTCATAATCATCCGCAAGTTTCAACGAAACTCGCTTGCTTTTGAAATCCACAACGGCTCTATGCTCAACGAGCCAATCCATGCCAAGGATTACATCAAAACTATAGAATGACAATTCCATGAGATCAACAAGAAAAACATGATTTTGCACCTTCAAGGGACATCTCCTATACAACTTCCTTGTTACAACCGTCTAACCAAAGGAACTAGTCACACGCATACCAACATCCAAAGACTCAACAGGCAAACCAAGCATTTGAGCATGTTCACGCAATATGTACGAGTGTGTAGATCCAAAATCAATCAAAGAAAGTAATGACAAGGATTGAAAAGTAAAGGTACTTGCGATCACGTCCGTGTCATTCCTTCCCTCACAGTGGGCATACACTCGAGCCTGACCACCACCCTTTGGTTGGACAGCCACAACATGCGCTACGTTTCTTCCACCATCATCCCTACGCTAAAAATTACCACGGCCGCGCCCACGACCTCTTTGTGGCTCAGCTGCTCTCACCGGAGCATGTCCTTCTCTCAGCGGTTGAGGACAATCTTTCTTCAAATGCCCTCGATTTCCACAATTCCAACATGTCTCAAGGTTACCCCAACACTCACCACCGTGTCTCCTACCACAACGGTTACACTCAGGAGTCCTCAAGACAACATTAGGTCCTTGTTGACCTCTACCAGGGTTACCACCCCCACGTCTAGCATCATAATGCGGCTTCCTATCCTTATGCCTCTTGTTGCAGTCTCTACCATAATCACATTCAGTAGCTCGCTTTCCAGAGCTAGATCCACCCGCTCTACTTGCCAAACATAGGTTCAATTCAATGTCCTTGGCTCTAGTGACCAAGACATCGAAATCTGTGTAATCAGCTGCAAGCATATAGGTCATCACATGGGCTACCAGCCCATAACGGAATCGTTCGCACCTTTCCCTCTCGCTAGGAATTAGCTCAGGCGCATGCTGGCTAAGGCGAACAAACTGAATCTCATATTCAGCTACAAACATGTTCCCTTGCATAAGAGACATAAATTCCCTCTTCTTCTCGTCTAGATAGCAAACTCCCAAATATTTACGCTTGAACGCATTCAAGAAGAATGTCCAAGCCACCTCATCGTCCTCCATCCCGAAGATAGTGGTCGTCCACCATGTATAAGCATCTCCATGCAATAGCGACACGATGCATCCCAGCTCTTGAACATTATTGCAATTCAGCTGACCAAGAATCCTCTTGGTGCTCTCCAACCAAGACTCAGATCCTTCAGGTGACAAACCTCTGAACTCAGTCCCGCTCAGACTGCGGAGACGCTCCAACGGCAATCTCACATTAGCACCATCTTAAGGTGCAGCTCCAGCTACTGCCGCCTGGAAAGCTCAAGAAATAGCCTGAATCAACACGGTCATCTCAGGAGCATCTTGCCCCTGAGCACCCTCGGGTTCAGCAACCCCAGCACCAACTTCAGCAGCACCAGCCCCAGCTCCACCACCACCAGGTGGCCCACCAGGGAGAGGAGGATGTAGATCCTCAACGTTCTCTATATTCTCATTCTCAGCCATAGACCGAGTATTGATTCTCAGCTCTCTACGTGGCCCCATAATAAAAACAATGCACTGACAAAAATGCAACAAACACAATTAGGCATAATAAGGTAAGTAATCCAAGTACTCAAGCTCATTTTCAAAAACAATTCTCCTCATTAGTTTTGATATGGCAATGGGATCCCCAACCACACTCCAAACATAGCATAGCATCACAAAATCATCTCAATCGAATCACACATCAATGTTCATACATCAAGCTTTCATCGAAAAGACACAACCATGAATAAACACATACAACAACCACATACCAAGCCCCAATTATTCGATAACCTGGCTTTGATACCAACAAATGTAACCCCCTTACTGACCTAGACGCTTGACCCGAACTACGAAGATTACACGGGGAAAACCAAAGTCAACCCGAAAATCAACCTTGATTAACGACCCTTTTTTATTTTAATCTTGTCTCGATGCATATTAAGCCTAAGTGAGCACTCACAAATCATTAACGAGAAAGGCACAGTGATTGGATAACATTCAGGGACTCAATTGCTTAAATTACGCATTTAGGGACCAAAATGTAATTTTAGGAAATTAGAAGGACTTTTCTGATTTTAAAATTTCCAATATAAAATTAATCATGTTACATGCTTCTCTGTCAAGTTTCAGCTCTAAAAGACATTCCAAGCTCAAGCAATTGCATCCACAACATTTAGGACTAAAATGTAAAGCATGAAAACTCAAAACAATTCAAATCTCCCTCCAACACTCGTATCAAAACGGTTTTGACCGTTCCGGTACGCAGGTATGTTCCGACACCGGTATCAAAACAGGTCACTCTAGTAGCCAAACCGTTTTGGAACCTCTGCAACCCGTTCTGAAACGTTGTGGCCATTATAGGCCCCCGTTTCAAAACTTTTGCAGCCGTTTCGATACACTTTGCCCAGTGACAGCAGAAATTGTTGGTTTTTCACCCTTTAACCATTCAAACATGCCTCAAAGATCCACAAATCATACCAGCAATCCATTTTGATATAAAGGAACATATTTAAGACTCTCTAACAAGAGCATGACATCAAACACAAATTCACATAGTCTAAAGGCATGCTCCCTAGTCTCAAAATCAATATAAGCAACCAAACCTCAAACCAACATTTACGACCAATTACAACCCAAATATTCCAACATAAACATGCCACCAACTTAGGGAGTTCAAAACACATCTCCCAAGCACAACCTTGGTTTCCCATTGCCATTTATCAAAACTAAAGTGTATGAAAACATCACCATACATTAGCTGTACTTCCTTGGATGTTCTTATCCTTCTTGATGCCCAGAAACACCTCAATTATCTGCATTATTGGTAAAAGAGAGCGTAAGCACAAATGCTTAGTGAGGCATGCTCTAAAAAAACCAATATAATTCTTGAAAACACTTTCTCAAAAGCTTTTAATCAACATGCTCATTCTATCTCATGCTTGAAAACCAATGCAAAACTCATGGCCAATCCACACTCATGCTTGTAACACCAAAGCATTTCATATACAAATCTCATATGCATTTCTCATAGCATAAATCATTTCATTAAAGGTACATGTGAGTCAAAGCATTTTCATATATTATATTGGCATTTCACATCTCATTATTACTCGGATATGCGGACAACTCACTAGACACTTCCGGTGGCATCTACCATCACCGTACTCACTCGTCTAGTAACATAATTTTCGGTGGAATCTCACATCACCGTACTCACATGGGGGAATCTCTCATCGCCACAAATATTGGGTATTTCACCAAGTCCTACCCGATGGAATTCCCATCATCGGTTCTCTCCCTTTGGATTAAACCAAAGAGCATGTCCGAATTTTTAGTTTATAGTGCACTCTCATCCTATTGATCGATCAATTATATCCGGTAAGTATCTAAACATCTATGCCAATATATTATGTCAAATCATCATCTCACCTACTGTTTTTCATGCAACATTTCCAAATCATTCTCATCTCATTTCAAAACCATAACATTTGCCATGCTTTAGAACAAAAGCTCAAATCTCTACTATGCAACATGTTATCTCGTGAAATCATTTCAAGCATCATCTCATGCTACAAATCATGCATAAAAACAGTAGGAATTTATCTATATCAAACCATGAGCATGTAAAAGCATTTTAGGGGTAACCACCACATTTAAGAGAGCAATCTATCCAATACTTACTTCCGGAACTAGGAAGGTGTTTCAAACCTTTCCTAAATCCCCAAACCTTGATACTTTGTCCCTCAAGGACTTCTAAAACCATACGCACTCACCGATTACGTTTCGCTTGCTCGTTGAAACGCTATCTAAGCTCCTGGATCAACACCAAAGGCGTCTGAAGATGTCTCCCTTGTTTATAACACATAAGAGCAGAGGATTAATGCATCATCATGCATTGAAATCATCAGCCACACACCTAAACTCGCTGCTCTACTCAAACACCTCATTTCGGCTACCAAACACAACCGAAAACATCTCCAAACTCTTCCAAAACAAAGCCCATCCAAGATCTATCACTTCTAATCATTTCTAAACAACAATTAACATCCAAAATACATTAGAAAAACACCTCATAACAGAGCTCAATCATTCACCACGAAAATCTTCAAGATCTCGTCCAAAATCATGAGTTTTAAGACAATTTCTTGTTTCTAACATTAAAACCTCTCAAAAATCATTAAAAAGGATTGATAACTTGGGAATTTCAGTAAATAAATGATCATTAGAGTAGAATGATGAAGCTTACCTCTAATGAATGATTTCTCCTTGATTTGAGAAAGTTTTCTTGAAAATTCAATGTAGAAATCAAGAGGATTTGATGAGAAATTGATTAAGAATCAAAAGAAGATTGAAATCTCATCAAATGAAGTGAAAATCAAAGTATAATTGCTGGAGAGAATGTGTTTGGCTGAAAAGAATTTGAGAGAAAATGAAACGAGAGAAAATTTGTGAAAAGTAGTTATTAATACTCAAAGGTAGTTTCTCATTTAATTAACCTTCATTTCCTTTAATTAAAACATTAATAAAATCACCCAAATTAAGGAAAAATCTGATGAAAACATTTTGGTAAAATTAGCTCCTTAAAGATTCAAAGTTTCAATCCTTTACAAAATAGTCACTATTTCACTTTTGCAAAAACTGCGATTTAGTCACTACACCGAAATGTAGTATTTCCAAACCTTATTTTGTAAAATTGATTTCACCATAATCTTTCATATATTAAATAAGGATATTTAGAGGTTTTTCTATATTTTTAAAGTATCCTGAATTAGGTGTTCCCTAAAAACCCCTTTAAAAATTCGAACCGTTTTCTGACTGGTCCGATTCGGACTCTAAAACATCTAGGCCCAAATTTTGGTTGTTACACACATCATGGATTTTCTCTAACTCGGGTGGTAACCTCAACCGATATGCAACAAGACAAACACGCTCCACAACTTCATATGGTCCAATAAACCTTGGACTAAGCTTACCTTTACGTCCAAACCTCATCACCTTCTTTTAAGGTGACGATTTCAGAAACACGTGATCATCAACCGTAAACTCAATCTCCCTATGCTTCAAATACGCATAAGACTTTTGACGATCCGAAGCCGCCTTCAACCGATCACAAACAAGCTTTACCTTCTCCATCGTTCCTTTAAGAAAATTCAACAAAGAAACTAACTTTTTCCCTATTTCTGCCCAACAAAGAGGCGTCCTACACTTCCTACCATACAAGGCTTCATATAGGGCCATTTGTATACTTGCTTGATAGCTATTATTATAAGAAAACCCCACCAAAGGCAACTGTTTCTCCCAAGAACCTTGGAAATCTATAACACAACACCACAACATAACATCAAGCACTTGGATAACTTGCTCAGACTAACCATCCGTCTGCAGATGATATGAGGTACTAAAATTGAGCAGTGTACCCAAAGTTCTATGTAAACACTCCCTAAACCTTGTTGTGAACCTCAGATCTCTATCCGAAACTATGAATTTTGGTACACCATATAACCTCACAACTTCCGCAATGTACAACTCAACCAACTTATCCAACGTATACGTAGTATGCACAACTATGAAATGCGCACACTTCGTAAGAAGGTCTACAATCACCCAAATAAAGTTCTTCTTTGACGGGGTTAAAGGCAAACTCGACACTGTAACAAGGTTTTTTTTCTCAACCCATGTTCCCCGTTTTTGTTGAAAACATTTAATCTGAAAGGGGGAATTTTAAAAACAATTTGATTCGGGTTTGGAAAAATCCCTTTAAAAGAAAATCTTTTTTTCTCGGTTTGGAGTCACCACCGGCCACTATGGTAGGCCAGACACCGTAAAAACACAAAACCAGAGATTCGTTTGAAAGGGTTCGGGAGTTGGTTACGTGTGGGGAAGAGTTAGCACCCCCATCACGCTCGGAAATCGGTACCAAAACAATTGTTGCTTTTCAATGATGGAAATTATCTAGAATTTAAAAGGGATTTAATTAGTGGTTCTAGACTGAAAATTGGGCCTTAATCACGAGCTTTTTCAAATCAGTGGCTTCGAATTAATTAAACATTTAATTAAAAAGGATGACGGTACACCGGACCAAAGACTAAACCGACACCATATAAGACTGACTGCCGTGTTAGTTTAGAGTTCAGATTTCGTACATCACCTTTGCGCATGATGCAAACAGATATATATGGTGCTATGGTCTTGTCTGTTTTAATTACGAATTTACCTTTAGACGATTCGAATTGATTCGAATATTCGCGGGACATCCAATAAGTTAGGCTAGTCGACCCGAATACGCGAATTAATAAGGATCTCCGTTTTATGATTAAAATTAATTAATATACAAATTAAAATGCTAAATCACATTAATGACATATAAAGTGCATGCCACGGGAATATATTCGAACAATATAAAAAAAGCGCACGACATATATAACATGCATAAAATTAAATGCTAAATATAAAAAGCATATGACCACATATCACATATATAAAAAAACAACATGGCAAAACATATAAAAAAATGCAAAATGCATGAATAGTATATTAAATGTGCAAAATAAATGAAAAGCAAAATGACGGGGGTTGAAAATGTAATAAACCCGTCTAAAACAATAATTAAAACATGAAATGGGACTCAATCGAAAGGGCACGGGAAGCTTCAGGGACCAAAAGGGTGATTCGACCACCCGAAATCTAATTAAAACAACACGAGGGCGGAGTTGAAAACATTTAAAAACCTAAAGGGATCGGGGAAAGGGATTTATCACCGCGGAAGCCCCTGCGCGCGTAATAATCAATACGCGGAGGGGCTTAAAACGTTATTACCCCCATTTTAAAGTTTTAAAATTCTATAAGTTCAAAAATAAAAGAATCAACCCCCCTTTCGCCTAAACAAACCCTAAAAAACAGAGAGCCTCTCTCACCCATGTTACCTCTCCGGCGCCGCATGGGTTCCGGTCGCCGTTTTCGGCGCCGGAACCCTAAAAAAGTTTCTCTTTTTTTCTTTCTTGAAACCGAAAAACCCTTCTCTTCTCAAAACCAAAACAAAAATCTTTTCCCTTCGTTTTCGAACCCAAATCGAAACCCGAAAATATTTTAAAAAAACCTTTTTTTGGCGTTCGTTCCTCACCGACTCACCGTATGCGGTCTCGAAGGAGACCCAAGGGCTTGTCGCCGGCAAGGGAAACGAAATGGAGAAGGAGGGGACGCGGAGGTAAAAACCCTAACCCTCTCTATTTTTTTATTTTTTGGTTGCGATTCAAAACTGAAGAAATGGAGACGAGCGTATACCTCTAAAACTCGAGATTGTTTTCTGCCTTGTCTGTATTGATTGAAATATTTTGGTTACAAACTCTCTGAATATCGAAAATCCTCCTTTATTACATTGCATTGCTTCGGCTTTTATAGCCGGGAAATTACAGATTTTCCTATTTCTAAAATGCATGAAATTGCTGTAAATCGCTGAGATTTGTTTCTGATTTTTGGCCGGATTCATTTGCATGCCTCGTACGTTTTTTATTGCTTCTGAAATTCCGTTGCGTTTGTTTCTGCCCCTGACGCTTCTTTTTTGTGTTGCATGTGAATCGTTGGAGGAGGGGGGACCAGAGGCACGTGGCCGGACGACGTGGCTGGTTGGGCTCGGGCGTGAGGCATCCGAAAAGGCGCGAGGTGAATCACATGCGCGCGTGGGAGTTGAGGAGGCGCGGACGCGTGGAGGCTCTAGAAGCTTCTCCGCGTTAATCTCGGCCGTCCGATGAGATCTCGATCCAAGGGCTAAGGCTGCGCGGTGCTAGGGTTTCAGCAGAGGCCTCTAGGGCTTCCGTCTTCCTGGGGTGATCTGGACCGTCAGATCTAGATCCAGATCTGACGGCTGAGATCGGGCTGCGCAAAACAATAGGGTGCATTAGGGTTTTCAATTGTGATCAGATTAGGGCTAGCTTATTCGGGCCAACGGGCCTTGTATTTTTTTGGGTTTTTATAATGTATAATGGACTGTAAAATTAAATAAACACTTGGGCTTTTATTATATTAATGTAAATCGGGCTTTTATTTATTAATGTTTTTGTTTTTTTCCAGATTTAATAATAATAATAATAATAATAATAATAATAATAATAATAATAATAATAATAATAATAATAATAATAATAATAATAATAATAATAATAATAATAATAAATAATAGGAATTATAATACTATATATGATAGTGGATAATAAGATAATAGCTATAATGCGGTTAAATAATACCAATATATGGTAATAGTATAATGAGATAATACTATTCGAATAATAATGGTAATAAAAGGTGGTAATAGTAATAATAATGGATAATAATATATAATAGTAAATAATGTATATATTGTTTTAAATTTTTTTCATTTCTTTTTTTGGTTTTTTTAATCGCAACATATATAATATCAAAGCCCATTACTAAAAGAAAAGAGGACGGGTTTAACACCCCGGACAAAATTAGTGATTACAGTTGCCCCCTTTGCTTATACTTGTAGAACAAGGATAAAGCAAAGACCATAGGCACAAATTTTGTCCGACTTCCCTGTTTGGATTCCGAGTCACCATGCACTTGAACTACTGGCGGTTCGAAAGCCGGTACGGGAAAATGCAACGGTCGTGGAGGCCTGAAGCTGTTTTTCTCATTTCAACACTTTTCAACCCTTCGAGGTCCGATCAAACAGATAATTAGCAGAAGCTCTATTCTCCAAGTGCCCGAACGGATAGGCGGGTTCTATTCTCCAAGAGCCTGAATAGAGAGGCCGGTTCTATTCTCCAAGAGCCTGAATAGATAGGCTGATTCTATTCTCCAAGAGCCTGAATAGATAGGCGGGTTCTATTCTCCAAGAGCCTGAATAGATAGGCCGGTCCTATTCTCCAAGAGCCTGAATAGATATGCGGGTTCTATTCTCCAAGAGCCTGAATAGATAGGCTGGTTCTATTCTCCAAGAGCCTGAATAGATAGGCCGGTTCTATTCTCCAAGAGCCTGGATAGATAGGCGGGTACCATTCTCCAAAAGCTCGAACGGATAGGCGGGTTCCATTCTCCAAAAGCTCGAACAGATAGGCAGGTTCCATTCTCCAAAAGCCCGAATAGATAGGCGGGTTCCCATTCTCCAAGAGCCTGAACGGATAGGCGGGTTCTATTCTCCAAAAGCCTGAATAGATAGCCCGGTTCTATTCTCCAAGAGCCTAAATAGATAGGCGGGTTCTATTCTCCAAGAGCCTGAATAGATAGGCCGGTTCCATTCTCCAAGAGCCTGAACGGATAGGCGGGTTCCATTCTCCAAGAGCCTGAACGGATAGGCTGGTTCTATTCTCCAAGAGCCTGAATAGATAGGCCAGTTCTATTCTCCAAGAGCCTGAATAGATAGGAGGGTTCCATTCTCCAAGAGCCTGAACGGATAGGCGGGTTCTATTTTCCAAGAGCCTAAATAGATAGGCCGGTTCTATTCTCCAAGAGCCTGAATAGATAGGCCGGTTCTATTCTCCAAGAGCCTGAATAGATAGGCGGGTTCCATTCTCCAAGAGCCTGAACAGATAGGCGGGTTCTATTCTCCAAGAGCCTGAATAGATAGGCCGGTTCTATTCTCCGAAAGCCCGAACAGATAGGCGGGTTCCATTCTCTAAAAGCCCGAACGGATAGGCAGATTTCCTTTTATGGGGAAAGCTTTCAAATACCTGTCGAAAGTAGGTAAAAAATATATGATGATGTGAGTTAGCATGCCCCTAATCCTAGGGAAGCCTAACTACAAGTGATGCATGAATTATGACATCAAAATGCTCGGATGCTTCTACTCTCCGAGTTGGTCAATCTTGACCTTCTTCTTGTCTCTTCTTCTTCTCAATCTCTTTTGGCTTTCTTATCTTTGCCAAATCTCGGTCTCTTGGTCTCTTCTTCGTCTCAATCTCTTTTGGCCTTCTCATCTTTGCCAAATCTTGGTCTCTTCTTAAAAGACAACGTAACACTTCTCGTAGTGCACGTTCTCAAAGCATTGCCCCCTATTCAAACCGGGTGCTCAACCTTTCTCTTCATCTTTACTCAATGCGACGAATCTTCTTTTCTCTCAACAACGGGGGAATCACATGCCCCCAAGTCCCTGAACTTTTCTGGAGTTCATTTTAGACTAGTCCATCCTGACCTTCTTCTTCTTAACCTCTTTTGGCTTTCGTACTTTCCAAATCCCAATCTTTTGATCTCTTCTCGAAAGATGATTGTTGACTTTCGCTGGTCAAACTGGACATAGCACTTCTCGTAGTGCTCATTCTCAAAACATTGCCCTCTTCTCAAACTGGGTGCTCAGCCATTCTCTTCATCTTTACTTAATGCGACGATTTTTCTCTTCTCAACAATGGGGGAAGCACATGCCCCCAAGTCCCTAAACTTCTTCTGGAGTTCATTTTCTGAAGTGCTCGAACACTTTAACTCTTTGGACTGGTCCATCTTGACCTTCTTCTTCTTTTCTTCTTTTCTGGCTTTCGTCCTTGCCAAATATCAATCTTTGATCTCTTCTCGAAATATAACTGCTGACTTTCCTTGGTCAGACTGGTCATAACACTTCTTGTTGCGCTTGTTCTTAAAACATTGCCCCCTTCTCAAACTGGGTGCTAAATTATTCTCTTCGTCTTAATTCAACATGACGACTTCATCTCTTCTCAACAATGGGGGAAACACATGCCCCCAAGTCCCTGAACTTTTCTCTTAAGTTCATCAAGGTCCAATTTCATCTTCTGAAGCAATCGAAACATTTCGACAAAAATTTGCTTCAAGTCCCTGAACTATAGCATGTAGGAACTTATTAAAATCTTCACCATAGCCACCGGCAAGCTGTCATTTGTATTCATGACATTGCATTCTAAACTTTATCCCCGAAGCAATGGGAATATTTTTGTGTTCAAAAAAGATTTAGGTTGCATCTTCTGATTTCAAAATGAGATGCATTTTCAAAAACTATACTTTCTTTTCAAATTAGGGATATATCAAGTCAAACTAAATACCCCGAATATCAAGTGCACGAACGACACTACCGTGGCTTACCACGGATTGCCTCAAGCATCATGTGTCTAGGAGACCTCGAAAGCTGAGCTGATGTCTGAAGATGTGACATACTCTTCAAGTTATTTCGGCTTTTAATCAATTAGATTTATCTTCTATAGGCTTCGCCTTTATCATTTCTTTATAATTTTGGGGAAGTCAACTCATCACATTCCTTTGGCTCAAAATAAATGATGGAGCAAACAACAAAACCCCGAGCTACTCGGCATTGTCATGATTTGAAAATATTACCATCACTCATGTAGCTAAAGTGAATGGTGCATAGCAACCTTATTGGTCTTTTTGCTACAGCGGAGTGCCCCAAAAATTCCACACTCGTATCCGAAAATGCCTATTACTAGGCTTCGGACATTGGAGTGCTTTTGTTAGGCTTAGTATTCTCGCTCTCTTGTCTTCTCTTTTCATTTTCTCTCTTTTTTTTTTCTTTTTTTCTTTTTTCTCTTTCTCTTATTTCTTTCTTTTCTTTTTCTTTTTCTCTCTTTTTCATTTTCATTTTCTTTTTCTCTTTTCTTTTTTCCTCTTTTATTTCTTTAAGCGTGGAAAATTTCTGGTTATTCTCCCGAATGCCCTAATTCTATGTGTATTTAATTAGGTGACCAAATTAACTTGGAGTGTAAGCCACATATTCATCATCTTCAAAGCTTTCGATTTCCACTAGACAAAGGCGGCTCGAAGTCAACCTTTGGGGTCAAGGTCAATGTCCTTGTGCAATTGATATACGGGGACTCAATAGGCAAATATATACACACAAAATGAAAAGGAAATTGAAACGTAATGCATCCTTTCATTGAAATTTAAAAACATGCAGTCTGAGGCCCTTACAAAAAATCTTTGCTACCTTCGGGCAAAGGGTAGCAAAGGTTTATTTCACACATCACTTCAAGGAAAAGATTAAAATGCAATGAAATGAAGACAAGCGGTCTTGGATACACTAAAACTCTTAAATACTGCTGAGCTGACCATCCATTCCACCCTTCAAACTTCTTCGAGGAACTCATGTGTTGAGTGTGTAAAAGTTCTATTATTTACACCCTTTTTAACCCATATTTCTGCTGCATTCAAGCATCATTGCATTGCATTTAGGTTAGTTTTCAATAAAACATCACAATTATATAAAAGGCACGGATTCTACTGAAAGATGGCTATTTTTGCAGGTATCTGTCACAGTAGATGTCGAAGGCAGGCGCAGGGCAGATAAGCAGGAGAGCTGAACTGGACAAGCAGCTGAAAAAGACGAACCTGTCATGGACCTGTCGTGACAGCATGGTGACAGCAGATTTATAAAGAGGAAAAGTGAAGTGGACCTCGATAGATAGAGAAAAATCTGCTCGTCTGTCGTGTGGAAGCCGAATATTTTTCCAAGCCCCGGATCAAAAGATATGTCAAGCCAAAGCTCAAGGAGAGGAAATCCCTAAAAGCAAGGATGCGGCTGGAAAGTAGGAGTCTTTAGAGATTTGGTCTTTATTAGAATCTTACTTTTAATTAAAGTTGTAATCCTTGTTACCTTAGATAACTTGAGCCCAAAGCTTATATAAGGGCATAGATTAAACCTAGGGCATGACTAAGACCCCATAACCGAAATCTAAACCCTGCCGTTTACCTGTCACCGATATGTTCTAAATTCCCCCTAGGGCTACGGGTTGTTTTGTAAAGTAGTTGCAAGGGTTGCTTTGTTTTAGGATTTTTCAAGTTCAATAAAATAAACTTCAAGTTCTTTTATCTTGGTTTTAATATCTTGCAAGAGCATCGGGAGAGCATTGTGAGGTTATCCATTTACTTAGCATCGGGAGAGTTAAGTATACGAAAGAGATAAGAGCGCGTTCTCTAGTTTATAGTTGAACCATCTCGTGCCTAGGGATAGGGCGAGGTTAAGTGGCTAAGGAAGAATTCATACACATCGGTGTTCATCCTTCGATTCACGCCGGGAGGTATCATCAAAGACGTGATCATCGACAGACTTGTGCCTAGGGATAGGGCAAGGCAGATCTGGGATTCTTGCCAAGCTTGAAGTACTGAGTTAGTGATCACTGCCGCGACAGCTAACGGACAGACGCCGCGACAGGTGCTGTCGGCGACGGGTGCGACGACAGAACTGGAGATCCTAAGCAATTCAATACCTGCACTACTGAGCAATTCAATACCAGCCCATTCTCTCTATCTTGATATTTCAATTCCTTTATTTACGTTTTTACAATATTATTCGTGACAACTTCTCATAATTATTTCCTTTACTTCGTGCAGTGAATTTAGGTGAAGCTATTAGCCCAATCCCTGTGGAGACGATATCCGATACTTCGTATCACTTTACTACTTGCGTCGTGTATACTTGCACTATAATTGCGATAGACTATTTTACACGCAACAAGTTTTTGGCGCCGTTGCCGGGGATTGGCAACATAACTACACCTTTCTTTCCTTGCACTTTTTGTTTTTATTTTCGTTTTTGTTTTTGTTTTTATTTTTATTTTCTTTAATTTTTCTTTTGTGTTTTAAACTCTTGCTTTTCACAAGGTTTTCCTGTTTATGCGCAGATCGAAAAGAGGTGAAGATCCTGAGTATAAATTAGATCCGGAGATCGAACGTTCCTTTAATCTCAAGAAACAGATTCGCCACCTCTTAGACCGAAACGAATACCTTGAGAAACAGCTAGAGCAGATGGCCCGTAATCAGCCTGTCGGTGATGATGTACCGCCTGTCGGTGACCCGCCTGCGGCAGGTGGACGACGGTCATGTCGTGACTACATGCTGAACGATCATGTAGAGCTGGAGACCACGCTGTCGGATATTGATGTTGACAACTTCGAGCTTAAACCTGTCATGTTTAGTATGATCAACAACGTCGGACAGTTCAGTGGTTCTGCAACAGAAGATGCCAGGGAGCATCTCAAAACGTTCCAGGAGATCTGTGGTTCGTTTAGACTGCCAGGAGTTAGTCCGGAGATACTGAGGCTTCGGTTATTTCCTCATTCATTGAGGGACAGAGCTAAAACTTGGTGGAATAAACTTACACCGGGTTCTATTATGACTTGGGCAGATTTAACTCGTGAATTTTTGTCTCGTTTTAATCCTTCACATTTAGCTGAGCGATTACATAATGAAATTGCTACTTTTCAACAGGAAGATGACGAGCCAATGCACGAGGCCTGGGACAGATTCACAACTCTTCTTCGAAACTGCCCAATGCATGGATTCCCCGTCTGGAATCAGGTAACTAAGTTTTATAATGCTGCTAACTTACAAACTCGCATTCGAATTGATTCTGCAACAAATGGACTATTATTGGATAAAGATCCGGACGAGGCCCTGCAAGTTTTGAAACATCTGGCTAAGAATGAGGAGCAGTTTCCAACCGCTAGAAGAGGAGGTAAACGGGTACTTGCTGTCAAGGACTATGAGGCCGACAGCACTATGAAATCGCAGGTAGCATTCCTTACTAAAGCCATGAAAAAGTTATTGAATGATGATGAACTACAAGGATTTGCTGTCGAGGAAGTTTGTGCTACTTGTGAGGGAAATCATAGTAGGGATGAGTGCCCAATAAATATAGAAGAGGGAAAATATGTTGGAAATTACAAGCCGAACTACAATTCCAACAACTATAATCCCAATTGGAGGAAGGATCCCAAATTCTCCTGGAGTAACCCAAACAACGCTCTGAATCCACAAGCGCATAATCAGAATCAGGGGGGTCCTAGATTGTTGACGCGACAGCATCTGCCGCAGAACCTGCCGCAGAACCTGCCACCTCAGCAACAACAGCAGCCACCACCTGCCACGAGTAGTATATTGGAGCAGACTCTGGCCACCTTTATGTCTCAGACTGGTACGTATATGGAGAATATTAATCAGTTTGTCAAGAAGACGGAAAACTTTATGGATGAAACCAAGATGAGAATGACAAACCATGAGGCTACCTTGAAATCTCTAGAGACACAAATGGGTCAGGTGTCGCAGTATATTAAGCCAAGGCAGAATGGAGGTTTCCCTAGTAATACTGAAAATGCTAGACCACCCCACATGAGCAATGTAAGGCAATTACTACTAGGAGTGGGAAAAAGTTACCAGGGCCGGAAAAAGAAGCTGAAACAGAAAAGGAACCTGCCTTGGATAAACCTGCCGAGGAAGCTGCCCCGACAGGTGATAAACAGACTGCTGCCGATGAGCCTGTCACGACAGCAGAAGCGACAGAGGAGAAGAAAGATGAATACCGTCCTCAGATTCGCATGCAGTGGGAAGGACGCATTGCTGATTACTGTCCTCCACCACCTTTTCCGCAACGGATACAGCAAACTAAGCATGAATCTCAACTTAAAAAGATTTATGATATTTTTAAACAGGTTCATATTAATATTCCGTTGTTAGATGCTGTTAGGGAGATGCCCGGTTACGCTAAATTTCTCAAGGATGTTATGTCGAAAAAATCTAAACTTGGGGAATTTGAAACGGTAAAGATGACAGAAGGTTGCATGAGTATTCTTCATCGGCAGCCACCCCAGAAAAAGAAGGATCCGGGGAGCTTCATCATACCTTGCGTAATTGGTGACAGATTTGTGGGTAAGGCATTATGTGATCTTGGTGCTAGTGTTAATCTAATGCCCAAATCTGTTTTTCAGAAACTAGGTATTGGCAAGGCGCGGCCCACGACAGTTACCCTACAGCTAGCCGACCGCTCTTACGTTCACCCCGAGGGAAAAATTGAAGATATTTTGGTAAGAGTGGATAAGCTTATATTTCCTGCTGACTTTCTTATTTTAGATTGTGAGGCAGATGAGAACGCACCAGTCATCCTTGGGCGACCCTTCTTAGCCACGGGAAGATCATTGATTGATGTGGAGAAAGGAGAACTCACCATGCGCGTGAACGATCAAGAAATTAAGTTGAATGTTCTCCAGGCAATGAAACATGCTGATGTGGATGAGGAATGCAAGGCCATCATTGAGGTGACCTTTGATCAACCCTGCATCAGGTCGGGCTGCCGTGATAGAAAATTTGGTCACTGCTGCGACAGCCATCTACAGACCTGTCACGACAGCAATGACGACAGCGACGACGACAGCACCGACGACAGCGACTCCTCTGAATCCGATACATCTGATACTGAAGGTCATGAGGAGGTAGACTAGTTAGACCATCGTCCAGGTAAGTTATTCGAACCTTTGAATTACACTTCGGATAACCATTTAATCCAAAAGCCATCTACTGCTGAACCACCTGTCTTAGAACTTAAGCCCCTGCCCGGGCAGCTTAAATATGCTTATCTTGGTTGTGATGACACACTGCCCGTAATCATCTCTGCTAAGCTGCCGCAGGAACAGGAACGACAGCTGATCGACATGTTAAGGCAGCACAAGAAGGCGATTGGATGGACGATAACAGACATTCAAGGCATTAGTCCGGCGTTATGCATGCACAAAATCCTCCTTGAGGAAGATCATAAGCCGACTATAGATGCCCAAAGGCGGTTAAACCATGCGATGAAGGAGGTAGTGCGTAAGGAAATCATTAAATGGTTAGATGCTGGCATTATATACGCCATCTCCGGTAGCAAATGGGTAAGCCCGGTGCAATGTGTTCCCAAGAAAGGAGGCATGACCGTGATAACCAACGAAAACAATGAGTTAATCCCAACCAGGACTGTGACCGGTTGGAGGGTTTGTATGGACTATCGGAAGCTTAACAAAGCTACCCGAAAGGATCACTTTCCTTTACCCTTTATTGATCAAATGCTTGATAGATTAGCGGGTAAGCCTTACTATTGTTTTCTTGATGGTTACTCAGGTTACAATCAAATTGCTATCGCACCAGAGGATCAAGAGAAAACGACTTTCACCTGCCCCTACGGAACATACGCATTTAGGAGGATGCCATTTGGACTCTGTAACGCACCTGCCACCTTCCAAAGGTGCATGATGGCTATATTCTCCGACATGGTTGAGGACTTCCTTGAGATTTTCATGGATGATTTCTCTGTCTTTGGAGACGATTTTGAGAGTTGCCTCGGCAACTTACAAAAGGTACTTGAAAGATATGAAAAAGCTAATCTCGTTTTAAATTGGGAAAAATGCCACTTTATGGTGGATGAGGGGATAGTTCTTGGCCATAAGATTAGCTGCCGTGGGATAGAAGTCGACAGGGCCAAAATAGAGGTAATTGAGAAGCTGCCGCCGCCAACCACAGTCAAGGGCATTAGGAGTTTTCTAGGGCATGCTGGTTTTTATAGGAGATTTATTGCGAATTTCTCAAAAATCACGAAGCCCCTATGTCATCTCTTAGAGCAGAACCGACCCTTTGACTTTAATGAAGAATGTACTGAAGCATTCAAGGTTCTGAAGGAAAAGCTAGTGACAGCCCCCATAGTACAGCCACCAGACTGGACACAACCATTTGAGATCATGTGTGATGCCAGTGACTATGCTGTCGGGGCAGCACTTGGGCAGCGCAAGGACAGGCTGTTTCATGTCATATACTACGCCAGTAAAACATTGAATGATGCCCAAGTGAACTATACCACCACAAAAAAGGAGCTGTTAGCTGTGGTGTTCTCCATCGACAAGTTTCGTTCTTATATACTTGGAACGAAGGTAATAGTGCACACCGATCATTCTGCCCTTAAGTACTTATTCACAAAGAAGGATGCAAAGCCTAGGTTGATACGATGGATCTTGCTATTACAAGAGTTCGACCTTGAAATCAAAGACAAAAAGGGGACAGAGAATCAGGTGGCAGATCACTTGTCGAGGTTGGAGAAGGGACAGAGTCTACCATTCGATGAGATACACATACTAGAGACCTTCCCAGATGAGCAGCTCTTTGCTGTCGCAATCGCTGTCGCGACAGCCATGGCGGCAGGTAAGTCTTCTGACCTTCCTTGGTATGCTGATTTCGTTAATTTTATAGTTAGCGGAATATTACCTTCTGATCTTAATTATCAAGCCAGGAAGAGGTTCCAAAATGATGTTAAGCATTATTATTGGGACGAACCTCTTCTTTTCAAAATGTGCGCAGATCAGGTTATAAGGAGGTGTGTACCACAAG
Organism: Hibiscus tridactylites; assembly: GCA_958450335.1. NCBI lineage: Eukaryota > Viridiplantae > Streptophyta > Magnoliopsida > Malvales > Malvaceae > Hibiscus > Hibiscus tridactylites. The sequence continues at coordinate 20,775,925 of OY288282.1, forward strand.
AAGAACAAGAAGACATTCTCCATCACTGTCATGCTTCACAATATGGAGGACATTTAGGAGGAAACAAAACTGCTGCCAAGGTGCTGCAGTCAGGGTTCTACTGGCCGACACTATATAAAGATGCACAGGACTTTTACAAGAACTGTGACAGGTGCCAGCGGACAGGTAACATCTCGAGGAGAAACGAGATGACACTGCAGAATATCCTAGAAGTCGAGATCTTTGACGTTTGGGGGATTGATTTTATGGGACCTTTTCCATCTTCATGTGGAAATCTTTACATCCTCCTAGCAGTGGATTATGTCTCCAAGTGGGTAGAAGCAATCGCAACTCAAAAGAATGATGCCAAAACGGTCCAAAAGTTTTTGCACAAAAACATCTTTTCTAGATTTGGCATCCCTAAGGCGATTATCAGTGATGAAGGGAGACATTTCGATAATAGGGTAATTGCTGCCGCCTTGAAGAAATATGGTGTCAAGCACAGGATCGCGACAGCATACCACCCACAGACCAATGGACAGGCTGAGATATCCAACAGGGAAGTGAAGAACATTCTTGAAAAGATGGTTAAACCAACTAGGAAAGATTGGTCTCTACTTCTGAATGATGCATTATGGGCATACAGGACAGCTTTCAAGACTCCATTGGGCATGTCTCCATACAGTTTGATTTATGGGAAAACCTGTCACCTGCCTATCGAGATAGAGCACAAGGCATATTGGGCAATCAAGGCAGTAAACATGGACTTGGACAAGGCAGGCCAGAAAAGGCTGTTAGATTTGAATGAGATCGATGAAATACGGACGATGGCCTACGACAACGCAAGAATATACAAGGAGAAAACAAAGAAGTGGCATGACAAGAAGTTGCTGCCACGTCAGTTCTGCCCAGGGCAGCTTGTGTTGTTGTTTAATTCTAGGTTGAAACTCTTCCCAGGGAAGCTTAAATCTAGATGGTCTGGCCCGTTCCAAGTGGTTCAAGTTTTTCCCCATGGTGCCATTACAATTCAATCATTAAAGGACGGGCACCAATTCAAAGTCAATGGACAACGCCTCAAGCATTATCAGGGGACTGAAGCCCCAGGAATACAGGAAGTGGTTACTTTAGGTGATGCCCCACAAGGCATCCCTAATTTAACCTAATTTTTATTTTTATTTATTTTATTATTTATTATTATTTATTAGGAAATTAGGTTTATTTCATTCGAATAACGTTTTGTTTTTCAAATTTCAGTTTTTAGGAATAAAGGAGTCAAGAAGAAAAGGAGAAGTGACCCAAGCCCACCGCCCACCCATCAGCCCAATAAAGCCCATTTATGATAACCTGTCGTTTCAGCTGACGGCGCAGACGGACTTGACAGGCTGTCAACAGGCTGACACTGCAGACGCAGAAGCGTGCGGCAGACGCACAGCAGACACATAAATGCGAGTCAGACGCGTCAGACACGCTATATTCAATCTGCCGCCCCGTTATTCCCGCCTGCCGTTGCGGCATTAAATGGGCAGCTACTCGACCGCTATATAAACCCCTTCCCCTTTTCATTTTTTCCTCACTTCTGATTTTTCTCTCTTGTTATTCTCCTCTAGTTTTATCTATTTTCTTTCTTTTTCAGCCCTTGCAACCAAAATGTCATCACGACAAACCCGTCAGAACCCTGCTGCCGCTTCTTCTTCAGCAGCAGCATCCCCGTTCGCTAAAAAGGAGCTATGGGAAGAGCGTGGCTTTATATACAACAGAGATGCCCCCCATATGGGACTCCGGCCGTTCATCATGCAGGCCATAACAGCACAACTTTGGGAGGATTTTGCCGAGCAGCCGGCAGAGCTTAATGATACTTTGGTCCGAGAATTTTATGAGGCCATCGACAGCAAAACGGCGACATCTGTCACCGTCCGAGGAGTGGCAGTTCCCTTCACCGCCAGCAGCATCAACCATGTGTACGGCCTCTTCTTTGGCCCCAATGATGATGCTCACCAACAATTTTGGGACACCCTCGACGCTGCTGGACATGATGCTGTCATGAGGGAGTTGACAGAGGCGGGAACGACATGGAGCACCAGTAAGAAGAACCCCAACTCCGTCAATAGGGCGCAGCTACTCCCTGAGGCAAAACTATGGAACGCTTTCATCAAAAAGCGTATCCTGCCCTCGTCCCACCACACGACAGTCAACTGACAGCGGCTGGCCCTTATCCACTCCATTATGCACAACAGGCCCATCAATGTGGGCAGATACATGAGGGACAGCATCCTCGATTGTGCTTTCCGCACAGACTCACGACTCTGCCTGCCGTTCACCATCACCGCCCTCTGCCGCTGTGCTGCCGTACCAGAGGAGCCCTCCGACAAAATCAAGAAGGGCAGCGGCTGGACAGACAATAACATCTCCAGCCTCATGGAGGTCATAGTCGTATCGCCACTCAATGCCTTCGACCCCAACGCCCCTCCTGCTGATTCCGATGATGAACCTGCCACCGAACCTGCCCCAGAAGCTGCCACCAACACCGCTCCGGCAGATCAGAACGCCCACATCCTTGCTGCCATCCTGAGGGTAGAGGAGCGCCAAATGGGTTTGATGACCTTCATCCGTGACTTCTCAAATGCAACGGTAAATTTCATCACTAATACTTTGAATTACTCGGATGTCATCTTCCCCACCTTCCCCGCCCATTATTTCAATAAAAATTTAAGTTTTTATTAATTTTTTCCTTTACTGCTGCCTGCCTTTATATTTTGTGATTTGTTTTTCTTTCTTTTATTTTTCATGTCATTTTGCATTGAGGGCAATGCAATCCTCGAGTTTGGGGGTGGCAACCCTCCATTCTAATGGAGTCTTAGTACATATTTTATTAATTGTTGTGTTATTTATTTAAGTTCTTTTAAAAAAAAATTTAGAAAATTTAAACTGTTGGCTTAAAACTGTGAAGTTAACTTACCTGTCATGACGGCTCTGTCGTGGCAGCATCTTTAGGACAGGTTAAGGAAAAGTTTAGAGCCTTTCTATAGTTCTGAAAACTTAAACACTTTTGTGACTGTTATATTGCTTAGATTTCTTTTAGCCAAACTAGAATAGGAAGCTTAGAACTTGGATAGCCCCTAGAGGTGCCTAACACTGGCTCTAGGAAAGAAGTTTAGCAAAAGAGAATCAAAAACCTAGAGGTGCCCGAAACCGGCTCTAGGAAGCTAACTAGAGGTGCCCGAAACTGGCTCTAGAAAAACTTAGCTTGAAAATAGAAGAAAAAGAAGCATGAAAATGTGCCTTCTAAAAAAATAAACTTTGGCATAAAAATTTGAGTTAAGGAGTTGAATATTCTAGTGAAACTAAGAGAATCTTAGCATATAACTGTTCACAAGCATGCACACACTGCACGAGAGCTATAGGGAGATTCCGGACAGATCCTAACCTTTCCGACAGGTTGCTGCCGCCATAGAGAATGAGCGACAGGTCAGGGACAGTTCACTGTTTGAAGGCCAACACAAAAATTTTCAGTTTTCTTTTAAGTCTTCATTGCTTGAGGGCAAGCAAAAACTTGAGTTTGGGGGTGTGTTGAGTGTGTAAAAGTTCTATTATTTACACCCTTTTTAACCCATATTTCTGCTGCATTCAAGCATCATTGCATTGCATTTAGGTTAGTTTTCAATAAAACATCACAATTATATAAAAGGCACGGATTCTACTGAAAGATGGCTATTTTTGCAGGTATCTGTCACAGTAGATGTCGAAGGCAGGCGCAGGGCAGATAAGCAGGAGAGCTGAACTGGACAAGCAGCTGAAAAAGACGAACCTGTCATGGACCTGTCGTGACAGCATGGTGACAGCAGATTTATAAAGAGGAAAAGTGAAGTGGACCTCGATAGATAGAGAAAAATCTGCTCGTCTGTCGTGTGGAAGCCGAATATTTTTCCAAGCCCCGGATCAAAAGATATGTCAAGCCAAAGCTCAAGGAGAGGAAATCCCTAAAAGCAAGGATGCGGCTGGAAAGTAGGAGTCTTTAGAGATTTGGTCTTTATTAGAATCTTACTTTTAATTAAAGTTGTAATCCTTGTTACCTTAGATAACTTGAGCCCAAAGCTTATATAAGGGCATAGATTAAACCTAGGGCATGACTGAGACCCCATAACCGAAATCTAAACCCTGCCGTTTACCTGTCACCGATATGTTCTAAATTCCCCCTAGGGCTACGGGTTGTTTTGTAAAGTAGTTGCAAGGGTTGCTTTGTTTTAGGATTTTTCAAGTTCAATAAAATAAACTTCAAGTTCTTTTATCTTGGTTTTAATATCTTGCAAGAGCATCGGGAGAGCATTGTGAGGTTATCCATTTACTTAGCATCGGGAGAGTTAAGTATACGAAAGAGATAAGAGCGCGTTCTCTAGTTTATAGTTGAACCATCTCGTGCCTAGGGATAGGGCGAGGTTAAGTGGCTAAGGAAGAATTCATACACATCGGTGTTCATCCTTCGATTCACGCCGGGAGGTATCATCAAAGACGTGATCATCGACAGACTTGTGCCTAGGGATAGGGCAAGGCAGATCTGGGATTCTTGCCAAGCTTGAAGTACTGAGTTAGTGATCACTGCCGCGACAGCTAACGGACAGACGCCGCGACAGGTGCTGTCGGTGACGGGTGCGACGACAGAACTAGAGATCCTAAGCAATTCAATACCTGCACTACTGAGCAATTCAATACCAGCCCATTCTCTCTATCTTGATATTTCAATTCCTTTATTTACGTTTTTACAATATTATTCGTGACAACTTCTCATAATTATTTCCTTTACTTCGTGCAGTGAATTTAGGTGAAGCTATTAGCCCAATCCCTGTGGAGACGATATCCGATACTTCGTATCACTTTACTACTTGCGTCGTGTATACTTGCACTATAATTGCGATAGACTATTTTACACGCAACACAACCTCCCGAATGTCCATCAATTCCTGGACCAATTGCTTAAATTCTAAGCAACTCTGAATTTCATGCCCCGCAGTTTGGTGGTACTCGCAAAATGATCCATGGCCATCATATGCCCCCATTTGGACCCTTCTCAAGTCAGCTTCTAACTTAGCAAAACTTTCTTCCATTTGCCTCCTTTGGTGGCGAGTAAAGTGTGGGTGCGGAATCTTCGGTAGTCACAAATGCTGCCATGACCCCGAACAATTAATTTCATGATTTAATGATGTAATGCATGAAATGTGTATGCATAACTAAAACAAATGAATGAAGGCAACAAATTAAAAAACACAAAATCGAATGCAAGGAAATGCTGATTCGACGAACATCCTCATTAAACAACTTTCCACAACGGAGATCAAGTCTTGTTGCAACGAGGTAAGAAATACATAGGGTACGATTTTCAATAAATTTTCTCGTCCCCTCTTTCTAAATTAGCGCGCTCCGGGAGCCTCGCTGCTATGGACTCTTTTCTCCCGTTTGTGAAAGTTTTCAACTTTATACTGTTCTCGAATCAACACCTCGTATGAGAATGCGATGAGTATGCAAAAATAAGCAAAATAAGACAATAAGGCAACTGGGTTAGTATCAACAATAATGAATACTGAATAAAACAAGCAAAAGGAAACACATCAAAGCAAATTAACGATGCAAGACCTAATAGCATGAATTCTAATTCTACGGTTATCCGCATGGCTCTAATCGGGGTGGGCTTTTTAAATTCTCACTCATGTGGTTCAGTTCTAACAAGGGTACCCGAACCTATCTTATCACCTACTAAGGTAACAAGAACCCCAATTCTGGTCCATTACAAGCTTGCAAACTGGTTTTGGTTCGAGGGAAAGCACGACCTAATGACGTGGAGGGCTGCTCACATGTCAAAGGCGTGGATTCCGGAAGTGAATTACCGACCCGTGGAGGGAGACTCACGTGGGTATGGGCGTTTCACTCCAACTTAAAGGACGAAGCTCGGGTATAGAGCCTAATGCGTGATGCAGCACATGTAGGTGATTCCTTTGAAATTAAATGAAAATTAATTCAAGACCACCAATTATCGAAGCTCGTATACTTAAAGTCTTATTTTCAAAGAAGAACCATCTCGTTAAAGTCAAATTATATTCCAAAAATTTCCATCATTAAAAGCAACAATTATTTCTTTGGCCTAACTCTCTTTTTGTTTTGAAAAACAAAATTTGTCCCCAGCAGAGTTGCCATGCTGTAACAAGGTTTTTTTTTTCTCAATCCATGTTCCCCATTTTTGTTGAAAACATTTAATCTGAAAGGGGGAATTTTAAAAACAATTCGATTCGGGTTTGGAAAAATCCCTTTAAAAGAAAATCTTTTTTTCTTGGTTTGGAGTCGCCACCGGCCACTATGGTAGGCCAGACACCATAAAAACAGAAAACCAGAGATTTGTTTGAAAGGGTTCGGGAGTTGGTTACGTGTGGGGAAGGGTTAGCACCCCCATCACGCCCGGAAATCGGTACCAAAACAATTGTTGCTTTTCAATGATGGAAATTATCTAGAATTTAAAAGGAATTTAATTAGTGGTTCTAGATTGAAAATTGGGCCTTAATCACGAGCTTTTTCAAATCAGTGGCTTCGAATTAATTAAACATTTAATTAAAAAGGATGACGGTACACCGGACCAAAGACTAAACCGACATCATATAAGACTGTCTGCCGTGTTAGTTTAGGGTTCGGATCTCGTACGTCACCTTTGTGCATGATGCAAACAGATAAATATGGTGCTATGGTCTTGTCCGTTTTAATTACGAATTTACCTTTAGACGATTCGAATTGATCCGTGTAACGCCCCGGTTTTGGGCTTGGAAGTCTTGGGCGTTGACCGGTTGGTCAAAGTGCTGTTCGAATCGTAAGAGGTTAAATTAGGAAAGCCTAGTTCGGGTTGCATTAAAAATATGGAAAAATGTTCTAAAATCATCTTTTATTATATTTAAGTGAACTGTGAAATCAATTTTGGAAAATGAGTTTCGGAAGTGTGACATTTTGGCTAGTGACCAAAATGTAATTTTTGAAAGTTTGGTGGCTATTTTATAAAGGGTTGAAACTTTGAATCTTTAAGGAGCTATTTACCCAAAGGGAGTTTCTCCAGCTTTTTTCTAAGATATTTTAACACATAATTCTGATTTTAAAAGAATCAAAAGGAGGGAAAATCTATTTTTTAGCTATTTTCTCATTTAACTACCTATTTTCTTCCTATCTTTTTCTCTCAACCCAAACACTCAATTTCCAGAGATCTCATTCTGATTTTCTCACCTAAAATCCTTCTTTCAACTCTCAATTGATTGCAAATCATTGTGTCTTCAAAACCTCTTCAATTGCTTCAAGTTTCATCAAGCTTTTCTATTCCAAAAAGAGGAGAAACTCAAGTTTGGAGGTAAGAACGTCCTTCTCCTCTGAACTTCAAGTTTTTTAATGAAATTCCTAAAGTTTTCAATCCTAAATTGATGTTTGATTAAAGGTTTGAAGGTTGATTTATGGATCTTGGCTAATTATGCAAGATTTTGATGATTTCACATGATTTTCGTTTGATCTGTTAAATCTGTGTTTTGAGAAGTGTTTTTCATGTTAAATGATCATTAAATTGATGTGGAAATGAGTCTTGATTGATGCAATCCCGGATAGGTTGAGTTTCCTAATTTTAGCTTGTGTTTTAAGGTAGCTTTTGTGGTGATCTTGTGGATCTGGTGTTGCTGGAGGTATAAGGATGGTTGTAGGTTGTTTTTAGATGTTAAATGATGTTAATGGAAGTGAGGTTTTGCTGGTTTGTGGCTGGGCTTTGTTTAGAAGTGTTTCGGATGCATTTTCGGTTGTGTTTGGTGGCCGAAAATGGAGGTTTAGTGAGAGCAGCGAGTTTAGATGCTTTCATTGAAGCAATTAATGCATGACGATGCATTAATCCTCTGCTTTAATGTGTTGAAACAGGGGAGGCATCCTTGGATCCAAGAATTGTTGATCCGGAGGCTTGATTTGGTGCTTTGGCTTGAAGCAAAGTGGAAACCGGTGAGTGGATTTGTGAAAATGGTTTTCGGCTTTGAAACCAAGGTTTTGGGAGCTTAGTTTAAGTCTAAACAACTTTGCTAAGCTCAAGTGTAAGTTTTCGGATTACTCTCTTAAGTGGTGGCCATGTTTTGATGTAATGTAAAATGATGATTTTGCATGATTTGGTTACTGTTTTGAAAGCATGATTAAGCATGTTAATTGCTGATGTTTTAGCATGATTTATGCTGATGTTTTAAGCCATGTGTTGAAGGTGACTCTAGGTAGGAGTACCTTGTTTTTATGCATTGTTAAATGATGATTTAATGCTTTGAAATGCATGATGAAATGGCTTGGTTTAAATGCTTTAAAACAGTGGATTACATGATGTATAAAGTGTGTATTGGCAAGTGATGGTTTGTAAAAGTGAAGGTCACTAAGGTGGTTAAAAGTCCTTGAGTGAGCCTTGTTATCTAAGATCATCAAGGTGGTTAAAAGTCCTTGGATGAATCTTGTTGCGGACTCTAAGGTGGTTAAAAGTCCTTAGGTGCTCCTTTCCATGGTGTTTAAAAGTCCATGGGGCCAAGGTGTTTAAAAGTCCTTGGGGCCAAGGTGTTTAAAAGTCCTTGGGGTAATTCAAGCTACGGACACAAAGGTGGTTAAAAGTCCTTGTGTGGTCCTTTCATGGTGTTTAAAAGTCCATGGCCAAGGTGTTTAAAAGTCCTTGGGGCCAAGGTGTTTAAAAGTCCTTGGGGAAAGTTGTTGAACTTGATTTCATAAATGAAATGTTTCACTTGAGCCAATATGACATGTATAGTACATTGAGATGCATGAGATGCATGTTTAAATGTTTACGCTGAAGCATGAGATGCTTGTTTAAATGAAATGTGGAAGCATGATATTGCTTGATTTAAAGTATGCTTTGAGCATGTGTAAAGGTTGTTTACAAGCATGATTTACAAATGGTTTTAATTGCATTATTGAACGGTTTTTATAGAGCACTCCTCACTAAGCTTTGGCTTACGCTCTCTCGTTTTCTTGATTCAATAATGCAGAGCATTAGAGTACATTGAGGGCAGCAAGTGGAGGCAAGCAAACAAGTGCAAGTAAAGCTCAATGTATGGAAGGTTTTGTTAAACATTTAGCTTTTGTATGTTTTGGCAATGGGGGACCAATGTATATGTTTTGGGAGGTGTTTGAGACTCCCTATGGTTGTTAAATGTTGTTGTGGTTGCTGGATTTTGGATTGATTTCCTATTGCTTGCTTATGAAGGTTTATTGGTTGAATGATAGCTTAAGTAGGAAGCATGCCTATAGAATTGGGGCTTTTTGCTTGTGATGTTATTTTGTTGAATTGATGATGCTCATATGTCCTAAATGTGTTTATTTGCATGCTGGTAAAGTTTGGTGATGTTTGGAGCATGTTTGAGTGTCCAATTGCATGATTAGATATGCTTGTTTGCTGAATTTTGTGCAGGCGTTTCGGAACAGGGGTGTACCGTTTCGGAACGGGTGCCTTGCATGAACCCAGGCGTACGAAACGGTATACACCGTTTCGAAACGGTTTGGCCTCTGCCGAAGCCACGTTCCGGAACCCGTTTCGGAACGGCCCGTGTTTCGGAACAGGGCTAGCCTGTTTCGGAACGATCGACCGTTAGAGGGCTGACATGGTAGTTATATGTTTTGAAATGTTTGCATTTTGGTCCTGAATCTTGTATGATCAATTGCATGAGCTGTGGATGTCCTTTTGAGCTGAAATTTCACAGAGAAGCATGAAACCTGTCTAATTTCATGATGGTAACTTTAATTTGGGATAAATCCCTTAATTTATCAGAATTTACAATTTGGTCCCTAAGTTGTAATTTGTTCAATTGGGTCCCTGTTTGATCTCTGATGTTTGTGATCTTTTAACATGTTGTTTGTATGATCACAATTAAGGTTAATGTGCATCTAGACAAGATTAAAAAGAAAAAAAAGGGTAGTTAATCAAGGTTGACTTTTGGGTTGACTTTGGTTTTCCCCGTGTGACTTTCTTAATTCGGGTCAACCGTCTAGACCGGGTTAAGGGGGTTACATTTGGTGGTATCAGAGCTGAGTTCTCGAGTAATTGGGAATGTGTGTATGCATGATTGAAGCATGGTTTGGTTGGTATGCTTGTTGAGTGAAAGCATGTTTAGTGATTTGTGATGATGATGTGTATGTGATGCATGTTGTGATGATGCATGATGAGGGTACCCATTGCCAAACAAAAGCTAAAGAGATAATGTTGTTTTTGAAGGAAATTGAGCTTGAATACTTGGAATTTGCTTACCTTGCTGGTCCTGACTTGTTTTATTTTGTATTGTTATGCATGGTAAAGTATGGCACCACGTAGAGAGTTAAGGAGTAGCGTGAGAGCTACGACCCCGGAAGGGAATGTGAATGATGAGCACACGGGTAGTGCTGTGATACCTCCTCCTCCACCTGGTGGTGGTGGTGCGGAGAGGGGAAGAGCTGGAGCTGAGGTAGCTGGTGCTGGAGCTGCGGGGCCTGAGGTTGGTCAGGGGCAAGCGATGCCTGACATGTCTGTGCTGGTACAAGCTATTGCGGGTGCGTTTCGAGCATCAGTAGCTGGAGCTCAAGGAGCTGGGCATCAGGGAGATGCTGGTGCTAGACTACCCTTGGAACGTTTGCGCAGTCTTGGTGGGACTGAGTTTAGGGGTATGTCAGCTGAGAGGTCAGAAGCGTGGCTGGAGAGTACCAAGCGTGTCTTGGGACAGATGAGTTGCACTGATGTGCAAAAGCTGGGATGTGTGGTGTCACTGCTGCAAGGTGATGCTTATACGTGGTGGACGACCACAATCTCTGGGATGGCTGATGCTGATGTTACTTGGACGTTCTTTCAGCATGCGTTTAAGAGGAGATATCTGGGAGTTAGATATCTGGATGAGAAGAAGCGTGAATTCATGTCTCTGACCCAAGGGAGCATGAGTGTGGCTGAGTATGAGGTACAGTTTGTACGTCTTAGCCAGTATGCACCGGAGCTGATACCTGATGAGCGCGAGAGGTGCGAAAGGTTCCGTTATGGCTTGGTGACGGAAGTTAAGACCTATATGTTGGCTACGGAGTACAATGATTTCGATGTGTTGGTTAGTCGATCCAAGGACATTGAGATGAATCTGAGTTTGTCTGCTAAAGGTGCTGGAGCTAGTTCTGGGAAGAGGGCTGCTGAGTATAGTTCCGGTTGTCGGAACAAGAGAGGGCGTGATCAGAGGTTTCAGTCCTCGTCTAAGAGAGGTGGAGGTGCACCTGCTAGGGGTGGCAATGCTAGAGCTGACCCTAGTGCTTGTTGGATTTGCGGATCCCGTGGTCACTTGAGGCGTGACTGTCCTCGTGCTGGGAGGGAGGTGCAAGCTCCTGTGATGGCAGCTGGTTATGAGTGCTGGAACTGTGGTTCAGCTGATCATTTGAGATGTGATTGTCCGAGGATGGCTGGTGGTCAAGAGCGTGCTCCTGTTGTTGCAGCACCGCAGAGAGGTCGTGGGCGCGGCCGTGGTAATTTTCAGAGGCGAGAGGAAGGTGGTCGCGGAGTAGCTCATGTTGTGGCTATTCAACCTGAGGGTGGAGGCCAAGCGAGGGTGTATGCTCAGCGCGAAGGAAGGAATGATGCTGATGTGATTGCAGGTACCTTTACTTTGCAATCCTTGTCATTGCTTTCTTTGATTGATTCTGGATCTACGCATTCATACATTCTTCGTGAGCATGCTGAGTTGCTTGGTTTGCCTGTTGAGTCTTTGGATGTTGGTGTTAGAGTCACTAGTTCTTTTGGTGAAACTGTTGTGACTCGTAAGCTTTATAGAAGGTGTCCTTTGGTTGTTCAAGAGCATGTCTTTCATGTTGATCTTATGGAGTTGCCCTTTTATGGTTTTGATGTGATCCTTGGTATGGATTGGCTTCCTGAGCATCGTGCTGTTGTGGATTGTGAGAATAAGCGGGTTTCGCTTAAGCTTGCGGATGATTATGAAGTGGTGGTGGTTGGTGAGAATGTGAAGTTTCTTGCCAATGTTGTTTCTACCTTGGAGGCGAGCAGGATGCTGAGGCAAGGTTGTGAAGCTTTTCTAGCTTTTGTGATGAATCCTAGTTCGAAGGAGCTGAGGGTGCAGGATATCAGGGTTGTGAAGGAGTTTCCTGATGTTTTTCTTGAGGAGTTGCCTGGTTTACCTCCTAATCGCGAGGTGGAGTTTGGTATTGAGCTGTATGAGAATACCACTCCTGTGTCCATTACTCCCTATAGAATGGCACCTAAGGAGCTGAAGACGCAGTTGCAAGAGTTGCTTGATCGTGGTTTCATCCGGCCGAGTGTTTCGCCTTGGGGTGCTCCTGTCTTGTTTGTGAAGAAGAAAGATGGCACGATGAGGATGTGCATTGATTACCGTCAGCTGAACAAGTTGACTATCAAGAATCGGTATCCTTTGCCGAGGATTGATGATCTCTTTGATCAATTTTGGGGAGCTGCTGTGTTCTCTAAGATTGACTTGAGGTCAGGGTATTATCAGTTGAAGGTGAAGGATGTGGATGTGCCTAAGACAGCTTTCAGGACAAGGTATGGGCATTATGAGTTCCTTGTGATGCCGTTTGGTCTGACAAATGCTCCTGCTGCTTTCATGGACATGATGAATCGTGTTTTTCATGAATACCTGGACAAGTTCGTTGTGGTGTTCATTGATGATATCCTTGTGTACTCGCGTACTGAGGAAGAGCACGAAGAGCATTTGAGGATTGTGTTGCAAGCTTTGTTGGAGAATCAGCTTTATGCTAAGTTGAGCAAGTGTGAGTTCTGGCTTAGAGAGGTGGTTTTCCTTGGACATGTGGTCTCAGCTGAGGGGATTCGTGTTGATCCTCAGAAGATAGAAGCAGTGATGAACTAGAAAGTTCCTAAGTCTGTTCAGGAGGTTCGTAGTTTCCTTGGTTTGGCAGGATACTACCGAAGGTTTGTGGATGGTTTTTCCAAGATTGCTGCTCCTTTGACGAAGTTGCTGCAGAAAGATGTTAAGTATGAGTGGACAGAAGCGAGGCAGCAAGCTTTTAAGAAGCTGAAGATGGCTTTGACGCAAGCTCCTATCTTGATTCAGCCTGAATCAGGGAAAGAGTTCGTAGTCTACAGTGATGCATCCTATGTTGGTTTGGGGTGTGTGCTGATGCAAGAGGGTAAGGTTGTGGCTTATGCGTCGCGGCAGTTGAAGGTGCATGAGCGCAATTATCCTACGCATGATATTGAGCTGGCTGCAGTGGTTTTTGCTCTGAAGATCTGGAGGCATTATCTGTATGGTGAGAAGTGTATTGTGTACACGGATCACAAGAGTTTGAGGTATCTGATGTCTCAGAAGGAGTTGAATCTCAGGCAGCGACGTTGGTTGGAGTTGCTCAAGGATTATGATCTGACGATTGAGTATCTTCCTGGAAAGGCCAATGTTGTTGCGGATGCCTTGAGTAGAAAGGTAGCTGTTGAGCTGAGAGCTATGTTTGCTAGCTTGAGCCTATCGCAGGATGGTGGTCTTGTTGCTGAGTTGCAAGTGAAACCTTCGTTGGTTCAGTTGATCAAGGATAAGCAGTTGTTGGATGATTCCTTGGTGTCTCATGTTCAGGATATCGCGGAGGGTAGGCCTTCGGATTTCTGCTTTAATGAGGATGGTGTGTTGTGTTTTGGTAGTCGGATAGTAGTGCCTGCTGATGCTGAGTTGAGGCGTGCTATTCTAGCCGAAGGTCATAGTAGTCCTTTTGCTATGCATCCTGGTAGTACAAAGATGTATCGCGATCTTCGTGATGAGTACTATTGGGTGGGCTTGAAGAAGGATGTGGACGAGTTTGTAAGCAAGTGTTTGGTGTGTCAGCGAGTTAAGGCTGAACATCAGGTTCCTTCTGGTTTGTTGCAACCGTTGAAAATCCCTGAATGGAAGTGGGAGAGGGTTACCATGGATTTTGTATCTGGTTTGCCTTTGTCTCCGTCGAAGAAGAATTCTGTTTGGGTGATTGTGGATCGCCTGACGAAGTGTGCACATTTCTTGCCTGTGCATACTACGTTCTCTTTGGATAAGCTGGCAGAGTTGTACATTGCTGAGGTTGTGAGGTTGCATGGTGTGCCTAAGTCGATCGTGTCGGATAGGGATTCGAGGTTCACATCGCGATTTTGGCAGTGTTTGCATCAAGCTCTGGGTACAAGGTTGCATTTCAGTACATCCTATCATCCTCAGTCGGATGGCCAGTCTGAGCGAGTTATTCAGATTTTGGAGGATATGTTGAGATGCTGCGTGATAGAGTTCCAAGGTTCTTGGGAGAAGCATCTGCCTTTGGTTGAGTTCGCTTACAACAACAGTTATCAGGCGAGTATACAGATGGCACCTTATGAGGCTCTGTATGGGAGGAAGTGTAGGACTCCTCTGTGTTGGGCTGAAACTGGTCAAAAGTTGGTTTCGATGCCTGCTTTGTTGAAAGGGACTACCGAGAAGGTGAAGCTCATATGTGAGCGGTTGAAGGCTGCTTCTGATCGGCAGAAGTCTTACGCGGATTTGAAGCGTAAGGAGTTAGAGTTTGCGGTGGGTGATCGCGTGTTCTTGAAGGTTTCGCCTTGGAAGAAGGTGATGAGGTTTGGTCGGAAGGGTAAGCTGAGCCCTAGATATATTGGACCGTATGAGGTTGTTGAGCGTGTGGGTCCTGTCGCGTATCGGTTGAGGTTACCTCAGGAGCTAGAGAAGATTCATGATGTGTTCCATGTTTCTATGCTCCGGAAGTATAGATCTGATCCTTCGCATGTGTTGCCTGTGGAGGAAGTGGAATTGAATCCGGATTTGACCTATGATGAGGAACCGGTGAAGATTTTGGATTCAGATAACAAGGTTCTTCGTGGCAAGACCATTGAGTTGGTGAAGGTGCTGTGGAAGCATCGCGGTGTTGAGGAAGCCACGTGGGAGCGGAAGGATGATATGCTGAAGCAGTTTCCTTATCTCTTTCCTTCAGGTAAATTTCGAGGACGAAATTTCTTAAGGGGGGGAGAGTTGTAACGCCCCGGTTTTGGGCTTGGAAGTCTTGGGCGTTGACCGGTTGGTCAAAGTGCTGTTCGAATCGTAAGAGGTTAAATTAGGAAAGCCTAGTTCGGGTTGCATTAAAAATATGGAAAAATGTTCTAAAATCATCTTTTATTATATTTAAGTGAACTGTGAAATCAATTTTGGAAAATGAGTTTCGGAAGTGTGACATTTTGGCTAGTGACCAAAATGTAATTTTTGAAAGTTTGGTGACTATTTTATAAAGGGTTGAAACTTTGAATCTTTAAGGAGCTATTTACCCAAAGGGAGTTTCTCCAGATTTTTTCTAAGATATTTTAACACATAATTCTGATTTTAAAAGAATCAAAAGGAGGGAAAATCTATTTTTTAGCTATTTTCTCATTTAACTACCTATTTTCTTCCTATCTTTTTCTCTCAACCCAAACACTCAATTTCCAGAGATCTCATTCTGATTTTCTCACCTAAAATCCTTCTTTCAACTCTCAATTGATTGCAAATCATTGTGTCTTCAAAACCTCTTCAATTGCTTCAAGTTTCATCAAGCTTTTCTATTCCAAAAAGAGGAGAAACTCAAGTTTGGAGGTAAGAACGTCCTTCTCCTCTGAACTTCAAGTTCTTTAATGAAATTCCTAAAGTTTTCAATCCTAAATTGATGTTTGATTAAAGGTTTTAAGGTTGATTTATGGATCTTGGCTAATTATGCAAGATTTTGATGATTTCACATGATTTTCGTTTGATCTGTTAAATCTGTGTTTTGAGAAGTGTTTTTGATGTTAAATGATCATTAAATTGATGTGGAAATGAGTCTTGATTGATGCAATCCCGGATAGGTTGAGTTTCCTAATTTTAGCTTGTGTTTTAAGGTAGCTTTTGTGGTGATCTTGTGGATCTGGTGTTGCTGGAGGTATAAGGATGGTTGTAGGTTGTTTTTAGATGTTAAATGATGTTAATGGAAGTGAGGTTTTGCTGGTTTGTGGCTGGGCTTTGTTTAGAAGTGTTTCGGATGCATTTTCAGTTGTGTTTGGTGGCCGAAAATGGAGGTTTAGTGAGAGCAGCGAGTTTAGATGCTTTCATTGAAGCAATTAATGCATGACGATGCATTAATCCTCTGCTTTAATGTGTTGAAACAGGGGAGGCATCCTTGGATCCAAGAATTGTTGATCCGGAGGCTTGATTTGGTGCTTTGGCTTGAAGCAAAGTGGAAATCGGTGAGTGGATTTGTGAAAATGGTTTTCGGCTTTGAAACCAAGGTTTTGGGAGCTTAGTTTAAGTCTAAACAACTTTGCTAAGCTCAAGTGTAAGTTTTCGGATTACTCTCTTAAGTGGTGGCCATGTTTTGATGTAATGTAAAATGATGATTTTGCATGATTTGGTTACTGTTTTGAAAGCATGATTAAGCATGTTAATTGCTGATGTTTTAGCATGATTTATGCTGATGTTTTAAGCCATGTGTTGAAGGTGACTCTAGGTAGGAGTACCTTGTTTTTATGCATTGTTAAATGATGATTTAATGCTTTGAAATGCATGATGAAATGGCTTGGTTTAAATGCTTTAAAACAGTGGATTACATGATGTATAAAGTGTGTATTGGCAAGTGATGGTTTGTAAAAGTGAAGGTCACTAAGGTGGTTAAAAGTCCTTGAGTGAGCCTTGTTATCTAAGATCATCAAGGTGGTTAAAAGTCCTTGGATGAATCTTGTTGCGGACTCTAAGGTGGTTAAAAGTCCTTAGGTGCTCCTTTCCATGGTGTTTAAAAGTCCATGGGGCCAAGGTGTTTAAAAGTCCTTGGGGCCAAGGTGTTTAAAAGTCCTTGGGGTAATTCAAGCTACGGACACAAAGGTGGTTAAAAGTCCTTGTGTGGTCCTTTCATGGTGTTTAAAAGTCCATGGCCAAGGTGTTTAAAAGTCCTTGGGGCCAAGGTGTTTAAAAGTCCTTGGGGAAAGTTGTTGAACTTGATTTCATAAATGAAATGTTTCACTTGAGCCAATATGACATGTATAGTACATTGAGATGCATGAGATGCATGTTTAAATGTTTACGCTGAAGCATGAGATGCTTGTTTAAATGAAATGTGGAAGCATGATATTGCTTGATTTAAAGTATGCTTTGAGCATGTGTAAAGGTTGTTTACAAGCATGATTTACAAATGGTTTTAATTGCATTATTGAACGGTTTTTATAGAGCACTCCTCACTAAGCTTTGGCTTACGCTCTCTCGTTTTCTTGATTCAATAATGCAGAGCATTAGAGTACATTGAGGGCAGCAAGTGGAGGCAAGCAAACAAGTGCAAGTAAAGCTCAATGTATGGAAGGTTTTGTTAAACATTTAGCTTTTGTATGTTTTGGCAATGGGGGACCAATGTATATGTTTTGGGAGGTGTTTGAGACTCCCTATGGTTGTTAAATGTTGTTGTGGTTGCTGGATTTTGGATTGATTTCCTATTGCTTGCTTATGAAGGTTTATTGGTTGAATGATAGCTTAAGTAGGAAGCATGTCTATAGAATTGGGGCTTTTTGCTTGTGATGTTATTTTGTTGAATTGATGATGCTCATATGTCCTAAATGTGTTTATTTGCATGCTGGTAAAGTTTGGTGATGTTTGGAGCATGTTTGAGTGTCCAATTGCATGATTAGATATGCTTGTTTGCTGAATTTTGTGCAGGCGTTTCGGAACCGGGGTGTACCGTTTCGGAACGGGTGCCTTGCATGAACCCAGGCGTCCGAAACGGTATACACCGTTTCGAAACGGTTTGGCCTCTGCCGAAGCCACGTTCCGGAACCCGTTTCGGAACGGCCCGTGTTTCGGAACAGGGCTAGCCTGTTTCGGAACGGTCGACCGTTAGAGGGCTGACATGGTAGTTATATGTTTTGAAATGTTTGCATTTTGGTCATGAATCTTGTATGATCAATTGCATGAGCTGTGGATGTTCTTTTGAGCTGAAATTTCACAGAGAAGCATGAAACCTGTCTAATTTCATGATGGTAACTTTAATTTGGGATAAATCCCTTAATTTATCAGAATTTACAATTTGGTCCCTAAGTTGTAATTTGTTCAATTGGGTCCCTGTTTGATCTCTGATGTTTGTGATCTTTTAACATGTTGTTTGTATGATCACAATTAAGGTTAATGTGCATCTAGACAAGATTAAAAAGAAAAAAAAGGGTCGTTAATCAAGGTTGACTTTCGGGTTGACTTTGGTTTTCCCCGTGTGACTTTCTTAATTCGGGTCAACCGTCTAGACCGGGTTAAGGGGGTTACAATCCGAATATTCGCGGGACATCCAATAAGTTAGGCTAGTCGACCCGAATACGCGAATTAATAAGGATCTTCGTTTTATGATTAAAATTAATTAATATACAAATTAAAATGCTAAATCACATGAATGACATATAAAGTGCATGCCACGGGAATATATTCGAACAATATAAAAAAAGCATACGACATATATAACATGCATAAAATTAAATGCTAAATATAAAAAGCATATGACCACATATCACATATATAAAAAAACAACATGGCAAAACATATAAAAAATGCAAAATGCATGAATAGTATATTAAATGTGCAAAATAAATGAAAAGCAAAATGACGGGGGTTGCAAATGTAATAAACTCGTCTAAAACAATAATTAAAACATGAAATAGGACTCAATCGAAAAGGCACGGGAAGCTTCAGGGACCAAAAGGGTGATTCGACCACCCGAAATCTAATTAAAACAACACGAGAGCGGAGTTGAAAACATTTAAAAACCTAAGGGGACCGGGGAAGGGATTTATCACCGCGGAAGCCCCTGCGCGGGTAATAATCAATACGCGGAGGGGCTTAAAAGGTTATTACCCCCATTTTAACGTTTTAAAATTCTATAAATTCAAAAATAAAAGAATCAGCCCCCCTTTCGCCTAAACAAACCCTAAAAAACAGAGAGCCTCTCTCACCCCTATTACCTCTCTGGCGCCAGAACCCTAAAAAAGTTTCTTTTTTTTTCTTTCTTGAAACCGAAAAACCCTTCTCTTCTCAAAACCAAAACAAAAATCTTTTCCCTTCGTTTTCGAACCCAAATCGAAACCCGAAAATATTTTAAAAAACCTTTTTTTGGCGTTCATTCCTCACCGACTCACCGTATGCGGTCTCGGAGGAGACCCAAGGGCTTGTCGCCGGCAAGGGAAACGAAACGGAGAAGGAGAGGATGCGGAGGTAAAAACCCTAACCCTCTCTATTTTTTTGTTTTTTGGTTGCGATTCAAAACTGAAGAAAAAGAGACGAGCGTATACCTCTAAAACTCGAGATTGTTTTCTGCCTTGTTTGTATTGATTGAAATATTTTGGTTACAAACTCTCTGAATATCGAAAATCCTCCTCTATTACATTGCATTGCTTCGGCTTTTATAGCCGGGAAATTACAGATTTTCCTATTTCTAAAATGCATGAAATTGCTGTAAATCGCTGAGATTTGTTTCTGATTTTTGGCCGGATTCATTTGCATGCCTCGTACGTTTTTGATTGCTTCTGAAATTCCGTTGCGTTTGTTTCTGCCCCTGACGCTTCTTTTTTTGTGTTGCATGTGAATCGTTGGAGGAGGGGGGACCAGAGGAACGTGGCCGGACGACGTGGCTGGTTGGGCTCGGGCGTGAGGCATCCGAAAAGGCGCGAGGTGAATCACACGCGCGCGTGGGAGTTGAGGAGGCGCGGACGCGCGGGCACGTGGAGGCTCCAGAAGCTTCTCCGCGTTAATCTCGGCCGACCGATGAGATCTCGATCCAAGGGCTAAGGCTGCGCGGCGCTAGGGTTTCAGCAGAGGCCTCTAGGGCTTCCGTCTTCCTGGGGTGATCTGGACTGTTAGATCTAGATCCAGATCTGACGGCTGAGATCGGGCTGCGCAAAACAATAGGGTGCATTAGGGTTTTCAATTGTGATCAGATTAGGGCTAGCTTATTCGGGCCAACGGGCCTTGTATTTTTTTGGGTTTTTATAATGTATAATGGACTGTAAAATTAAATAAACACTTGGGCTTTTATTATATTAATGTAAATCGGGCTTTTATTTATTAATTTTTTTGTTTTTTTCCAGATTTAATAATAATAATAATAATAATAATAATAATAATAATAATAATAATAATAATAATAATAATAATAATAATAATAATAATAATAATAATAATAATAGTAATAATAATAATAAATAATAAGAATTATAATAATATATATGATAGTGGATAATAAGATAATAGCTATAATGCGATTAAATAATACCAATATACGGTAATAGTATAATGAGATAATACTATTCGAATAATAATGGTAATAAAAGGTGGGAATAGTAATAATAATGGATAATAATATATAATAGTAAATAATGTATATACTGTTTTAAATTTTTTTCATTTCTTTTTTTGGTTTTTTTAATTGCAACATATATATAATATCAAAGCTCATTACTAAAAGAAAAGAGGATGGGTTTAACACCCCGGACAAAATTAGTGATTACAGACACGAAATCCATTGTATTCCTCTCCCATTTCCATTCCAGTATCTTCAAAGGTTGCAACAGCCCAGAAGAAAACAGATGTTCAGCTTTCATGCACTGACAAAACCATACACTTACTCACAAAATCAGCTACATCCTTCTTTAGTCCAACCGAATAGTACTCATCCTTCAATCCACGATACATCTTAGTACTACCAGGATGCATAGCAAAAGGACTACTATGCGCCTCACTCAGAATAGTGCAGCTCAACCCAACATCATCTGGCACAAGTATTCAACTCTTAAAACGCAAAACACCATTATCTTATAACGAAAGTCCGTCGAATTACCATCTGCTATATTCTAAACATGTGGTACCAACGAATCATCAAGCATTTGCTTCTCCTTAATCAACTAAACCAAGGAAGGTTTCACTTGCAACACAACTCAATCGCTACCTTCCTACTCAAAGCATCAGCCACCATATTAGCTTTCCCTAGATGATACTCAATCATCAAGTCATAATCCTTAAGCAACTCCAATCATCTTCATTGTCTAAGGTTCAACTCTTTCTGAGACATTAAATTCTTCAAACTCTTATGATCTGTATAAACAACACACTTCTCATCATAAAGGTAATGCCTCCAAATTTTCAAAGCAAACACAACCGCGGCAAGCTCAAGATCATGAGTAGAGTAGTTGTGCTCATGACCCTACAATTGTCTAGACGCATATGCCCTAATCGTCCCACCCTGCATCAACACACAACCCAAACTAACATACAATGCATTACTATAAACCACAAACTCCTTACCCGACTCGGGTTGAATCAAGATAGGAGCTTGTGTCAAAGCTTCCTTCAACTTCTCAAAAGCTTGTTGTCTATCTTCCGTCCAGTCAAAGCACACACACTTTTGCAACAACTTAGTTAGCAGAGCAGCAACCTTTGAAATGTCATCCGCAAACCTACGATAATAACCCGCCAATCCGAGAAAAATACGAACTTTTGTCACAGATTTAGGCGTCTTCCAACTCATCACTGCCTCAATCTTGTGTGGATCCACCAGGATACCCTCGACCGACACAACATGTCCAAGAAAGACAACTTCCTTAAGCCAAAACTCACATTTACTCAACTTGGCATAAAGTTGATTATCCAATAACTCGCAACACAATCCGCAAGTGCTTATCATGATCCTCCTCAGTACGAGAGTGCACGAGAATATCATCAATAAACACTACCATAAATTGATCTAAAAATTCATTGAACACGCGATTCATTATTTCCATGAATGCAGCAGGTGCATTCGTTAAACCGAATGACATCACCAAAAACTCATAATGCATGTACCTCGTACGAAAAGCAATCTTAGGCACATCCACATCCTTTACCTTCAATTGATAATACCCATATCTCAAATAGATCTTAGAAAACACTGAAGCACCTCAAAATTGATCAAACAAATCATCAATTCTTGGCAAAGGATACTTATTCTTAATCGTTAACTTGTTCAATTGCCGATAATCTATACACATTCACATTGAGTCATCTTTCTTCTTCATAAACAAAACTGGTGCACCCTAAGGTGAAACACTGGGCCTAATGAACCCTCGATCAAGCAACTCCTGAAGTTGTGTCTTCAACTCTTTCGGAGCCATCCGATAGGGATTAATAGACACTAGAGTCGTATTTTCGTACAACTCAATGCCAAACTCAACCTATCTATTAGGCGGTAAACCAAGAAATTCTTCTAGAAATACACTCGAGAACTCACATACCGTACGTATGTGCTGCACACGCACTTCCTTCAATCATGGATTCATAACATAGGCTAAGAAAGGCGCACAACCTAATTCCATCAAACGACTCGCTTCAGGAGCCGACACTACATTGGACAAGAATTTAACATTCTCACCCACGATTACCACTTCGTAATCATCAGCAAGTTTCAATGTAACTCACTTGGTATCAAAATCAACCACAGCCCTATGCTCGGTCAACCAATCCATTCCAAGGATTACATCAAAACCATAGAAAGCTAATTCCATTAAATCAATTACAAACACATGACCTTGAACATACAAAGGACATCTCCTATACACCCTTCTAGTAACTGTCGCAATTCTTTTTATGAGGGCTTCAACTTTTTTGAAAACTTTAAAAAACACAGAGTCGCCACCAATCTTTTTGAAAAGTGTAATTGGATCACTTTAAAATAGGGTTATTTTAATAAAACGTTTTGTTTTAATAAAACAACGGTTTTGGTCTGTGAAAACAAGAAAACAGGTTCGGGGTCGGTTACACGTGGGGAAGGGTTAGCACCCCCACGACGCCCAAAATTGGTACCTAATAGGTTTTAAAATTGTTTTCAAAACTAGAATTTGCAAGTTCACGAAGGTTCGACTTTATTTTTCCGTTTAATAAATATTAGTCTATTTTAACGGCATTATCGCCCGAGAGATGAACTTTAATCACCGCCAACATTTCTAGCGCTAAACCGTCATTCCCGCTTGATAAGACACTGCATTAAATTAATTTCTCTTTTTCAAACAATCATGGAAATTTGATGTGTTGAGTATTTTATTCATTCTATGTTTGATTATTTAAAGGAATCCTAAAAATGTCTAAATCTTTAATTCCTAATTAAGAGTTTAAGATTGTTTAAGTGTGTCTTATTATTTTTTGTGAAGTAATTTTTCAACAAACATGTCTCTATCTAAGCTTTAGAACCTATCCCTAAGTTTTAAACCTATTTCTAAAACAAGCAACCAACCTTTTATTCTTTTGAGTTTTTTTCCTTTTTTATTATTTCTTTTGAAAATCCTTTATTTCTTTTTTTACTTTTTAATTTTTAAAAGCCAAGACCTTTTAACATTTTTTTACCTTCTTTTCATTTTTATGTTTTTTAACCTTTTTATATTTTCTCTTTTCAAAAAAAAAAAAGAATTTCCCTTTTAAAACTTCTTTTTTTCATTTTTTTATTTTAAGCTTTTCCTTTTAAAATGACCTTTTTAAAAATAAATCTTGTTTTTGTAATATTTCCTTTTAAGATTTTTTTTAAAATTTTTATTTTCTCCTAAAACCTTAAACTTTTACTTTAAAACCTTTTTATTTTCTTTTTATTGAAAACTTAATACTTATTTCCTTTTTTTCTAAAAAAATCTTTTTTTAATTTTTTTCTCTTTTAAAAAAACTCTTAACCCATTTATTATTTAAACTAAAATTCAAGAAATAAACCTTTTTATATTTTTTAAGAAATCAAGCCCCTTTATTATTTTCACCCATTCATTATTGTTTTTCTAATTAAATCCCTAACTTTTAGTTTTTCAATTAAACCACATTTACTCATTTTAATCTTGCATTTTAATTTTAACACATTTAAAAATTTATTTCTACATTTCTAAAGATCAAAACATTCCTAATAAAATTTTTGAAAGCATGCAAATTTTCGAAGATCAAACTAAAATTAAAACAAAAATTTAAAACGAAAACATTACTGAAATCGTGAAACAATTTTCCGACTTCAACAGCACAACCTAAAATTCACAAAAGAACACAAACACAAACACAAAAATTCAACCAAGAACAAGCATGAAAAATACTACATAAAAATTAAAAGGAAAGATAGAAATTTTATTGAAATGTTGAACGAAGAACTCGAATAATAACTTCTTAAAATGCTCCTAATTGCCGCCAGAAAATTGCCTCCAAACTCGAACTTCAACTTCAAAATTTCCAGCAACTCTTGAGAATTTTTAGAGATTTTTTCAGAATTTTTCTAAGCCTTGCAAGTGTTTTTTCTCTCTTGAAATTGGTGTGTTGAACAATGGAGAAGAGGGGGTTTTTTTATAGACATACTTGAGCTTGCAAATCAAGCAAATATCCGCATTTAATCCCTAGATTGGAGCCAAAATCAGACCAAGAACTTGATTCTTGGTAAACCCCTCAAACCCTATCTGATTTGGTTCAATATCGAAGCTGAATTTTCCCCTTGATTCGTGCCTAGGATTTGACCTCTTGTTTCAGTTTTTTGAAGGTTCTGGTGAGCATAGGCGGCGGCGGCGAGAGGGGTTGGCGGTGTTAGGTTGGCGGCGGAGAGGTGGATCGGCCAGTACCAACGGCGACGGCAGTCGTGACCGGTAGACGGCGACCGACCCTCCACAACGTTCGGCGAGAGGGTTTGCTGGGGAACCAGCCCGTGCGCATGCGGCTCACCCCGATTTTCCAATTTTTTGGTTGTTTTCTTCTAGTGACAACAGCTGCCTCTCTTTGCTTATCTCTGTGCAACAGAAATAAAGCAAAGACCAAAAGGCACTGATTTTCACCGATTTTCCAATTGGCTCCATTCTCCAAATTCCCGAACAGATAGGCCTGTTCTATTCTCCAAATGCTTGAATAGATAAGCGGATTCCATTCTCCAAATGCCCGAACGGATAGGCTGGTTCTATTCACCTTTTGCCTGAATAGCTGAGCCGATTCCATTCTCCAAATGCTCGAACGGATAGGCTGATTCTATTCTTCTGGGTTCTATTCTCCCAAATGCCTGAATAGATGATCTTGGTTCCACGCTCAAACAGATAGGCTAATTTTATTTTCCTTACGCTCGAATAGCTGAGCTAGGTTCTATTCTCCCAAATGCCCGAATGGTTGAGTTGGGTTCTATTCTCCCAAATGCTCAAACAAATACGCAGATTCTTCTAAAAAAATTCATCCTCCTTATGCTTGGATGAATAAGCAAAACCTTAAAAGATTTCATCCTCCTCATGCTTGGATGAATAAACAAACATTCTCTTTCCTCCCGAATGGATAGGTGAATCTTCTAAAAAATTGCATCCTCCTTATGGTTGGATGAATAAGCGAACTGACTTCAAAAGATTTCATCCTCCTTATGGTTGGATGAATAAGCGAACTGACTTCAAAATATTTCATCCTCCTTATGCTTGGATGAATAAGAGAACCTTAAAAGATTTCATCCTCCTCATGCATGGATGAATAATCAAACATTCTCTTTCCTCTCGAACGGATAGGTGAATCTTCTAAAAAAAATCATCCTCCTTATGCTTGGATGAATAAGCGAACTCCATTCCCCTTACGCCTGAACGGATAAGCGAATCTTCTAAAAAAATTTCATCCTTCTTATGCTTGGATGAATAAGTGAACTCCATTCTCCTTACGCCTGAATGGATAAACGAATCTTCTGAAGAATTTCATCATCCTTATGCTTGGATGAATAAGCGGATCCTTTTACCTGAAAGGTCCTTCATGTACCTATAAAATGCAATATTCAACGTAATTATGATGTGCATACCCCTAGGGATGCCTAAAACATGAATGCATGTCTCATTTCTTTTGCTTTTGAATTCTTTTCTCAGAATTAATTTTTCCACGTGTTTGCTCGCTCAATCCAGATAAGCAGTTATACTTTTTCTCTGCATTTTTCGACTCATGGAAAACATTTGATCTTTCCTGACTTAATCCAGTGATCTTGTACTCTTGGTTGGAAGGACAAACTCCTTCAATTGTCATTGCTTCGCCGTTCTCATTCTTCATATCTCTTTGCTTCATTGAAAACACTCAATCTTCTTAGGCAAGTGTCTCAAGATCTACTATCATTGTAGTTGATACTTCAATGTTGAGTGAAAGGCATCCTTGTGTGGTCTTGAATACTTCAAGTCTTCATATGCTCCTTATCAAGCATCTTCAGTGCTTCTTGTGAATTCTCAAATTCTTGCCCTTGCAGGACATCTTAAATTACTTGCATGTGAAAGCTTATTTCCACCTTGAATATCTTCGAATGATTTTGGCGCTCAAATCTCTTCTTCTCGCGCCTATTAATACTGAGACCCTTAAATCATTGGCCAACAAAGACTGCCCCCAATCTGATGGCATGGTTTGCTTCTCAAGTGCAATTCTACCTCTTTTCATGCTTTTGAGCTTTTGCATCTTATATGTGGATCTTTCTTGACAACACGGCTCACTTCAAACTCTTCAATACATGTGCTTCTTCTTTTTCTTTTTTACCTTCTCATACAAGGCGTTGCCCCCATTTAAACTGAGGTTCAATTAGACATTAGAAGCTCGAGGTCCCTAAAGAAAGGTTAACTCAAATAGGCGAAATGTGTTCTGAAGACGAACTCCTTTTCTCAAATATTCATGTGTGATCTAAATGGTCTTTTAAGGCTTGTAATGTAGGCTAGGCTCGAGGAGCCAAAGAAAGGATATAAAGGCTCAAATTCGTATTTTAAGGGTGATTAAACCAAGGATCAACTTTTCCTGATGAAATCTATATTCTTCCTTTTTATTCTTTGGATCACTCTAGACTGCCCATTTTGAGTTTTCACCCTAGAGTTCATTTCCTTTACATGTCTTATTTGAAGGATTTGTTTCAAATTTTCATTCACTCTTCAACTTTCTTTTTCTTCATTTATTTTTCTTTTTTCTTCTTCTCTTCTCTTCTTTTTTCTTCTTTTTCTTTTCTTTCCTTTTTCTCTTTCTCTTTCTCTTTCTTTCTTTTCTTTTCTTTTCTTTCCTTTCCTTTTTTCTTTTTTTCTTGTTTTCCTTTGTGTGTCCTTTTATTTCAGTTTTGGACATTTACTTGTCATGTTCCTTTGCTTACAATTTTCATCCTCTTTGCCCCCAGTGTGGGGATTGATCCTTGGTCAGGGTTAAATCACAAAAATAATATCAGGCTCAAAGGGGGACAACAAATGGATTTTTCATTTTCTTTTCATGAAGGGAAATGAAGGAATGCCAAATATCATTTCACACACAAACATCGTCAAAAAGAAGCAGCCTTCAGTTGGTAGATGTTTTAGTGTTATCACTTCATTCAAGGACCCTAACAACAATGTTTGAGAGGAAAATCCACTCAAATTTGTATATTAAACCTAAACACATATTTTGCCCCCTATATCGGGATTAGATTCAAGAATCATTCATACGATAAATAATAAGGACATTGCAACGAAGATGTATGCTTGAAAAAATGGATGAAGAATGAAAAGAAGGGAAAAACAAAATTGAGAAATGTTTGCCACTTGAAAAAAATGCATCTCTAAACAAGTAAATTGACATAGAAGCTCTTACAAAAGATCCCTAATGCTCGCAAGCAAAAGCGAAAGGGTTGGTTCTAAGAATGAGAAAATTAAGCATTACTCCATGAAAGCATGAATCTTGGCCAATCTTGCATCTAATGACTTCGTGATAAAACTCTAAACGCGCTCGTCCTCGTCATCTTCTTCTCTCTCGAGTCTTCCACTTCTGATGGCTGCCAATATCAACTCTCCATTTCTGACCATGTCTACAAAACCTTCGGTGGCGTGATTTAATATATAGTCATAGAAGGGACCATTTAGAGTCTCCACAAACATTGGAGTAACCTCATTTTCTAATAGTGGAGGTTGAACTTGGGCTGCCACATCTCGCCATCTCTGAGCATATAGGGGGAAGCTCTCATTGGGCTTTTGTTCTATATTCTGTAGTACAATCCTGCTTGGGGCCATATATGTCACGTACTCGTATTGTTTGAGGAAAGCTTTCGACAGATCTTTCCAAGTGCGTATGTTGACCCGACTTAGTTGAGCATACCATCAGATACACTATCTTGGAAATAGTGGATCAACAACTTCTCATTTTCTAAATGTGATGGCATTTTCCGATAGTACATGGTCAAATGTTCCAATGGGCATGTTGTTCCATTATACTTTTCAAAGTCGGGGGCCTTGATCTTTGGAGGAGCCACTAAGTCAGATACTAGACTCAAATCTCTAGCGTCCATGCTACCATAAATGTTTCCTTCTTGATAAGATTTAATCATTCTCACCAGCTTCTTGTAGCGGTCTTCCCATTTCTTCTCGACCTTGTCGGTTTCTTCGTCGAAGTTAAGCACCTCATGGTTGTAATCCTCATCGATATTGTCCTTTAATCCAGTACGGGCAGAAGATTCTATAAAACGGGGTGAGATGTTGACTTTAGGTGAAGCCACTTCCTTTTGTACGAAAGCTATCCTCGGGAAAGTGTTGGTGTCTTCTCTAGCTTCTGGGTCTTTGAACCCAAACATGGCTACGATTTGACTGATTGTTTTCATGTGTGATAACTCAATCTCTCTCTTCAGATCATTTACCATTTTATCAAACTTATCATGGATGCTCTTCTAATCTGCTTCCAGAGTTGTCAATCTTTCATTAGTGTTCATGGCTCGAGTCGTGTTTGCGCGGGATCTTTTCTACTTAAATAAAATTTCCCAAAATTAATTATTTTATTATGCATGTGTGAATGTAATGATCAAAACATTATTTAATAAAAACAAAAAACAAATGCATGAAAGCAAATGTATGTATGCAAAAGCATGAATGCAAGCGAAGGGTCATTAATTCTATTAAGGTGTTGCTCTTAGACGTAGCTTCCATTGGATGACAAAGGTCTTACGAATACATCTCGGTCTGAGCACTCATTTCCTTGATCAACCTTTGAAGCCTTGGTCCCACCTTGTCGATCTGATGTGAGGCAAAGAAATGTAGCTTCTTGATGCCACATGCTTTGATATGTCTTCAAATTAAGATGTCATGCCCTTATCGAACTCGTCTCGCTTCTGGGTCCTTTTGACGTTGCCCCTAATTCGAGTAGACCAAAGATCATTTTTCAAATTCTGTTTGGTTGGACCGTCGAAGTGGTCCTATTGCTCTTACGACTTCTGGTATTCTGGTTGGTGCTAATGCGAACATACTTCGATGTTTCCTCCGTGTGACCATTCATTGTTTGCGGGTTTTCTTCCTCCATTAGGTACCTTCTATCCATGGCAGAAGCTTTCTCTGGTTGAGCAACATGCTTTAAAATTGATCCCCTCAGATATGGAATGCATGCAAAAAATAAATATGCCACAAAAATAAAACAAGAATCACACACAAAAAAGTTAGTAAAAAATAAATATGCTACAAAAACAAAACAAAACACAAACACAAAAAGGTTAGTAAAATAGAAACAAAACCTAAAAGATGCATAATAATTCTGGGCCGACATTCTAACATTTCAGGACATGTCTCCACGGATTATTCCTGCGACTCAACACCCCAGGCTTTACACATGGCTCTATTAGGGGTAGGCTCTAGATTCTCAAACTTGGTTTGGTTCTATAGGGTACCTGAGCTGTCCTTGATGTCTCCTACTAAAGGTAGCAATGCCCTCGATTCTCACCCATTAGAGGCTTCAAACTAATCGAGTTCAACTCAGGAGGACTCACCACCGATGCCTTCTCGAAGAATGAATATCCTTACGAAGACAAGGGAATGAGTCCTGGAGGTACTTGCTAGGCTCATACGAAGAATCAATATTCTTACATGAGCAAAGCGTATTTCCCCCCACTTAAACGAACGGGACAAAGGTCGGGAATAGAGCTTGGAATTAAGTTTTAAATGCGTAAAATAGAGTTATATTCATTTAAACGGACAAATAAATAGAACCTGTCGTGAACTTGCAAATTCCATATTTTTTAAAAAAAGAAATTTTTTTGGAAACAATTTAAAACCAATTTGTGGCATGACCCTCTTTTATTTTTATTTTAAAAACAAAAATATGTCCCCAGCGTAGTCACCAAGTTGTCGCAGCCCTTTTTAAGAGGGCTTCGACTTTTTTCAAAACTTTAAAAAACACAGAGTCGCCATCAATCTTTTTGAAAAGTGTGATTGGATCACTTTAAAACAGGGTTATTTTAATAAAACGTTTTGTTTTATTAAAACAACGGTTTTGGTCTGTGAAAACAAGAAAAAAGGTTCGGGGTCGGTTACGCGTGGGGAAGGGTTAGCACCCCCACGACGCCCAAAATTGGTACCTAATTGGGTTCATTTTTGGCGCTAACCCGTCATTCCCACTTGATAAGACACTGCATTAAATTAATTTCGCTTTTTCAAACAATCATGGAAATTTGATGTGTTGAGTATTTTATTCATTCTAGGTTTGATTATTTAAAAGAATCCTAAAAAATGTTTAAGTCTTTTATTCCTAATTAAGAGTTTAAGTTTGCTTAAGTGTGTCTTATTATTTTTTTCTGAAGTAATTTTTCAACAAACACTTCTCTATCTAAGCTTTAGAACTTAGCCCTAAGTTTTAAACATATTTCTACAACAAGCAACCAACCTTTAATTCTTTTTAGTTTTTTCATTTTTATTATTTCTTTTGAAAATCCTTTATTTTTTACTTTTTAATTTTTAAAGGCCAAGAACCTTTTTACATTTTTTACCTTTTTCATTTTTATGTTTTTTTAATCTTTTTATATTTTTTCATTTCAAAAAAAAATTCCATTTTAAAACTTTTTTTCTTTCATTTTTTTCATTTTTAAGCCTTTTCTTTTAAAATACCTTTTTTTAAAAATAAACCTTGTTTTTGTAAGATTTTCTTTTAAGCTTTTTTTTTATTTTTATTTTCTCATGAAACCTTAAACTTTTACTTAAAAACCCTTTTATTTTCTTTTTATTGAAAACTTATTACTTATTTCTTTTTTTCTAATTTTTTTATTTTTTTTCTCTTTGAAAATACTCTTAACCCATCATTTAAACTAATATTCAAGAAATAAACATTTTTATGTTTTTTAAGAAATCATGTCCCTTTATAATTTTCACCCATACATTATTGTTTTTCCTAATTAAATCCATAACTTTTAGTTTTTTTCAATTAAACCACATTTACTCATTTTTTTCTTGTATTTTAATTTAAATACTTTTAAAATTTTATTTCTACATTTCTAAAGATCAAAACATTCCTAACAAAAATTTTCAAAGCATGGAAATTTTCCAAGATCAAACCAAAATTAAAACGGAAATTTAAAACGAAAACATTACCGGAATCGTGAAACGATTTTCCGACTTCAAGAAGACAACCTAAAATTCACAAAAGAAAACAAACACAAACACAAAAATTCAACCAAGAACAACCATGAAAATACTACATAAAAATTAAAAGGAAAGATAGAAATTTTACCGAAACGTTGAACGAAGAACTCTAATATGGACATCTTGAAATGCTCCTAATTGCCTCCGAAAAATTGCCTCCAAACTCGAATTTCAACTCCAAAATTTACAGCAACTATTGAGAATTTTTAGAGATTTTTTTCGAAATTTTTCTAAGCCTTGCAAGTGTTTTTTCTCTCTAGAAATTGGTGTGTTGAACAATGGAGAAGAGGGGGGTTTCTCTCTAGATTGGAGCCAAAATCAGACCAAGAATTTGATTCTCTGTAAAACCCCTCAAATCCTATTCGATTTGGTTCAATATTGAAGCTGAATTTTTCCCTTGATTCAAGCCTAGGGTTTGACCTCTTATTTTGGTTTTTTGCAGATTTCAGCAAGCGGGGTTGGCGGCGTTAGGTCGGCGGCGATGAGACGGATCAGACGATACCAGCGACGACGGCAGTTGTGGCCGGTAGACGCCTGTCGGCCTTCCACAACATTCGACGAGAGGGTTTGCTTAGAAACTATCATGCGCATATGCGGCTCATGCGCTAGCGCGTGACGCGTGCTGGTTCCCTTTTTTTCCTTTTTTTATTATTTTCTTTTTTTTGGATGTGTTCTTTGCTTTTTTTCACATTTATTATTTTTCCCTTCATTTTATTTCCATTTTCTTCAATATTTGTTTTCCACGTTTATTATTATTTTCTCCTTTTTTTCTTCTTTTTTTTCTTTTTAAAAGATGGGCTAGTGTTTCTAAATGGGCTTTACTTTTCTCTCTCTTTTGAAATGGGCTTCAAAAATGGGTTTTTATTGTATCTTTTATTTAATTTAGAAAAGGGTGGGCCTTTTATTATTTTTAAGGGGAAAAGGATTTTTTATTTTTTTTCAAATTATTTAAAATTTGGGTGAAAATCTAGTGACAACAATAACATATGTTTCACCAAATGAACTAGTCATTTGCATTCCCACATCAAACACTTCTGAAATGATCGTTCAAGCCACAACTCCAAAAAGCATTAACAACATCAGGGGCAAAAATCTAAACCCCGCAGATCAAACGTATACAATCTCGCCTTACGCGGTCACACGATCCAAATACCTAATAGGTATCAAATGCTACTCAAGCCCATACACATTGACCCTATGGTTCTCACCCAACATTACCACCACCTCGCCTCAACCTAGGTGATACCTTTTAGCATGACTATTCTTACATTGAATATCGTTAAAACCAGAGTCCACAACTCTCCTTTCAGAGCTAAAACCTCTCACACAAATTGATAAACCTAAGTTCTGCTCAGTGCACTTCACCCATGTAACCAACACGTCAAAAAAGGTGTAACCAAAAACCAACATATATAGCCTAAAATTAAGTACCAATCCATAACAGAATCAATCACATCGATGTCTCACATCCAATTCCAATTCAGGAGCATACCCACTCAACTAAACAATATGTGCCTTAAACTCGGCCATAAACATATTGTCTTGAACCCAAGCCATGAAATCACATTTCTTGTCATCCAAGTATCAAACCCTCAGATACTTCTTCTTAAAGACAGTTCGAAAGAACTCCCAAGTCACAACATCAGGTTCCACGCCCACAACCACAGTTGTCCACCAATTGCACACATCTCCTTACAGCTGAGATACAACTCATTTTCAATCTTTGGGCATCATTACACTCCATTTGTTACATAATCCCATTAGTACAGACCATCCACTCCATGGATACCTCGGGTATCAACCCTTGAGATCAACTTCTTCCAAACTGCAGAAGCATTCTAACAGCATCTCAAAGTTGTCCAACAGTTGGTGTAGTCTCATGCACTCCAACATTAACAGCTTCTCAAGCTTCGGACATCGCCTATGTCCCAGGCGCCATGTCACCCAACACTGGCCCAACTGACACATATTGTACTTACTTTGGTGCATCAAACTCCTAGGAGACATAACACACTCCTCCACTCCTTGCCCAACGTCAACAACAATCATACCATATCACAACTCTCTCCTCGGTTTATTGTGCTGAAAGAAATATCTAAGGCGTGATAATACACTAACAAAACAAAACATTCAGGCCAACTTTAAGCAAGGATCCGAGAATTCCATTATAATCCAAAATATTTTAGACTATAGTAATAAGGCAAAGGGTATCCCAATTTTCCACAACATAATATAAGGCAAACAACATACATATCGCAAGCACCGTGCACAACAATCAACAAGGATCAGCTCACAACAACATGTATGTAGCAACCACCGTGCATAACAATCAACATGATTGAATTCACTACAACACATATATATATCAATCACCGTACATAGCAACAACAGTATACAATCTATATCAAAATGTCTATAACAATCATCGTGCAAAGCAACATCATCAAACAATTTGCAATTATGTCATATCAAGTTACCATCAACTTACAAATATCCTACTCTTTTGTAACAAGGCTCTGATACCACCAAATGTAACCCCCTCGACCCGGCCTAGATGCCTGACCGAACCGAATGGGTCACACGTGGAATATTGAAGTAAACCGGGAAGTTTACCTCAATAGACAACGCTATTTTTTTTTCTTTTTGTCTTGGCTAGATGCACATTGTTACCCTAAGTGTTTAGACTCACAGCGGAAGAAACATCAATTCAAAGAAACATCGACTTAGCATTCAATTGATTACAAACATATGATAGGGACCAGTGTGTAATTTTAGAAAAATATAGGGACATCCTTAAATTTTAAGTTACCATCCTTTAATTAGTTACATTACATGCCATTGTGTCAAAACTCAGCTCAATCTGATCATTTAAATATGTTTAATTGCATCAACAACATTCAAGGATTGAAACGTAAAGGAACAGAACTTGAAAAGAATCTGATTAACTAACTTAACATCTTCGTGTATCAATGCACTTAGCCCTGTATCGATACACCCTGTTTCGGAACAGCTCTGGTGTTACAAAACACGAGCCCGTTTCGATACAATCTCCAAGACGTATCGATACACAAAATTCAAGTAGCCAACTTAATCGAGCCTGTTTCGATACACCCTTCCTTGTTTCAAAACCCCATGCCCATTTCAAGCTCACCGTTTCAATACAGCCTTAGGCGTATCTAAACATCTAGGCCTGTAATGTCACATTTTGCTGGTTTTTCACACTTTAATGCACCCATAACCAATCAAGCTTGCTTTTAACATATATATAACATTTGCAAACATCAAGCATCAATCATTCATGGCATATTCAACATCATATCATGGCAATTTGCATCAAAGGTAAATTGTAACACCCCGAAATCTGGCCTAGACGAAATTAGATTCTGATGATCGGAAATTCTACATTGATAAAGCCTAAATATTGTATCGACTAGTTAATTATTGTTATCGAATCATAAATGGGCTTAAAGAATCGTAATTAAACTCTATTAAATAATATCAAGCTTATTAGTGGCTAAAATGAAAGAAATGTAATTTGGGGAACAAAAATCATGGTATGGCAAGAGTTGAGTCAATTAAAGGATTGTGTACATGGACTTGTCTGAAAGCTTTCCTTCAAGAGAAGGAAAGCTAAAATGCTTAAGATTTATATTCGAAAGCTAAAAGAAACAAAAGAATAAGACTTACCTGAGAAAACTCTAAAGCAAGCACCTCTCATCTTCATCATCTTCTTCAACTAAGCACACACCTCCATTGGAGGAATTTCAAGCTTTGTTATTTCTTTGTTTTATCGATATTGAACCGTTGCTATCGATCGGGTAAGCTATATTCTTCAATCGAATATTGGATTCCATGGATATATTGAGTGTAAACTAAGCTAGGGTTTTGACTATCCATGGATATCTTATCGTTGTCATCTCTATTGAAGTCAAATATCGATTTTGATATTGTTATGTTGATTTTAATATCGAAATATCGATTCTAATAGTTTTCTATTGATTGTCTAGCTCAAGAAGTGGAGAAAGAGGTTTCACCATCTCCATCACAAGCTAGGAACAAAGGGATTGCTATCCGAGAGCCTTGAAGCTTCGGATTGTTAAGGTGAGTGTAGTCGGAGTCTCGGGTTTAGGCGAAAGGCCTTCTCGTATCATTATTTGATATTTTAGATTACATCGCTAACATTGTTGTTGAAGAAATGGCATTAGATGATTAATCAGACACTTTGGTAAGTGTCGGTAAGTTGTCATTAAACATTGGTTATTATCATTGACATTGTCATTGTGTGTTGTCATTGATATAGACTTTATCATTGGATTATTGCATAGAGATCATCGGACATTGATATTGATATCAAACTATGAGTTATTAATGATGATATTTATATATATTGGTCAACGACATTATTGAATTCATTGGACATTGGTTTATCATTGATTATTGAAATGAATATAAATATTGCAACCTTGGATTGGAATGGACTTTGGATACAATTGGCATGCCATAGAATTCATGAGCTCAGTGTACAGGTGGACTACGATCCTAAGGCTATGGCCTATATTGATTTGGCGAGGCGGAGGGATGTGTATTGTTATTGGTCATATTGGCGAGGCGGAGGGATTAGACCATTTATTGATTTGGCGAGGCGTAGGAATTAGTGTATCCACGATCTTGATTCAATCCAAGGACTAACAATGAAGATGAAACATGTTTATACATTGTGTATTGTTGCATAGCATCGACATTGTTGGCATGAGATTATGTTTAAGTATAACCATGGCACTATTGTTACTTATGTTGTTTGTGACTACTTCACTAGGCAAAGTATGCCTAACGTGTCTCATCTCATGCATTTTCAGGTTAAGAAGGTTGACAAAGTAGTTGAACTAGTCATTGGTGCCTATTTTGTTGTGCTGGTGCATTGTTAAGATTGTAATAAGTTATATAACTTAAAATGCCTCTTTTGGTAAAGTTGAAAATGGATGGAAAAATGCATACATAGCTCAAAAAGGTAAAAACAAGGTAAATGTATTCATATGGTAATGAAATTTGGCATGCTAGTAGTTTATACCATTGAAATATTGCATGTAAAGTTTTGTTGCATTTGGACATCGTTAGACAAGGTAAATCGAATAAAAACAAGCAAAAATCTGTCATTACAGGCCAAGCCGTATCGAAACGGGTGATGGCTTTTCGGTACGGGTGCACAATATTGAACCTGAGAGTATGGGTGTACCGAAACGGAATAGTGTCGTTTCGGAACATTTTGTCACTGGAGACCAATGTTTCTGTACGGGTTCATAGCGTACCGAAACGAGTCAAAGTCTATGGTGGTCAATCCGTTCCGATACTGGTCAAGCTTATATTGAAACGGTCTAAAGGGAAAGGTCAACAGGAGTTGACTCTGGTGCACCTGTTTTGAAATAGGCTAGGGTGTTTCGGTACGAGGATAGGTAAATTAGTTAAAGGCTTATTGGATAGATTGCTAATGTTACAATTTAGCCACTGAATTTCTTAAAGTTCAATGGATTATGCTAATGAGTTCCAAATAGTATGAAAGTTTATAAGCTCGTTATCCATGCATTGAATTACATTGTTTTACTGTCTGTTCCTTTAAAAGACCTGTTATTGTCACTTTTTATAGATTAGTCCCTAAACCTATAAAAGTTATAAAATAATCTTAAATGGTTATTTGTGGAATTCCTATGATTTAATTGGACAAATAAACGCATTGGTAACGTTCTGTATGACTAATTTTGATTAAGAATGTGGTTAAGATGAAATTTTATCGCACCAATCACAATAACGTCCTTCCGTAACATGCTCTGACCCAGTTCTCTACTAGGCCGGGAAGGGGGTGTTACATAAACTATATGCATGCAACCTAGTACACAAGCCAAGCAAGATACCAAAATGCATAGCAAAGCACAAACTAATAATCAAAGGCCATTTACAAGTCTAAAACATCAATATAAACATGCTCGAATAGGGAGTTTACACAAATCTCCCAAAAACACAACGAATCCCCCATTGCCCTTATTACTTATAGTCTAAACCGAAACATACATTCTCAAATGATGTCTCTTGTGATCCCTTTCTCCATGCAGCCTCCAAAACCTCAATTCTCTACATTGATGGACAAATT
This sequence comes from Hibiscus tridactylites, assembly GCA_958450335.1. NCBI lineage: Eukaryota > Viridiplantae > Streptophyta > Magnoliopsida > Malvales > Malvaceae > Hibiscus > Hibiscus tridactylites. The sequence continues at coordinate 20,813,412 of OY288282.1, forward strand.
AGAGTGTAAGCACACAAGGCTTAGTGAGGAGTGCTCAAAACAAAACACCATCAGTGCATTTAAAATCATTTTTCCAAGTTCACATTGAAATCTCATTTCAATTACTCCAAATCATCTTTTGAAAACCATCACGCCTTTAAAACCATGCACTTTCTTTAATAAAAAATCAGCATAATAAACCTTATGCAACATGTATCATGAATCAATAGCAAGTCCCATTGCTAACACTCAATTTAAGCCTTCCCATGCATAACTACCATATGCAAAGCTTAAAGAGTAAAACATGTATAAATCACATTATTCAACACAAATCATTTCATGATACATCATCAATTATATTGGCTTACAAATGATCATTAACAAGTTCCTTCCGCAAAACACAACATCGGATATACAGATTCTCAAGTGTTGTCCCAACACTTCATACATTCTCACCGGCATCTCAAGGTTCACATACGAGAGTTATCCTCCACCGTTGCGGCACCCGTGGTAGAGTATTCGGTACACCATATAAACCCCTCAACGCAACTCGTCGATAGATGTATAACCCCACTAACGAGAGACGGGACACCACATACATTCCTCAATCGTCAGGGTACTTGGATGGAGTATTCGGTACACCGTATAAACCCCTTAACATCCAAGGCGACTTGTTTATAGTGAACTCAATCCTATAGCCGGCTTACTATATCTGATTTCGTTTATAAACCATTTTCACAACATCACTTGCAAAAATAATTCACATTTAACCACATACCTCACTATTTTCAAAGCATCATCAATAAATCATTTTCGAAAGCATTAAACAATGCTTTAAATCACAAGTATAAGACATATACTAACAAGGATCACTTACCATGTGCATCCTTCATCATCTCAACATTAGAAATAGCAAACCATACACTTTAAATATGCTTTAATAGTAGGTAAACATGTATTCAAATCCAAGTGCATAAAAACCATTTCGTAAATAGCACAACCGAGAGAGAAATTCCTTATACTTACTTCCGAACTTAGACAAGCGTTTCAAGCTTACATCTAAATTCCCAAACCACCTTCAAAACATTTCAAAGCTGAAATCCACGTTCTCACTCACCGACACATGAAACCTTGATTATTCGACGCGAAACTAAGCGTACGAAGCTCCCAAAACCTCACTGGTTGCTTCCAAAATGTTTAAACCACGTAAGAATATAGGATTAATGCATCTCAATGCATTAAAAACTCCAGCAAGCAATCCTACCACGTTGCTCTGTCAAAATCCACCAAAACGCCCATCCAAAACAACCGAAAACATCATCGATTACTCTACAAACTCAACCCAGCCAAAACCTAACACTTCCAACCATTTCTTAACATTGATTAACATCCAAAATCAACCTATTATCAACCTTATACTTCCAGCATTCCCAAAATCACATTAACACCACAAAAACCCAATTTGAACAACCTAAACAACTAAGATCCAAATAGTTCTGGTATTACCATGCAAAAACATCAATCTAAATCTCCAAAACATGATTAAAATCAATCATAAATCAGCCAACATAGATCCATTACGAAAATTACACAAAATCATCATTTAAAGCTTGATTTAGCCATTTTCTTCAAATCAATCATAAAACCTTGTTAAGAAACATAATTAAAGAGCCAAATACTTGGGAATTTCACTAAACAACCTTGATTGGAGGAGAAGTACGAAAATTACCTCTAATCCATTGATATTCCTTCAATTGACAAGATTTGATTGAAAATCTTCAAGAATCCATTGAAACAAGTTGAAGAAACTCCATGGAAATCATTTGGAAATGAAAGTAAAATGAAAAGGAAAAGATCTCTAGAAGTTTTGAAAGAAAATGGGCGGTTGGCTGATGAGAAAAGAGAGAAATGAAAGTTACGTCAAAATAAGTTTGTAAAGCTTAGTTCCCTTTTTTAATCAAAACCCTTTTAATCTTTTTAATTAAACACGTTTAAAACATGTCAAATTAAGGGAATAGTTGATTATACTTGCATTATGTAACCCCCGTAGCCCGGTCTGGACGGTTGACCCGAACTACGAAGATTACACAGGGAAAACCAAGGTCAACCCGAAAGTCAACCTTGATTAACGACCCTTTTTTTTTCTTTTTAATCTTGTCTAGATGCACATTAACCTTAGATGTGATCACACAAACACCATGCTCAAAGATCACAAACATCAGAGATCAAACAGGGACCCAATTGAACAAATTACAACTTTAGGGACCAAATTGTAATTTCTGAAAACTTTAAGGACTTAACCAGATTTTAAGTTACCAACTTGAAATTAATCATGTTTCATGCTTCTCTGCCAAATTTCAGCTCAAACGGACATCCCGAACTCAAACAATTGCACAAACAAGATTCAGGACCAAAATGCAAACATTTTGAAACATTTAACCGCCCATGTCAGCCCCCAACGGTCACCCGTTCCGAAACAGGCCAAGGCCGTTCCGAAACACGGGCCGTTCCGCAACGCGTTCCGCAACAGGGGTCTGGCAGAATGCCTTCCGTTTCAGAACGGTGACACCCGTTTCGGACGCCTGGGTTTATGCAGGGCACCCGTTCCGAAACGGTGTTGCCTGTTCCGAAACACCTAGCCCAGAATGTTGCATTTTGCTCACTCAAACACACAATTGATCATTCAAACATGCTCCAAAAGCCACCAAACTTTGCCAACATGCAATTCAACATAAAAGAGACATACTTGCATCAACAATTCAACATATGATCAACACATATGAAAAGCCCCAATTCTATAGACATGCTTCCTACACAAGCAACCATTTAAGCACAAACCTTTCAAAGCAACCTCAATTAAACCAATTCATGTTTCAACAACATTAACAACAGCATTTAAACATTCATGATCAACACAAACGATCACATACACATAAGCCCGAGAGATTCTACCCCATTGCCCTTATTAACTATAGCTATTCACCGAGACATACATCTCCATTGGAGTCCACCTTGAATCCCTTGCTCCTTGCTGCCCAAACCTCAAGAATCTGCATTGATGGACAAAAAGGAGCGTAAGCACATAATGCTTAGTGAGGAATGCTCAAAACCAAAACACCATCAATGCAGCGGGTCTTTAAAACACTTTAAAACCAACCCGATTTGCTTTCCAAAACCATGTTCGAAAACTCTTTTCAACATCAAGCTCAAACCATGCATAAACACCATATGCTAAGCTTAATCAAAACCATGGAAAACACATCCTTTTCACAACATACCTTTCTTCAACTTGAAAACCACATCAAGCAAGAAACCATTTAAAACCATAGTTCAATCAAACCATTTCATGCATTTAATCTAGGCTACATAAAACCATATCATCATCATCACATGCCTTTAACAACAAGTCGTACATGACTCCAATGCAACATAGGTAATCCATGCTCACATGCATCATTTATCAAATGATAACCAACACTTGTTCAACATACAAGTAACATGCTTCCACTAGCATTATACACATCTCATGCAACAATGCATCTTACCAAGCATCCCATGCTTCTCATGCAAACATGCATCAATTCAAGCATCTCATGCTTCACATGCAACCATGCATCATTTCAAGCAATCTCATGCTTCACATGCAACCATGCATCATTTCAAGCAATCTCATGCTCAACATGATCAAGAACATTATATTGGCTTCCAAGAGATCAACCATATTCACTTTCCAACTTTCAACCCGATCGGATACGCGGATCACAAGCGTGTCCCAACGCTTCCTACACACTACCCAATCCAAGGTCTTCCCGTGGGCAACAACCTCCACTGACCTCAATCTCCTAAGGTTCCCATGTATGGACTTTTAAACACCATACATCCTTAGCTTTTCCTCAAGGTTACCATGTATAGACATACACCCTTGACATGCACAAGGTCTTCCCGTATGGACTTTCAACCACCATACAACCTTTGCATAACCGATTGGTAGTTGTAGACATCATCTAACGAGATCCGGGACATCACACACAAGATCCACACATGGACTTAACCATAGCCATTGTGATCTTAACAAGTACAAGGTTCTCACATAAGGACTTTAAACCACCTTATAACCTTTACTCAACCAAGGTCTACCGTGGGCAACAACCTCCACTACGACCTTAAGCAACCGAGGTCCTCCCGTGGGCACACCCTCCACTAACCTCATCTCGTTAGGAATACTTGAGGGGAGTCTAACCGGTCCACACTTGACCACTCCGCCTTCAAGGCGACTTTATTCACGGTGCACCCAATCCTATAGCCGGCTAATTATACCCGATCAACGAACCAAGAACCATTCACATCTCTTGCCAACATAACCATCTTACCATAATATCCAATGTTCCACATGCATAAACACAATGCAAGGTCATCACATCATTAGCTCAATGATTCACATGCATACACATAATGCAAAACCACCACATCATTAGCTCAATGATTCACATGCATACACATAATGCAAAACCACCACATCATTAGCTCAATGATTCACATGCATAAACAATATGCAAAAGGTACAATTATCATCATTAATCATCATCAACTCACTGTTTTTAAGCATCATACAAAGCCAATGAACAACATGCATCACTATGCATCAAAATCACAATTTCCATAAACATAACCAAGGATCTCTTACCTTGAGCATCCTTTTCAATTGACTTTCAAAACCAGCATTAAACCATGCTAAAACATGCTTACAAAACAGAATTAAACCATGCAAAAACACATGCACATCAATCATCAACCACAATTGATTTAAAACCAAATCATACACAATCCAAGAGCAAAACCCTCTTCACTTACTCTTGAGCTTAGCAAAGTTGTTTAGACTTAAACTAAGCTCCCAAAAACCTTCAAACCATGTTTCAAAAGCTGAAATCCCAACTTCACTCACCGATTACCAAACAAGCCTAGCCAACAAGCTTTCCAAGCTTCCGAAACCTTCCGAAAACACCTCCAAAGCTCAAGGATAAACCTCCCCTGTTTCAAGCACACAAAAACAGAACATTAATGCATCCATATGCATTAAAACACCAGCAACATCAACACAACTCGCTGCTCATCACAAAACTAGCAATTTGGCTACCAAACACAACCGAAATCATCTCCAAACACTTCCAAAACTTAACCCAGCCAAGATCCATCACTTCTAACCATTTTTATACATCAAATAACATGCAAAATGATCACAACCACATCCTTATACCTCCAGGTATAACAGATCACCAAAAACACTCCAAAAACAACCAAAAACTCAAGCCAAACTTAGGAAATTCAACCTATCCGGGATTGCATTGATTAAACCTCAACTTCTAATCATTTTAGCATTCATTTAACATCATTTTAACACCTCAAAACCCTGCTTAAACAGATCACACGAAAATTTCACCAAAATCACCAAATCTTGCATTTTAGCCAAAAATCAAGATCTCAATTGAAAAGCCTTTAATAAAACATGAATCAAGGATTGAGAACTTAGGAATTTCAGTAAAGAACTGATAGTTTAGAGGAGAAGGACGTTCTTACCTCCAAACTTGAATTTCTCCATTTTAGAGCCAAAATGCTTGATGAATCAACTTGTAAATTGAGAGGTTTTGATGATGAGATGATTAGGAATCAAATGAGAGTTGAAATGAGAGATGTAGATGTCAAAATCAGAGAAAGAAATCTGGAGAATCTTGTTTGGGTAGAGAGAAAATGAGAGAAAAGAGAATTTGAGAGAAAATAGAAAATTAGTTGGAAATTGGTTAAAATGATTTCCCTCTCTTTTCTTAATCTTTAAAATCAGATTTTAGACTTAAAATATCTTAGAAAAATCTGGAGAAATCCTTTTTGGAATAATAGCTCCTTAAAGATTCAAAGTTTCAATCCTTTATAAAACTGTCCCGCAACTTTCAAAAATTACATTTTGGTCACTAGCCAAAATGTCAACTTTCCGAACCTCATTTTCCAAAATTGATTTCACAGTTCACCTTTATATATTAAAATATGATTTTAGAACATTTTTCCATATTTTTAATGCAACCCGAACTAGGCTTTCCTAAATTCACTCTTATATATTCGATCAGCAATTTGACCGAACCGGTCAACGCCAAAACTTCTGAGCCCAAAACCGGGGCGTTACACATTAGCTCTCTAAAGATTCTAAGTTTTGGCTCTTTTACAAAATAGCCAATAAAACTATTTTTCCATTTTTACGATTTAGTCACTAAACCGAAATATCCACCTTCCAAATGTAATTTTCCAAAATTAACTTCAGCAATACCTTAAATACATTTAGAAAGGATTTTAGAAAATTTTCTCATATTTGTATCACTTCTCTAACTATGTTTTCCCTAAATCAATCCCGAACTAACCTAGATCTCTCGTCTCGGTCCAACGGACCATAAACCTAACCTAAAAACTCATAGGCCAAAAACTCGGGCATTACAGTCAACTCGAACAAGAATGAAGTGAACGAAATTGGCAGACGATCAACAATAACCCAGATATAGTCGTTCTTTGATGGTGTCAAAGAAGACCACTAAAGAAGTCCATAGTCACACGCTCCCGTTTTAAACTATGGAATCTGAATATGATGCCATAACTTAGACGGGCGTTGATGTTCTACCTTTACCTTCTGACAAGTCAAACACTTTGTCACAAATTCGTCAACATCCATCTAGAGAACCTTCCATCAGTACCTTTCATGCAAATTCTTATATATCTTGTCCCCCACCAAGATGCATAGAATAAGGACGGTCAAAGGGCTCACAGAGAATAACTTGTTTCAACCCAGAATTCCTCAGTATACAATACCAACCTCGAAAACATAGAACACCATACTGGTCAAAAGAGAAATCTTGAGATGTACCTTCTTCAACCTCTCTCATAAGGTGCATCAAAATAGATCACTAGGCTTCTTAGCTCGAATATCGAAAACCATTGTATGAATAACCCAAAGCTCTGCCAAGAGACTACCACCGCTATACAAGCTCATTCGGGTAAATAAAGCTCTCAAATCTGATATAGTAGTGCGACTCAAGGCGTCGGCAACCACATTAGCCATACTTGGATGATAATTAATCTTGTAGTCATTATCCTTGAGAAGCTCCAACCAATGACGTTGTCTCAAATTAAGCTACTTCTGGTAAGGAGTTATTTCATACTCTTATGGTCTGTGTAGATATAACATTTCTCTCCGTAGAGATAATGTCTCTAGATTTTGAGAGCAAAGATCACGACAGCTAACTCAAGGTAATGAGTACGATGGTTACACTCATGCGTTTTCAACTGACGAGATGCATAATTCACTACCTTACCATCTTGCATCAGAACACATCCCAAACCGGTGTGAGAAGCATCACTGTAGAAGGTGTAAGCCTTCCTAGGCTCAAGCTAAATCAAAATTTGTGCTTTAGTCAACATGGTCTTAAGCTTCTCAAAACTAGTCTGTTGGGAATCAGTCCAGACAAAAGGTATATTCTTCCTTAGAAGTTTAGTCAACGTAGCTGCGATGATAGAAAATCCCTCAACAAACATCCGATAATAGCTAGGTAAACACAAGAAGCTTCGGATCTCAGGAACATTCTTAGGCTGCTTCTAGCTTAATATGGCCTTAATCTTCTTTGGATCAACCCGAATACCTTCAATAGAAACTATATGCCCCAAAAACATAACCTCTGAGAGCCAGAATTCACACTTGTTGAACTGAGCATAAAGTTGTTTCTCCCTTAGAGTCTGTAATACAATACTGAGATGTTCCTCATGTTTGGCCTCAAATTTAGAATAGACCAGAATATCATCTATAAAGAATGCAACAAACTGGTCATGGTAGGGTTGGAATACCCTATTCATCATGTCCATGAACAAGGCAAGAGCATTAGTCAATCTTAAAGGTGTCACAAGGAAATCGTAAAGATTGTAACGTGCTCAGAAAGTCATTTTGAATACATTAGAAAACACTCTTGCTCCCCAAAATTGATCAAAGAGATCATCAATACGAGGGGGATACTTGTTCTTGATTGTCATCTTATTAAGCTTTCGATAATCAATACACAACGTAAGTGTCCCGTCATTCTTTTAACAAACAAAATAAGAGATCTCCATGGTGAAACATTGGGTCGAATAAAGCCCCTATCAAGCAATTCTTGCAACTAAATCTTCAACTCATTGAGATCTCTTTCGATGCCATCTGGTAAGGTGACATAGACACAGGAGCAGTACCCAGATAAACCTCGATGCCAAACTCAACCTCATCACGTTTTGGTGGTACATTAGACAACTCTTCCAGGAATACATTTGGAAAATATCTCACAATCCGAATCTTCTCCATCTTAGAATCATACTGTCTTGGATCAAGAATGTAGGCAAGGTATGCGATAGACCCCTTCTTGATCATTTTCTCGGCTTTGAGAACCGATATCACATTAGATAGGAAACCTCTATGCTTACCAATCAGAATAATCTCATGATCTAGATTGACTCGGTGTGAGAATAACCAATCCATACTGAGAATAAGATCAAACTCACCAAAAGGAAACTCCATCAAGTTAGCTAGACAAATCTCCCCTTGAATATCAAGAGGAAAGTTTTTGTAAACTTTGGTAACCTCAACCAGATTACCCATCGGACTATGAACAGTGATAGAATTCTCAGTATCCTCAACAGGAATTTCAAGACCCATCAAAAGCACTTGCCACATATGAGCGCATAGAACCATTATCAAGTAAAGAAAAAAATATGAAATATCATGAATAGAAAAGGTACACGCAATGATGTTTGCCTCATCACAATCCTGATGCCTCATGGTGTAATAAACTAACTCTGGTTGTCTCACCCCTGATTTTGATGCTCCTCTACTCTAAGACGGCCTACCCCTACTAACAGTACCGGAAGCAACATGTCTACCATGTCCTCTATCCGTAGAGGGTGTCTGTACTAGTAGCTGAGGTTGGCTCGAAACATAAGTAGATGAAGATGGGCGTGATCAGTCACTAAAGATATGCTCAAACAAACCAAAATGAAAACAAGCCCCGATCTTTCTCCTACACTCGACCGAATGTCATTTCTTGTAAAAGGAACATTGTTGCACCCCACGAGACCTAGTCGAACCACCGGCACTGGTGGTAGGAATGGTAGAAGTCACCGTCGAGCTCTAAAATATCCTTGATGGTCCGACTCATCTATACCCTTCCTCCTAGACTGATTCCATTGACTATGTTGAACTAATACAGTCGATTGCTTCTTGACTCAATTAGCACCCTGGGATCCCTAATGTTCATTGAGTGCCTCTAATCTCTTGGCAGTCGTAACCCGATAATTCAACGTTTGTACATGGTGTCATCGTGCAAAGCAATACCAATCCTAATCGATAGCCGAAGTCCTCTAAAAAACTAGTCACATTTTTTTTCTCGGTGGGAACCAATCCCAAAGAATACTGGATCAACCTAATAAACTTTATCTCGTAATCATTCACTGAAATGTTGTTATGCTTCAGGTTCATAAAAGTCTTCTTGGTACTTCGTTAAATATTCTACTCCCATATATTGATCACGAAATGACTCTCGGAAATATTGGTGGAGGTAACGTAGTAGCTCCTGGTTCATTGTGGCACTGTCCATCCTAATAGTCTTATTGTCTTCAGAGTCATGTGGATCATCACTTTGAGTGCACTAAACAAGTGGATTCCCACCACTAGTCTGATGTACTCTAGTCTGTTGAGCACTAGTCTGATCCTCAAGCTGCTCATCCCCATCAACATCATGTATCTCATTATGTTTTTGCATTTGATCAATAGAGGGCAGTGGATCACTCTTAGAAGTCGCGGTACGACCTCAACCTCAACCTCAGCCATGACCACGACCACGATCGGTTTCTAGTCTAGAGCTCCTATGAGGTGTCATAGTAGTCCATCTACAAAAGGAAATAATCCTTGAATTAGAATTGTTACTTGGAGTTTCTATTCAAAATGTATCAATTCTTTAAAATAACAGATCTACCAGAAAATCCCATTTTAGTCAAAAACATGTAATATGCATGCAAAAATCACTTCTGGTTAAAACTTTATGTGAGCCCTACAGTCCGAGGTTTGAACCTAGGCTCTGATATCACTAAATGTCACCCCTTAAACACAGCCCATTAGAAAAGGTCGACTTTAAGAAGTCGAGTTTGAAAACTTGTCCCTCAAGAAACCAACTTTAGATTTTAATGTTTTAAAATACAGATAATTATTAAAAATAATCATACTCATTAATCTCTCATTTATTATAAATCACAATCGTTCAAGTCTTGTTTTGATAGTTGATAAAATGTTTAAAAATAATCCATAATTCCATGGTAATAGTAATCTCAAAACAATATAAGTCAATCGTTCAGAATTTCATAAAATAATAAAATAAAATCTGAGTGTTTGAAAAACTATCCATACTGAAAGATAATATATTCCGATAAAAAAATGCGATCCTCCAAGTATCATACACCTAAGTTTGAGTATCTGAAAGAAGAACTAAGGGGGGTAAGCTATAAGGTTCAATGTGCCTCTAAAGTGTAGATAAATAAAATACAGAACAGAGAATCAGATCATCATGCTCAATCGCAAACATACATACATGTACATATGCTTATAATAGGATGCACCCATCTACATACCATCGTCTGAAGAGTAGATTCCTCAACACCACTCGCTACGCCGCACCATCTGAAGTGGAATTCAACCCGAATGGTGAAACCATTAAACTTCCACATACAAATCCCAACTCACATGATAAGACATGATTTTTCAATTTCTAAATCTAAATACAATCCTATTTAATTAGTCAAGATGCATAATTCATGGCATGTCATCATACAAAACATATCACAAATCATGAAACACAAAAAATACATAACATATTAGAAATCCTGAAACACAGAAAATACAAATCGCGTAAAAAATGTAGCATATGAAGAGGGAACCCTAAGGCATCTAATAACTCAACAATGAGAGGGTCGTCTCCCATGCTCAACTCTAGCACTAGGTCGAACAGAGTTTGTACCTATGAAGGTTGAGCACCAACACAAATAATATTCGAACTATGCCACAACACAAAAATAAACCCATTAATTCGAGTTATACTCACATGCATATCTAGGAGGTTGTGCAATAGTAGTCTACATAGGTGGATGAGGAAAAATGTCGATCTCTGAATCAATGTCACCTAAACATAATAATATTTGAATAAGATTCAAATATACACAATTCTCAAAATACTACGTACATATAAATGTAAATAATAAAACAAGATTTCAGGTTTGAATTTAAGAAAACATGCAGTGGATTTAGAATCAGGACGTTGAAAAACGTAAAGTCAACTTTGATAAAAGAAATCAACATTCAAAGTCAAAGGTGGTGGTCAAAGTCAACGGTCAACGGCAACGACCAATCGTTAACGGACGGTCAAAGTCAACGATTGACTTGGTTCGGTCAAAGTCTAACCCGATTCAAGTCATATTTAGTCAACAGGGTTGACGGTTCGTTTCGGTTTTGCTCACTAGTTCGGTTGAGTTCAGTTCACAAGATTGGTTCGGTTTAAGCCACTAAGCCGGATTGGCCTCTTCACTATTGGGCTCACTAGATTGGGTTGTTATTTTGGCCGAACAATAAAATAAAGGCTGAGGGTTTGGGCTTTTGCATTAGCAAGGTCTGTTAGCCCAACACCTTTGCTTAGTGTAGAGTGTCCATGAGTTCTATATTTTGTACACATTCATGCCCTTATCATTGTTGTTCTTAAGTTCATTTAGGCATATTTAGGTGTATTGCATGCATTATAACAGTATCTTCTCTTTTACCATGCTTGTATTGAATATTTTATGTTTGGTAAAGAAAAGTTATTGTTTTAGTTTAGTTTATATTTTCAGGTGCTATAGCTAGGAGAGGAGATGACAGGACGGGAGAAGACAAGAAAGCTGGAACCATAAGGGGTTGTACCGAAGCAGCTCAAGATGCCGCCAAGGACGCTGCCGAAGTAGCACTGCCGCCGAGAGCCGTTCGGGGAGGAGTAACACCGACTTAGCCAAGATGGGTTGTGATTTCAAGAGGACAATTTCATAAGCCCAATGAGCCCAGTCTTGCAATTTCCTGAACCCTGTAGCGGTCGATAGAGTTAAATCAAGATCGATAAGTGGGAGCACTTATCCTTACTTGCTGAAGAAGGAAAAGTCCAAAGAGTTTGTGTTTAAAGCATAAAGGATTCTATGTTTAATGTAATTTACTTTTAGAACACCTAATTCAAGGAGGACTCAACTTAGGTCATGAGCCCTATATATACCAAATGAATGTAACGGTATATGGGCATATCTCGTAGAGGGATCAGTGCATCAACGACATCTGCCGATGAGAGTGAGGATGGGGGATAGCTAGATAAGTTTGAGTGTTGGGGTCGAGACACAACTCTCCTAGGGTTTAGGCGCGTGTATGTAAAGTATTTTGAGGGAAACAATTGTATAGTTTTGAGTTGTTTTCAATAAAGTTCTGAGTTTGCTTAATCCATGCTTCTTGTTCGTTCAATTAGTCTACACCAGTCAATTGAAGAGAAAATCCATTTGTCGGGCACGAAAGTGCGAGGCTCACGAAAGGTTTCAGCACGATCACAACTCACAAAGGCGTGACTAACTTGGTTCCGCACTAGTCCACAAGTTTCAGCGGCTAAAAGGGATTACCGACCGAGTTATCTAATTTGGTTCCACACTAGTCCTCAAGTTAAGCAATCTCGAGCATCCTAACCTAGAAATTTGAGGGATCACTATCGACTATCCTGCCGAACTCAGAATGTCTGCCAAACTTGTCACCAGGACTTCTTTCCGATCCACCTGCCGAGACAATACACACCCCTGTAGTGGCAGTGACCTGCTGCGATCGTGTGTCAAGGTCGTAGTTTGCCGCCCGCCATACCCGCTGAGGCAGCAATTCATGGCAGCACAAAACATACTCAAAGCTTCACAATGCAGTCCACAGGCTACTAAGCTGCACCTGTCTTACCCAGCTTATCGCCCAATCTCTCCCCATCACTCCTTTCATTACTATCTTTATCTTTACATGTGTTTTTATATTTCCACATCACGAGGTTTAATGTCGCATTTGCTAAATCTGTGTGCAGGAAACCATTCATAGGAGCTGCTCCAATCCCTGTGGGAGGCGATAACTTTTATACTATAACTTGACAAGTGTGTGCACTTGCGCTCATAAAAAGATAACACCTAAACGCTCTACAAGTATTTGGCGTCGTTGCCGGGGATATGCAACAGCAACTACGTTTGAATTTCTACATTACTATTTAGTTTTTTCACATTAAATCTCTTTATATTATTTGTTAAAAAAGCCTCTTTGTCTTATTGGTGATTGTCCCGTCAGGGCAGCAAGGTTGGCAGCAACATCCACCTGAGGAGGGGAAGGACATGCCCAGACAAATAGCCAAACACAAAGACCCTTAGGAAGTGGTTATGCTTGGGAAAAGCGCAGCCTAACATAACCTAATTATTAATTAATTTTGATTTCAATTTTTAATGTATTAGGATTAGATTTAATTTTTATTTAATTCTTGTATTTATTTTATTTCAGGTTAGGAAGAAGGAAGGATCAAGAAAGATGAAAGAATAAAGGAGAAGCCCAACCAGCGGCCAAGGCAGCCCAAGGCAGATAAGCATAACGGCTAGTGGCTTCATAACGGCTAACCGCAACGGCTATATTTGCCACAGCGAGCGGAACATATATCTTTGTAATGGCAAGAATCCCATTATTCGCGTCGCAATAATTGCCGCCCATAGACAGCGCGCCCGCCAAGGCAGTGGAGAGAAACGGCTATATAAGGCCAACTATTCTACCACTCGTTCTTCACTTTGCTCTCTCTTTTCTCTGAATTCTTTCTACGGTCTTTGCTTCCAAGATTTCTTTGCTTTTCTTTCACATTCTTTTTACTTTCTTTAGGAAAACAATTGTTCCCCAAACTATGGCCTTATCACAGAAACCTGCTACCACCTCTAAAACCCAATACAAGAGGTTCTTGAAACTTGCTGTCGAGGAAACCTACAACTAGTTCTATAAAGGCATGTAACTATGGGAAGAGATGGGCTTCCGCTACACCCAGCCTGATGATAATTTCGGGTTAGAACCTTCCCTGTTCAAGACGATCCATAATATGGGCTGGGATCAATTCGCACGGCAGCCAGAAGGGATTAACAGCAACCATGTGCGAGAGTTCTATGCCTACTGGCCTAACCCAGAGAGCCCTTTCGTCTACGTCTGGGGAGAAGGTGTTAAGTTGACTGCTGACATGATCAACAACTTATACAACATAGAAGTCAGCGGCGACCAGCATGGAGAGTGGGAATCATATCTAACAGGGGCTGACTACAGCAAAATCAAGAAGTTCTGTCGGCCAAACACCAAATGGCTGACAGGCAAAAATAATGGGTCAGTCAACCGCAGAGACTTGCTGCCAGAGGCAGCCCTTTGGAGCTACTTCGTCCAGCGCCGTCTCATGCCAACCTCCCAGGGATCGACAGTAAACAGGATGCGGCTCGCCCTTATCAGCAATATTATGAAGGGGCAAAAGATCAACATTGGTAATGTAATACTAAAGGAGATTTACGCCCACACAGAAAATCCAACCGTCAAAGGCCCACTCTTCTTTCATGCACTCATCACCGGCCTCTATGCCAATTTTGGCGTGCCGCTACGCCCAAAAGATAAAATTCTTCCTGCCAAGGAAGGATGGACAAGAAGAGCACGCCAACAAATGATGCATAGTGTAGAGCCTGACACACCTTCCACCACCTAGCCGCCGTCCCAAGCTGCCGCTACCCCAGCCGCAGCGGGTAGTACTAATGCTGCCCTCACGTCTGCCGCAATTCCCCTACTGCGCAGCCTAGTGGAAAGCTGCAAGCGGATTGAGCACAAGTAGGTGATCTTCACCAAATGTGTAGCAGACGTACAGGAGGCCTTTGTGGCTTACCTGCTGGATAAATACTAGGACGTCGGACCACGGTTGCTCACCTTTCCAACGGAGCTAGCAACATCCAAACCAGTCCACATCACTCCAAGACCAGCTGCTGCTCCTGCCGCCAATGACAACGAGGGGCCATACTACCGCCCCAAAAGAAGAACCTCCCCGACCCCCATACAGCCATATGACCTCACCTCCTCCTCAGAATTAGAAAATAGAGAGGAAACAATTGCTGCCTCCCTATTAGCCAAAACAACTACTTCTAAGGATACTAGCTACTCTAACTTGGAGATTTTCGACACCCTTGACGATGAATCGATAGAGGCAGTCAAAAAGAGAAAGCGGCCAACAGCAGATCCCCAGGGTGGAGAAGATGAACGACAAACCAAGAAAGCCACCCCCAGTCGTCGCGTAGCTCGAAGAAGAGCCTAGCAGAAATATCATCCGCTACGCGCTGCCTTGTCTTGCCTGCCTCCTCAGATTCCTCCGCTGACGCGGCAGCAACAGAGGGGAACTATTCCAGTTTATAGCACCATTTTTTTCTTTTCTTTTTAATTTTTATTTTATTTTTCTGTTTTTAATTTTTTTTATTTTCTTTTTATATATGTTTTATTTTTAATTCTTGTTTTGTAGAGGCATTGAGGACAATGCCAACCTTGAGTTTGGGGGGAATTAGTCCTCTTTATTTTAGGTTCATAGCATTTAGATGCATATGTAAATTCTGCCCCCTAGCACTTAATGAAATAGAATCTTTAGTTTAAAACTTGTACCTATGATAGCTTAGCCGACTACTTATATTCGCACCATTTTAAAAAAATTAATCTATCTATGGGAAGAAGCATGAAAAATACTTAGAAAAATTTTCTTTTTCCCAATTATCCTTACACTTGTCTGTTAAATGCTAAATTTTTGCTTAAGTTCTAAGTTTAAACATTGCCTGCCTTACTTAATAAAAGTTCATTGATTGAATACAGGTTTGCCGCCATGGCAGCACATGGCAGCACAACAAAGAAAGAACAACCCTAGAGGTGCCCAAAACAGGCCCTAGGCAGAAAGAACAACCCTAGAGGTGCCCGAAATAGGCTCTAGGCAGAAAGAAAAACCCTAGAGGTGCCCGAAACAGGCTCTAGGAAGGATCATGAGCAAGGACACTCCACTGCTATCAAAGTCCATGAATCTAAGCTAAGTGACAGACAAATTAGCAAGAGTGAATGAAAGTCTCCACGGGATGACTTTATTCAAAATGGTTTAGAGTTTTGTAGAGTGCACCTATCTTAGCTTCAAACCCAGAGAATAGTTGTGATGAGCTGAAGCCCTTAAGCCATGATCAGAAATAGAGAATAAAAGTGCTCAACTGTGCTACCAAGGCAACAACTCGTATCCTTTCCAATAGCTTAATTATTGTAGGCATACTTTGTTAAACTTAATAACTTCAGCATAATAGCATGAACACAGACCTGCACATACTGCACTGGCATTAAGAGAAATTAATTTAAGTTATTGCATGCCATTCCCTATCACTAACATTAAATAGATGCCACGGCCTTGAGGTAAGAAATCAAGTTGAAGGCTATTGTTTCTATTAATTTTGTGCTAAGAGCGGATCTACTAGTTAGGTTGCATTGCTTGAGGACAAGAAATAGTTCGAGTTTGGGGGTGTATAGAGTGTCCATAAGTTCTATATTTTGTACACATTCCTGCCCTTATTATTGTTGTTCTTAAGTTCATTTAGGCATATTTAGGTGCATTGCATGCATTATAACAGTATCTTCTCTTTTACCATGCTAGTATTGAATATTTTATGTTTGGTAAAGAAAAGTTACTGTTTAGTTTAGTTTATATTTTCATGTGCTACAGCTAGGAGAGGATAGGACAGGACAAGACAAGAAAGATAGAACCAGAAGGGGTTGTATTGAAGCAACTCAAGATGCCGCCAAGGATGCTGCCGAAGCAGCATTGCCGCCAAGAGCCGCCTGGGTAGGAATTACACCAACTTAGCCAAAATGGGTTGCGATTTCAAGAGGACAATTTCCCAAGCCCAATGAGCCCAGTCTTGCAATTTTTTGAAGCCTGTAGCGGTCGATAGAGTTAATTCAAGATCGATAAGTGGGAGCACTTATCCTTACTTATGGAAGAAGGTAAAATCCAAAGAGTCTGTATTTAAAGCATAAAGGAGTCTATATTTAATGTAATTTACTTTTAGAATTCTTACTTCAAGGAGGACTCAACCTAGGTCATGAGCCTTATATATACCCAATGTATGTAAGGGTATAAGGGAAAATCTCGTAGAGCGATCAGTGCATCAACGGCATCTGCCGATGAGAGTGAGGATGGGGGATAGCTAGATAAGTTGGAATGTAGGAGGTCGCGGCCCAACTCTCCTAGGGTTTAGGCGCGTGTATGTAAAGTAGTTTGAGGGAAACAGTTGTATAGTTTTGAGTTGTTTTCAAGAAAGTTCCAAGTTTGATTAATCTATGCTTCTTGTTCGTTCAATTAGTCTACACCAGTCAATTGAAGTGAAAATCCATTTGTCGGGTACGGAAGTGCAAGGCTCACGAAAGGGTTAAGCACGGTCACAACTCACAAAGGCGTGACTAACTTGGTTCCACACTAGTCCACAAGTTTCAGCGGCTAAAAGGGATTACCAACCGTGTTGTCTAATTTGGTTCCACACTAGTCCTCAAGTTAAGTAATCTCGAGCATCCTAACCTAGAAATAGGAGGGATCACTATCGACTATCCTGTTGAACTCAGAATGTCTGCCAGACTTGCCGCCAAGACTTCTTTCTGATCCACCTACCGAGACAATACACACCCCTGCAGTGGCAGTGACCTGCTGCAATCGTGTGACAAGGTCGTAGTTTGCCGCCCGCCATACCCGCCGAGGCAGCAATTCACGGCAGCACAAAACATACTCAAAGCTTCACAATGCAGTCCACATGCTACTAAGCTACACCTGTCTTACCCAGCTTATCGCCCAATCTCTCCCCATCACCCCTTTCATTACTATCTTTATCTTCACTTGTGTTTTTATATTTCCATATCATGAGGTTTAATGTCGCATTTTCTAAATATGTGTGCAGGAAACCATTCATAGGAGTCGCTCCAATCCCTGTGAGAGAATATCTTTTATACTATAACTTGACAAGAGTGTGCACTTGCGCTCATAAAAGGAGAACACCTAAACGCTCTACAGTTAGGCTGAAACCATCTTTAATGTTTATAAACCCTCCAACGGTGCCGTTGTCGGCAACACTTTCACGTAACTCAAAATAGTCACTTTTGGTTAGAAATCTTGACGAAGAAAAGAGATTTAAACGCAATAACTTGAAGGGACCAAAGAGTCGATGAAAAGTTTACCCAAAAATCAAAAATGAATCTGTCAACGAAGGGACAAGGGGATTCTAAACAATTTTTTAGCCGTTTCATGCAAATTGAGGTGGGCAAGAGAAATTTGAGGGATAAGTTTTAATTGGGACAAGATGGGGAGCACTTTGATAGCTTCAAAGCGTAGATCAGACGACAACCTAGGCTTGATATAAGTCCGATAAAAAAATGGGTGAGGGGTGGTTATTTGAGAGAGAAGATAGAAAAGAGAGATGGAGGTTGCATAACTGGAATATCAAAAGACCTTGTGTAACCCCCTCGTCCCTGTTTGGACGACTGACCGGTCCGAGTAGGTTACACGGGGAAAATCGAAGTGAAACCCGTTAAGGCTCCCCTTCAATTAACAACCCTAGAAAATTTTTCTTCGATTATCTTGTCTAAATGAATCATTTAATCATAAGTGAGAAACAACAGCAGAAAAGACGAAGAAGAACATTCAAACAGGCGTATGTTAATTTAAATTTACCAAGTATTAAGTTAGTCAGATTTCTTGCATACGTAACTAAAACCATACATAAAAGATGCCTATCAACTTAACAAGAAGTCATACAACCAACGGAACAAAATCCCAACCTCCGAGAACCCTTAAAGATGCAAAAAGCCCAATTTACATGCCAGTGTTTCGAAACAGGCTTGCCCGTTTCGATACACGGGCCCCAGTTTTAAAAGCCAGACCAGCCGTACCGATACGGTCCACCTCGTTTCGGTACAGGGGTCCATTTCGCCTAGGCATTCCGAAACTCATTCCGGAACAGGCCTTCACATTAGCAAAACCGTTTCGGTACGCGTATCGGAACAGGGGCTCACAGTGTCAAACAGTACCGAAACGCGTTCCGATACGGGTATCCCTGGAACCACATCCATTCCAAAACCACCTCACGCGTTTCGAAATGCCTGCAGTCTGTGACTCTTTAAAAACAGTTTTAAGCATCTCCCAAGATTCCCAACATGCCTCAAACCACAAGAAGTCAAGATACAACGTGCATACACAAACTCTAGAGGTATTCCTTCCTACTTCAAGCATGCTCAAACATTTAACATACATTCAAACCCATCCATTTCAATGAATACATATCCAAAGCCAAACATGTAAAGAAACAAGCATCCACCAAATACATGCATAACAAGGGTCACATGCCTTTGAAGCAAAACACTTAGACATTCAAGAACCAAGGTTACATGCTTTCAAGCAACACGCAAACATCTCAACAACATGGTTTATAATCCAACAAAGAGTTAAAGACTCTAGCAAACATGATTCAACATAGCATCATCATCCAAACATGCTAGAAACATCAGCAAGCCAACTAAGGAGTTTGAACACCAACTCCATACAAAAGCCTAATACTCTCATTGTCTAAGCATTATTACAAAACATGAATCATGCTTGAGCTACCCGAGAACTCCGAGAATCTCCTCCCTCGCCCACTTGCCTCCCAAGCCACTAACGATCTGCATTGTTGAAAAAGAAGAGACCGTAAGCGTAAAGCTTAGTGAGCGGAGCTCTAAAAACACATCAACAATGCACTTTTCAAAACACATATCTTAATTGAAAAGTAAACCATTTTAATTCACGAAGGGAGGCACAAACAACACAATTACATGGTATGCACATGCATAACCGAAACACGGTGGGACTACACATTACCGTTTCGATTAGTAGTTTTCCGACGGGACTACACATCATTGTACTCTTCTACTAGTCACTACCAGTGGGACTACACATCACCGTAGTTACGACAACCATCACGTGAGGCTCGACACCAACAACGACTACACAACAACATCAAACGGAAGTAAAGGCAATCCACAATTCACACAATATCACAACTATTATTCATACTCCAACACTTAACAATCAAGGTAAAATTTAGTAAACTTACACTTGGGTTTAGGTTAGCCCTTAAGGCTCCACCCAAACCCCCGAGAACCCATTTCGAAATCAAATCAAGTTTCAAAACATTTCCACTCACCGATGAAACCCAAACGGGAGCCAAAACACTAATCTCAAGCCTCCAAATTCCTTGGAACCGAGCCCGAAGCTTCTCCAAAGGTTTCTCTTGATTTTAACCAATCATAAACAACAATTTACTCAATAATTTAGTCACAAAACCACTGTCACAATCAAACACAATCTCAAGACCCCTTTTTTCTACATTTCCCAACCATGAGCTATCGAAACTTCTTCATTTTCGTATTCCCACACAACCCAGTAGAAAACTATCAATTTCAACACTCAAATCATCATCCCACACCTTCAAAACACCCCTCAAGCAACTATATAACCTCAGCCCCACTCTCCAACACCAAACTGCCTCAAAAACCCATATTTTCACCCTTTTAAAATACCCATGGAAACCCATTTCGGGATTTTTGATAAAACCCCACCATTTTGAGATATATTACATCTAAGGGCAAGACTAAAACATAACTTAACTTTACAAATCAAAACTCCATCAAAAACCCATTAAAGCTTCTTACTTTTTCCTTAGAACTTGAAAACTTCAAAATCCCCAAAGGTGATGTTTATGAAAACTAAAACTATAGAAATGTTGGAAATGATGAGTAGAAGTCGAAAATATGATTACCTTGTTGGAAGCACTTGAAATGGTGGAGGGATTTGATGGAATAGTAACTAAGGGTTTTGAGGAGGTTTTGACGTGAAAAACCTTGAAGGATGAAGATGATGAAAATATTTCAAAACCTCTTTTTACTCATCTTTTCCCTTTCATTTAAAAATTACCAAATTGCCATTAATGAAATTTTAACCCCTTTTAAATTAAACCAAAGTCTATTTTAATTAAAATGAGTCCAACGATTTCGAACCCGATTTACCCGTGTAACATCCGACCCCTAAACCTAGGGCGTTATAACTCTCCCCCACTTAAGGAATTTCATCCCTGAAATTACCTGACAGAAAGAGGTACGGAAACTATTTTTTCATGTCCTCCTTTCTCTCCTACGTAGCCTCTTCCACACCTCGGTGTCTCCACAAAACCTTGATAAACTCGATAGACCTTCCACGCAACATTTTCTTGTCCGTAGGAAGAATCTCAACCGGTTCTTCATCATAGGACAAGTCGGGGTTCAACTTAATCTCTTCCACTGGCATTACGTGAGACGGATCATATCTATACTTTCGGAGCATCGAGACGTGAAACACATCATGAATCTTCTCTAGTTCGGTCGGGAGCCTCAATCTATACGCAACGGGACCGATCCTCTAAACTACCTCGTAAGGTCCAATGAACCTCGGACTCAACTTACCTTTCCTACCAAACCTCATCACCTTCTTCCAAGGTGAGACTTTCAAAAACACTTTCTCGCCTACGGCATATCTATCTCTTTTCTCTTCAAATCGGCATACGACTTATGTCGGTCTGAAGCTGCCTTCAGGCGATCAAAGATCCGTTTCACCTTCTCGGTAGAGCCCTTAAGCAAATCGGGCATCGGTATAAGCTTTTGTCTGGCCTCAGCCCGACAAATCGGAGTTCTACATTTTCTTCCATATAGAGCTTCATACGGTGCCATCTGAATACTATCCTGATAATTGTTGTTGTATGCAAACTCTACTAATGGTAGGTGTTTCTCCCAAGATCCCTGAAAATCGATGATACAACATATCAACATGTCCTCCAACACTTGAATCACCCTCTTTGACTAACCATCTGACTGTGGATGATACGAAGTACTGAAGTTCAACCAAGTACCCAAGGCACGATGCAAACACTCCCAAAATCTAGCTATAAACCTCGGATCTCAGTCTGACACAATCGATTTCGGTACCCCATGCAACCTCACTATCTCACTGATATACAGATCAGCCAACCTATCTAAGGTGTAGGTAGTATGAACAGGTATGAAGTGAGCACACTTAGTAAATCTATTGACTATCACTCACACTGAATTCTTCTTCAAAGGAGTCAACGGTAAACCCGACACAAAATCCATGGGGATACGTTCTCACTTCCATTCCAGAATCTTCAACGGCTATAAAAACCCTGAAGGAAACTGATGCTCGGCCTTAACTCGCTGACAAACCATACACTTACTCACAAACTCGGAAACATCCTTCTTCAACCCCACCCAGTAATCCTTTTCTTTTAAACCGCGGTACATCTTCGTACTACCCGAATGCATAGCAAAAGGACTATTATGTGCTTCCTTCAGGATAACACGTCTCAACTCGGAATCTTCTGGAACGACTATCCTATCCTTGTAACATAGGATCCCATTCTCACCAAAACAAAAATCTGTTGGCCTATCTTCGGCTATATCTTGCACGTGAGGTGCCAATGACTCATCTTGCAACTGTTTCTCTCAGATCAACTGAGCCAACGAAGTCTTAACCTAAAGCTCGGCTATCAGACCACCGTCCTTGGACACACTCAATCTCGCAAACATAGCTCGCAACTCAACTGCCACCTTTCTACTCAAAGCATCGGCCACTACGTTTTCCTTACCCTGATGGTATTCTATCGTAAGGTCATAGTCCTTGAGAAGCTCTAACCACCTACGCTTTCTAAGGTTCAACTCCCTCTGAGACATTAAGTACTTCAAACTCTTGTGGTCGGTATATACAGTGCACTTCTCACCATAAAAGGTGGTGTCTCCAGATCTTCAAAGCAAACACTACTGCGGCTAACTCTATATCATGGGTGGGATAGTTCTTCTCGTGAACTTTCAACTATCTCGAAGCATACGCTACCACCTTACCTTCTTGCATGAGCACAAAACCTAAACCTACATATGATGCATCACTGTAAATCACAAACTCTCTTCCAGGTTCAGGCTCAATCAAAATAGGAGCTTCGGTCAAAGCTTTCTTCAACTTCTCAAACGCTTGTTGTCTTGCATCTGACCACTCATATGGGACATTCTTCTAAAGCAACTTAGTCAAAGGAGCCGTTATCCTTGAAAATCCCTCGACAAATCTTCGATAATATCCCACCAAGCCTAAGAAACTACGGATTTATGTCACTGACTTCGGTTGTTTCCAAGTCACTATGGCTTCTATCTTTTTGGGATCCACACTAATCCCATTGGCCGAGATCACATGACCAAGAAAGACTACCTCCCTAATCCAAAACTCACATTTGCTCAACTTGGCATACAACTGATTCTCAAGCAAAGTCTGAAGGAATAGCCGCAAATGCTCGTCATGCTCTTCCTCGGTCCTAGAGTATACTAAGATATCATCTATGAACACCACCACAAACTTGTCCAAAAACTCGTGAAACACACGGTTCATCATATCCATGAAAGTTGCAGGGGCGTTAGTCAACCCGAAAGGCATCACCAAGAACTCATAGTGCCCATAACATGTATGGAAAGCTGTCTTTGGTATGTCCACATCTTTCACCTTCAACTGATAGTATCCGGACCTCAAATCAATCTTCGAAAACACTGAAGCACCTCTCAACTGATCAAGCACGTCATCTATCCTAGGCAAAGGGTACTTGTTCTTCACTGTTACCTTGTTCAACTGACTATAATCTATACACATCCTCATACTATTGTCCTTCTTTTTCACAAACAAAATCGGAGCACCCCACGGAGAAATATTAGGCCTAATGAAACATCTATCTGACAACTCCTGAAGCTGTGTCTTCAGCTGTTTCAACTCTTTCGGTGCCATCCTATACAGAGAAATAGACACGGGTGCAGAATCGAAATACATCTCAATAGCAAATTCAACTTCTCTATCTAGAGGCAAACCCGACAACTCTTACGGAAAAACACTCGGAAAATCACAAACTATCATGATGTCTTACAGTCTAACCTCACTCATATTCGGATTCATCACATAAGCCAAATAAGCCTGACAACCTGAATTCAACAACTTTTGAGCTTCCAAAGCAGAAAGAACATTGGACAAAAACCTAATGTTCTCGTCAACTACCACAACCTCAACATCATCTGTAAGCTTCAAGGAGACTCTCTTGGTCTCAAAGTCAACCCTAGCTCCATGCTCTACGAGCCAATCCATGCCCAAAATCACGTCAAAACCGTAGAACTGTAACTCCATCATATCAACCGGAAACACATGGCCCTAAACCATCAAGGGACACCTTCTATACATCTTTCTAACTACCCATGTATCACCGAAAGAGCTAGTAACATTTACACCTACCTTTGACCACTCACACGGTAGCCCTAAAGACCTTGCATGCTCACCCAAAATGTATGAATGTGTCGACCCCGAATCTATCAAAGAAAGCAAACTCAAAGACTGTAACGAGAAATTACTTGCAATGACATCCGTGTCATTCCCAACCTCTCGCTGTGCATACACCCTAGCCGATCTTCCACCCTCGGGATGAACTGCCACTACATAAGCTAAGTTCATCTGATCCTCGTTCCTCGGCTAGAAGTTACCACGACCACGCCCACGGCCTCTCTGATGCTCAAAACCCCTAGTTGGAGCCGGTCCGCCACTAGCCGGGTGTGGAAAGTTACGTCTCAAATGGTCTCGGGAGCTACAGTTCCAACACGCCCCGTAGATACCCATACACTCGCCCTGGTGGCGTCTCCCGCATCTAGTGCACTCCGGAGTGTGTACAACAGCTCCTTGGCCCTGGTGGCCCCATCCATAGTTACCACCCCTATGTCTCGAATCGGGCTGATACCTCGTATCTCTATGACTCTTGGCACAATCTCTGTCCAAATCCATGTGTCTCTTCCCAGAATCGGACCCACTAGCACGAGCACTGGAGCCTAAGTTCTACTCAATATCCTTGGCCCTAGAGACCAAAACATCAAACTCGGTGTAGTCAGAAGCAAGCATGTAGGTCTTCACATCTCTAGTCAACCCATACCGGAAGCGCTCACATCGTTCCCTCTCACTGGGAACCAACTCAGGTGCATACTAGCTCAATCTCACAAATTGAACCTCGTACTCGGACACGGTCTTGTTACCCTTAACCAAGGCCATAAACTCACTCTTCTTCTCATCCAGATATTGAACTTCGAGATACTTCCTCTTAAAGGCATTTCTGAAGAACTCACACGTGATATCCGCTTCGGCCATACCCGAAGTAACTGTGGTCCATCAAGTGTATGTGTCCCCTTGAAGCAAGGAGACAATGCAACCCAACTTACGAGCGTCTGAACACTCCATCTGACCCAAGATGCGTGAAGTACTTTCGAGTCAAGCCTTTGAACCCTCGGGTGTCAAACCACGGAACTCAACTTCGCACAAACTACGGAGCCTCTCTAGGGGTAATCCTGTCCCCGCACCCTGAGGTGGTGTTGCAGCTTGCATACCGGCCAAAGCTGTTTAAAAAGCTCCGGCTATGGTCTGAATCAAATAGGTCATGTCCACACCTGCTTGACCCTGACCCGCCTGGGCTCCATTACCTCCAACATTAACACCGGCCTGAGGCCCATTACCTTCGCCGCTTACTCCATCACCATCGAGAGCATGAGGAACAAGAGGCTCACCCCCGGGTGCCTGGTCACCCGCTCTAGGCCGCCCCCTCAGTCTCACCATAATGGGATAAAATCTAAAACAACAACACATCACACACAAAAGAAAACATGAGGTTAGCAAAAGGGAAAGGACCCAAGTTCTCAAGCTCGTTAAACCAAAACTGTTTTCGATAATAACACCTAGCAATGGGAACATTTGACTAACCCTTAACCAACAACAAGGCCATTAAAGCATGCTTTCATACACCGTGCAATAGCAAGCAACCATTCAAACTAACTTACCTAAATTACCTTTCCCGGGAGACCTCGTAACTGAGGCTCTGATACCAACAAATGTAACCCTCTCGTCCTGGTCTGGACGACTGACCGGTCCGAGTAGGTTACACGGGGACAATCGAAGTGAAACTCGTTAAGGTCCCCTTCAATTAGCAACCCTAGAAAAATTTTCTTCGATTATCTTGTCTAAATGAATCATTTCATCCTAAGTGAGAAACGACAGTGGAAAAGACGAAGAAGAACATTCAAACAGTCGTATGTTAATTTAAATTTACCAAGTATTAAGTTAGTGTGATTTCTTGCATACGTAACTAAAACCATACATAAAAGATGCCTATCAACTTAACAAGAAGTCATACAACCAACGGAACAAAAGCCCAACCTCTAAGAACCCATAAAGATGCCAAAAGCCCAATTTACAGGCCAGTGTTTCGAAACAGGCTTGCCCGTTTCGATACACGGGCCCTAATTTTAAAAGCCAGACCAGCCGTACCGATACGGTCCACCTCGTTTCAGTACAGGGGTCCATTTCACCTAGGCGTTATGAAACTCATTCCGGAACAGGCCTTCACAGTAGCAAAAGCTTTTTGGTACACGTATCGAAACAGGGGCTCACAATGTCAAACCGTACCGAAACGCGTTCCGATATAGGTATCCCTGGAACCACACCCATTTCGAAACCACCTCACACGTTTTGAAATGCCTGCAGTCTGTGACTCTCTAAAAACAGTTTTAAGAATCTCCCAAGGTTCCCAACATGCCTCAAACCATAAGAAGTCAAGATACAACATGCATACACAAACTCTAGAGGCATTCCTTCCTACTTCAAGCATGCTCAAACATTTAACATACATTCAAACCCATCCATTTCAATGAATACATATCCAAAGCCAAACATGTAAAGAAACAAGCATCCACCAAATACATGCATAACAAGGGTCACATGCCTTTGAACCAAAACACTTAGACATTAAAAAAGTAAGGTTACATGCTTTCAAACAGCACGCAAACATCTCAACAACATGGTTTATAATCCAACAAAGAGTTAAAGACTCTAGCAAACATGATTCAACATAGCATCAGCATCCAAACATGCTAGAAACATCAGCAAGCCAACTAAGGAGTTTGAACACCAACTCCATGCAAAAGCCTAATACTCCCATTGTCTAAGCATTATTACAAAACATGAATCATACTTGAGCTGCCCGAGAACTCCGAGAATCTCCTCCCTTGCCCACTTGCCTCCCAAGCCACTAACGAACTGCATTGTTAAAAAAGAAGAGAGCGTAAGCGTAAAGCTCAGTGAGCGGAGCTCTAAAAACACATCAACAATGCACTTTTCAAAACACATATCTTAATTGAAAAGTAAACCATTTTAATGCACGAAGATAGGCACAAACAACACAATTACATGGTATGCACGTGCGTAACCGAAACACGGTGGGACTACACATCACAGTTACGACTAGTAGTTTTCCGACGGGACTACACATCATCGTACTCTTCTACTAGTCACTACCGGTGGGACTACACATCACCGTAGTTACGACAACCATCACGTGAGGCTCGACACCAACAACGACTACACAACAACATCAAACGAAAGTAAAGGCAATCCACAATTCACACAATATCACAACAATTGTTCATACACCAACACTTAACAATCAAGGTAAAATTTAGTAAACTTGCGCTTGGGTTTAGGTTAGCCCTCAAGGCTCCACCCAAACCTGCAAGAACCCATTTCGAAATCAAATCAAGTTTCAAAATATTTCCACTCACCTATGAAACCCAAACAGGAGCCGAAACAACGATCTCAAGCCTCCAAATTCCGTAGAACCGAGCCCAAAGCTTCTAAAAGGTTTCCCTTGATTCTAATCAATCAAAAACAACAACTTACTCAATAATTCAGCCACAAAACCACTATCACAATCAAACACAATCTCAAGACCCCTTTTTCTACATTTCCCAACCATGAGTTATCCAAACTTCTTCATTTTTGTATTCCCACACAACCCAGCAGAAAACTATCAATTTCAACACTCAAATCATCATCCCACACCTTCAAAACAACCCTCAAGCAACTATATAACCTCAGCCCCACTCTCCAACACCAAACTACCTCAAAAACCCATATTTTCACCCTTTTAAAATACCCATGAAAACCCATTTGGGGATTTTTGATAAAACCCCACCATTTTGAGATATATTACATCTAAGGGCAAGACTAAAACATAACTTAACTTTACTCCATCAAAAACCCATTAAAGCTTCTTACTTTTTCTTCAGAACATGAAAACTTCAAAATCCCAAAAGGTGATGTTTATGAAAACTAAAACTATAGAAATGTTGAAAATGATGAGGAGAAGTCGAAAATATGATTACCTTGTTGGAAGCACTTGAAATGGTGGAGGGATTTGTAACACTCGGGTTTGGGGGTCGGGTGAATTAAAACAATAAAAATAATATTTTTGGCTTCGTGTTTTCAAAACAAATATTTTATGTTGGACTTGTTTTGATCTAAAGCCCAATTCAATGGATTTTAGGATTTTTGAGAAAGCCATCTCATTAATGGCAAATTGGTAAATAATTAGACTTGCAAAAATGAAACCTTTTCTTTTATTTTTCAAACACCAAAAGGCTATCATCTTCTTCCCCCTTCTCCCTATTTTCACGACAAAAACACCATCTCCATTGTGTTCACTATTCCATCACCATTCTTCCTCATCTTTGGTGATTTTTGAAAGGTAAACCCACTTTTGACTTGTCCTCTATTTCCTCTACAAGCTCATACCTTTATTTTTCACAAAGCTCATGGTTTTTGTATTTTGGTGTTTTGAAGTTTTAGATTAAAAAGGCCAATTTTGTTAGCTTTAACTTAAGCTTTTGATTTATTAACGTTATATGAGTTGTTTACAATCAAAAAGGTCCAACATACTCGATCTTTTACATGGTCTTATGGTGTTTCCCGAAATTGGGTTTTATGAAGGTTTTTGAAGAGTTTTAGGTTGAGTTTTGGGTGTGTTTGGTGTGGGAATTTGTTGGCTGATGGTTAGACTATGTATAAGAGATGTTTTGGAAGCTTTTGGGGGTAATATAATTGTTGGAATCAATGGTTTTCGGCTGTGTTTCATGGCTGCTCGGGAATGAAGGTTTTGGAGTTGTCTTTAGCTTAAAAACATGTGTTTTGTGCTTGGTTTGTGTTCCGGGTTGCTACATTAATTTGTGAACTGATTCGAGGTTATTTTGTTTTGTATTGGGATGTTTAGAAGCAAGGATTTGTGTTGGTGAAGCCTCAGGAACGAATCAGGAACCGTTGGGACCTTGATCGGCTAGTGTGGTTGAGCTTGGAATAGTCGGTGAGTGGTTAAATGTTTTTAAATGGTTTTCAAGTGTTGGTTCAAGCATGTGGACTAGGTTGGGCTTGGTAGACCCACCTAGAGTTGGGATTAGATTGGTAGTCTAATCCCAAGCTTTAGTTAGAGACTTTGGTTAAACTCGAATAGTTGATTATGCCTCATGTTTAATCGTGATTATGGTGGTTATGTATATTGTGTTATACATGTTGTGTTGAGGCATGATATTGATGCATTGTTATATGCATGTAGTTTATGCATGACGGTAAGTCATGGTGAGTACGTGCTAAGCACGGAAGTTGATATGAATTGGTGTTGTGAAAGGTTATGAATTGTGTTAGTATTGGCACTAGTATGCTTGGGTACAATGATCGATCATTAGGATGTTTAGTGTGCACACGTGAGTCTAAATGCGTGCGTAGTCTTGGTGATGGTAGTCATCAAGATGGAGTACGGGTTCGCCAGGAAATCTTCTAATATATATGTTAGTCGGTGATGAGTGTAATCCCATCGACGGGGCGTGAGGATGAGTGGAATCCCCTCCGCGTGAAACAGTGATGAGCGTAATCATACCATAAGGTAAATGTGAGTTGTTGGATGTGAGTTCCAACGGTTATCCGCGTATTCGAGTCATAGCTAGGTGCCAATATGGATTGATATATGTGTTGCCAATACGGTTTATGGAATGTGTTTGATAATACAATGATATATGTATTTCCTTGTGCTGAGCTTATAACTTGTTGAGCATGGCATGACATTGATATTGTGTTCATGCATCATTGATATTTTAACTCTTGTGAATCGAAAGTAAGATAATGCATTCTACCTTGGTTGTGTGCTCGTGCTTGGACCCTGCATTGTCAAGGATTGTTTTATGAGCTTACCCTCACTAAGCTTTATGCTTACGCTCTCTTTGTTCGACAATACAGATCCGTAGTTCGTGGGTTGCTAGTGCAAGAAGAGGGCCTCCAAGTGTGCTAGTTGAGCTTTTGCTAACCTCAAGTATGAACTATTTTAAGTTAATGATGTAATAGTCAAGCAATGGGGACTTATGTGGCTATTTTGTTTTAGGAGCATGTTTAGACTCCTTGTTATGTGGATATTATGTTTAAGGCTTGCTTATACCTTGTATGTTGGCCTTGTGCCCCTATCTTAAATGCTTAAGTGTATGTTCATGTCTAAGTATGTGATCTTGAATGCTATGTATGAATCTTTTGTTGATTTGATGCTTCCTATCAATGTATGGTCTTTTATGTATGTTGGGTGTTAAGTATGCTTGCTATAGGGTGCCTTGCATCTAGGGTTAAAGCATGTGTGTTGTGTGAGGTCTTAGTTGGTGTTTTGGGGCAGCCTTGTGCCATAAACCAGCTAAAACCTGTCTGTTCGCAGCAGGTGTATCGAAACGGTTGGTCCCGTTTCGATACGACCTCTTTATTCAGGCCAGGCGTTTCGATATGCTAAGGGGGCGTTTTGATACGATTTTTCTACTGGAAATCTGAGATTTTGACGAGAAATTGAGGGTATCAAAATGGTCCTGAGTGTTTCGAAATGGTCTTCGTAGCGTTGACCACGAGAAGTTGACCATTGAGGGCGTTTCGATAGGTCCACCCCCGTTTCGATACGGTCTCCTCAGGTTGACTTTGGCCAGTTGACCTAGTCAAGGCGTATCGATACACACCCTCTGGGCATTTCGATACAGCCTGCAGTTTAAATTAAAATGGGTTGTTTTTGGTATGCTGTTTATGTTGATCGCCTCGCTTGTTGCTTCCGATGTTGCCTTTTCACATAGGACATCTTATTGCATTTAGATAAGATAATAATTATTGAAAAAAATTTATCGGGTTGTTAACCGAAGTGGAGCCTTAACGGGTTTCACCTCGGTTATCCCCGTGTAGCCCACTCGGACCGGTCAGTCACCCGGACCGGGACAAGGGGGTTACACTTGTTGGTATCAGAGCCTGAGGTTTCCGAGGCCTTGAGCAGGTAAGTGAGGTAAGTTAATTTCTTGTATTGCAATTGCACTGTGTTTGCTTGCCATGTAAGCATGTTTGCTTGATTATCAAGTTTGCTTTGATGTATGCTTGTTTGATCGTATTTGTATGTTGTTTGAAGCATGTTGAGTAGAGTCTCATTGCTTCTATTACATCGGAAAAAGGATTTTTAAGTAAGGGAACATACTTGAGCCACTTGGACCCTTGCCCTTGCTAACCCTATCTTGTATGTTGTTGTTGTTGTAGTTGTTATCTGTGAGCGCGTATGTCGAGGCTTAGAGGCAGACCGAGGATGGTTAGTCAGGAACCTCGTGTTGCGGCTCCTGTTAATGAGCCGGTGACTGGAGTAGAGGCTCATGTGGGAGAGTCTGCTGTTGGAGTTGGAGCTCCTCCACCACCACCACCTCCTTAGCCTGAAGTAGGAGGCGAGGCTGGAGCTGGGGGAGCGGGACCTCAGGATGGTTAGGGTGACCAAGGTCCTACAAGAATAGATATGGCTCCACTAGTTCAAGCTATAGCGGGAGCGTTTCAGGCCGCAGTTGCCGGAGCTCAAGATGCAGCTCAGCCGGGAGGGGATGATGCTAGCTTACCGTTAGAGAGGCTTCGTAGCCTAGGGGCTGATGAGTTCAGAGGATCTACACCTAAGAGGTCAGGGTTGTGGCTAGAGAAGACAGTCTGTATCTTAGCTCAGATGGGATGTGTGGGAGTTCGTAAGTTGGGCTGTGTAGTTTCATTGCTTCAGGGTGATGCCTACACCTTGTGGGTCACCATTACTACCGGTGTGCCTGAGGCCGAGATTGGTTGGGATTTCTTTGAGACTGCTTTCAGAAAGAGATATTTGGGGCCGAGATATCTGGATGAGAAGAAGCGGGAGTTTATGGCTCTTGTTCAGGGAGATGCTTCAGTGACAGACTATGAGATCCGTTTTGTCCGTTTGAGTCAATATGCTTCGGAGGTTGTTCCTACTGAGAGGGACCGTTGTAATCAGTTCAGATATGGGCTTCATGAGGAAGTTAAGAGGTACACCTTAGCTTCGGATTATTCTGATTTTGATGTCTTGGTCGCTAGGGCCAAGGACATCGAGCATAGCTTGGGGCTGACCAAGCGTTCGGGAAGATCCAGTTCGAGAAAGAGGTACAATAACTTTGATCGTGGTGATGCCAAGAGGCATCGGGGCGGTGGACATCAGTTTGACCATAGGCGTGGCGGTGGCCACCATGGTAGAGGCCATCAGGGCCATAGAGCTAGAGGGTGGTTGCCCGAGTGCACTTGTTGTGGGAGACAACATTCAGGAGAGTGTTGGGGTAATTTTCATGCTTGCTAGAACTGTGGATCGAGAGACCACTTTAGGAGAGAGTGTCTGCATCAGACGGCACAGGCACCGAATCTAGTGTAGGCTCCTGCGAGAGCGATTGACTATCAGAGAGGCCGTGGGCGCGGTCGTGGTTACTTCCAGCCGAGGGCTGATGCACCTAGGATAGAGGCACCGAGGAATCTTGCTCATGTTGTGGCGGATCAGCCAAAGGCCGGTGGACCAGCTAGAGTCTACGCACAGAGAGAGGCAGGGAATGACAAAGATGTGATAGCAGGTAATTTTGAGTTACAGTCCATATCTTTGCTTTCCTTAGTTGATTCGGGTTCTATGCATTCTTACATTTTGAGTGAGCATGCAAAAAAGTTCGATATACCTGCTGAGATCTTAGATGTAGGTATGCATGTGACTAGTTCTTTCGGTGAGACAGTTGTAGTTAGACGGATGTATAGGAGATGTCCGCTAAAGATTCAGGGTCATGTGTTTCCGGTTGATATGATGGAACTTCCGTTCTATGGTTTTGATATTATTCTGGGTATGGATTGGTTGGTTGAGCACAAAGCTAGTGTAGATTTTGAGACAAAGAGAATTTTGTTGAAGCTTTCCGATGACTACGAGGTAGTGGTAGTAGGCGAGAACGTTAAGTTCTTGTCGAATGTTGTGTCAGCTTTAGAGGCTCATAGGTTGATGGATTCCGGATGTGGGGCTTATTTAGCATATGTGATGAATCTGAATATGAGTGAGGTTAGACCGAAAGATATAAGAACAGTTTGTGATTTTCCGGATGTGTTTCCAGAAGAGTTACCAAGTTTGCCTCCTGATAGAGATGTAGAGTTTGTGATTGAGACTGTTTCATGGTCTACTCCAGTTTCTATTGCTCCGTACTTTATGGCTCTGAAAGAGTTGAAAGAGATGAAAAGTCGGCTTCAGGAGTTGTTAGACCGTGGTTTTTTTAGGCCTATTAGTTCGCCTTGGGGTGCTCCCGCGTTGTTTGTGAAGAAGAAGGATGGCAGTATGAGAATGTGTATCGACTACAAGCAGTTGAACCAGTTGATAGTGAAGAACAAGTATTTGTTGCCTCATATTGATGACTTGTTTGATCAGTTGAGGGGTGCCTTAGTGTTTTCGAAGATAGATTTGAGATCAGGGTACTATCAGTTGAAGATAAAGGAGTGTGATGTTCTGAAGACAGCTTTTAGGACTAGATATGGTCACTATGAGTTTCTTATGATGTCGTTTGGGCTCACGAATGCACCAGGAGCTTTCATGGATATAATGAACAGGGTTCTCTGAGACTATCTAGACCGGTTTGTAGTTGTTTTCATAGATGACATCATTGTGTACTCGAGATCAGAGGAAGAGCATGATGAGCACTTGAGACTTTTTTTACAGAGATTGATGAGTAATCAGTTGTATGCGAAGCTTAGTAAATGTGAGTTTTGGATTCGAGAAGTTGTGTTTCTTGGCCATGTTGTATCAGCTGAAGGTATCCGTGTTGATCTGACGAAGATTGAAGCTATTGTTGAGTGGAAACAACCTAAGTCAGTGACAGAGATTAGGAGTTTCCTAGGATTAGTTGGTTACTATAGGAGATTCGTTGATGGTTTCTCTAGAGTAGCTGCTCCGTTGACTAGATTGTTGCAAAAAGGAGTTAAGTTTGAGTGGTCAGATACGAGACATAAGGCTTTTGAGAAATTTAAAGAAGCTTTGACGAATGCTCCAATGTTAGTAAAACCAGTTTCAGGGAAAGAATTTGTGATCTATAGCGATGCTTCCTATGTAGGTTTAGTTTGTGTTCTGATGCAAGAAAGAATAGTGGTTGCTTATGCTTCGAGACAGTTGAAAGTGCACGAGAAGAACTACCCTACTCACGACATTGAGTTAGCCGCAGTTGTGTTTGCGTTGAAGATTTGGCGTCACTACTTGTATGGTGAGAAGTGCACGGTTTACACTGATCATAAGAGCTTGAAGTATTTGATGACTCAGAGAGAGTTGAATTTGAGACAGAGAAGATGGCTTGAACTGTTGAAAGACTATGATTTGACTATTGAGTACCATCCGGGTAAGGCAAATGTAGTAGCCGATGCGTTGAGCAGAAAAGTTGCAGTTGAGTTGCGAGCTATGTTTTTCTAAGTTGAGTGTATCCGAGGATGGTGGTTTGATTACAGAGTTGCAAGTGAAGCTTTCTTTGATTCAGTTGATTAGAGAGAAACAGTTGCAAGATGTGTCTTTAGTTTCTCATGTTCAGGACATAGTCGAAGGTAGACCGACCGAGTATAGTTTTAGTGGTGAGAATGTGTTGTGTTTCAGGGACAGAGTTGTAGTACCTGGAGATGTTGAGTTGAGAAGTATGATTCTGAGCGAGTCACATTCGAGTCCTTTTTCTATGCATCCGAGTAGTACTAAGATGTACTGAGATTTGAAGAATGATTATTTCTTGGTTGGTTTGAAGAAGGATGTAGCCGAGTATGTGAGCCGTTGCATGGTTTGTCAGAGAGTAAAGGCAGAACATCAGGTTCCTTCAGGTTTGTTACAACCTTTGAAGATTCTGGATGGAAATGGGAGAAAATCACGATGGACTTTGTGTCGGGGTTACCGTTGTCTCATTCGAAGAAGAATTCGGTTTGGGTAATAGTTGATAGATTTACTAAGTGTGCCCATTTCTTAGCAGTGAACACCACAGATTCTTTAGACATGTTGGCGAATTTGTACATTCGCGAGATTGTGAGACTTCATAGAGTTCCGAAGTCTATTGTTTCAGACAGAGATTCGAGATTCACAGCGAGGTTCTGGGGTTGTTTGCATAGTGCCCTTGGTATCCGTTTGCATTTCAACACTTCGTATCATCCGCAGTCAGATGGACAGTCAGAGCGAGTGATACAAATTTTAGAGGATATGCTCCGTTGTTGTGTGATTGACTTCCAGGGTTCTTGGGAGAAGCATTTACCCTTAGTTGAGTTTGCTTACAACAACAGTTACCAGGCTAGTTTACAGATGGCTCCTTATGAGGCATTGTATGGTAGACGATGTAAGACTCCGATCTGTTGGGCTGAAACAGGTCAGAAATTGTTACCTATGCCAAATTTGCTTGAGGGGACTACTGAAAAAGTGAAGTTGATTTGTGACCGTTTAAAAGCAGCTTCCGATCGTCAGAAATCTTATGTAGATTTGAAGAGAAAAGAGATTGAGTTTTCAGTGGGTGAGAAGGTGTTTCTGAAAGTATCTTCGTGGAAGAAGGTAATGCGATTTGGCCAGAAAGTCAAGTTGAGTCCGAGGTTTATTGGTCCGTATGAGATAGTTGAGCGGATTGGGCCAGTAGCTTACTGTTTAAGATTGCCTTCAGAGTTAGAGAAGATCCATGATGTCTTTCAAGTGTCGATGCTTAGGAGATATAGATTAGATCCGTC
This sequence comes from Hibiscus tridactylites, assembly GCA_958450335.1. Lineage (NCBI taxonomy): Eukaryota > Viridiplantae > Streptophyta > Magnoliopsida > Malvales > Malvaceae > Hibiscus > Hibiscus tridactylites. Next base: position 20,849,558 of record OY288282.1, read on the forward strand.
TCATGTTATGCCCGTTGAGGAGATAGAGTTGAATCTGGATTTGTCTTACAATGAAGAACCGGTTGAGATACTTGCTTCTGATAGCAAGGTGTTGTGTGGCAAGACCATATAGTTGGTCAAGATGTTGTGGAGACATAGAGGTGTGGAAGAGGCCACGTGGGAGAGGAAAGCTGATATGCTTGAGCAGTTTCCGTACTTGTTTCCGTCAGGTAATTTCGGGGACGAAATTCCTTAAGTGGGGGAGAGTTGTAACACCCGGGTTTGAGGGTCGGGTGAATTAAAACAATAAAATAATATTTTGGGCTTCTTTTTTTCGAAACAAATATTTTATGTTAGACTTGTTTTGATCTAAAGCCCAATTCCATGGATTTTAGGATTTTTGAGATAGCCATCTCATTAATGGCAAATTGGTAAATAATTAGACTTGCAAAAATAAAACCTTTTATTTTATTTTTCAAACACTAAAAGGATATCATCTTCTTCCCCTTCTCCCCATTTTCACGACAAAAACACCATATCCATTGTGTTCACTATTCCATCACCATTATTCCTCATCTTTGGTGATTTTTTAAAGGTAAACCCACTTTTGACTTGTCCTCTCTTTCCTCTACAAGCTCATACCTTTATTTTTCACAAAGCTCATGGTTTTTGTATTTTGGTGTTTTGAAGTTTTAGATTAAAAATGCTTACTTTGTTAGCTTTAACTTAAGCTTTTGATTTATTAACATTTTATGAGTTGTTTACAATCAAAAAGGTCCAACATACTCGATTTTTTACATAGTTTTATGGTGTTTCCCGAAATTGGGTTTTAGGGAGGTTTTTGAAGAGTTTTAGGTTGAGTTTTGGGTGTGTATGGTGTGGGAATTTGTTGGCTGATAGTTAGACTATGTATAAGGGTTGTTTTGGAAGCTTTTGGGGGTAATATAATTGTTGGAATCAATGGTTTTCGGCTATGTTTCATGGTTGCTCGGGAATGAAGGTTTTGGAGTTGTCTTTAGCTTAAAAACATGTGTTTTGTGCTTGGTTTGTGTTCCGGGTTGCTACATTAATTTGTGAACTGATTCAAGGTTATTTTGTTTCTATTGGGATGTTTAGAAGCAAGGATTTGTGTTGGTGAAGCCTCAGGAACGAATCAGGAACCGTTGGGACCTTGATCGACTAGTGTGGTTGAGCTTGGAATAGTCGGTGAGTGGTTAAATGTTTTTAAATGGTTTTCAAGTGTTGGTTCAAGCTTGTGGACTAGGTTGGGCTTGGTAGACCCACCTAGAGTTGGGATTAGATTGGTAGTCTAATCCCAAGCTTTAGTTAGAGACTTTGGTTGAACTCGAATTGTTGATTATGCCTCATGTTTAATCGTGATTATGGTGGTTATGTATATTGTGTTATACATGTTGTGTTGAGGCATGGTATTGATGCATTGTTATATGCATGTAGTTTGTGCATGACGGTAAGTCATGGTGAGTACGTGCTAAGCACGGAAGTTGATATGAATTGGTGTTGTGAAAGGTTATGAATTGTGTTAGTATTGACACTAGTATGCTTGGGTACAATGATCGATCATTAGGATGTTTAGTGTGCACACGTGAGTTTAAATGCGCGCGCGGTCTTGGTGATGGTAGTCATCAAGATGGAGTACAGGTTCGCCCGGAAATCTTCTTATATATATGTTAGTCGGTGATGAGTGTAATCCCATCGACGGGGTGTAAGGATGAGTGGAATACCCTCCGCGTGAAACGGTGATGAGTGTAATCCCACCGTAAGGTAAATGTGAGTTCCAACGGTTATCCACATATTCGAGTCATAGCTAGGTGCCAATATGGATTGATATATGTGTTGCCAATAGGGTTTGTGGAATGTGTTTGATAATACAATGATATATGTATTTCCTTGTGTTGAGCTTATAACTTGTTGAGCATGGCATGACATTGATATTGTGTTCACGCATCATTGATATTTTGACTTTTGTGGTTCGAAGGTAAGATCATGCATTCTACCTTGGTTGTGTGCTCGTGCTTGGACCCTGCATTATTGAGGTTTGTTTTATGAGCTTACCCTCACTAAGCTTTATGCTTACACTCTCTTTGTTCGACAATGCAGATCCGTAGTTCGTGGGTTGCTAGTGCAAGAAGAGGGCCTCCAAGTGTGCTAGTTGAGCTTTTGCTAACCTCAAGTATGAACTATTTTAAGTTAATGATGTAATAGTCAAGCAATGGGGACTTATGTGACTATTTTGTTTTAGGAGCATGTTTAGACTCCTTGTTATGTGGATATTATGTTTAAGGCTTGCTTATGCCTTGTATGTTGGCTTTGTGCCCCTATCTTAAATGCTTAAGTGTATGTTCATGTCTAAGAATATGATCTTGAATGCTATGTATGAATCTTTTGTTGATTTGATGCTTCCTATCAATGTATGGTCTTTTATGTATGTTGGGTGTTAAGTATGCTTGCTATAGGGTGCCTTGGATCTAGGGTTAAAGCATGTGTGTTGTGGGAGGTCTTAGTTGGTGTTTTGGGGCAGCCTTGTGCCATAAACCAGCTAAAACCTGTTTGTTCGCATCAGGTGTATTGAAACGGTTGGTCCCGTTTCGATACGGCCTCTTGTTTCAGGCCAGGCATTTCGATACGCTAAGGGGGCTTTTCGATACAATTTTGCTACTGGAAATCTGAGATTTTGACGAGAAATTGAGGGTATCGAAACGGTCCTGACTGTTTCGAAACGGTCTTCGTAGCGTTGACCACGAGAAGTTGACCATTGAGGGCGTTTCGATACGGTCCACCCCTGTTTCGATACGGTCTCCTCGGGTTGACTTTGGCCAGTTGACCTAGTCAAAGCGTATCGATACTCCCTCTGGGCGTTTCGATACGGCCTGCAGTTTAAATTAAAATGGGTTGTTTTTGGTATGCTGTTTGGGCTGATCACCTCACTTGTTGCATCCGATGTTGCCTTTTCACAAAGGACATCTTCTTGCATCTAGATAAGATAATAATAATTGAAAAGGTTTTCTCGAGTTGTTAACCGAAGTGGAGCCTTAATGGGTTTCGCCTCGGTTATCCCCGTGTAGCCCACTAGGACAGGTCAGTCGCCTGGACCTGTTCGAGGGGGTTACAGGATTTGATGGAATAGTAACCATGGGTTTTGGGGAGGTTTTGACGTGAAAAACCTTGAAGGATGAAGATGATGAAAATATTTCTAAACATCTTTTTACTCATCTTTTCCCTTTCATTTTAAAAATTACCAAATCGCCATTAATGAAATTTTAACCCCTTTTAAATTAAACCAAAGTTTGTTTTAATTAAAACGAGTCCAACGACTCCAACCCGATTTACCCGTATAACATCCGACCTCTAAACCTGGGGCGTTACACCTTGCGTTGCAAAAAAGTGTTTAATTACCCAAATTAATGGGTAAATAGCAACGAGTGACCTTGAAATTCTCAGGGTTTTATAAATGGGCCACAAGCTTTGCACTTAATTCAACTTGGTCACTAAAGTTCCGAAATAAGCCCATAATTTTTTATTTTTCTCGATTTAGACCTTCAATTAAATTAGGTTATTAATTAAAATCCCTAAATTATTAGGATTTCTAATTTACGGATTTTCTCAAATTAAGGTTTTAATTTTTAGGCAAAATTTGGGGTGTTATAGATAGACTAATGAAACAAACACATTATGACTTTAACCTTGTCTACTAGTAGACAATCACTTCACTAGCTAAATTTTTAACTATAAAAGGTTAAAATTTTAAATTATTTTGAATTTTGACTAAATTAATAAAATATATAGGGAGATTTTGTGTTCTTTTTTACTTTGTTGGCCTTGCTATCGTAGGATCTTGCTATCTATTGTTTTTGGTATCTATCTTTTGGGTTTATATTATGATTCTGTCCTTATACTTGGAGTATAGGGAGACCCCTCTCCGACCCTGGAGCTCTCTAAGATGTAATCTAATGTTCAAGATCTACTGCTACAACCCTAAGTTGGCTTTGATCCTTTTGTTGGGGAACTTTTGGTGTGGCGCTCTATGTTGGGTTTCTCTTTCTATGTTGTTGTTGTTGCTGACCTTTTGGGCCTATTCCCTTTATGTTCATGTTGTGTCATTTTTAGGGTTCTTGTTTGGTCTCGTTTTAAGGTTTGGTTTGGGGTCTTTTTTGGCTTCTGTTGTAACCCACCGAGTTTTCTTTCCTTGTATTCTTCTTTGTTGTTTAATGAACTTTCTTTTTTAAAAAAATAATAACATGTATATATTTTAAGACTAAAATTAGTATTATACTAAATCGTCTGTTTCAATTTTAACAACATAGTAACTTGTTTGTTATAAATATTTAATTAATTAAATTATTAATTTTTTAAAGATAATTTATTTATCACTTTAATAGTAATTAAGTAACATGTCAATGTAATTTTAGCCTAAATGAAATCGGTTTCGAAACATGGTGGTCAATTGTCTGTGAATGGTCATCCGTATAGGTTAGTTTGGTGAGAAGTTCTAGGCTGAAACCCATTAAAATGAGACTAAAATGAGGCGTGTACTTAAATTCTTACAAAAAATTGTAAAGATTTATGGACGTGTACCGAAATTCTTACAAAAGTTATAACCATTTATGCATACACCCTAAGTTTCACAATTTTTGTAAGGATTTATGTATATGTAAATAAATACTTACAAAAGTGGTAAACATTTATGTATATACCGAATTTCTTACTATTTTTATAAAAAATTCGGTACATATTCATAAATCTTTATATTTTTATAAAAATTTAAGGGTAAACTACTGCAGGGGTCACTTTCGTTTCTCGTTTGTACAGATTTAGTCACCACTTTTGAAAAGTGCCAATAAGTGGTCATCTACGTTTTCGATGTGTAAAGACTTGGTCACTCCGACGTTATAGTCCGTTAGTACCCTAACGGATTGGAAATTAATTAACGAAAAAATAAGGGTAAATTACTGCAATAGCCATTAAAATTTATCTCATGTACATTTTTTCTCCTCAATTTAAAAAAGTAAACATTATAGTCACTAATAAAAATGTTTCTTTATAATTTCACCCTTAAATTTTTAAAATTTCATTTTTCAATCCTAAAACTTTACAATTCAAACTTTGTTTTGAATTTTTGAGTCGAGTTTATGAAATTATGAGTTGAGTATTTTCACATCAAACCTAAAAATTTAATTTTTTCGAATCAAGTCGAGTGTTGCACTTCCCTACATATAATTTTTAATTTTAATCCGTGTTTGTCCCAACTAATTATTTTGTTTAAATCAAAATTTAATAAATGTCTGAACCAAAAACCCACATGGGATAATTAACACCCCAAAATTTCCAGACCCTTCCATTTTTTTCTCTCGACCCCTCACCTTCCCCGCTCCGGCTTTTGCTCCGATCTGCCACACCGCCCGGCCGTGGCCTTCACCGCTGCCGCCACGGTGTCCGCCCACTCACCCTGATCGCAACCACGGTGACCACTCGCGGTAGGTCACCGTCGTCAGCCTTGGCGAGCAGTTTGAAGCTTAGAGAGGAAACCCACCATCGCTTGTGTTTTCACGTTGATCTCGGCCACCGCTCGACGGTGGTGTACACCGTCATCACCTCCTTATCCGCCATCGTCCCCCGAACAATACCCCAACCGCCACTCGTGGTAGTTCACCGCCGGTTGCCGCGAAAGCTGTGACAAAGGTTCGTCTGTCCCCTTTGTTTTTCTGCGATTCCGACCACCGCAACTGTCCGCTCGCCGCGCCGTCACTGTTATTGAGTTCCTCGTGTCGAGGCGAACAAAGCCCATACAGTCAATCATCGGTTCGCTGTCGTTTAAGGCTTCGTCGGAGCTTCGCCTGAACCTGCCCGTTGACAAACACGGATTAAAATTAAAAATTATATGTAGGGAAGTGCAACACTCGACTTGATTCGAAAAAATTAAATTTTTAGGTTTGATGTGAAAATACTCGACTCATAATTTCATAATCTCGACTCAAAAATTCAAAATAAAGTTTGAATTATAAAATAGAAATTCCAATAACTCGACTTGACTCGAAAAAATTAATTTTTTTGGTTTGATGTGAAAATACTCGACTCATAATTTCATAAACTCGACTTAAAAATTCAAAATAAAGTTTGAATTATAAAATAGAAATTCCAATAACTCGACTTGACTCGAAAAAATTAAATTTTTTGGTTTGATGTGAAAATACTCGACTCATAATTTCATAAACTCGACTTAAAAATTCAAAATAAAGTTTGAATTATAAAATAGAAATTCCAATAACTCGAATTTTTTTAGTAGTTAGTGGACTAAATTTTTAAGTTTGAGTTATTAAATAGGAGCAATTTGGGCACCTAAGTTTCAAAGGGTATACTTTGGGCACCTATTTTTCATTTAAGCATTTATAATATTATTGTATTAATTGATTGTAAAGTTTTAGGATTGAAAAAAGAATTTTTAAAAATTTAAGGGTGAAATTATAAAAAAAACATTTTTATTAGTGACTATAATGTTTACTTTTTTAAATTGAGGAGAAAAATGTACATGAGATAAATTTTAATGGCTATTGCAGTAATTTACCCTTATTTTTTCGTTAATTAATTAACGGACTATAACGTCGGAGTGACCAAGTCTTTACACATCGAAAACGTAGATGACCACTTATTGGCACTTTTCAAAAGTGGTGATTAAATCTGTATAAACGAGAAACGAAAGTGACCCCTGCAGTAGTTTACCCAAAATTTAATTACACGCCTCATTTTAACAATTTTTTTTTATAGAATTTTCCTAGTACGGTTATTTAATAGCAGTGAAATTAAGACCTTCATCCTCTCACTGCATCTGTCATTAAAGTGAAATCAGAGTTGACGCCCATCCCAAGGTTTCTCTCTTTCTTTGGGATTCACACTAAAACCTCATTGCAACTGCGAGTTTCACAACTCTCCCTGTCTCTGCAACTGCAATGGCTTCCACGTTCGCCCTTCTTTCTCCTAGTTACAATGTCATCTCTCTAAAAACTCACCATTGCCACCGCCACCGTCATGTCCCTTTTAAGCTTCTTCGTCGGTTTCTTTCCATCAGTCCCAACAAAAAGTATTACCCCAACACTTTCGACGATGACGGCATCGAAAATTTTCAGCAAATCCATTGCCAAGCCACCGTGGATGACAGGTTCCAACAACAGGACTTCAAAGGGGAAACGGGGGTTTATGAAGGGGAGAGTAAAGTCAAAATTGTGGAGCCCGAGTTCAAAATGAGTTTAGCTGAGCTTTTAGACGAAAGTAAAGTGGTTCCGCTTTCGGTTTATGGGGATTTAGAGGTTGAAATAACAGGGATACATCAATATTCTAATGGTATTCAAGCTGGGGATTTGTTTGTTTATTGTGTTGGATTGAGATCTTGTGGGCGCTTGTATCTCAGTGAAGCTCATAGGAGAGGAGCTGTTGCTGTTATAGCAAGTAAAGGGACTGGAATCGAGGATACCTTGGGGTACAAGGCATTGGTCATTGTTGAGGATACTAAATCGGTTTTGCCTGCACTAGCTGCCTCTTTTTATGGGCACCCTTCAAAGAAAATGACTGTTATTGCCATCACTGGGACCAATGGTAAAACAACCACCACTTATTTGATAAAAGGTCTGTATGAGGCAATAGGTGTGAGGATTGGGTTGCTAGGCACCATTGCTTATTATATTCATGGGGACAATAAGCTGGAACTGGAATCACCAAAGACAACCCCAGATGCTGTTCTTGTTCAAAATATGATGGCAAAGATGTTGCATAATGGGGCCGAGGCAGTTGTTATGGAGGCTTCTTCTCATGGACTGACTTTAGGGAGGTGTAGTGAGGTTGATTTCAATATTGCAGTGTTTACTAATTTCACAAGGGATCATTTAGATTTTCATGGGACTATGGAGGAGTACAAGAAAGCTAAAGCAAAGTTGTTTCAGAGGATGGTGGATTCTGAGAGGCATAGGAAAGTCGTTAACATCGATGATCCGAATGCACATTTCTTTATTGCACAAGGCAATCCTGAAGTTCCTTTGGTGACTTTTGCAATTGATAACAAGAACGCTAATGTTCATACCCTGAAATTCGAGTTGTCGTTGAGTGGGACTCGGGTCTTGGTTAATACACCACATGGAGAATTGGAGATTTCATCGAGTTTGCTTGGAAGGCATAATATCTATAATATTCTTGCAACTGTGGCTGTTGGGATTGCAGTAGGGGCACCCTTGGAGGATATCGGTAGAGGGATTGAAAAGGTTGATGCTGTTCCTGGCAGGTGCGAGGTAATAGATGAAGGGCAACCATTTGGAGTAATTGTGGACTATGCTCACACTCCTGATGCAGTTTCTAGTCTGCTTGATTTTGTAAGGGAGCTTGCACCAAAGAGGATTATTACTGGTATACTTCTCACTTTTACTCTTGCTTCAAATGAAATCTGTTAAACAAGCTGACTTGTCGATTGTCCATTCTTATCCGAATCTAAAAAATCTAAAATCAATTCATCCTGACAGGTCTCATTGAAGTTCATTATCTTTTTCTTTGTTTTCCCCCCATGTATTTCTAACCGTTTGAGTTGTCATTTGGGAGAAGTTATTGGTTGTGGAGGTGATAGGGACCAAGAGAAAAGACCAATTATGGCCAAAATATCAACAGATAAAAGTGAAGTGACGATTCTTACATCTGATAATCCGAGGAATGAAGATCCATGTAAGTATAAGAAATACAGTATAATCATCATGAGTTGCTGAGAAACATGTGGCTAATTAATCTGTATGTTTAATCTTTTAATCAGTGGACATCCTGGATGACATGTTAGCCGGTGTGGGACGGACCACGCAAGATTACTTGAAATATGGTGAAAATGGTTACCATCCACCTCTACCAAATGGTCATCAACTTTTCGTGCACCGGAATAGGCGGGTGGCTATACGTAATGCCGTGGCAATAGGTGAAGAAGGCGATATGATTGTAAGTTTTCTGAAATTTGGATGTTCTTTCTGTAGGAACTGACTTGCATCTATGTTGTCGGAAATAAATGGTTTTAGGGTGGACCTTCTATAACTGCAGTCCTCGTGACAAAAGAGTTGCATATTACCTGTATATGCCTCTAGTTCATGACCCTGCTAATTTAATCCACTGTCTGTTGCAGGTGATTGCTGGTAAAGGCCATGAAACATATCTGATTCAAGGTGACAAAAAAGAGTTCTTCGATGACCGTGAGGAATGCCGCGATGCATTGAAATTTGTTGATGGACTACGATATGCCAAGCAGGAATAGACATCGGTAAATTCCCATGGCAATAGGTTCATCTTCATTCCCATTAATCAATTGAATACTACATCGATTTTCATCAATGTAGCTTGTGCTAAACAATTCCCTATGTAGAATTGTGTGTCACTAGGTTTAAAATACCTAAGTTCTTAAAAGAGAAATGTTCCAATCTTGGATATGACATTGTAGACGTCGAAGATTTTATGTGTTTTGATGGTTTTTAGCTTAGAAATAAATAAAAAAAATATGACATGTTGTACCTTTCAAGTCAAAGAATGTCGAACAATCGAAGAAGAACGGAGTAACGGCCTTTCAATTATTTAGTACCTTGATGAGAATAAGGTTTTGAGTCTCACTAATGACCTCATTTTTGCCTATCAAAAAAATTATTTCCATTTACAGGGAAAACTCAAACAGAGTTAAAATACATGGGGGTTTTACACTAATAGTGTATTAGGAGGTTTTTATTGCGAAAATGATGAACCGTCGAATAATGAAGTTGTCCCATGAATCAATGTGAAAGAAGCAAGTTGTGTGGGAAGGATGACAGTACACAATTCAAATAATAGATCAATACTTTGATAATTATACCAAAAAAAGAAAGAAATTCCTTATAATTCTCCTTTTCCTCTTTTGTTCCGTAGAAGATTTATCATTCTTTACGGTTATTGAATTTGCTGGTGCAAATTTGATGTTTTTAGATACGATAATAGTACGATGTATTTAATTAATGCTACAAATTTAGTATGTGTATCGCATTTGGTTTAATGCAATTATTTTTCTTCTACAATGTCATGATAAACTTGATTTTTCAATTTGTCATCCAATAAGAATAATTGGAGAAATAAATAGAAAGCTACAATTAGAAGGCAATCAAAGCGAAATACACAATAGTTTGTTATTTTCAATTAATTAATGTAAAATTTTGTTATTTTCAATGCAGAATTTTAAACTCTAAATTTTGAAATATTAAAATAGAGAAATTGTAGTATAAGTTTTTCCCTTAACATTGCCCACTATGTTCATCATGGAAATGAATAAAAATCCATTTATATCACACATGATACATTAGTGTAAGAAAAAGGGGAAAAGGGTGTAGAATGGAATAAATGGGATTATACATGGTAGGCAAATCTTGTAATTCATAACAAAAGAACGCAAGTTTGATGTGAGAAACAAGACAGCAAAAAGCCAACTGTTTTTGATGGTCTATATAAGCTTCGTAAATGTACCAAGTGATCAAACACTTGAGCTCCAGGCAATACCAACCTGTAGCTGTGGGAAAAGAAGTTGGTTTTTCTTCATCTCTGGTATTGTTTTGGAATTCTTTTGATCACGTTGCTTTGTGTTGCGCTGTCACTTCTAGTTATTTGATTGTTTATAGATGTTTGCATTGTATACACATAAGAACTGAATTGTTCTTTGCCTTAAATTCTGGGTTCCATTTGTTGTTACTCATCATTGATGCTAATTGATCTTCTTGATTTCTCATTGATCCAAGTTTTTGATAAGCATACATGGGGGAGTTGGAATTCCAGCAGCGGTGGGACTGGGAGCTACGTAGGAACAAAGACGACGGCCTCGATTCTTCGTTTGGTGGTTTGAAATCGAGTAGCGAGCCACTTCTTAAGAAACATAAGCCGGTATCAAGCTTGATTTTAGTTGATGATGATGATGATGATGAAACTAATAGATTTGAGCCGAAGAACAATGGCAATCCAGGAGCAGGTGATCATATTAACATTGGGAAAGCTAGGAAATGCAAAACTAGGAATCTGAGCAACAAATTGAAGAGGGATTGCCCTGAAAATAATGATACATGTGTTCATGTTGCTGATCCATTGGATGAACTTAAAAGCATGATGGAATCACTGTTAAAGGACCTTAAAGTTACAAAAGAAGATGTACTGAAATGGATGCTGGAGGAAATGAAAAAGTTGGTCTCAGATTATACTTGTCCGGAACCGAAAAGGCAAAGACAGGGCCATGGAAGGAAGAAGATCCATTTGCAGCAAATGAAAAAGTCTAAGAAATTTGAAGATCAACATGAAAACCCCCACAAGGAGAGCATGCAATTCCGGCATCCGAAAAACTCGGAGACATGTATCCAAGTCCAACACAATGCCAACTTTCAAGAACCAGTTCAGATCCAAGGTATTGTAGGGGCTGCAGGTTCTACCGATTACTTTAATGCAGCTGGAGATGGAGCCGAGTCTGAACAAGTAACCAAGCTCATCACTTCATCTAAGAGGATAAAAGGAGATACCTTGCCAAAATCCGCAAATGCGTATCTTCAAGCAAGTCCAGACCAAAATGTTAAAGTGTTACGAGGTCATGAGAGTGTTGTATTGGCAATAGAAGCTCAAAAAGGCAAGGGTGGATCTTTGAAGAGAAATGCAAAAGGCAAAAAGGCCGTCGATTGCGGCGATCACCATCAAGTATCCAAAGATCAAGGCGGCCATTGCCAGGCCATGGCAACAGCAGTAACCACAAGTAACGGAGAGAAGTTCGGATTATCCGGTGCTCGATATTTCCTACCTACTCTCCCTGGTCAACCACCTTTATCCACTGAACCCATTGTTGCAAGTGCAACTCAAGGGCTTGATGCTTCATTCTTCAACTATATTCAAGCAAGTTCTAATCAAGGATCATTTCCAGGGATCCAGGCTGATGAAAGAACTCGAGGCTTTGCACTTATGGGGTCAAAAAATATGGGTTCCCTTGATCTGAATAGCCCCTCAGCACCGAGTATTGGAAATGGATTTTCAGTCCCATTTCAGCAGCCCATAGATGTCGGTTCAAGCATTACAAGAGAAATCAATCCACAGTATCTTTCAAAGGAGAATGGCAAGCAACTGAGTTTGATGATGAATGGAGGAAGCTACAATCTATCAGAACTTATTGCATCAAACAACCACCATTGCTTCATGTCATACCAGATGCAAAACTTTAAAGATGGTCATCTTTTCAGGCAATAGTTGAACAGCGACAACATTTCCATCCCATGGGTGTTTTTTACTTCATTTTTTTTAATATTTTCTTCAATTTTAATCTATCTAAAACTTATTGATTTTCTTGGATTGTTTTTCCATTTGTTTCTGCGATCAATACAAAGTAATTTGGGATCTTTCACATAATTTATAATACATACATACACATATATGATTCTCTCCTAATTTAGAATTAAAATATTTCATTTTCTTTAGAGCATATAAAATATTTCAATTTAAAAGAATGGATTTTAGAAAGTTCAATTTGATTAGATTCGATAATAATAACAATGATACCAATAATATGAATATTTTTTTTTGCACAAATTCTCATATCCAAAATTAGGAGTGAGTAAAACTCGACTCGAGGCGAAAATACTCGATTTAAAATTTAATAGACTCGACTCGACTCGACTCGACTCGACTCGTAAAAAATTCAAATAAAGTTTGAGTTGTAAAATGGAAATTCGAATAAATCAAATAACTCGAAATTTTTAGTAATTAGTGAATTTATTTTTAAGTTCAAGACGAGTCCCTCAATTTTTAATGATATATACATACCGATATATAAAAATATGAAGAAATATTGCCACATATAAAAAATATGAAGAAATATATAATGCATGTCTTATATGATTAGAGAAAGCCATTTAAATTGGAATCAAAAGATACTATAACATGATAAATAATTACAATTAAATTTTTACAGGAACTCGAAAACTCGACTCGAATCGAGAAAATTTCAAATAAAGTTTGAGTTGTAAAATATAACTCATCAACTCGAATAACTCGAAATTTTTTGACTTAACTCGACTCGATCGAACGCTCAGCCCTATCCAAAATAGAAAATATGTGCTTAAATATTTCATTCTCATATCCACCAAAAGGAAAATATAAAATTAGATAAAAGCATATAGAAAAATATTTTGATACACAAGCTTGTTTACGTTTACACAAGGGGTTTAGGTCGTAAGGAGTAGAATTTAAAGTTTAAGGTTTAAGGTCTTAGGACTAGAGATTTAGGTTCTAGATTTTATAGCTTAAATATGCATCGTTGTGTAAATTTTTTACACAACTTGTGTATCAAAATATGTCATAGCCTTAGCAGGTGAATTACGAATTGAAAAGGATGAAGCAAAGGAATTGGGAATTCGTGGTGAAGTTTGGAAAGTGACCGAGCGGGAAACAAGACTGAGTCATCAAATGAAAGGGGCTAAGTTGAACGACGACGTTTCAATTACGGAACAAGTTGGTATGGAAGTTGTTTGTAACCCCCTAAATTCGACTCAAAAGAAATGGGTCGAATTTAAAAAGTCGAAATTGAAAATTTTCCCCTCAAATAAAATATTTTAAGTTTAAATATTTTAAATTCAATTAAGTAAAGTTAAAATAATACTTCTCACAAAAATATTCTAAAAGTTGCATAAAATGTCTTAATAAATGTTTGGAAAATAAATGTCAAAATATTGAGTTGATCAAACGATTGTAAATGGCCAAAAGTGGGGTGAATTGGTGATTAAAAATTTGAGGGTGGAAATTGGATGAAAGAAAATTTGACACAAGGCAATTTGTAGTGGTTCAAGTTCCTAAATGAACTCTACATCCACTATCTTAGCTCTCACTAAGGATTTTCAACCAATCCACTAATTGATTCTTCCCCTTTTCTTGGATGAGGAGGAAACCTTACAAAACCGATTAAGCTTTCTACTCAAAGCTTAATCCAACACACTTTTTACAAAGAAGGAATTTTGGTAAACTTTACAAGTACCTCTCTAAGGATAATGTTTACCAAAATACAATCAAACACTCCCAAAACTCTTAATAAAAATTATAATGAAGAATACGCTTGAGTTGGGTACAAGAATTGACTCTAAAAGATCAAGGTTTGAATTTGAATGCTTTGATGTTTGGTGAGAGTGGCAATCGATCGAACAAAACCAAGAGGGGGTGAATTAGATTTTTGAAAGAACGGTGGACACTAATTGCAAAGGTAGAAAATGCAAGGAGATTTAGAGTGATTCAACTCCCTTAATTGGAGTCTACACCCACTACCTTAGTGACCACACTAAGGATTTTCCACAAATCCACTAATTTGTCTTTCCTTTAAGGATAAGAAGTAACCTTACACAATTCAATAGACTTAGACCCCAAAGTCTATTGAATTCTTACCCCAAAACAAATACAAATAAGCAAACTAGGAAATCCTCACTAGGAATGTGTTTGCAAAGTTTAAGCTCTCTCACACACCCAAAGAAACACTAGGAAAATAAAATACAATGAAGAACTCTCTAGTGTTTACAAGAAAGATGGGAAAATTGAGTACAAGTTGGAATTTCATTGCTTGGAAATTTGGATTGACTTTCTTGTTACTTAATTACTGTTTGGAGACCCCTTTTATATGCTCTTGATCTTTTCTAACCGTTGGGAGACTTTGGAGTCGTTGGAAGCCATTAAAACCAAGCATTAAATGCTCACATGCACAGAGGTTTGTAAAAACTAGCCGTTACATGGCCAAGGTTACGAAAGCTTTGCTGAGGTTTCAAAAATAGTGGCATTCTGCCCAGAAAGGTTTCGAAACCTTAATGAAGGTTTCGAAACTTTTCTTTAAATATTCAAGTTTTGGCCATATATTGACTTTTAAAAATATAGTTCGATATGGATACAAAGTCAAACTTTTTCAAAACATTTTAGCAAGATTAAATCGAGTTTTTGACAAATTTATTTCTTGAACTTTACTTTATAAATTTTTACAATTAGTCATTGAAAATTAATTTTAAGTTATATCAAAATCAAAATAAGTTTAACAATCTCCCCCTTTTTGATATAACAAAACCTTTTGTAAAAATTTGTTTTTGAATTTTTTTTCAAACTTACAAATCTCCCACATAGGCTCCCCTTAATAAATGTCTTTGTGCAATCTTTGAAAAAACTGAAGTTTTAAAGACATGGTTAAAAATTTGAGAAAACAAATTGTTTAATGTTAATTTTCTCTCCTTTTTTGTTATAGCAAAAATGATAAATAGCTACAAAAGGAACAAACGTTAATAGAGCAATAGGGTATAATCCAAAAAGCAATAGCAAGATAACCACAATATTCATATTAAGAATAACATCCATCCTATAAAAAGATCCAAGATATAAAATCTAACAATAAAATCCATAGGCAAAAGATATCCAACAAAGAACATAACAAAAGTCTAAAACAAAGACCGAAGCCTAAATCAAAATAAGTCCAAAAGTGCCATAATAAAACCATAAAGTTATACTAGAATGGATACAAGACTAAGTATCTGGTGCGTCATGAGGCGATGAAAGAAGAAAAAAGATGTCCACGAACAAGATGCATATCACGCTCAAGAGATGTCACACGTCCGTCCAAGCTACGAAGCAACTCATGAGAACTACGAAGATGGGCATCTATGTTGTCAAAACGAGTGACCATGGTCGCAAACATGGTTAAGGCAAAGAAAAGAGTTTGGCTTGAAAAAATTTGGATAAGGAATTTTATCGAACACTTTGTGGGCAAGACTTTAATCTAATTTTGACAAGAGTTTTAGATAGATTGGGTGATACCTCCTGCAAAAACATGATATGTAGCATAAATAAAGCAACCCACAATATTGAAATAAGCATTAAAAATTGATTTTCAATTTTTTTTTGAATTACCCAAAATTTCAAACCCTAACCTACCATTTTACATTCCAAACGGGATTGTTGGACTTGTAGCACGCTCGAATCGATCTTCTAAAACCGTCAAGAGGGTTGAATTGAACTCTCGAAAGAATTGGCTAAAACTGATAAAAATGATAGACAATTTGCACGATGATTTTAGAGTGGTTCGACTTTCTAACCAAAGTCTACATCCACTACCTTAGCACACCACTAAGGATTTTCCAATTCACTAATATGAATTCTTCCTTTTGAGGCCAAAGGAATAACCTTACAACCCTATCTTTTCAATGGCTAAGATAGAACCACTCTAGTTTTTTTCTTAGGCTAAACTAGAACCTCTCCCCTTTACAAGGTAGTTTGTGTAAACAATGAAAACCTCACAAGGTGGGTGTTTACAAGAATTAAGCTCACACGAGTGTAAAGAATAAAACAATAAAAAACACTCTCTATACAATATATACAAGAGAAATGAAGAATAAAGACTTAAATGCTATTTCTCTTGATCATGAAGCTTGGATATTGTCTCTAACCATCTTCAAGTGTCCCAAGGTTGCTTTTATAGTGTGGAATGATATTCTAGCCGTTTATGGCCGTTGGAGATGTTTTAGAGTCGTTGGGAAGTCATAAAGTCGAGCTTTAAATTCGCACCTGCATAGAGGTTTCGAAACCTTTACCAGAGGTTTCGAAACCTTAAGGAGGAATTTGTAAAAACTAGCCGTTACAAGGCCAAGGTTTCGAAACCTTTGCTAAGGTTTCAAAAACAGTGGCATTCTGCCTAGAAAGGTTTCGAAACCTTATAGGGATGGTTTCAAAACTTTCACTCAAAAACCCAATTTTGACTAATTTTTAACTTTTAAATGTATATTCGATATAAGTGCAAAGTCAAAATATTTTAAACATATTTTTCAAGTTTGAAGGACTTTTGAATTATTTTTGAAATATTTAAACAAGTCCAAATTTTTTTTCACATAATTGTTATATCAAAATATTTCTCAACAATGTTGCTTGAAGGCTCAATAGTTGTTGTTGTAGCTTTAGAGACTTGTTTTTATACCATCTCATTGATTTCTAGTCGTTTGGATGGTTGAGATCATCAATAGAGCCGTTGTGACTCTCTCTTCCCTCCATAAATACAGTTCTGCAACTACCCATATCGGAATACGAGATCCCTGTATCGAAACAGACACTCAAAAAAAGAAATAGATGTTATGTGTAAAATAGGGCCCGTATCGAAACAACTATAGGTTGTATCGAAACAACAAGTGCAAAAAGAAGGTCGTATCAAAACGGATAAGGGCTGTATCGAAACATTTTGAAACTGTAATTTGGTGTTTTGAAATAGCTTAAGGGTGTATCGGAACACTTCACCAAATCTTTAAAATTCAGTTTTTGACAAGTAACGGCTAGTTCATTTATTGCCCAATTTTAAAATTACTTAACCCATGTATCGAAACGGGTGTTAGCCATTCCGAAACGATGCTTAAAAATCAAAGGACTAGATGAAGGTCGTATCGAAATGGGTGTGATTCGTTTCGAAACACGTGGTTCCAGTGGCAAAACGTATCGAAACACTTTGAGGGTGTTTCGAAATGCCTGGGCGAGTTTGTATATTTTGGCCTGAAAACACTTAGAAAAATTTACGGGGTTTAAGTTTTGACTTGAAAACATTTTAAGTATAATTTGTACTTGTCAAAATCGAATATTTTGATTACTTAAAAATTTATTTACTTTGCAAATTAGTCCTTGAATTACTTGTTATTTCAAAATCAAATATTGGTTTTACAATCTCCCCCTTTTTGATATAACAAAACAAAGTAAATTTTTAAGTAAACTCCCTAAGTTTAAGTTAGGTTTTGAAAAAGAGTTTAAAAGATTTAGCTTAACCCTTCCCTTCTCCCCCTTTTTGTTAGATCAAAATCAACGAGGAAATATAATATCCAAACCATAAGCCAAACCACAAGTAGAGCAACGTAATGTCATTAAACATTAAAACCAAAGCAAATTAAGTTCATAAATTCAAAACATAATATCTAAACCATAACATTCAAAACATAATATCAAAGCATAAGTCTTAAACTTAAAACATAAATAGGTGCATGAAAATTGTGAAATCCTAAGCTAGATGAGATGCAAGGGAATGGAATGATATAAGGCTCATCATCCTTGTCATCTTCATCGTTGGCATTGCTCCTACGAAATTGCCTCCATTCACCATAGAAATCGGTGAATGACATAACCATAAAAAATTTGAGTTTCAACTGTGGTGAGGCGAGTCTCAACATTTTGGATACGTCCCTCTATGGTAGTGAGGCGAGTATCAATAGTAGTGAAGCTTGAGTCCACGTGAGTACACATTCTGTTAAATTGCTCGGTGATGAAGGTCATGAGGGCTTCGTTGTTTTGTGGAGAAACTTGAGGTAGAGGTTCGGGGCAGCAACGGGTGGAGGATTCTCAACATGAGTCCATTCTCCATCAATATAGTGAAATTTGCTCCGGAGAAGTGTGCGCTCATCGTTGGAATCTTTGAGTGATTCCACATAATCAAGTGAGCAATCAATTCTCACCTTAGAAAACAAGTAGCTCAATGTCGTGCCATAGGTGAAAGAGGTAACAAGATCCGTGTGGCGATTTTGAACAAGGTACACTATCTCAGCAAACATAATCTGACATAGATTCGGACGATGTCCCTTACGAAAGCACCTAATCCAAAAATCATCTACTTGCCTAATGTGAGAGAACTTACCACCGGAAAGGTGAAACCACCACGATACCATAAGATGGAGGATGCGATCATGTGCATCAAGAACCGTGACGGAGCCACCAAGGGTATGACCCAAAGAGTTCTCATTCGATATTCCCTCATCTTCAAACCCAAACAAATTGCACAAGACTTTCGGATCAACCCTAAATTTCTTTCACATGAGATGAGACTCAATAGCAACCACTTGACCGGCATTAGAGATGAAACGAGCATTGGCATAAAAGATAAGTACCATGTTACGGTACAAGGTCCCAAGTAAGCTCAAGGAATTCATAAAGTTCCAATGCCTCAAGAGATTAAGATAGTAGAATAAAAAACGCTCAGAATCCAAAAAGGGAAGAGAAACAATACGCTAACGTCGAATGGCATGATCTTGAAATAGCTTAAAATTGGTGTAGGAATCTTTGTTGCGAAGAGACTTTTGGTAGAGCAAATTGAGATTTGGACGAGTATAATCGTCATCAACGTTGGAGCTCCCACTAGCCTCATTAGTTCTAACTCTCTTCCTAGAGGTCATGTTTGAAATCTGGAATGAAATCAAAACAGGAATATGTGTATGCGTAAACCAACCAAATTCAATCCTATAATCAAGGTATTAATAAAAACTATACAATATAGTTTTAAAAATATATATAAACATAAAAAGAACATTTGGTGAAAAGAATTTGTAAAAAATAAACTAAAATTTATATTCGAATAAAAAAATTTAGATTTTGAACTTTTTGTACAAAAATTTGAAAAACTATATTATATGTATATGTTTTATACAAAAAGAAATTGAAAACAACCTATAAATTTAAACGAAAAAAGAAAATAAAGAGAAAAAGATTTTATACCTTCATATTGGATAACGATGAATGAAGGATGATTGATGCGCCAAATTACTTTCAAAGCACTAGCCTTGATGTGTGGATTGAAAACCCAAAAAAAAATTAGGTTTTGATGTGAAAAATCAAGTGATTGGAAGGGTTTTTATAAGGGTTTTGCGGCTAGGGTTTTGATGGAAAAAGAGTTGGTGTTTTAATTAAAGTTTGATGCCTATTTAAAGCAGTCTTCGCACTCGTGTTTCAATGTGCCACTTGGCGTATCGAAATGCCCGTTTTGAAATGCTATCGAGTCGTTTCGGTACCAGACTCGTTTCGATATAGGTTGACCTTGTTCTGGTACGACGCCACGAACTCGTATCGAAACGCGAAGAGCCCGTTTCGATATGATTCACTATTGTAATCTCCCAATTTAAGCCCGTATCGAAACATATTTAGCTGTTTCTATACACCCTTACCAGAAACTGCAGTTTGGACAGTTTTATGTTCAAGGAGCCAACTTAGATTGAGCCTAAATGCATGTGAATGATATATGAGCAAGATTTAATGGCTAAAATGGATGCATACCCCCTAACAACATGCATAGAATCAAAATGATACAAATTAACATAAGCATGACTATCAACCAATTTCAAGCAAAATTTTGACCATCTGGGACCTAAAGGGGTCAAAGAAGGCTGGTTAAACCTAACGCTCTTCTAAGGGTCCAAAAACACTATTTATCTAAAGGTTTGGTAAATATATCCGCTAATTGGTTCAAGGTGTCAACATATTCAAGAACAACGTCATTTTTTAAAACATGGTCTCTAATGAAATGATGTCTAATTTCTATATGTTTGGTTCTAGAGTGTTGGATGAGATTCTTAGTGAGACAAATGGCACTAGTGTTGTCACACCTAAAGAGTATAGCTTCTACTTGAACACCATAATCTAAGAGTTGTTGCTTCATCCAAAGGAATTGAGCACAAAAACTCCCTAAGGATATGTATTCCGCTTCGGTGGTAGACAAGGCTACGCTATTTTGTTTCTTAGAGAACCAAAATACGAGTATACTACCTAAGAATTGGCATGTTTCTGAGGTACTTTTCCTATCTATCTTGCATCCTCCGTAATCCACATCAGAATAAGCATGAAGGCTAAAGGAAGAATCCTTAGGATACCAAAGACCTAAGTTAGGTGTTTCTCTAAGGTATCTAAAGATTCTCTTAATGGCTACTAAGTGTGATTCTCTAGGAGTATCTTGGAACCTAGCACACAAGCAAATACTAAACATAATATTTGGTATACTTGCGGTAAGGTAAAGCAAAAAAACCTATCATAGATCTATAAAGCTTAGAATAACACACTTACCTCCTTCATCTTTTGTCAAGCTTTATAGAAGAGCTCATAGCATGCTTGAGGCTTTACATTCTCCAAGCTGAACTTTTTGAGCATATCAATCACCTACTTTACTTGATTGATGAAGGTGCCATCCTTCCTTTGTTTGATTTGGAGCCCCAAGAATAATGAGAGCTCCCCCATCATGCTCATCTCGAACTCACCTTGCATTAGCTTAGAAAATTCTTTGCAATAAAATTCATTAGTAGTTACAAAAATAATATCATCAACATAAATTTGTACTACTAAGATGTCATTACAATATCTTTTTATGAAAAGTGTAGTGTCTACCTTGCCTTTTTCAATTAAAAAGTTTGAAAGCCTTTCATACCAAGATATAGGAGCTTGTTTTAAACCATAAAGAGCTTTGGTTAATTTAAAAACATGATTTGGAAATTTTGGATCCTCAAAACCCGGTTGCTCAACATACACTTCTTCATTTATAAAACCATTTAGAAAAGCATTTTTTTACATCTATTTGAAAAAGCTTCAAATCATGGTAATTTGCAAATGCTAGAAGCATCCTAATAGCTTCCATTCTAGCTACAGGTGCATATGTGTTGAGTGGATCAATGGATTGATCAAAGCCAAGAGGGGGGGGTGAATTGAGCTTTTAAAAAAATTGTTGGAGTAAAATGATAGCTAAAAATGAAGAACAAAGGATTTTAGAGTGGTTCAAGTTCCAAATGAACTCTAAATCCACTACCTTAGCTACCACTAAGGATTTGCAACAATTCACTAATTTGTTCTTCCCCTTTTCAAGGCTTAGAAGGTAACCTTTACACAACCGGTCAAATTTTCTACCCAAAATTTGACCAAACCCTCACAAGAGAACAAAGAAGAATTTAGGCAAGAAAGATATCTCTCAAATACAAGATTGCCCCTTTAAGTACAAACACTCAACCCAAATTTGATGATAGGATAGGAATTGAATACAACATAATTTGGGGTTTACAAGAAATTGGAAAATAAGCACAATGAGCTTGGATTTTTGCTTGGATGTTTTTCTTTGATGCAATGGTTGTTGCTGGTCTTCAATAAGCTTCAATTTATACCTTCTCTATCAATTCTAGATGTTTGGGTGGTTAGGGTATTGATTATAGCCCTTGGGACCCTCTCTTTCCACCATAAATGCACTTCTGCAGCTATCCGTATCGGTACACGAAGACCCGTATCAATACCTGTCTCAAAACAGAATGAGCCGTTGCACAATAATAAAGAAGGCGTATCGATACACGTGTAAGCATATCAGTACGAGACATGGACCGTTTCGATACGGGTAAGACCGTATCGATACCTTTTTCTCAACTTAGCTCACTGGAAGTTTCTATTTCGATACAGGGAACACCGTATCGATACGGGACAACTACCACTTTAAATGTTAGTTACCTAACTAGCTGACACCAACGGTCAAAAGATTTAAATGCTTTTGAATTTAAAAATTCATTAAATCCGTATCGATACAGGTGGAACCGTATCGGTACGCCATTCAAACTCCTTCAGTTTTTACAGAGGGGCGTATCGATACAGATTCAATCTGTTTCGATACGTTGTTTCGATAAGGTGAGGGGCGTATCGAAACACGTCTTTCCAGTAGCCAACTTTGTAAAAAAGGTATCGATACGGCTGGAAGCGTATCGATATGCCTGGACGTTTTTCAATACTTTGGTCTTGGAACACTTAGAAAATATTTGGAGTTTGAGTTTTTCAAATCAGATTAGAGTGTTGGTGATTTATAAATCATTTGAGGGACTTAGAAATCTATTTCAAGTTTTAAATTTAATCCTTAACATACTTAGTTATATCAAAATCAAACATAGGTTTTACAATCTCCCCCTTTTTATATAACAAAACCAAAACTTGAAATTTTTTGATACTTTGAAAAACTTTGCAAAATAACTCCCCCTTAATATTAGCTAGGTAAACTTTAAGTTGAAAATCAAAATATTTTAAGTGTGAGATTGTTCCCTCTCTTAATTTTTGTTAGATAAAAAATAATAACCAAGCAACATAAATAGGCAAAAGGTATAAATAATAACCAAGCAACATAATATTGATAAACATTAAGTTCAAATGAAAGATAACATCAACTTAAAATCCAAATAACAGAAAATCAAAGAATAAGTTTTAGAATAATGCAAACTTAATCCTAAAGACATAAATCAAAAGTGCATAAATATCCTAAATGACATAAATGATATGCAAGGATGAACTACTATGCATCTCCATCGCCAACTTCATCATCTTCACCCTCCTCCTCAATTGCATCACCATTCCTCCTAGTTTGACGCCACTCGTCATGGAAAGTGGTAAGGGATATGTTCATTGAGTTGTGACCGCCTTCAAGGGAAGTGAGGCGAGTCTCCACATTCTTCATTCGATCTTCAAGGCTTGTAAACCTTGTGTCAATAGCGATAAACCCCGAATTCATCACTTGATCTATGGAGGCAATTCCCGTGCCCATAGAAGGTGGAGGAGGAGCTTGAGGAACTTGATCGACTTGAGGATTAGCAAATTGTTCCGCGGCCTCACTAGGGAGCTCGGATAGACGAAGCCAACTACCATTGAAGTAATGAAACTTACCCCTTGCAAGATATCTTTCATCGATAGGATCGGTGAAGGGAGTTGGGTAGTCATGTGAGCAATCTATCTCTTTTTGTAGGAAGAAATAACTCAAGGCCGTACCATAGATGAAGGAAGTAACGAGTGTAGTGTGGAAATGTTGCGCGAGATAGACAATCTCCGCAAACATAATTCGAGCAAGGTTTGGACATTTTCTCTCACGGAAGCATCAAATCCAAAAATCATCAACTTGGGCGGATAGTGGAATACTTCCCTCTCGAGAGCCTAAACCACCAAGAAACCATCAAATGTAGGATACGATCTTGAGCATTAAGGGCGGTGACGGAACCACTTAGGACCTGACCAAGATCATTCTCATCATCATAGCCTTCATCCTCTAACTTAAACACATCACAAATGGATTGAACATCAATAGTGATATTTTTACCCATTAGATGAGAATTAACGACCGTAACAACATCATCTCGATTGGCACAACACTTGGCATTAGCATAAAAGATCAAAACTAAGATGCGAAAGAACTTCCATTCTTGGAGCAAAGGTAAGTAATCAAATTTGAAACGTTCCGAGTTAAGAAAAGGAATGAAAATTACCCTCTCCGGGCAGATCTTATAGTTTTGAAATTGTCGAAAATAGTTGAGATCTCTGGTGGACTTGAAGGATTGTTGATAGATAAGAGTGAGGTTCAGACGAGTACCACCTCCGGCATTGGAACCTTCACCTGCTTCACTAGTACGTGCTCTCTTTTTAGGTGCCATTAACTAGAGAAAAGATTAAAAACAGTGTATGCATTAATTTTCTTCATTCAACTCATTGAAAACCAATAATCAAGGTTTTTGTTAAAAAAATTGTAAACAAAACAAAAACAAAAAGTTTGAAAAGAGATAAGTTTTTGAGAAGACAAAACAAAATAAAAGGAATTTTGAAACGAAAATCTGAAGAAAAATTAAAAGAAAAGAGGAAAGAGTTTTATCTTGATATTGATAGAGAGGAATGGGAGAAGAACTTAGCACCGAATTGATGAAAAGCTTGAAGAGCTTTGCTTGATTTTGAAAACCCTCAAGAGATTTTAAGTTGTGGTGTGAAGATATGAGGGATTGAAAGGTTATTTATAGAGTGAAAAACGGCTAGGGTTTTTAGGGTTTTGAAAAATTCAATTTTAGTAAAAGTTGAACTCTTTAAATGCCAATTTGAAGCTGTTTGCGCAATCGCGTATCGATACGCCTGAGGGTGTATTGATACGGGGGTAGAATCATAATTCCCTTTGAAACGCCCGTTGAAGGTCCGTATCGAAACGAATGCAATCAATATCGAAATGATTGTTGCTCAGATTGAAATCGGGTCAACCGCATCGATGCCCGTTTTAGGCAAAATGTAATCTGGGAAGCTAATACAGTACTCGTATCGATACGCTTAAGGCCGTATCAATACCCTATGCCCAGAAATA
The DNA here is from genome assembly GCA_958450335.1 of Hibiscus tridactylites. Classification (NCBI taxonomy): domain Eukaryota; kingdom Viridiplantae; phylum Streptophyta; class Magnoliopsida; order Malvales; family Malvaceae; genus Hibiscus; species Hibiscus tridactylites. The sequence continues at coordinate 20,874,471 of OY288282.1, forward strand.
CATTTTAGGCTTTAAGAATAGCCAAAGGCTCGATTTTAACACCTTCTAAATGAATGCAAATGATGAATGAGCAGTTCTAAGCATATTCTAATAGAAGCATACTCCCCCTAGCTATAAGCATGGATATTTTCAAGAGCAACAACACATGACATGCAATTTCACAAGATCAAGCAATTTTAACTTCAGAAAGGGTCCTAAAGGGTCAAGGAAGGGTAGTTAGACCTAACTCACTCCTAAGGGACCAAAAACGCTCTTTATCTAAAGGCTTTGTAAAGATGTCCTCTAGTTGGTTTAAGGTGTCAACGTACTCTATAACAACATCTTCCTTAAGGACATGATCTCTAATGAAATGATGCCTTATCTCTATATGTTTGGTTCTAGAGTGTTGGATGTGATTTTTAGTTAAGCATATGGCACTAGTGTTATCACACTTAAAGGATATGGTTTCAACTTTAATATCATAATCTAAGAGTTGTTGCTTCATCGAAAGGACTTGAGCACAACAACTCTCTAAGGATATGTACTCGGCTTCGGTGGTAGAAATAGCTACACTATTTTGTTTCTTAGAGAACTAAGATATGAGCATACTACCTAAGAATTTACAAGTTCCCGAAGTACTCTTCCTATCGATTTTACACCCTTCATAATCCGCATCCGAATAAGCATAAAGGTTGAAGGTTGAGTCTCTAGGGTACCAAAGACCTAAACAAGGGGTATCTCTAAGGTACCTAAAGAATCTCTTAACGGCTATAAGGTGAGACTCTCTAGGACTAGCTTGAAACCTAGCACACATGCAAACACTAAACAAAATATCCAGTCTACTTGCGGTAAGGTAAAACAAAGATCCAATCATAGAGTGATAAAGCTTAGAGTCAACACACTTACCTCCTTCATCTTTGTCAAGCTTTGTAGATGAGCTCATTGGTGTGGCTTGAGGCTTTGCATTCTCCAATCCAAACTTATTGAGCATATCCTTGATGTACTTTTCTTGATTGATGAAGGTGCCATCCTTCCTTTGCTTGATTAGGAGTCCCAAAAAGAATGAGAGCTCCCCCATCATGCTCATCTCGAATTTACCTTGCATTAACTTAGCAAACTCTTTGCAATGACACTCATTAGTAGATCAAAAAATAATATCATCAACGTATATTTGTACTACTAAGATGTCATTTTATACCTTTTTATGAAAAGTGTAGTGTCCACCTTATCTTTTACAAAACCTTTTTTGATCAAAATGTTTGAAAGTCTTTCATACCAAGCTCTAGTAGCTTGTTTTAAACCATAAAGTGCTTTAGTTAGTTTGAAAACATGATTTGGAAATTTTGAGTCTTCAAAACCCGATGGTTGTTCCACATACACTTCCTCATTTATAAAACCATTTAAAAATGCGCTTTTAACATCCATTTGAAAAAGCTTGAAGTCATGATAACATGCATATGCAAGCAACATCCTAATAACCTCCATTCTAGCTACAGGTGCATAGGTTTCATCAAAATCTATTCCCTCTTCTTGAGTGTAACCTTGAACAACTAATCTAGCTTTATTTCTCACAATGTTACCACTCTCATCTAGTTTGTTCCTAAATACTCATTTAGTTCCTATAATAGATTGATTACTAGGCCTTTTAACTAATGTCCAAACATTACTTCTCTCAAATTGATTTAACTCTTCTTGCATAGCCATAATCCAAAAGTCACCCTTTAATGCTTCTTTTATATTCTTAGGCACTATGCATGGGATAAATGCAACATGGTTCTTAAGTTTAAGAGAAGATCTAGTAGTTACCCCCTTGGATGGATCACCCAAGATTTCACCACCTTTGACATAGTTGAACTCCCTTGGGTAGCTCACTTCCTTTTCCTCAAGAGGTGGATCTTGTGTATCCTCTTTTTTCGTTGGAATCTCATCCTCCTTTGAAGTTTGTCCTCCATCAAAGGCATCAAGGATTCCTACATCATCATCATCACAAGAATCTTTCCTCAGAAGGAGGTTATCATCAAATACAATATGAATAGACTCATCTACTACTAAAGTTCTCTTATTAAATACACGATAGGCTTTAGAGTTTAAGGAATAACCTAAGAAAATAGCTTCAATCAAATTTACCTAAGTTATCTTTTCCATTGTTTAAAACAAAACACTTACAACCAAATGGATGAAAATAGCTAATGTTAGGCCTTTTTGATTTTAAAATCTCATATGGTGTTTTCTTTAAAAGTGGCCTAATCATTACTCGGATTACAATGTAGCAAGCGGTGTTTGTGGCTTCCGCCCAAAAATATTTAGGTAAATTGTTTTCACAAAGCATGGTTCTAGCCATTTCTTGTAAAGTTCTATTTTTCCTCTCAACTACCCCATTTTGTTGAGGAGTTCGAGGAGTCGAAAAATTGTGGCTAATACCATATTCATTTAAAAACTCTTCAAAACCTAGATTTTGAAATTCGGTTCCATGATCACTTCTAATATGAGAAATTCTAAGTTCAAGATCATTTTGAGTTACTTTTGAAAATGTGATGAATTTTTCTAAAGCCTCATCTTTAGTACTTAAAAAAGAACCCAAGTAAATCTAGAATAGTCATCAACAAGTACAAATGCATAAGATTTAACACCCAAGCTCATAGTCCTAATAGGCCCAAATAAATCCATGTGAATAAGTTGTAAACACCTACTTGTAGAAACATCATTATTGGATTTAATGGATGACTTATATTGTTTACCCTTAGAGTATGCATCACAAATTTTGTCATTTGAGAACTTAATCTTGGGTAAACCTCTAACTAGATCTAGAGAAACTAATTTTTCTAAAACACTAATGCTAGAATGTCCTAGTTTCCTATGCCATAGCCATCCATCATTTTCATTTTGAGCTACTAAACATGCATGAGATGTATGTATGTCATCTAAATGCACCATGTAAATATTACCTATGCGATGACCTATGAGCATAATATTATTTGATTTAATGTCAACAATTTTGCACTCATTCTTATCAAATAAGACATTAAACCCTTTATCACATAATTGGCTTATGCTCAACAAATTATGTTTGAGACCATCGACATATAAAACATTTTCAATAAGAATAGTAGAGTGATTACCTATGGAGCCAATACCTTTAATGTGGCCTTTAGAGTAGTCACCAAATGTCACTACTCCATTTTTTTGGCTTTAAGTCCATGAATCTACTCTTGTCTCCGGTCATATGCCTCAAACATCCACTATCAAGGTACCATGAATTTTGACTTTGTGCTTTGGCCTTGTAGCAATGCTCCCCCTACAAACAAAGATATTAAACTTTCGTTTTTGGTACCCAAATCATTTTGGGTCCACGAGTGTTAGCTCCCAAAAGCTTGGTTCCCTTAGAAATCCAAGGTGACATAGCAACAACATTATTAGACTTGACGAGTTCCTTAGGAACCCATACACTCCTAATCTTTTTAGTTTTATTATGTCTAGGGAAGCCACTTTGTTTGTAGTTATAAGTCTTTCTCATAGGTTGATTTGTTTTAGATGATTCACCTTTTTCATGCTTCACATTACCAACAATTTTGAAAGACTCTTTGAGCTTGTTAAGCTCATCTAACACCTTTTGGTGTTCATTATTGCATTGAGAAAGAAGATTATTTAGGTCTACATTTTCATCTTGGAAAAATTTAAGTTCATCTTTTAAACCTAAAATCTTTTTCTCAAATTTTAAGTTAGCTTGAGAAAGTGAGTCATTTTTATCATTTAATTCCGAAATAATCTTTTTATTTCTAATGACCGACTCTTTGTACTTCTCAACTAAATCATCATAAACTTCTTGCAACTCATCATACACATCATACAATTCATCAAATGTAAAGTCAAAAGATGATGAGTTAGCGGTTACCATAGAGGAATCCTTCTCAAGTGCCACGAGGCAAAGGTTTGCCACTTCGTTTTCGTCATCCTCGGATGACTCCTCGTCACTCCAATTAGCAATCTTGTCTTTGAGCTTCTTCTTCTTCTCAAAGCCCTTCTTCTTGAGTTGAGGGCACTCCGAACGAATGTGACCGGGCTTTTTGCACTCGTAGCAAATGATTTGACCCCTCTCTTCTTCTTTGTTTTTTTCCCTTGAAGTCCATTTTTCTTTGAATCTTCCTTTCTCGGTTGGACCACATGAATCGTGAGAACTTTTTGGCTATCATAGCCAATTCTTCTAGGTCACCCTTCTCACTAGAAGTACTCTCCTCATGTAATGAAGCTTTGAGAGCCACTCATATCTTCTTCTTCTTTTCTACTTCTAGCTTCTCCACTCTTCTCTCTTCCTTTTTCTTTTCATCTTCCCTTCCTTGCTTCATTATCTCATGAGTAAGGAGAGAACCCACTAGCTCATCAAGTTTGAGTGTCTTCAAGTTTTTGGCCACAATGATGGTGGTTCTCTTTCCATCCTAAGATTCGAGAAGTGATTAGATTAGCTTTCGGACTAGTTTGTCTTTCAGGATTTTCTCTCCAAAACCCTTAAGCCCATTGACAATTGTTGAGAAGCAATCGAACATCTTGGACACGGTTTCGTCGGGCTCCATTTTGAAATTCTCATAGCTAAGATTGAGAATTACAATCTTGGTCTCCTTCACATCACTAGTTTCTTCATAGGTGGTCTCTAGTGTATCCCACACTTCCTTGGCACTCTTAATGGAGGAGACTTTGAAGTAGATGTCCGGACCGAAAAAGCAAAATAGCATGCGAAGAGCTTTATCATTGATTTAGATCTTCTTTTACTCTTCTTCAATCATCTCAATCTTCTTCTTTAGAACCAATCTTCCTTCATCGTCTATCTTCAATGGAATATAGGGACCATCTTTAATGACATCCTAAACTAGATAGTCATTAAATTTGATGAAGAGGCGCATCCGATTATTCCACAATGGATAATGATCACACTATTCCTAGTAACTCCTCTTGTGGTTGTTAATCCTTCAAAGGGGTAGGCTCTGATACCAATTGTTGAGTGGATCAATGGATTGATCAAAGCCAAGAGGGGGGTGAATTTGGCTTTTAATTTTTTTGGAGTAAAATGATAGCTAAAAATAAAGAACAATGGAGTTTAGAGTGGTTCAAGTTCCAAATGAACTCTACATCCACTACCTTAGCTACAACTAAGGATTTGCAACAATTCACTAATTTGTTCTTACCCTTTTCAAGGCTTAGGAGGTAACCTTTACACAACCGGTCAAAATTTCTACCCAAAATTTGACCAAACCCTCATAAGAGAACAAATAAGAAATTAGGCAAGAAAGATATCTCTCAAATACAAGATTGCCCCTTTAAGTACAAACACTCAACCCAAATTTGATGATAGGATAGGAATTGAATACAACACAATTTGGGGTTTACAAGAAATTGGAAAATAAGCACAATGAGCTTGGATTTTTGCTTGGATGTTTTTCTTTGATGCAATGGTTGTTGTTGGTCTTCAATAAGCTTCAATTTATACCTTCTCTATCAATTTTAGCCGTTTGGGTGGTTAGGGTATTGATTATAGCCGTTGGGACCCTCTTTTTCCACCATAAATGCACTTCTACAGCTATCCGTATCGGTATACGAAGACCCGTATCGATACCTGTCTCAAAACGGAAAGAGCCGTTGCAAAATAATAAAGAGGGCGTATCGATACGTGTGTAAGCATATCAGTACGGGACATGGACCATTTTCGATACGGGTAAGACCGTATCGATACCTTTTTCTCAACTTAGCTCACTGGAAGTTTCTGTTTCGATACGGGGAACACCGTATCGATACGGGACAACTACCACTTTAAATGTTAGTTACGTAACCAGCTGACACCAACGATCAAAAGATTTAAATTCTTTCGAATTTAAAAATTCATTAAATCCGTATCGATACGGGTGGAACCGTATCGGTACACCAGTCAAACTCCTTCAGTTTTTACAGAGGAGCGTATCGATACAGATTCAATTTGTTTCGATACGCTATTTCGATACGGTGAGGGGCGTATCGAAACGCGTCTTTCCAGTAGCCAACTTTGTAAAAAAGGTATCGATACGGCTAGAAGCGTATCGATACGCCTGGATTTTTTCAATACTTTGGCCTTGGAACACTTAGAAAATATTTGGAGTTTGCGTTTTTCAAATCAGATTAAAGTGTTGGTGATTTATAAATCATTTGAGGGACTTAGAAATCTATTTCAAGTTTTCAATTTAATCCTTAACATACTTAGTTATATCAATATCAAACATAAGTTTTACAATATGTTTCTTCAAAATCAATTCCCTCTTCTTGAGTGTAACCTTGAGAAACAAGTCTACCCTTGTTTCTCACTATGTTACCACTCTCATCTGGTTTATTCCTAAAGACCCATTTAGTTCCTATAGTAGATTGATTACTAGGCCTTTAGTCCTTAATGATGTTGTTAGTGAAGCTTTGATGATGCCTCTATCATGCATCCTTGTGTATTGATGTGAAATTGAGTTACAAGCATGCTTATATAAATATTGGAATGGTTCGTGATGGTTTTGGAGTGCCAAACTTGCATTTTGGGCATTTACGGACTGAGGTGTATTGATACACTTCATGGTGTATCGATACAACCTTCATAAATGGGTGTGGCATACCGATACACGGGGTCGTATCGATACATTTTTAGTCACTGGTCGAGAGGGTATCGATACAGTGCCCTAGCGTATCGATACGGTCTTGTGATGCAGAGCTTGGGAAGCTTGATCGTCGGGGGCGTATCGATACCCTCCCTAAGAGTACCGATACACTGATCATTAATTTAGTTAAAAATCGTCTTTGAATGATTTGAATCTTTACGATTTGGTCCTTGGTTGCCTTGTGTGAAATCAGATGAGTTCTAAAGGTCATCTTGAGTTGAGTTTTACGGTGAAGCATGTAATGAATCTAATTAAAGGTTGGTAACCTGAACTTGATAATAATTCTTGGGAGTTATCAAATTTGCAAAATGGTCCCTAAACTCGCAATCAGTTATAACCTATAAGCGTTTGTGATGTTGACTTATCTACTGCTTGTGTACACACATAGGAACTTAAGTTGCATCTAGACAAGATAAAAAGGAAAAAATGGTCGTTTATTGACTTAAACTTTCCCAGTTTACTTTAATATTCCCTGTGTGACCTGCTCGGTTCGGTCTATCGGCTAGGTCGGGTTAAGGGGGTTACATTTGGTGGTATCAGAGCTAGGTTACGAAAGTTTGGGATAACGGTAAGTGGTTGGTAAGTGATTTTGATGTGAATGTGAATGTTGATTATGTGATGGTGATGCGATATATGATGAATGAATACGAATGTGAGTTGTTATATGATGTTTGATTGGGCTGAATTTGGATGCTTGAGTTGCATGATGGTTATGACATGCGTGTGGTATGCTTTATGCTATGTTGGGGGGGAATGGACTGCCCATTGCCTTATTACCTAGTGAAATGTTTTTGAATTAGATTTGAAGTCTTGGATCCTTGTTAGAAGCTGGCCTGATCATTTGTTTGTTTATATTCATGCTTTAATATTATTAGCACAATAGGACCGAAGAGAGAATTACGATATGGCTTCGTTGCTCCTGCTGATGGTAACGTGATCAGGAGAACGAGGTTCTTCCTGGTGCAAACCTACCTCCTCCACTGTCACCACCACCTGTGTGTGATGAGCAAGGGCAACAAGGACAGGTTGGTTCGGTGTTGGGAGACTTGAAACCTTTATTACATGCAATGACGAGAGCATTCCAGGCTGGTGTTGCTGGAGTGCATGTACAAGCGCCTGCTGCTGGGCAAATGGGTTTGCCATTGGAGCGCTTGAGAAGTTTGGGAGGAGTGGAATTTTGTGGGTTATCTCGTGAGGCATCTGAGGCATGGATGACCAGTACGATCTGAATATTAGATCAGATGGGGTGCAATGATGCACAAAAGTTGGGTTGCGCAATGTCGTTGTTACACGGCGATGCATATACATGGTGGACGACTGTGAGAACGGCCTTGGAGCCGAAAGAGGTAGATTGGAAATTATTTAAGTCTGCTTTCAAAAGGAAGTATCTCAGAGTTAGATACTTAGATGACAAGAAGTAGGAGTTCATGTCCATGGTGCAAGGGAACATGTCAGTGGCTAAGATTGCTTTTCGGACTAGGTATGGCCATTATGAGTTCTTGGTGATGCCGTTTGGGTTGACAAATGCATTGACTGCTCATGGATATGCTGAATAGGGTGTTCCATGAGTTTTTGGATCAATTTGTGGTAGTATTTATCGATGATATTCTCGTGTACTCGCGTACCGAGAAGGATCATGATAAGCATTTGAGGATTGTTTTGCAAGTGTTGTTGGAGAATTACCTTTATGCTAAGCTTAGAAAGTGTGAGTTTTGGCTCAGGGAAGTGGTTTTTCTTGGACATGTGGTGTCAGCCGAAGGTATTCGGGTTGATCCACACAAGGTCGAGGCGGTGATGAGTTGGAAAATGCCTAAGTCGCTGACGGAGGTGCGAAGTTTCCTTGGTTTGGCCAGATATTACTGGAGGTTTATCGAGGGTTTTTCTAAGATTGCCGCACCTTTGACAAAGTTGTTGCAAAAGAATGTTCGCTTCGAGTGGACGAATGATCGACAACAAGCTTTCGAGAAGTTGAGAGAAGCTTTGACACAAGCTCCTGTCTTGATTCAACCAGAATCGGGTAAGGAGTTTGTAGTATATAGTGATGCATTGTATGTTGGTTTAGGTTGTGTATTGTTTCAAGGTGGGAAGGTTGTGGCTTATGCGTCTAGACAATTGAAGGTGCATAAACGCAACTATCCTACTCATGATTTAGAGCTAGTTGCGATGGTGTTTGCATTGAAGATTTGGAGACACTATCTTTATGGTACGAAGTATGTGGTTTACATCGACCATAAGAGTTTGAAGTATCTCATGCCGCAAAAGGAGTTGAATCTTAGGCAACGGAGGTGGTTGGAGTTGCTTAAGGACTATGATCTGACCATTGAGTATCATCCTGGAAAGACCAATATTGTGGTCGATGCTTTGAGTAGGAAGGTAGCTGTTGAGCTGAGAGCTATGTTTGCTCGGTTGAGTATATCGTGTGATGTTGGCTTGATAGCCGAGTTGTAGGTGAAACCTTCCTTGATTCAGTTGATCAAGGAGAAGCAGTTGCTTGATGATTCACTGGTGCCTCATGTTCAGGATATAACTAATGGTAATGTAACAAATTTCTATTTTAATGATTATGAAGTTTTATATTTCAAAAGTCGAATAGTGGTACCGGAGGATGATGAGTTGAGGCGCACTATTTTGATTGAGGCTCATAGCACTCCTTTTGCTATGCACCCTAGTAGTACTAAGATGTATTGTGGCTTGAAGGATGAGTACTATTGGGTGGGGTTGAAAAAGGATGTTGTTGATTTTGTATGCAAGTGTATGGTTTTCCAGCGTGTGAAGTCAGAGCATCAATTCCCTTCTGGCTTGTTACAACCTTTGAGGATACCGGAGTGGAAATAGGAAAGGATTATGATGGCTTTTGTGTCCGGTCTGCCTTTGACACCATATAAGAAGAACTCCGTATGGGTTATTATGGATCGTCTTACGAAGTGTGCACATTTATTGGCTATGCATACTACGTATACGTTGGATAGGTTAGTAGAGTTGTATGTTGCTGATATTGTGCGTTTGCATAGTGTGCCCAAGTCTATAGTGTCGGATAAAGATCTAAGGTTTACGGCAAGGTTTTGGGATTGTTTACATCAGATGTTGGGTACACGGTTGAATTTCAGCACTACGTATCATCCTCAGTCGGATCGACAGTCGGAACGAGTTATCCATGTGCTGGAGGACATGTTGTGATGTCGTGTGATTGATTTCCATGGATCTTGGGAAAAACATCTACCTTTGGTTGAGTTTGCAAAGAATAAAAGTTTTCAGGCAAGTATACAAATGGCTCTGTATGAGGCCTTGTATGGGAGGAAGTGCAGAACGCCTCTTTGTTGAGCTGAGGCGGGGCAAAAGTTTCTTTCCTTGCCGGATATGCTGAAGGGAACAACTTAGAAAGTGAAACTTATATGTGAGCGGTTGAAGGCTGCTTCGAATCACCATAAGTCTTATGCAAATTTAAAGTGGTTGGAGATTGTGTGTTCCTTAAAGTATCGACTTGGAAGAAGGTGATGAGGTTCGGTCTATCGGCTAGGACAATTCAAGTGGGTTACATTTGGTGGTATCAGAGCGAGGTTTATTGGACCTTATAAGGTTGTGGAGCGAGTTCGTCCTGTGGCTTATCGATTGAGTTTGCCTTTCGAGTTGGAGAATATCTATGATGTGTTTCATGTTTCTATGTTGCGGAAGTATAGATCAGATCCATCTCACGTGATGCCAGTTGAGGAAATTTAGTTGAATCCAGATTTATCATGTGATGAGGAACCAGTGAAGATCCTAGATACGGGTAGCAAAATGCTTTGTGGAAAAACGATTGAGCTTGTGAAGGTGTTGTGGCGACATCGAGGAGTTGAGAAGGCCACATGAGAAAGCAAGGCGGACATGCTGAGGCAATTTCCACATCTTTTTCCTATAGGTAAAATTTTGAGGATGAAATTTCCTAAGTGGGGGAGAGTTGTAACGCCCCGGTTTTGGGCCTAGGTGTTTTGTGAGTCAGGTTGGGCCAGTGGAACCGGTAGTCGGTTGTTCGAATCGTTAGAAGAAGGTTTAGGGAAATCAAGGTTCAGGATGGTATTAAAATATGATAAAAATTCCTAAAATCCTCTAAAATGATATTTAAGCAGTTGGTTAAATCAATTTTGCAAAACATGTTTTTGAAAGTATACATTTTGGGTAGTGACCAAAACGTAAAGTTTTAAAGTTGAGAAAAAAGTGTGTTTTTCAAGAAGAGTCAAAATCATAGAATATTTAGGGAGCTAATTGGCAATTAAGCATTCTCTCTAATTTGACATTTGTTTTAAATGTTTTATTAAATATTAAAATGGCTTTAATTGATTTAATTAAAAAGTGATTAAGTTGGTTAAGAGAAAATTGACGATCAGTTCATTTTCCTCATTTCTCTTCAGCCAAGCACTCTCCATTTTTTTTCTCAATTTTCAGATTTCATTCACTTTCTTTTCCTCTCTTGATTTCCAACTTCTCCTTGGTGATTTCTCTCAATTTTCTTCAAGTTTCTTGAAAGCTAAACTTGCCAAAGTAAAAGAGAAGCAAGGATTGGAGGTAAAATTCGTGCTAACCCTCTAATCAAGGTTTGATAATGAAATTTCAAAGTTGAAGAAGATCCATGATGTGTTTCATGTTTCTATGTTGTAGAAGTATAGATCGGATCCATCTCACGTGATGCCAGTTCTGGAAATTTAGTTGAATCCAGATTTATCCTGTGATGAGGAACCAGTGAGGATCCTAGATATGGGTAGCAAAGTGCTTCGTGGAAAAACGATTGAGCTTGTGAAGGTGTTGTGGCGACACCGAGGAGTTGAGGAGGCCACATGAGAAAGCAAGGCGGACATGCTGAGGCAATTTCCACATCTTTTTCCTATAGGTAAAATTTTGAGGACGAAATTTCCTAAGTGGGGAAGAGTTGTAATGCCCCGGTTTTTGGGCCTAGGTGTTTTGCGAGTCAGGTTGGGCAAGTGGAACCGATAGTCGGTTGTTCAAATCGTTAGAAGAAGGTTTAGGGAAATCAAGGTTCGGGATGGTATTAAAATATGATAAAAATTCGTAAAATTCTCTAAAATGATACTTAAGCGGTTGGTTAAATCAATTTTGCAAAACGAGTTTTTGAAAGTGTACATTTTGGGTAGTGACCAAAATGTAAAGTTTTAAAGCTGAGAAAAAAATGTGTTTTTCAAGAAGAGTCACAATCATAGAATCTTTAGGGAGCTAATTGGCAATTAAGCATTCTCTCTAATTTGGCATTTGTTTTAAATGTTTTATTAAATATTAAAATGGCTTTAATTGATTTAATTAAAAAGTGGTTAAGTTGGTTAAGAGAAAATTGACGATCAGTTCATTTTCTTCATTTCTCTCCAGCCAAACACTCTCCATTTTCTCTCAATTTTCAGATTTCATTCACTTTCTTTTCCTCTCTTGATTTCCAACTTCTCCTTGGTGATTTCTCTCAATTTTCTTCAAGTTTCTTGAAAGCTAAACTTGCCAAAGTAAAAGAGAAGCAAGGATTGGAGGTGAAATTCGTGCTAACCCTCTAATCAAGGTTCGTTAATGAAATTCCAAAGATATTTGGCTCTTTATTCATGTTTTTGATTGAGGTTTTGTTATTAGTTTGATGAAATGATGAAATCTTGTAGAAAAGTGATTTAAACGTGATTTTCGGAGTTGTCTTGATTAGGTTTGTTTGAGATGATTTCTAAATGAGTTTTGAAAGGTTTTTGGTGTTGAAATGGAGTCTTAATCATTATAATCCCGAAATCCTTGTGAACTTTGGTTTTTAAGGTGTTTATAATTGGGTTTTTGGGGTGTAATGTGGAATCCGAGTTGCTGGAGTTATAAGGATGGTTTTAGGTTGCTTTTGGTTGTTGATTGATGCTTAAAATGTGTTAGATGTGTTGGTTGATGGATGGGCTGATGTTAGAGATCAATCGATTGAGTTTTTGGTTGTATCGATTGGGTAAATTGATGCTTTAGAGTAGGGCTGCGGGTTTCCTTTTGAGTGATGGTGTTTTGGATGCATTTTAATGCATTGAACCTCTGTTTTAATGTGTTGAAAACAGAGGTTAGTGTTCTGGAATCGAACGTAGTGGTTTTGGAGGCTTTGGATGATCAATAGTTGCGTTGGCAAGTGTGGTTTCGCAAGTCGGTGAGTGGAACTTGGTTTTCCAGCGTGGAAATGTTTTGGAAAAGGTTTTGGGAACTTAGTAAGAGCTTGAAACGCTTTACTAAGTTTGGAAGTAAGTAAAGTGGATTTCTCTCCCGGATTGTGCTAGTTAGAGCCATTGGTTGCACTTGATTTTAATTGCATCTACCTACTGTTTTGAAACATGTTTTTGAGTATATAAATGCGTTTGATGATGCCATGTGGTTTAAGGATGCACTAGGTAAGTGATCCTTGTATGCATGTATTGATGCATGAGTTCTGAAGCATGGTTTAATGCTTGAGTTATGGCTTATGATGAATGTTTTGTAAAAATAGTGAGGTATGCATGAAATGTGGGTTATATTGGCAAGTGGTGTTGAATAAAGTGTTTTGTAAATGAAATCAGATATAGTTAGTCGGTATTAGGATTGAGTGCACTATAAGAAAGTCACCTTGGATGTTAAGGGGTTGTGTTTGTACTGAAAACTCCATCCAAGTACCCTAACGATTGTGGATTTTTTAATGTTGCAACGGTTGAGGGTAGCTCCCGGGTGCGAACCCTGTGTGTGTCCCGTCTCTCGTTAGTGGGCTATACATCTACCGATGAGTGGTGTTAAGGGGTTGTAATTGTATCGAATACTCCACCACGAGTGTCACAACGATAGAGGGTTGCTCTCGTGTGTGAGCCTTGAGATGACGATAGAGTGTATGAAGGGTTTGGGATGACCCTTGGTAATCCGTGTATCCGATATGTTTTTGAGAATGTTGTTTATCACTTGTGAGCCAATATAATGGAATGGGATGTTATGGAAAATATTGTTGATGCATATTATGAAAAATGCATGTTTTATTCTAAGCTTCGTATAATGGTGTTTATGCTTGGAAGGCTTGGTATTTGTGTAGCAATAGTTTAATTGCTGGAAAATATGTGCTTCATGTTGCATGATGATTAGCATGCTGATTTTGATGATAAAGTGTGTGGTTTTTCAAAGGAGGCATGATGGTTTTGAAAAGAGTGAAAATGGTTTTGTACATTGATGATGATTTTGGTTTTGAGCAATCCTCACTAAGCTTGTATGCGTATGCTCTCTTTGTTCATCAATGCAAATAATTAGGAGTTTAAAGGTAGCAACAACAAGGGATCTTTCTAAGAGACTTCTTTAAAAGTATGTTGGGATTTTGAATTAGTGTAATAAAGGCAATGAGGGTGTCCAATGCTAAGAATCTTGGTCGTTGGCCTTTTCTGATTTAGCACATATTTGTTATGCCTTTATTGGTTTGTAAATGGCCTTTAGATGTTGGTTGATGCATGGTTTCGACAAATGATCTTTTGGTGCTTAATTTTCTTAGGAAGCATGCCTTTAGTCCTTAATGATGTTGTTAGTGAAGCTTTGATCATGCCTCTGCCATGTATCCTTGTATATTGATGTGAAATTTAGTTACAAGCATGCTTATATAAATATTGGGATGGGTCGTGATGGTTTTTGGAGTGCCAAACTTGCATTTTGGGCTTTTACAGACTGAGGTGTATCGATACACTTCATGGTGTATCGATACGGCCTTCATAAATGGGAGGGGCGTACCGATACACGGGGTCGTATTGATACCTTTTTAAGGCATTGGTCGAGGGCGTTTATTGAGGTAATCCTTCCTAGTTTACTTTAATATTCCTCGTGTGACCTGCTCGGTTCGGTCTATCGGCTAGGCCGGGTCAAGGGGGTTACAATTGTGGATATAGAGAACCATGTGGAGTTCTCTAGAGCACTTTAGATGATTAAGAACATGTGTAGAGTTCTCTAGAATATTACAGTTCTTGTAGATATTTTTGAAGGCAAAATATTAGTCGTAGGATCGAGTGAATCTCCACCGTCCATTGAGGAGGCAAGCCATGGTCATTTGTAGATCCATCCATACATCCCATAAAACCTCACAAGTATCCAACTAATGTAAAGTTTTCTTAAGTTCAATAGAAGGTTCTTTTCCTTGTAAGTGTTCTTGCCTTCTCCAGACTTATGTGTGTTAGCCATCGCGTCGCGTGGGAAAGACTTGTTAGCATTGTGTCGGGAGTGCTAATGTCGCACGTATAGTTTGGAGAGAATAAGTCTGTGACAGTCTGCCCTGCTTCTTCACGCACACCCCCATGCTTCACACAATTCAAGTGTCCCCTTTAATTTCTTTTCATCTTTTTTTTTTCAAAACCATTAACAAACAGTAGGGGTAGTGAGTAGACGCACAAGGAGAGCACACAACCCTTTAACATTTTTCCTCTTAATTCTACGCGCACACCACGACTGAAACCACTTCGAATCTGTTCTTTTTTTTTCCTTTAAATCCTCACAAGAATTTCATCGAACACTCACCATACACACTAACCTATGATCCTATAATTCAATTATCCATTCCACCGATTAGCCCATTTAAGAACTCAAATTTAAAATCAACTAATTAGATTAATTCCATAATCAATTTATTAAAATTTATATTAAAATATATCTAACCCACAAAAATAACATATAATCCAATTAAAACATTTAGATTTCATCTATTAAATCATGATCCACTCTTTAGCATCTAGAATTGAATTACTCCATTAAAATTTATTTTAGCATCAAATGGCAATGGAGTTAATAGCAAATCAACACAAAATATTTAGGAGATCATTAGAAAATCAAAGCTTACCCAATTAAATTGGAACTTGAAAATCAAGATTGCTCCTCCGACCTTCCAACTTGAAATACATTGAACAAGATGAGAGAAATCAAAATCTCTTAAGAAAATAATAACTATCGTCAAATTCTAATTGGAAATAAATAGTAAAATCCTAATTTAATAAATGGGTCAAATTATCCCATAAACCACAACTTTAATTATTTTTACAAAAATGTCATTAATAATATTTTGCAACCTTTTGTAAAATTGTCACCATTTAATTAATATTAAAATAACCCAATTGAAATTATTTCAAACTCAATTTGATCCTTTATGAAACTTATTAAATATATTTTTCACAAATATTGTTCACGATAAATTTCTCGGTAATAAATTTAATTTCTCATTTTTTTCCGAAATAAATTAATTAGCTAAAGTCTAACCCAAAATTTCAACCCGATTTCGATAATTCACTCGAATCTTCTAGCTCGTTTTCTTGGGCGTTACAACTCTCCCCCTCTAAAAGAAATTTTGTTCTCAAAATTTACCAAAAGGAAACATAATAAACACAAAATTCCAACATCTTTCTCAAATACACTTAAACCACATAACTCCAACAAATTCAATCTGCTCGAAAAACAACACCTAGTTACTCGAGACTTAATAAAAAATATGCCTTACCAATTTTAAAGCCAACAAATCAAAACTCTCTCCTTACCGGAACATGCAAAGGGCCAACGAAGCCTCGCCATGTAAAATGTAGGCAACTCATCAATCACACATTCGAGCTCAAACCATCTCGACTAAACAAGCCACAAAACTGGTCTTCCCATTTATCTACATATCGTCTATTAAGACTTGATTCAACACACTTTTAGAAACCATTCTCTACAAGCTTCATCCATGGAGAAACTCTGAGGAACACTCAACCACCCATATGATATCCGGTTTTCATCGTCTCAATCCGGATAAAACTTATCTAATTATCTACCTCAAAATAACAAAAATTGCTTTTAGCTTGCACCATTCTTTTCTAATATACAATCATCCTTCACAAACAATACTCAAGTCACAAACCTTCATAAAACATCAATAAATCCTCAAAACTACAACCAACATCAATGGCTTCACTTAACCAATCTTAAATCTCAATCCATGAAGAATAACTATCTCAACTGAATACTAAAACTAAGTCAGGTTCGAAACTTGTAAAACTAATTTCCATATTTTCCTCGACCAACAAAAAACCATTAAGTTTGAACAACATACCCATAATTCGTTCTTAAAACCATTGCAACCCAATTAAACACAATTAAATCCATTTTAATCTCAAATCTTAATAGAAATAATAGATTAAGGACACAAAGCGTGTGGAATGTCAATAAGAAACCATAGCTCACCTTGCTTTACAAGAGTTCAACCAAAATGAGCTTCCCCTTGTATTTTATCGTAAAAAAATTATTAACCAAAAAATTCACCAATTCACTCAAGTCTAGAAATCATTTGGATGAAAAATAGATTAGAAATAAGTCCGATAATTTAATTAATCATTGAAATATTTTTTAGGAAAGTAAAAAACACGGAAAATAATAGTTCTAGATTGAAATAAAATTTAGACAAAACATGTTTTAAAGAAAATATTAACCATCGGTAGTAATTTTTTTTATAGTAAAAGAAAATTGAGTTTGTCAAAATACAAAGGGTGCATTTGCTCACAAAAGATTCTTAGCATGTGTCCCATCTCTATTTAATTCACAAAAACCACTTATAAAACCAAATTGTCTCTTCTCAAAAGCTATCAAAAACATATTTCTTCTTATTTGATAAACCATTAAATGACCTTCCAAAACATTAGTCATAACTAATTTGTCATATTCCTTTGAAAACACATTCGATTATTAACCCTGAACTAATTAACTAATAAAACCCAATCCATGATCCCAAACGAAATCCAACCAACGTCTAAGAAAACATCCTTTGCCACAACTTCACTAATAGTGCAACGACCTCACTTGATTCCCCGACAAACTTCGATGATAAACAACTAGATTTAGAAACACCATAAACTTTTAACACCAAACTTGGTTGTTTCAAATCTAAAACAACTCCAACTTCTAAGAATCAATCTTTAACTCTTTCTAAAAACATTGTAACCGCAAAGAACCTCTATGCAAGAGCTAACTTACACAAGCTACCTCACTTACACTATCACTTCATCTGCCTCCAAAAAGTCATCCATAAGTGTGAACATGTGTATGCATGATTATTTATATGCCCTCATAGATGTGTATATGTATGTATGCAAAACCTCTAATGTCATGCCCTAATGTATTCATGTACTGACATATTTAAATATATACATATAAATGTTATGCACTGTGCATGTTCAACTGTTCACACTTACAAATAACATTCTCAAAACCAATATTCTTTTTTACCAAGCTGAAACCCGCACTTACCTAATAAAGAGCAAACATTCGCTTCACCACAAAAGCCTACTTAACCATTCATGATTGTCGACCAAGATCCCTTTCGGTACCGTTGTACAAGAGAATACCGCCACTCTTACAACTTATGAAACCAAGTATTCACATAATACTCAACTCATCGCAATCTTGAATGCTACTAGCACATTTGTCATCATCACGACATAACTTTAAACGTATACCAACCAAACAGTCTTAAACACCATTGTCGTCAACAACCACGCTGACGCTTCCAAAACTAAAAGTTATGATCAAACATATCCGCAAACCAACTGTTATTACCATTACGTTCTCCACTCACACATTTATTTAAAGCTCATCAACCTAACACAAAAAAGGATTTCGGGAGCTGTACCAAGGTACGTCTCAACACTGAACTCAACTTCGCAAACATAGACAACACGAAAAACTCCCTCGAAACATGCCAGAAATGAATTCCCGAGCAACACCGACATTCAAAACTCGAACATTCTTTAACTTTAGATTATGTAGAACTAATGTTTTGATATAATAATTGGAAAATGTTTTGGAAAAAGTTAAAAAGAATTCAAAACCATTTCTAAGTCCAAACAACTTGAAACTATATTTATGGGATATTTCAAAAGGTTTTTCAAACGTTTTTAAAGCCAAATCCAACAAAACCACCTAGGCATTTCGAAACGCCCCTAGGTGTTTTGATACGGGTATTTACAGTGGCAAAACGTTTCGATACAGTCTTAGTCTGTTTCGAAACGAGTTTCAATCTGGGTGAGCATTTTTTTACTTGGCGTTTCGATACAGTCTTACTTGTTTCGATACGCCTATGTGGCATGACCTCAACAATCATAAAACCCCCAACGACTATTTCCCAACTACGTTTTAAATGCATAGCATTTCGATACGGGAACAAGTGTTTCAATACGCCATTTCGATACGGCCAAAGGCGTTTCGATACGGGTGTTGCATCAGACTGCAACGACTCTTTCTATTTCAAGAGTGCTTCGAAATGGGGTAGAAGCGTTTCGAAACAGGGAGGTGCATAACTGCATTTATAGTGGGAAATGAAGTCTCCAATGGTTCCAATTCAACCCCAACGGCTAGTAATGACTACAAACTCATTAAGGAGTATAAAAGGGACCTCCAAGCATCTATTAATGGTTAATGCTTCAATTGTAATACAACATATGATCAAAATGTGTCTTAGTGCTTAATTGTCAATTTCTTGTATAGACAAACACTAGTGAGCCAAAATTGTTAGATTTGCTCAAGTGTTTTAGGATTGGGTGAGAGCTTAATTGTGAAAACAAATACCTATTAGAGAGATTTGAGTTTTCTTATTTTTATCTCTTTGTAAAGAGGGTTTGATCAAGGCCTTGGGTAGAAAGCTTGATCGGTTTGTAAGGGTTTCCTCCTAAGCTTAGAAAAGGGGACGAATCAATAGTGGATTGATTGGAAATCCTTAGTAGGAAGATAAGATAGTGGATGTAGACCTTGGTTAGAAGGTTGAACCACTATAAATCATCTTGTCTTTATCAAGTTTAGCTTCCACACCTATATCACCCAAAATTCCACTTCTCCACCACTTGGCGAGCAAGAACGGTTGAAGGAATCAAGCACCCACAAATCCCAACAATTGGTATCAGAGCTTGGCTCAATTGAAGAGGATTAACATCCTATTGATAAGATCTGGCAAGCTCGATCAACATTTCAAACAACCAGCTCAATGGCGCAATCCATCGATAAACTGCCCTTCTTCGACGAAACACATTATGAACATTTGAAGACAAGGATGAAGTTCTTCATAAAGTTAAAGGACTACATGCTTTGGGACATAGTAGAAGATGGTCCGTTCGTGCCACAACATAGCAAGGCAGATTAAGAGTGCCGACAATTACAAGAAAATGGAGCTAAATTGCAAAGCCTTGCACATCCTTTTTTGTGCTTTTAGCCCCAACATCTATGAGAAGATGTCTTCTTGTGAGAGTGCAAAGGAAGTTTGGGACAAGCTCGAAGTTACAAACGAGGAGACAAACGAAGTAAAGGAGACCAAGATCGGACTCCTCAACCTAGCGTATGAAAACTTCAAGATGGATCCAAAAGAGGACATTGAGAAGATGTTCGATAGGTTCTCCACCATCACCAATGGAGTTAAAGGTTATGGAGAAGTCATTCCGGAAGAGAAACTTGTTCGAAAGCTCATCTACTCCCTTCTCGAGTCATGGGACTCAAAAAGGACCACCATCATCGAAGCCAAGAATCTTTGTAACACCCGGGTTTAGGGGTCGAGAGTTAAGTGAGTGAATCGGGTTCGAGTCGCGGGCTTGTTTGAAATAAATGGGCTTTCTTTTTAAACTAAAAAGGGCCTATGATTCATTAAGGGTAAAGTAGTAATTTTCTAAATGGGAAAAAAACAAAACCAGTAAAAAGGGACTTTTTACTAGTCATCTTCTTCCTCCCATTTTCAAACTAATTTCATGACAACTAAACCTCCCCAAACCCCAAAACACTGTTCCATCCCTTTCCTTCACGATTTTAAGAGCTTTCATCAAGGTAAATATGTTTTTGACTTCTCCTCATCTTTTCTAAACATTTCTATGGTTTTAGTTTTTAGTAAACTCCATTTTTGTGACATTTCAAGTTTTCAAGATTTAAGAAAAAGGTGGGAGATTTAATGGGTTTTTGTTTTGTTATTGATTTGTAAAGTTAATTTATGTAATACTCTTGCCCTTAGGTGTATCATATTTCGAAATGGTAGTGTTTTATTGGAAATCCCGAAATGGGTTTTTTAGAGTGTGTTTAAGGGTAGAAAGCTTGGGTTTTGAGGTAGTTTTGTAAGGGAATTTTGGGCTGATGATAGGGTTATGCTTGGGGTTGCTTTGAACGTGCTTAGTGATGATTTGGGTGTTGAAAAAATTTATGGGTTTCTGCTGGGTTAAGTTCAAGTCTGAAAATGAGGATTTTGGCTAGTTCTTCGCTTGGAAATGTGGTGAATTGATCTTAAGTTTGTAATCTGATTTGTGGCAGTAGTTTTGTGGATGATTTGTTGAGTAATCCTTTTTTTATTGTTTAGAAAAAAGGGAAATTGTTGGAGAAGCTTCGAGCTTGATTCTGGGAAATTAAGGGACTTGATCGACTTTCTCGGTATGCTTTAAGGGTGCTCGGTG
Organism: Hibiscus tridactylites; assembly: GCA_958450335.1. Classification (NCBI taxonomy): domain Eukaryota; kingdom Viridiplantae; phylum Streptophyta; class Magnoliopsida; order Malvales; family Malvaceae; genus Hibiscus; species Hibiscus tridactylites. The sequence continues at coordinate 20,895,523 of OY288282.1, forward strand.
AGTGGATTATTTAAAATGGTTTTAAATTGGTTCAAGTGTGTGGTTGAGGTATTAGATTGTGCTTGGTAGGGGTACGGTGAGGTAACATTCCACCGGAAAGTATATGTGTGTGATGATGAGTGGAATCCCATCCATAATGAAAACGGTGATGTGTGTAATCCCACAAGAAGATAATATGGTTGTTTGAGTACGTTGGGGCGAAAGTCCCAACGGAAGTTATCCGCATACCCGAGTAAGCTATATTGTTGCCAATATACTTGATCATGTGTGGTTGTTGTGTAAGATATTTGTTACATCCTTGTTTAGCATAACATGAGGTAAGATGCCATGTTCATGCATTCTCGGAGTAGTTGGCCATGTTGATATGTTGGTGTTAATGTATGCCTTGTGAATGTCTTGTGGATGCCATGCTTTGAACCCTCCATTGTCGATGTTTTGTTTTAGAGCTCCCTCACTAAGCTTCTAGCTTACGCTCTCGTTTTCGACAATGTAGATCATTAGTGTGGAAGTTAGCAAGGAGCAAGGAAGGGCCATCCAAGCGCGTGTGTGGTTGCTCAAGTATGGTTTTATTGAACAATGTAATAGTTAGCAATGGGGATGGTACATGTTGTAGGAGCATGTGTTAGAGTCCTATGTTTTTAATGGTTTTGCGTTGAAGACTTGTAAACCATGATTTATGAGATGCTTATGTTTTGTATTGAAGGCATGCAACCTTATTTATGCTATGCTTTGTGGATGCATGTTTCCTATGAATGAAATGGACTTGTTATGCATGTTTATATGTTTTATCATGCTTGTGGTAGGGTGTAATGCCTTTAGATTGTATGCATTGTTGTTGTTTTATGATTCTTGTTGTTTTGGAGCATGTTTGGGAATGTTTGTAGATGCAAAAATCTGTTTTCAGGGTCAAACAGAGTGCAGGCATTTCAAAATGCTCGTGGTTGTTTTGGAACGATTGTAGCTCCAGGGATACTCGTATCGGAATGGGGGTGGTGACGTTTCGATACGATTTGACATTGTGAGCTCTCGTTTCGGTACGCGTTTCGATACGGTTTGCCACTGTGAGCGCCTGTTTCGGAACCAGTTCCGAAACGTTTTGACACTGTTGACCCCCGTACCGGAACAAGGTGGACCATATTGGTACGACCTGGTCTGACTTTTACACAAGAGCCCACGTTCCGGAACAGGCAAGCCTATTTTGAAACGCAAGCCTGTAATTTGGCTTTTTGGCATCTTCAAAGGTTCTTGGCTATGGTGTTTTAGTCCCGTTTGTTTGTTTGCTTCCTTGTTAAGTTTATATGCATCATTTACGTATGGTTTTGGTTTCGTAAGCATGCAAATGGACTAACTTGTCACTTGGTAAATTTAAGCCGCCTTATATTCTGATTGGCTTGTTCGATATCTTATTCCGCTTTCGTTTTCACATATACGACTAAATGTAAAATTTAGACAAGATAATTAAATGAAAGTTTTCTAGGGTTGCTAATCGGAGTGGAACCCTAACGGGTTTCACTTCAGTTTTCCCCTATAACCTGTTCGAACCGGTTTGTCGTCTAGCCCGGGACGAGGGGGTTACATTTTTTGGTATCAGAGCCTGAGGTTTCTGCGACCTCGGGAAGGTAAGTAAGGTAAGTTTGAAGTGTTATGTTGCTATGTCGGTGTTTGTTGTACGGTGAATGTTTTGCTATGTTTGCTTGTTGTTCGCTTGCTTGCTTGGTGTTTATTTTGTTTGTAGTTGATATCTTGCTAGCCGTAAGATGAGACCTAGAGGTAGGCCTAGGATGGTTCATCCGGAACCACGGGCAATAGTTCCAGAAGTTGAGCCGGTTGTAGAGGTGGAGGCTCCTCCACCTCCACCTTCTCCTTCTCGTCAAGAGGGAGGTGAGGCGAGAGCTGAGGGCGTAGGACCTCAGGTTGGCCAAGGTTCGACCGGTATAGATTTGGCTCCGTTGGTTCAGGCTATAGCTGGGGCTTTCTAGGCAGTTGTGAGGCGTACTTGGCCTACGTAATGAATCTAAACATGAATGAAGTTAGATCGCAAGATATCAGAATAGTGTGTGATTTTCCGAGTGTGTTTCCGGAAGAATTGCCCGGTTTACCGCCTGACAGAGAGGTAGAGTTTGCTATAGAGACATACTCAGATTCTGCTTCTGTTTTGCTTGCTCCGTACCGTATGGCACCAAAAGAGTTGAAAGAGTTGAAGACTCAGTTACAAGAGTTGTCAGATAGAGGTTTTATCCATCCGAGTTCTTCGCCTTGGGGCGTTTCGGTATTATTTGTGAAGAAGAAAGACGATAGTATGAGGATGTGCATCGACTATAGACAATTGAATCAGTTAACGGTGAAAAACAAATATCCCTTGCAGCGTATCAATGATTTGTTTGATCAGTTTAGAGGGGCATTAGTCTTTTCGAAGATTAACTTGAGATCTGGGTATTACCAATTGAATGTAAAAGAGGTTGATGTACTGAAGACATCTTTTAGGACTAGATATGGTCACTACGAGTTCTTAGTTATGCCATTTGGGTTGACAAATGCACCGACTGCTTTCATGGACATGATGAACATAATCTTCCATTAGTACTTAGATCAGTTTGTGGTTGTTTTCATAGATGATATTTTGGTGTATTCACGTACCGAGGAAGATCATGACAAGCATTTGAGGATAGTTTTGCAGACTTTGCTAGACAACAGTTGTACGCTAAGTTGAGTTAGTGTGAGTTATGGATCCGAGAAGTAGTCTTCCTAAGACATGTAGTGTCAGCTGAGGGGATTAGAGTTGATCCGAAGAAGATATAAGTCATTGTAGAGTGGAAGCAACCAAAGTCTATGACAGAAATTTGTAGTTTCCTAGGTTTAGTAGGTTATTATAGGAGGTTTGTGGATGGTTTCTCGAAGATAGTCGATCCTTTGACAAAATTGCTTCAAAAAAATGTTCAGTTTGAGTGGTCAGATGCGAGACAACAAGCCTTTGAGAAACTGAAAGAAGCCTTAACAGATGCACCGATCTTGATTCAGCCAGAGTTGGGGAAAGAGTATGCAGTCTATAGTGATGCTTCTTATGTAGGGTTTAGGGTTGTGTGCTCATGCAAGAAAGAAGAGTTGTAGCTTATGCCTCGAGACAATTGAAGACTCACGAGCGTAATTATCCAACACACGACATAAAGCTAGCTGCAATTGTGTTTGCCTTGAAGATTTAGAGACATTATTTGTATGGTGAGAAATGTATAGTGTATACAAATCACAATAGTCTGAAGTATATAATGACACAACGAGAGTTGAACCTTAGACATCGTAGGTGACTAGAGTTGCTTAAGGATTATGACCTCACGATTGAGTACCATCTGAGTAAAGCCAATGTAGTGGCAAATGCTTTGAGTAGGAAGGTATTTGTTGAGTTGAGAGCTATGTTTGCTAGTTTGAGCTTGTCCGGTGATGGTGGTCTAGTGGCCGAGCTTCAAGTTAGACCTACCTTAGGCCAGTTGACTAGAGAAAAATAGTTGTTAGATAGATCTTTGGCACCTCACGTGCAAGATATATCCGAGGGTAAACCATTGGACTACAATTTCAGTGTTGTTGGGGTCTTGTGTTTCAGAGATAGACTAGTTGTGCCGGATGACAGTGATTTGAGACGTACTATCTTGACTAAATCACACAGTAGCCCATTTTTCTATGCATCCCGGTAATACGAAGATGTGTTGTGATCTAAAGAATGAATACTATTGGGTTGGTTTGAAGAAAGACGTAGCTGATTTCTTGAGTAAGTGTATGGTATGCAGAGAGTTAAGGCAGAACATGAAGTTCCATCAGGTTTGTTGCAACCATTGAGGATTCTGGAATAGAAGTGGGAAAATATCACCATGGATTTCATTTCTGGTTTGCCTTTGACTCCTTCGAAGAAGAACTCAGTTTGGGTTATAGTTGACCACTTCACAAAGTGTGCTCACTTTTTAGCTGTTCATGCGACTTACTCCTTAGATAAGTTGGCCGATTTGTACATTAGTGAGATTGTGAGACTGCATGGTGTGCCGAAGTCGATTGCGTTTGATAGAGATCCGAGGTTTACATCCAGATTTTGGGAGTGTTTGCATACTGCTTTGGGTACCCGATTGAATTTCAGTACGTCGTATCATCCTCAGAGAGGGTTATACAGATTTTAGAGGACATGTTGCGTTGCTGCATTATTGATTTTCAAGGTACTTGGGAGAAACACTTGTCGTTGGTCGAGTTCGTATACAATAACAGTTTTCAGTCGAGCATTCAGATGGCTCCATTTGAGGCTCTATATGGTAGAAAATGTAGAACTCCAATTTGTTGGGCCGAAGTAGGTCAGAAGTTGTTACCGATGCCGAATTTGCTTAAGGGGACTACCGTTAAGGTAAAGTTAATTTGGGACCGTCTAAGGGTAGCTTCGGATTTGCAGAAATCTTATACCGATTTGAAGAGGAAGGAAGTTGAGTATGTTGTGGGAGATAGAGCGTTCTTGAAAGTCTCTCCGTGGAAGAAAGTTATGAGATTTGGCAGAAAAGGGAAATTGAATCCGAGATACATTGTGCCGTATGAGATTGTGAAGTGAATTGGTCCAGTTGCTTATTAGTTACATTTGCCATCCGAGTTAGAGAATATTCACAATATGTTCCATGTTTCGTTGCTTCAAAAGTATAGATCAGATCCGTCGCACGTTATGCATGTGGAAGAGATTGAGTTGAATCCAGATTTGACGTATGATGAAGAACCAGTTGAGATCTTTGCATCAGATAGTAAGGTGTTGTGTGGTAGACAGATTGAGTTGGTCAAAGTGAAGTGGAAATGTCGAGGCGTGGAATAGGCCACTTGGGAAAGAAAGGAGGATATGGAAAGGCAGTTTTCGTATCTCTTCACAGTAGGTAATTTTGGGGACAAAATTCTTTAAGTGGGGGAGAGTTGTACAATTAGGGTTTAGGGGTCGGGAGTTAAGTGAGTGAATCGGGTTCGAGTCGTGGGCTTGTTTGAAATAAATGGGCTTTGTTTTTAAACTAAAAAGGGCAAAGTAGAAATTTTCTAAATGAAAAAAAAAACAAAACAAGTAAAAAGGGACTTTTTACTAGTCGTCTTCCTCCTCCCCTTTTCAAACTAATTTAACGACAACTAAACCTCCCCAAACCCCAAAACACTGTTCCATCCCTTTCCTTCACGATTTTAAGAGCTTTCATCAAGGTAAATACATTTTTTACTTCTCCTCAGCTTTCTAAATATTTCTATGGTTTTAGTTTTTAGTAAACTCCATTTTTGTGACATTTCAAGTTTTCAAGTTTTAAGAAAAAGGTGGGAGCTTTAATGGGTTTTGTTTGGTTATTGATTTGTAAAGTTAATTTATGTAATACTCTTGCCCATAGGTGTATCATATTTCGAAATGGTAGTGTTTTGTTGGAAATCCCGAAATGGGTTTTTGGGAGTGTGTTTAAGGGTAGAAAACTTGGGTTTTTGAGGTAGTTTTGTAAGGGAATGTTGGGCTGTTGATAGGGTTATGCTTGTGGGTTGCTTTGAACGTGTTTAGTGATGATTTGGGTGTTGAAATTTATGAGTTTCTGTTGGGTTAAGTTCAAGTCCGAAAATGAGGATTTTTGGTTAGTTCTTGGCTTGGAAATGTGGTGAATTGGTCTTGAGTTTGTAATCTGATTTGTGGCAGTGGTTTTGTGGATGATTTGTTGAGTAATCCGCTGTTTTTTATTGTTTAGAAACAATGGAAATTGTTGAAGAAGCTTCAAGCTCGATTCCAGGAAATTTTGAGGCATGATCAGCTTTCTCGGTTTGCTTTAAGGGTGCTCGATGAGTGGATTATTTAAAATGGTTTTAAATTGGTTAAAGTGTGTGTTTGAGGTATTAGATTGTGCTTGGTAGGCCAATCTAATGTAGGGATTAAGTTTGTAGCTTAATCTCTCGTTTAACTTTATGATTTCTTGCTTAATGTGCATAAATGTAGACTTGTGTAATATGTGTTCGATTAAGCATGGTGTGATATATTTATGTTGCATGATGGAGGTTTGTAAGTGCGTTGCATGATTTGTGAAATCATGGTGATTCCTTGTTAGTATGTTGTCACTAGTTATAATTACCGGGTATAAATGATCGATCATTAGGATGAGTGTGCACACGGTAAGAGTCAAATTCGCGCGTGGCCTTGGTGATGTGTAGTGATGATGATGAGTGGAATACCATTCGTAAATGAAAACGGTGATGTGACCGGAAGGTAATATGGTTGTTTGAGTACGTTGGGGCGAAAGTCTCAACAGAAGTTATCCGCATATCCGAGCAAGCTATATAGTTGCCAATATACTTGATCATGTGTGGTTGGTTTGTAAGATATTTGTACATCATTGTTTAGCATAACATGAGGTAAGATGCCATGTTCATGCATTCTCGTAGTAGTTGGCCATGTTGATATGTTGGTGTTAATGTATGCCTTGAATATGTCTTGTGGATACCATGCTTTGAACCCTACATTGCCAATGTTTTGTTTTAGAGTTCCCTCACTAAGCTTCTAGCTTAAGCTCTCGTTTTCGACAATGCAAATCATTAGTGTGGAAGTTAGCAAGGAGCAAGGAAGGGGCATCCAAGCGCGTGTGTGGTTGCTCAAGTATGGTTATATTGAATAATGTAATAGTTAGCAATGGGGATGCTACGTGTTGTAGGAGCATGTGTTAGGCTCCTATGTTGTTAATGCTTTTGCGTTGAACACTTGTAAACCATGTTTTATGAGATGCTTATGTTTTGTATTGAAGGCATGTAACCTTGTTTATGCTATGCTTTGTGGATGCATGTTTCCTATGAATGAAATGGACTTGTTATGCATGTTTATATATTTGATCATGCTTGGGGAAGGGTGTAATGCCTTTAGATTGTATGCATTGTTGTTGTTTTATGATTCTTGTTGTTTTGGAGCATGTTTGAGAATGTTTGAAGATGCTGAAATATGTTTTCAGGGTCACATAGAGTCCAGGTGTTTCGAAACACTCGTGGTTGTTTCGGAACGATTGTAGCTCCAGGGATACTCGTATCGGAATGGGGTGGTGCCGTTTTGATACGATTTGACACTGTGAGCTCCCGTTTCGGTACGCGTTTCGATATAGTTTGCCACTGTGAGTGTCTGTTTTAGAACCAGTTCCGAAACATTTCGACAATGTTGACCCCCGTACCAGAATGAGGTGGACTGTATCGGTACAACGTGGTCTGGCCTGTTCTGAAACGCAGGCCTGTAATTTGGCTTTTTGGCATCTTCAAAAGTTCTCGGCCGTAGTGTTTTAGCCCCGTTTGTTTGTTTGCTTCCTTGTTAAGTTTATATGCATCGTTTATGTATGGTTTTGGTTTCGTAAGCATACAAATTGACTAACTTGTCACTTGGTAAATTTAAGCCGCCTTATGTTTTGATTGGCATGTTCGATATCATTTTCCGCTGTCGTTTTCACATATAGGACTAAATGTAAATTTTAGATAAGATAATTCAATGAAAATTTTCTAGGGATGCTAATCGGAGTGGAACCCTAACGAGTTTTGCTTCGGTTTTCCCCGTGTAACCTGTTCAGACCGGTCTATCTTCTAGCCCGGGACGAGTGGGTTACAATCTCAAAACTTTGAAGCTTGATGAGCTCATGAGGTCACTTCTCACTCACCAAATAATGAAGAAAAATAAAGAAGAGGAGAAGAAGAAGGAAGAGATTAGAGCTTTGGGGGAGAAGAAGCTCAAAGTGCTTGGCATCAATATAAATGTCATTGCTCTCAAATCCTCCACATGCCATCATGTAGATTGAAGTGAAGAGAAGGATGAAGAAGAAGAGATAGTTCATCTCTTCAAGAAGTGTTCCCCTTACATGAAGAAAGCCTTGAAAGAGCTTGAACGAGAATCCATGAAAAATAAGAGGGCAAGCACTTCAAGCCATAAGAAGAAGGCAAACGTGGCTACTTGGAGTGATGAGGACTCCACCGACGATGAACAAGCCAACCTTTGCCTTATGGCCGTCAAAAAAGATTCAAGGGTAACTTCTAATTCATCTACTTCATGTTCATACTCTTTTGATGAATTACAAGATGCCTATGACGATTTGGTTTTAGAGTTTAAAAATCACATTTTGAAAACACGAAAGTAATTTCAAATTTAAAAATTCAAAATGACTTGATTTCTAAAACCAAACTTGAACTTGAAGAAAAACTCAATGAGTTTGAACAAAAATGTTTTGATTTACAAAATTTGCTTCATAAAGTTCAAGAAGAGAAAACTTTGATTTCCAAAGAGCTTGAAAAGAAAAATAATGTTGGAAAATAAAATTTTTATGTAAGACAATATAGTGCCCCTATTTGTAAATGGTAAATGTTTTTGAAGTGTTTGAGTCCCAAAAGGACTAACCACTTCAACTAAAAAGGATGAAATTGAAAAATGGATTCCGAAGGGGACTAAATTTTGTGCTACTAATGTCTATGGATCCAAAGCAATTTGGATACCAAAAATTACTTGATTGTCTTATGATAGGTGTGATGGAGAGTGATCAACAAGTAAAACATTGAGGGGGAGCTCTATGCACACAAAGAAAGACACTTGAAGAAGGAAGGCTTCACATCCTCCCTTGTTTTCAAGTGTGGTAAAAATCTACCTGCTTTATTTGTTTAATTTGATTTATTTTTTTATTTCAACTAGATTATGACATATGTTGGACTAACATTTTGATGATGCTTTTAGTAAGGGGAGCCATTTTAAAACCAAAATTCTAAATTTTTGTCATCTTTTCAAACCTCCTAGGTTATTTTGAACTTAATGTCTTTTGAATTCTTTTTGATATAACAAAAAGGGCAGAGTTTGGTTTGAAAAATTGCATTTTCAAATGAATAAGGGGGAGCTTTACTTTATTTAAAATTTTCATCTCTTATTCACATTTTTAAAATTGAAGGGGAGAATCTCAAACAATTTTTCAAGTTGGTTTTATTATATCAAAAATGGGAGATTGTGAAACTAATGTTTTGATACAATAATTGAAAATTTCGGACAAAGTTAAAAAGAATTCAAAACCATTTCTAAGTTCAAACAACTTGAAACTATATTTATGGGATATTTCAAAAGGGTTTTCAAACGTTTTAAAAGCCAAATCCAACAAAACCACTCAGGCGTTTCGAAACACCCCTAGGTGTTTCGATACGTGTATTTACAGTGGCAAAACGTTTTGGTACAATCTTAAGCTGTTTCGAAACGAGTTTCAATCTGGGTGAGCATTTTTTTGCTTGGCGTTTCCATACGGTCATACCCGTTTCGATACGCCTATGTGGCATGACCTCAATGGTCATAAAACCCCCCAACGGATATTTCCCATCTACCTTTTAAATGCTGAGCGTTTCGATACGAGAACATGTGTTTCGATACGCCGTTTTGATACGGCCAAGGGCGTTTCGATACGGGTGCTGCATCAGACTGCAACAACTCTTTCTATTTCAAGAGTGTTTCGAAACGGGGTCGAGCGTTTCAAAACGGGGAGCTGCAGAACTGCATTTATGGTGGGAAATGAAATCTCCAACGGTTCCAATTCAACCCCAACGGCTAGTAACGACTACAAACTCATTAGGGAGTATAAAAGGGACCCCCAAGCATCTAGTAATTGTTAATGCTTCAATTGTAGTACAACATATGATCAAAGAGTGTCTTAGTTCTTAATTGTCAATTCCTTGTATAGATAAACACTAGTGAGCCAAAATTGTTAGATTTGCTCAAGTGTTTTAGGTTTGGGTGAGAGATTAATTGTGCAAACAAATACCTATTAGAGGGATTTGAGTTTGCTTATTTTTATCTCTTTGTAAAGAAGGTTTGATCAAGGCCTTGGGTAGAAAGTTTGATCTGTTTGTAAGGGTTTCCTCCTAAGCCTAGAAAAGGGGACGAATCAATAGTGGATTGATTGGAAATCCTTAGTAGGAAGCTAAGGTAGTGGATGTAAACCTTGGTTAGAAGGTTGAACCACTATAAATCATCTTGTCTTTATCAAATTTAGCTTTCACACCTCTATCACCCAAAATTCTACTTCTCCACCAGTTGGCGAACAAGAACGGTTGAAGGAATCGAGCACCCAAAAATCCCAACAGATTACCACATAAGCCATAAGCTCATCAAATATAAATCAATCAGTTATTGGACAACTAGACTAAAAGAATCAAATACAACCTTCAAAACTTCATCACACCCAAACAACTACCTTTAATTAATATGCATAGTTGCGTAAAGCCAAAATCCACCATATGATACAATAGGGATTGAAAAACATATTAATCGACCTTTCCTTAATCAAAATACAGGTTCCACGATTCCGTTACGCACTTTGACCTTCAAAGATGAAAATCAATCCAATGCTTTACACATATTGCATACCATGATCGTCCTCGGTAGGAACTTTAGAGATACTACCAAATTCTACCTAACAATCAACATCACATGTCAAGTTTCGATCCTGAACATCAACTTCCTTGCCTGATGCGTACATCATAGCCTTATCATTTTAAACAATCCAACAATCCTCATTAGAATCTCAGTAGAAGCTTTCTTGTGCCTACTTTGCACATATTGATACTGCTATAAAGCATACGACACCTTATGGGGTACTCATTTCCATATACTTCACTTCACCAACTCTTATCTTCGAAATTCATATCATTAACGTCAATGTAAAAACAATTTTATATTCGAAACAGTGGACCAACGCCACCTATAAACTCAGGAACAAGGACAACATCAGTCAAGTTCGGAGACCACTTTTAACTACTCTCGATCGAGGACTAAGTCTGCTCAAGACCGAAAACCACTTTTCTTATACTAACAATAACCCATACAATGCTTACTAAGGTCAGAAGTAAGTACCGAATAAATCATTTCTCATTTAAAATCAAATACATTACCGATGTTTAAACATGATGGTTGGGGTGTAGGCTCGGCAAGTGATCCAAGACAAACCTGCAAAAACCTTTTCAACAACATTTGTAATAGGAAATGTGTTCCCAATTAACCCCAACATAAGCAATTAACAACATGAACACATACGAAACACATCTATCAATTTCAAAAAATAATCAAATTAAACTTTACCTGTCTGAGGTTAACTCCAACATAGCACATTTCAACCATAGAAACATAGAATCAAACACCATGCATGTCATACAATAGTTAACAACATCACAACTAACACAACTTACCTCTCAACAATCACAACCTGACATAAAATAACCAACGTGCATATAGCAAACATCAGAAATCAATCTAAAACATTAGTACAACAATCATTACACCTCTCAATTATTGCAAATATGGATCTGATACCAGCAAATGTAACATTTTTGACCCGGTCTAGTCACCTGACAGAATTGAGTGAGCTACAGTGGGTTTATTGATGAAAACCCATGAAGGTTCACATCGATAAACAATCATTATATTTTTTCATTTTATTCTTATCTAGATGCATTTATTTAACTTAAGGTGAGCTTACTTGCAGCGGACCAAAACTTAACACAATCTACTCAAATTCCACCAATCCTTGTGGATGTATCATAATTGTCATGGCAATTAATTGTCGCGGCAATTTAATTGCCTTGACAACTGAGTGCGACTAAAATTGTCGTGACAAATGAGACTAGATGTATGTCCATCTTTACTGGTTTACATGCTTTCAATAGATATCACCATTAAACTCATAAAATCAAATAATTACAAACAAATTAATCGACACAATTCAAACATAATTAAAACCAGTTAAAACATTTGATCTTAACTATCAAGGATACAAACATTAAAATAAAACCTTCTCATTAATCGTTACACACAATCATAATCAAACACAATATAAAAATCAATCAAGTTATCATTTTCTAAAAAAACAATTCATCCCAAAATTCTACCCACATTGCCTTATTACAAACAATATTAATACCGTAACCATACCCTTTGAATTCATTTGTCTTAGAATCAACTTTTCCTCGGGCCACTACCCCAAACTTTCTTTTATTCATAGAATTGACGGAAGAAAAGAGAGCGTAACCATATAATGCCTAGTGAGTGCCTCAAAACGCGTAAAACGTAATGTAGTTTTAAAACCAAAACCGATATTAGAAATCCGTATTAGAGAAAGTCAAACACATCATTTCCAAAGCATTTAAATAAACCATGCTTGTTCGATACATAAGCATCACGCTTTCATAACAAACATTTTATTCCCAAAATATTTTATAAAACATGCTTGATCAAAACATAAGCATTTTCCCTTTTATTTTCAAATTGAATCATGCATAACAACCATATGCATCAAAACACTTTTCTCAAGTGTCATGCTTACTCAAACCAAATCATTTCTCATTTATAAAACATGTATCACAAATCTCATGCATTAACTGTAACCCCCGTAGCCCGGCCTAGACGGTTGACCCGAACTACGAAGATTACACGGGGAAAACCAAAGTCAACCCGAAAGTCAACCTTGATTAATGACCCTTTTTTTTCCTTTTTAAACTTGTCTAGATGCACATTAACCTTATATGTGATCACACAAACACCTTGCTCAAAGATCACGAACATCAGAGATCAAACAGGGACCCAATTGAACAAATTACAACTTTAGAGACCAAAATATAATTTCAGAAAACTTTAAGGACTTAACCAGATTTTAAGTTACCAACTTGAAATTAATCATGTTTCATGCTTCTCTGCCAAATTTCAGCTCAAACGGACATCCCGAACTCATACAATTGCACAAACAAGATTCAGGACTAAAACGTAAACAAAACGAAACATCATAAGATACTTTTAACTGAATTTAAAGATCCGGTATCGGTACGCCACGTGTCGTATCGATACGCGGGGAAGGCAGTAACCAAACTTCAGCAGCGGTATCGATACGAGTTTCCCAGTATCGATACGGCCTTCATACGGTATCGGTACCTGTTCAACCGTACCGATACGCCTGGGCAGGAACGAGCATATTTGGCTCAGGCGTATCGATACACAAGCCCGAGTACCGATACCCCTGCCTGATTTCGACTCAAAACCATCAACAATCATGCATCAAACATCCCATTAACATCACCAAACCATTCCATATGATCATTCAACATGCAAGGACCATAAATGCATCACCAATTCAACATAAAGCCAACACATATGAAAAGCCCCAAATTCAATGGCATGCTTCCTACTCAAGCTATCCATTTAAGCATAAACCTTTCCAAAGCAACCTCAATTAAGCCAATTCATGTTCAACAACATAGCAACAGCATTTAAACATTCTTAAACAACATGATCAACATATACGATCACATACACATCAATTCGAGAGATTCTACCCCATTGCCCTTATTAACTATAGCTATTCACCGAGACATACATCTCCATTGGAGTCCACCTTGAATCCCTTGCTCGTTGCTGTCCAAACTTCAAGAATCTGCATTGATGGACAAAAAGGAGCGTAAGCACATAATGCTTAGTGAGGAATGCTCAAAACCAAAACACCATCAATGCAGCGGGTCTTTAAAACACATTAAAACCAGCCCGATTTGCTTTCCAAAACCATGTTCGAAAACTCTTTTCAACATCAAGTTCAAATCATGCATAAACACCATATGCCAAGCTTTAAATTAAACCATGGAAAACACATCCTTTCCACAACATACCTTTCTTTAACTTGGAAACCACATCAAGCAAGAAACCACTTAAAACCATAGTTCAATCAAACCATTTCATGCATTTAATCAAGGCAACATAAAACCATAACATCATCATCACATGCCTTTAACATCAAGTCATACATGACTCCAATGCAACATAGGTAATCCATGCTCTCATGCATCATTTATCAAATGATAACCAACACTTGTTCAACATACAAGTAACATGCTTTCACTAGCATCATACACATCTCATGCAACAATGCATCTTACCAAGCATCTCATGCTTCTCATGCAAACATGCATCAATTCAAGCATCTCATGCTTCACATGCAACCATGCATCATTTCAAGCAATCTCATGCTTCACATGCAACTATGCATCATTTCAAGCAATCTCATGCTTCACATGATCAAGAACATTATATTGGCTTCCAAGAGATCAACCATAATCACTTTCCAACTTTTCAACCCGATCGGATACACGGATTACAAGCGTGTCCCAACGCTTCCTACACACTACCCAATCCAAGGTCTTCCAAATGGGCAACAACCTCCATTTGACCTTAACAACCTAAGGTTCCCATGTATGGACTTTTAAACACCATACAACCTTAGCTTTTCCTCAAGGTTACCATGTATGGACTTTCAACCGCCATACACCCTTGACATGCACAAGGTCTTCCCGTATGGACTTTCAACCACCATACAACCTTTGCATAACCGATTGGTAGTTGTAGACATCATCTAACGAGATCCGGGACATCACACACAAGATCCACACATGGACTTAACCATTGCCATTGTGATCTTAACAAGTACAAGGTTCTCACATAAGGACTTTTAACCACCTTATAACCTTTACTTAACCAAGGTCCTCGAATGGGCAACAACCTCCATTATGACCTTATCAACCTAGGTCCTCGAGTGGGCAACAACCTCCACTATGACCTCATCTCGTTAGGATACTTGAAGGGAGCTTATCCGGTCCACACTTGACCACTCCACCTCCAAGGCGACTTTATTCACGGTGCACCCAATCCTATAGCCGGCTAATTATACCCGATCAACGAACCAAGAACCTTTCACATCTCCTGCCAACATAACCATCTTACCATAATATCCAATGTTCCACATGCATAAACATAATGCAAGGCCATCACATCATTAGCTCAATGATTCACATGCATACACATAATGCAAAACCATCACATCATTAGCTCTATGATTCACATGCATAATCAATATGCAAAAGGTAACATTTATCATCATTAATCATCATCAACTCACTGTTTTTAAGCATCATACAAAGCCAATGAACAACATGCAACACTATGCATCAAAACCACATTTTCAATGTACTAAACCAAGGATCTCTTACCTTGAGCATCCTTTTCAATTGACTTTCAAAACCAGCATTAAACCATGCTAAAACATGCTTACAAAACAGAATTAAATCATGCAAAAACACATGCATATCAATCATCAACCACAATTGATTTTAAAACCAAATCACACACAATTCAAGAGCAAAAACCCAATCACTTACTCTTGAGCTTAGCAAAGTTGTTTAGACTTAAACTAAGCTCCCAAAAACCTTCAAACCTTGTTTCAAAAGCTGAAATCCCAACTTCACTCACCGATAACCAAACAAAGCTAGCCAACAAGCTTTCCAAGCTTCCGAAACCCTCCGAAAACACCTCCAAGGCTCAAGGATCAACCTCCCCTATTTCAAGCACATAAAAACAGAACATTAATGCATCCTTATGCATTAAAACACCAGCAACAACAACACAACTCGCTGCTCATCACAAATCTAACAATTTGGCTACCAAACACAACCGAAATCATCTCCAAACACTTCCAAAACTTAACCCAGCCAAGATCCATCACTTCTAACCATTTTTATACATCAAATAACATGCAAAATGATCACAACCACGTCCTTATACCTCCAGGTATAACAGATCACCAAAAACACTCCAAAAACAACCAAAAACTCAAGCCAAACTTAGGAAATTCAACCTATCCGGGATTGCATTGATTAAACCTCAACTTCTAATCAATTTAACATTCATTTAACATCATTTTAACATCTCAAAACCCTGCTTAAACAGATCACACGAAATTTTCACCAAAATCATCAAATCTTGCATTTTAGCCAAAAATCAAGATCTCAATTGAAAAGCCATTAATAAAACATAAATCAAGGATTGAGAACTTAGGAATTTCAGTAAAGAACTGATAGTTTAGAGGAGAAGGACCTTCTTACCTCCAAACTTGAATTTCTCCATTTTAGAGCCAAAAAGCTTGAAGAATCAACTTGTAAATTGAGAGGTTTTGATGATGAGATGATTAGGAATCAAATGAGAATTGAAATGAGAGATTAAGATGTTAAAATCAGAGAAAGAAATCTGGAGAATCTTGTTTGGGTAGAGAGAAAATGAGAGAAAAGAGAATTTGAGAGAAAATGGAAAATTAGTTGGAAATTTAGTTGCAAATGATTTTCCCTCCTTTCTAATTCTTTAAAATCAGATTTGAGTCATAAAATATCTTAGAAAAATCTGGAGAAATCCTTTTTGGAATAATAGCTCCTTAAAGATTCAAAGTTTCAATCCTTTATAAAACTGTCCCGCAACTTTCAAAAATTACATTTTGGTCACTAGCCAAAATGTCAACCTTCCGAACCTCATTTTCCAAAATTGATTTCACAGTTCACTTATATATATTAAAAGATGATTTTAGAACATTTTTCCATATTTTTAATGCAACCCGAACTAGGCTTTCCTAAATCCACTCTTATATATTCGATCAGCACTTTGACCGAACCGGTCAACACCCAAAACTTCCGAGCCCAAAACCGGGGCGTTACAACTCTCCCCCCCTTAGGAAATTTCGTCCTCGAAATTTCAACCGGCGAAAAGAGAACCACAACCTTCTCAAGCAACACACAAGACAACACAAAAGCCTTAACCAACACCACTGATCACTTTACACACAAAACCTCCACCATACATTGTTCACCAATCCAAACTCTCAAAGATAACCACGGCTCAACCTTCCACATAACCGGACTGTACACAACCCCAACATCAACCTGAAGAACTTCAGCTCTTACAGCAGACAACACTGTAACACACAACTTCCAAGACTTATCTTCACAAAGACAACAACCAATCCAATTCAGCCATTAGGCAAACTCTCAGCCTCTAAAACTTTTGCGAACTCCCAAACCTCTTCCAAAGATTTTCCCATCAAGCAGAAATCCTTAGACATCAACTGTTTACATAAGCTCTCTAACGAAGCTGACAATCCTTCACATCCGCCAAAGACATTACCATAACAGCTCACCAGCACCATAAACCAAAATCACATCACAACCTCAACTTGAAACCTTCAGCCATTCCACATACCATCAACAGACTTCAAACAGAACTTCCTTAACCACAACTAGCCAACCACTGCTCACAATAACCCAAACAACCAACAAAACCCTTCAATCTAGCACAACCCCTCATTACAAACTTCAACCAGAACACTTGCACTACCAGAACACTACTTAACCAAAACACACATAACAGCTTCAGAACTCTTCAAAGATTGCTAAGAACCAACACAACCCTTTCACAACAACTTAAAAGCTAAACCACTTCAGCACCTGGAAACACAACTTCAACTGCAACATCACTTAGCACCAAAGAACTACCACCTCCTTTTAGCTAAACAAACCACTTAGCCGACACTAGCCTCAACTGATACCCTTCACCACCAAACCGCTAAACTCTCTGAGCATCAAACACTATCCTTCTACCAACAGGCTATTCCACTCTCACTATCACTAGCAACTAGCTTAACAACCCCCAGCACTTCTAACTCTCACTCAGCACCAAAACAACCTCTAAAAACCCATCACCCCACCTATTCCAACCACAACACTAACAGATTCGATTAGTTATTAGCGAGAGTGAACATCGTATGCATGATCACCTACATGCCCTATCAATGTCTGATGTACATGTATGCAAAACCTCTAATGTCATGCCACATGTATGCATGGACCAACATATATAATATAACATATACAATGATTTAAACTGTGCATGAATGCCAGTTCACACCCTCCAATAACATCCTCAAAATCCGTCTAAGAACAACCTCCTTACTCATCCTTAACTTATCTAACTCCATCATACCAACAACCATTAACCACAAGATACTTACCAAGCCTTCTTCACACCCAAGATATTACCAAACCACAACTACCACTACTCCAACATACCAGCAACAAAACTAGACCTACCACACAAGGAAAACCAACAGAAACCAAACTAAGGCAACTAAAGCAAAGATCACTTAACAAAGTTACCTGAAAACACAACACCACCCTGAAGCTTCATCGAACGAGCTCTCTTCCTTGCGGAACCAACATCCTTCCGCGGCACAACTGCAGCACCAACTAACACACCAGGGTCACCACCAACTCCTTGCGATAAGAAACCTTGGCTGTTCCGCGCCAACATCAAGCAATCACGCTTCATGTGTCCAGCAGACCCACACTCCCAGCAAACTTCATTTCCCAAACCCTTCACAACCTTCTGCTTTTTCTGCCATTTCCGAACCTCGCCTCGGCCGTGCCCACGACCTTTCAAAGATCCTTTAGCTAACACCACAGCTGACTTCACTCCATGAGGACAATCACGCTTAACGTGCAACTTAGAACCACAATTCCAACAAACACCTGCGCCCCAACAACGTCCAACATGGCGCCTTTTACAACGGTCACACACAGATGACTGAGCTTCCACTCCTTGCTCAGGTAACACTTGCTCACCAGCAGCACCACCCACACCTTGTTCAACCCTTGGAAATTCCCTTCCAAGATACCTTTCATAGAAATCAGATACGAAGAAATCCCAATCAATATCAAGGATATGTGACGCCACAGCCACAGATGTCCACCAAGAACAAGCATCCTCCAGCATCAAAGAAACAACACTTCCTAGCTTACAGGCATAATCACAACCCTCCTGATCCAAAATCAGAACTACATTGGCCAACCAGGCCTCAAACATCTCCGGGGAAGAACCATGGTACTCCTCAGCACCCAAATCAAGCAAATGCTGCTTCGGCAAACCCACACATTTAGCCAGCACATCCACTGACTTTACCTCAACCGCAGCCTGAGATGTTCCCAACACCTCCTGAACAACAGATAATGAACTTTCCATCCCGGAACCAGCTTCCTTCCCTTGCCTTACCATCTCAACTTCAGTCACAGAAGACTGAGACAAAACACCTCTACAAAAGGGTGAATTCTTCGCCTTAACAACCTGCCCCAAAGCAGCAACCATTTCACTCATCCTCCACCCTTTCATCATCCTTGCCACACCACTAACAACAAACAACATACAATCACAACAACAAACAAAACTTGTTAGACCAGCATTAAGCAAGGATTCAAACTCCAACTCCAAAATAACACAATAGCTATATTAATAAGGCAATGGGTATCCCGAATCCTCCCCCCTTTACATGACATAACAGCCAACACAACATGGATATCACAACATCAAGCATATCAACAACATACCTTGATCATGCTTACACCAAACAACATCCAATTACACCAGCACATTAGCAACATAACATGCTCAAAACTCATTCACCATGCTTAACACCAGCTCATAGCATCAGCACATATCCTCATAAACTCAACCAAGATTCATAACCACAAAACATGCTTACATACATTAGCAACATGCTCAGAAACATCAACAGCGCACTCAGCAACACATGCTTCAACCAACTTTCAACCATACAACAAGATAAACATCAAACACATACATCACAACAACTTACCGTTTTCCCCAACCATCGCAACTCAGCTCTGATACCACCAAATGTAACCCCCGTAGCCCGGCCTAGACGGTTGACCCGAACTACGAAGATTACACGGGGAAAACCAAAGTCAACCCGAAAGTCAACCTTGATTAACGACCCTTTTTTTTCCTTTTTAAACTTGTCTAGATGCACATTAACCTTATATGTGATCACACAAACACCTTGCTCAAAGATCACGAACATCAGAGATCAAACAGGGACCCAATTGAACAAATTACAACTTTAGAGACCAAAATATAATTTCAGAAAACTTTAAGGACTTAACCAGATTTTAAGTTACCAACTTGAAATTAATCATGTTTCATGCTTCTCTGCCAAATTTTAGCTCAAACAGACATCCCGAACTCATACAATTGCACAAACAAGATTCAGGACTAAAACGTAAACAAAAGGAAACATCATAAGATACTTTTAACTGAATTTAAAGATCCGGTATCGGTACGCCACGTGTCGTATCGATACGCGGGGAAGGCAGTAACCAAACTTCAGCAGCGGTATCGATACGAGTTTCCCAGTATCGATACGGCCTTCATACGGTATCGGTACCTGTTCAACCGTACCGATACGCCTGGGCAGGAACGAGCATATTTGGCTCAGGCGTATCGATACACAAGCCCGAGTACCGATACCCCTGCCTGATTTCGACTCAAAACCATCAACAATCATGCATCAAACATCCCATTAACATCACCAAACCATTCCATATGATCATTCAACATGCAAGGACCATAAATGCATCACCAATTCAACATAAAGCCAACACATATGAAAAGCCCCAAATTCAATGGCATGCTTCCTACTCAAGCTATCCATTTAAGCATAAACCTTTCCAAAGCAACCTCAATTAAGCCAATTCATGTTCAACAACATAGCAACAGCATTTAAACATTCTTAAACAACATGATCAACATATACGATCACATACACATCAATCCGAGAGATTCTACCCCATTGCCCTTATTAACTATAGCTATTCACCGAGACATACATCTCCATTGGAGTCCACCTTGAATCCCTTGCTCCTTGCTGTCCAAACTTCAAGAATCTGCATTGATGGACAAAAAGGAGCGTAAGCACATAATGCTTAGTGAGGAATGCTCAAAACCAAAACACCATCAATTCAGCGGGTCTTTAAAACACATTAAAACCAGCCCGATTTGCTTTCCAAAACCATGTTCGAAAACTCTTTTCAACATCAAGTTCAAATCATGCATAAACACCATATGCCAAGCTTTAAATTAAACCATGGAAAACACATCCTTTCCACAACATACCTTTCTTTAACTTGGAAACCACATCAAGCAAGAAACCACTTAAAACCATAGTTCAATCAAACCATTTCATGCATTTAATCAAGGCAACATAAAACCATAACATCATCATCACATGCCTTTAACATCAAGTCATACATGACTCCAATGCAACATAGGTAATCCATGCTCTCATGCATCATTTATCAAATGATAACCAACACTTGTTCAACATACAAGTAACATGCTTTCACTAGCATCATACACATCTCATGCAACAATGCATCTTACCAAGCATCTCATGCTTCTCATGCAAACATGCATCAATTCAAGCATCTCATGCTTCACATGCAACCATGCATCATTTCAAGCAATCTCATGCTTCACATGCAACTATGCATCATTTCAAGCAATCTCATGCTTCACATGATCAAGAACATTATATTGGCTTCCAAGAGATCAACCATAATCACTTTCCAACTTTTCAACCCGATCGGATACACGGATTACAAGCGTGTCCCAACGCTTCCTACACACTACCCAATCCAAGGTCTTCCAAATGGGCAACAACCTCCATTTGACCTTAACAACCTAAGGTTCCCATGTATGGACTTTTAAACACCATACAACCTTAGCTTTTCCTCAAGGTTACCATGTATGGACTTTCAACCGCCATACACCCTTGACATGCACAAGGTCTTCCCGTATGGACTTTCAACCACCATACAACCTTTGCATAACCGATTGGTAGTTGTAGACATCATCTAACGAGATCCGGGACATCACACACAAGATCCACACATGGACTTAACCATTGCCATTGTGATCTTAACAAGTACAAGGTTCTCACATAAGGACTTTTAACCACCTTATAACCTTTACTTAACCAAGGTCCTCGAATGGGCAACAACCTCCATTATGACCTTATCAACCTAGGTCCTCGAGTGGGCAACAACCTCCACTATGACCTCATCTCGTTAGGATACTTGAAGGGAGCTTATCCGGTCCACACTTGACCACTCCACCTCCAAGGCGACTTTATTCACGGTGCACCCAATCCTATAGCCGGCTAATTATACCCGATCAACGAACCAAGAACCTTTCACATCTCCTGCCAACATAACCATCTTACCATAATATCCAATGTTCCACATGCATAAACATAATGCAAGGCCATCACATCATTAGCTCAATGATTCACATGCATACACATAATGCAAAACCATCACATCATTAGCTCTATGATTCACATGCATAATCAATATGCAAAAGGTAACATTTATCATCATTAATCATCATCAACTCACTGTTTTTAAGCATCATACAAAGCCAATGAACAACATGCAACACTATGCATCAAAACCACATTTTCAATGTACTAAACCAAGGATCTCTTACCTTGAGCATCCTTTTCAATTGACTTTCAAAACCAGCATTAAACCATGCTAAAACATGCTTACAAAACAGAATTAAATCATGCAAAAACACATGCATATCAATCATCAACCACAATTGATTTTAAAACCAAATCACACACAATTCAAGAGCAAAAACCCAATCACTTACTCTTGAGCTTAGCAAAGTTGTTTAGACTTAAACTAAGCTCCCAAAAACCTTCAAACCTTGTTTCAAAAGCTGAAATCCCAACTTCACTCACCGATAACCAAACAAAGCTAGCCAACAAGCTTTCCAAGCTTCCGAAACCCTCCGAAAACACCTCCAAGGCTCAAGGATCAACCTCCCCTATTTCAAGCACATAAAAACAGAACATTAATGCATCCTTATGCATTAAAACACCAGCAACAACAACACAACTCGCTGCTCATCACAAATCTAACAATTTGGCTACCAAACACAACCGAAATCATCTCCAAACACTTCCAAAACTTAACCCAGCCAAGATCCATCACTTCTAACCATTTTTATACATCAAATAACATGCAAAATGATCACAACCACGTCCTTATACCTCCAGGTATAACATATCACCAAAAACACTCCAAAAACAACCAAAAACTCAAGCCAAACTTAGGAAATTCAACCTATCCGGGATTGCATTGATTAAACCTCAACTTCTAATCAATTTAACATTCATTTAACATCATTTTAACATCTCAAAACCCTGCTTAAACAGATCACACGAAATTTTCACCAAAATCATCAAATCTTGCATTTTAGCCAAAAATCAAGATCTCAATTGAAAAGCCATTAATAAAACATAAATCAAGGATTGAGAACTTAGGAATTTCAGTAAAGAACTGATAGTTTAGAGGAGAAGGACCTTCTTACCTCCAAACTTGAATTTCTCCATTTTAGAGCCAAAAAGCTTGAAGAATCAACTTGTAAATTGAGAGGTTTTGATGATGAGATGATTAGGAATCAAATGAGAATTGAAATGAGAGATTAAGATGTTAAAATCAGAGAAAGAAATCTGGAGAATCTTGTTTGGGTAGAGAGAAAATGAGAGAAAAGAGAATTTGAGAGAAAATGGAAAATTAGTTGGAAATTTAGTTGCAAATGATTTTCCCTCCTTTCTAATTCTTTAAAATCAGATTTGAGTCATAAAATATCTTAGAAAAATCTGGAGAAATCCTTTTTGGAATAATAGCTCCTTAAAGATTCAAAGTTTCAATCCTTTATAAAACTGTCCCGCAACTTTCAAAAATTACATTTTGGTCACTAGCCAAAATGTCAACCTTCCGAACCTCATTTTCCAAAATTGATTTCACAGTTCACTTATATATATTAAAAGATGATTTTAGAACATTTTTCCATATTTTTAATGCAACCCGAACTAGGCTTTCCTAAATCCACTCTTATATATTCGATCAGCACTTTGACCGAACCGGTCAACACCCAAAACTTCCGAGCCCAAAACCGGGGCGTTACATTAACCATAAAGCAAAATCTCAATGCAAGCCTGTCATGCTTGAACATCATAAACATATCTCAAAGTAGAATCTCATGTATAAATCTCATTATACAAACAACCATTTAAAAATCATGATACATGTAATCTCATATATTGGCATTAAAAGTGACATGGATGGAATCTACCCCATCCTTGGATAGCACTACTCTATCCATAAATGTTTGAATATGTAGACACATTGATGACACTACCCCCATCAAGTATCATGGTGAAATCTACCCTCACCATAATCTCACTTCAGCCGGGATGACAATACCACAATTGCCCATTGGTGATAGAATCTATCACTATCACTCGCAACACAATAGAATCTACCCCTATTGTGTAACCGAAGAATTTGACTCACGAACAAATTTTGTATATTATAGTGCACTTCTTATCATATTGGTCGACCAATTATATCCGATAGTATTAGGTCTCATCACTTTGGCAATATACACTTTTAAACCATGTAACCCTACTATTTTCAATGCATAAACATAAATCAAGTTCTTATCTCATTTCAAAATGATTAAACCATGCATAGCATTTTCTCAACAAGATATTATCTCTTTAAAACCACAAACCATTCTCAAGTGATCATTTGCATCAAATCTCAATGGTCAAACATGCATAAACAGTAGGTAAAATCCATCCATGTTTTTAAACCAAAACATCTAAATCAACTCTCATATCAAACCAATATTTAAAAGGCGAAAATAGGGAAAACTTACTGCTGAGCTTAGCTAAGCTTGCTAGGCTTTAACTAAACTCCCAAAGTCATAAGTCAAACCTCTTTATAGTACCAAAAAACATTTGCACTCACAAATTTGCTAACTCCTCAAAGCCAACGTCTCAACGCATAAAATAAAGCGAGCACCAGTAGCTAACCAAATCCTAATTCATCTTTTACTCAATCTCTCTTATTTTTTACCACACTAATGTAATCACTTTATAAAATAGTCGAACCAAATTTATTCGAACCCATACACAAAATGACCAATATCCACTTCCCTTACGAAGGACCACAAGGCTTTTCCCCTTTTTCTCATTCATTTCAGCTACTGCTCTTGTTTACCCATTACACGCATAAAATAGAGTGAGCATCAGTAGCTAACCAAATCCTAATTCCTCATTTACTTAATCTCCCTTATTTTTTATGTTCCTTTGAAAACACATTCGATTATCAACCTGGAACTAATTAACTAACTAAACCCAACCCATGATCCCAAACGGAATCCAACCAACGTCTAACAAAACATCCTTTGCTACAACTTTGCTAACGTTGCAACAACCTCACAAGATTCCCCGACAAACATCGATACTAAACAACTGGATTTAGAAAAACCACATACTTTTAACACCAACCTTGATTTCTTCAATTCTAGAACAACTCCAACTCCTAAGAATCAATCTTTTAATTGCTTCAAAAAAACCTTAAAACCCCAAAGAACCTCTTCGCTAGATCTTACTTACACAAGCTACCTCGCTTACACCATCACTTTACTGGCCTTTGAAAAGTCTTTCGTACGTGTGAACATATGTATGCATGATTACCTATATGCCCTCATAGTTGCATATGTGTATGTATGCAAAACCTCTAATGTCATGCCCAAATGTATGCATATACTGACATATTGAAATATATACATATAAGTGTTTATGCACTATGCATGTTCAACTGTTCAGACTTACAAATAACATTCTCAAAACCAATATTCCTTTTTACGAAGCCGAAACTCGCACTAATAAGGAGTAAACAATAACTTCACTACAAAAGCCTACTTAACCATTCATGATTATCGACCAAGATCCTTCTCGGTACCGTTGTACACGAGAATACCACCACTCTTACTACTTACAAAACCAAGTGTCCACAGAATACTCAACTCATCACAACCTCGAAGGCTACTTGTGCATTCATCATCAATACAACATAACTTTAAACGCAAACCAACCAAACAGTCTTAAACACCATTGTCGTTAACAACCACGCTGACGCTTCCAAAACTAGAACTTATGATCAAACATATCCGTAAACCAACCTTTATTGCCATTGCGTTCTCCACTCGCTCATTTCCTTAATGCTCATCAATATGACACAAAAAAAAAGATTCGGGAGCCATACCAAGTTACATCTCAACACCAAACTCTACTTCGTAAACAAAGGACAACTTAGGAAACTTCTTCGAAAGACTTCTAGGAAAGATTTTCCAAACAACATAGACATTTAAAACTTGAACATACTTTAACCTTAGGTTACCACATAAGCCATAAGCTCATCAAAAATAAATCGGTCCGTTCTTGGACAACTCGACTAAAAGAATCAACTCCAATCTTCAAAACATCAACACACCCAAACAACTACCTTTAATTAATATGCAGAATTGCGTAAAGCCAGACCTACTAGACAATGCAATAGGGAAAGATAAACAAGCTACGTGGCCTACCCTTAGATAAAATACATATTCCAAGATCTCGCTGCATATTTTGACCTTCAAAGATGAAATTCAATTCAATGCTTTACGCCTATTGCATACCTTGACCGTCCACGTGGCAGGAATGTTAGGAATACTACTGAATTCTCCCTAACATTCAACATCACATGTCAGGTTTCGATCCTGAACACAACTTCCATGCCTGATGCGTACATCATAACATTATCATTTTAAATACTCCAACAATCCTCATTAGAATCTAGGTAGAAGCTTTTTCGTGCCTACTATGCACAAACTGATACTGCTATAAAGCATACAACACCTTACGGTGTACTCATTTCCATTTACATCACTTCACTAACTCTTGTCTCCAAAACCTATATCTTTAATATCGATGGTAATAACCACTTTTAACATTCGAAACAGTGAATAAAAGCCACCCAAAAACTGACAAAAGAGGACAACATCACTCACGTTCGGAACCCATTTCTAACTACTCTCGATCGAGGACCAAGTCTACCCAAGATCGAAAACCACTTTCCTTATACTAACAATTACCCATACAACGCTTACTAAGCTCTGAAGTAATTATTGAATAAATCATTTCTCATCTAAAATCAAATTCATTACCGGTATTTAAACCTGACAGCTGGGGCGTAGGCTCGGCAAGTGATCCAAGGCAAACTTGCAAAAACCTTTCTCAACAACATTTGTAATAGGCAATGTGTTCCCAGTTAACCCTAACATAAGCAATTAACAACATGAACACATACGAAACACATCTATCAATTTCTCAAAACAACCAAATTAAACTCAATTCGTCCGAGGTTTTGTAACCTAGGTCTGACACCACCAAATGTAACCCCTTGACCCGGTCTAACCGTTTCACCGACTCGAGCGAGTTACATGGGGAATATTAAAATAAACCGGCAAAGATTTACTTCAATAAACGACCTTTTTTTTCTTTTTATCTTGTCCAGATGCTCTTATTAATTCCTAAGGTGATCATGCTCACGGCGGATAAAGTTATGACTCGAACGAGGTCAATTTAACATTTGATTAACGCTAAACATGTTTTAGGGACCATTTTGTAAATCTAAATAATTATAGGGACTTATTCAAGTTTCAAGTTACCAATACTTAATTAATCATGTTTCATGTAAGCATGTTAAATTTCATCTTCAACGGATAACTTATAGGCATCCAATTTAGCAAACTGCGAAAAAGGATATAATGTAAATCATCCAAAATATAGGGACTAACATGTTTTTAATAGCTTCTCGCAGCAATTAGATACATTTTAAACATGCTTGCAAAAACTCAAATCATACATACATCATTTACCTATTCAATTGATGCAACAATATACGGTTACCAAAATAAAAATAATCCAAATTCGATAAAATCCATTAATGGAATTAACCACAAGCCATTACAATATACAGGTTGCACGTAACACATTTTTGGGAATTCGAATTCCAACATAAATTATCTAAAAACTTACGGAAAAACATTGACATGCTTCTAATATTAAAATCCCTGTTAAACACATGTGCACAAATAGTTACATACCAATTGATCAACACAATTCATATCTATGCAAGTAATCTAGAGGCATGCTTCCTAACATAATACATCTTTATCCATTAAGCAACAAATGATTAAGACCTCAACATAGGCTATAGAATAATTAAGGGATTAAAGCATATGACCATAAACACTCATCGAACACAAGTAATCAATTTAATCAGTATTTAAATCATTAAAGTCATTTGGTCATAACTATAATGTATACGAAGCATTAAAATAAAACAAACATAATAATCATTAAACATTAGGTAAATCCATCCATGTTTTTAAACCAAAACATGTAAATCAAGTATCATATCAAACTGATATTCAAAAGGTGAAAATAGGGGAAACTTACTTCCGAGCTTAGCTAAGCTTGCTAGGCTTTAACTAAACTCCCAAAGCCATAAGTCAAACCTCTTTATAGTACCAAAACACATTTGCACTCACAAATTTGCTAACTCCTCAAAGCCAACGTCTCAACGAATAAAATAGAGTGAGCAGCAGTAGCTAACCAAATCCTAATTCCTCTTTTACATAATCTCCCTTATTTTTGACCACACTAATGTAATCACTTTATAAAATAACCGAACCAATATTACTCGAACAACCATACACAAAATGACCAATATCCACTTCCCTTACGAAGTACCACAAGGCTTTTCCCCTTTTTCTCATTCATTTTAGCTACTTGTCATAGACTTATTCTCTCAAACTGATCCATGCAGCGTTAACACTCCCGACACAATGTTAGCAAGCCTTTCCCACGCGAATGCTATGGCTAAACGCACACAAGAATGGAGAAGGCAAGAGAGTTACAAGGAAAGGAACCTTGTATTGAACACTTAAGAAAGCTTTACAAGAGAGAACTTATGTGAATTGTAGGATTTGTTGGATGGTTTACAAATGACCCTAGCTAGCCTATTTATAGTCTCTAACCTCCTCAATGGACGGTGGAGATTGATTTAATGCAACGGTTGGCATTTTGCCTCCCAAAATATCTAAGGGACCTAAATTATTCTAGATAGGTCCATACTTATCTACATACATTTACAATACTCTAAAGTGTTCTCGATAACTCCTATAGATCTACACTTTTCTATAGGCTTCTACAATGTTCCAGAGGTGTCCAGACTAGTCTCGAGCCTTCTAGAGTTGTTCCGATGCTTTCCCAAGCTTCCCAAGCCATCTAGGTCCGTCCGGGTGAGCCTAGATGGTTATGGAGCATCCTGGAACCTCCTAAAACCTTGTGTAAACGTTGAAAGAGAGTTGTAGGCCTCTCTAGGGCGTTATAGGACCTTCTTTTGCTCATGATTTTCCTTAAAACGCCCATGGGTGCATTGTGCATGCCCAAAGCTCTTCATTTGGCCTCAGTTGGCCTCGATGCTTAAGGATGGGGCGTGACATTCTCTCCCACCCAAGCTCGCGACGTCCTCGTCGCGCCCTCGCTTCACATAGGTGTTGCTGGAGTGTCTCTTTCGATTCCTAGCTTGCTTTGCCTTTACCCTCAGCTTAACAGCTCGATCCTAGGCTATCGTACCTGGTTGTGCCTTGCCAATAACTCCTTTGATGAAGGCAACAAGTCGCTTTCGTGTGGGACATGACCTCATCACATGAGGTCCTTCACATAGGTAGCACTTCACCCTTATGCTAGCCTTTGGCGTGGACTTAGCCTTCGTGTTGCCACGATTCCCTCTTGTGGACTTACCCTTGTTTACGCCACCTTGCTTACCCCATGCAAGCTTGGTCGGTGACTCGGCTTTACCTTCGACCTTTGGAGATATTTTTTCATCTTCTTGCTCCACGTCGAGCATCGACCCTGGCTTAAGTCTCTCGGTGCCATGTCCCTTATGGTTTGAACTTCCCTCGTTCCTATCGGTGTCCTCAACCGATCAAAGTGCTGGAATCATTTGCACGGATCCCATTTGTGCACCTTCATTGCCACTGTCGGTGTCACTACCTTCTTGGTGCTTGACTAGGAGTGAACTAAGGGCTTGTCGTTGTGGGCATTCACGAGTCCAATGGTCACCGTCATAAATGAAGCAATTGTATGGCGGTGGCTGCCACGTTCCTTGGAACTCCTTGGACTTACTCTTGTCCTTGCCCTTCCATGGAGACGAATCTTGATGCCTAGGCGAGTGGCCTTCTTGATGACCCTCCTGGTGATGGCCCTTGTCTCCCCCACCTTTAGCATGACCGCCCTTCTCATCCCTCAGCTTTAGGGTGGTCTTCTTGTGGCTAGAGTAGTCGATAAGGCTCTCGGCCACATCAATTGCATCGACAAGGGTTTGGACTCCCCTTCGCCTTAGCTCGGTCTTGGTCCAACTCTGGAGACCATCTATGAAGTTGAAGAGCGAGTCTTTTTCGGATAGATCGGGGATCTTGAGCACCAAACTAGTAAACTCCATCACATAGTCGTGGATGCTCCCTGATTGCTTCAACCTTCGTAGGCGAGCTCTTGCCTCATCCTCGGCATTCTTTGGATAGAATTGCCTTTTGAGCTCCCTCTTAAAATCACTAAAGGTAGAGATGGTGCACGTACCTCTCTCAACATCAACCGCCTCCTCCTCCACCAAAGCATGACGGTGTCAGTAAGATAAAGAGGAGTTGACTGAATCTTGGATGCCTCATCCACAAGGCCAACGGCTCCATGATATTGCTCCAAGCCATATAAGAAGTTATCCACTTCTTTCGCATTACGTGACCCTGAAAACGTTTGAGGCTTGGGCACCTCGACCCTCCTAGCCTCCACGATGGTGCTTGGGCCTGCTGCCAAAACACGCATACACAAGGCAACATCGCCTTTTAGTTCCTCAAGCTTGGCACACATACTGTCAAGTTCTTGTTGGCAAGAATCACGTACCTTCGAGAGCTCTCCCATGAGAAGATCACAAATTTGCCCAATCTCTGCGTGTAGGGTCTCCTCTAGCTTGATCCTCATTGCCCTCACAGCTGTGTGGATCTCGACATCCTCCGCCTTTAGGCCTTCCACTCGTTGGGTAAGGTCTCCAAGCTAGAGATCGTGTCACTTGACTTGACCCTTGGCCTTGTCGTCGCAGGGTCGACCATCTCCTTGCGCCCTCGTTGCACATTCATGACCTCCGTGTCAGATTAGCTTACCACTTTGCTCTTGCCCGATTTAGCCATGTCCTGAGCCAATCGAACACGCTCTGATACCAACTATCACATACTTATTCTCTCAAACTGTTCTGTACGACGCTAACACTCCAGACACAATGTTAACAAGCCTTTCCCACGCGATTGCTATGGCTAAACGCACTCAAGAATGGAGAAGACAAGAGAGTTACAAGGAAAGTAACCTTGTATTGAACTCGTAAGAAAGTTTTCCAAGATAGAACTTATGTGAATTGTAGGATTTGTGGGATGGTTTACAAATGACCTTAGCTAGCCTATTTATAGTCTCCAACCACCTAAATGGACGATGAAGATTGATTTAATCCAACGGTTGGCATTTTATCTCCCAAAATATCTAAGGGACCTAAACTATTCTAGATAAGTCCATACTTATCTAGATACATTTACAATACTCTAAAGTGTTCTAGATAACTCCTATAGATCTACATTTTTCTATAGGCTTCTAGAATGTTCTAGAGGTGTCCAGACTAGTCCCGAGCCTTCTGGAGTTGTTCAGATGCTTCCCCAAGCTTTCCGAGCCATCTAGGTCCTTCCGGGTGAGCCTAGATGGTTGTGAAGCGTCCTGGAACCTCCTAGAACCGTGGGGAAACGCTGAAAGAGAGTTGTAGGCCTCTCTAGGGCGTTCTAGGACCTTTCTTGGCTCATGCTTTGCCTTAAAACGCCAATGGGTGCATTGTTCATGCCCAAAGCTCTTCATTCGGCCTCAGTGCTTAATGATGGGGCGTGACATACTGCTCTTGTTTACCCATTACACGCATAATATAGAGTGAGCATCAGTAGCTAACCAAATCCTAATTCCTTATTTACTTAATCTCCCTTATTTTTTTAAACTCATGCAAGCTGCAGGGGAAATAATTCAATCCCATTTCCTTTTTTTTAAACACGCAACCCTTTAACATTTTGCCCTTTAATTCTACGCGCACACCACGACTAAAACCACTTCAAATCTGTTTTTTTTTCTTTCTTTTAAATCCTCACAAGAAATTCATCGAACACTTACCATACACACTAACCTATGATCCTATAATTCAATTAACCATTCCACCAATTACCCCATCTAAGAACTCAAAGTTAAAACCAACCAATTAGATTAATTCCATAATCAATTTATTAAAATTTATATTAGATTATATTTAACCCACAAATAACACATAATCTAATTAAAAGATTTAGATTTTATCTATTAAATCATGATCCACTCTTTAGCATCTAGAAATTGAATTACTCTATTAAAATTTATTTTAGCATCAAATCACAATAGAATTAATTGCAAATCAACACAAAATAATTATGAGACCATTAGGAAATCAAAACTTACCCAAATAAATACGAACTTGAAAATCAAGATTGCTCCTCCAATCTTCCAACTTGAAATCTATTGAACAAGATGAAAGAAATCAAAATCTCTTGTGTGGATATTGATTTGAAATGGTTTAGAAAGAAAATGAATAGAAATTGGATAAGAAAATTCAAGAAAACTAAAATGGTGTTTGAGAGAATCTTGAGAGAAAAAGAGAGATAAGTTTGGACATAGCTTTCTTTCTTGAGAAAATAATAATCATCATCAAATTCTAATTGAGAATAGATAGTAAAATCTTTATTTAATAAATGAGCCAAATAATCCCATAAAACCATAACTTTAATTATTTTTTCAAAAATATCATTAATAAAATTTTACTACCTTTTGTAAAATAGTCACCATTTAATTAATATTAAAACAACTCAATTAAAATTATTTCAAACTCAATTTAATCCTTTATGAAACTTATTAAATTTATTTTCCACAAATACTCATAACAATAAATTTCTCGAAAATCAATTTAATTTCCTAAATTTTTATTCGAAATTAATTAATTAGCTAAAGCCTAACCCAAAATTCCAACCTGATTTCGGTAATTCACGTGAATCTTCTAGTCCGTTTTTCAGGGCATTACAACTCTCTCCCTCTAAAAGAAATTTCGTCCTCGAAATTTATAGAAAGAAAACATAATAAACACAAATTTCTTTCGTCCAACATCTTTCTCAAATACACTTTTACTACATAACTCCAACAAATTCAATCTACTGGAAAAATAATACCTAGTTACTAGAGACTTAATCAGAAATATGCCTTACCAATTTTGAAGCCAACAAATCCCAACTCTATCCTTACCGGAACAAGCAAAGGGTCAACCAAGCCTCGCCATATAAAATGTAGGCAAATCATCAATCACATATTCGAGCTCAATACATAACAAACAATATTCAAGTCTTTTCTAATTATCAACCTCAAAACAACGGCAAAATAACATAAACCACTTTTAACTTGCACTAATCTTTTCTAATATCCAACCATCCTTCACAAACAATATTCAAGTTACAAACCTTCGTAAAACATCAACAACTCCTCAAAACAACAACCAACATCAATGGCTTCACTTAACCAAACATCAATCTCAATCCATGAAGAACGACTATCTCAACTAAACTCTTAAACTAAATCTGGTTCCAAACTTGTAAAACCAATTTCTATATTTTCCTCGACCAACAAGAAACCATTAAATTTGAACAACATACCCATAATTCATTATTAAAATCATTAAAACTCAATGAAACACAATTAAATCAATTTTAATCTCAAATGTTAATAGAAAAATAGATTAAGGACACAAAGCATGTGGAATGTCAATAAGAAACCATAGCTCACCTTGCTTGACACGAGTTCAACCAAAATGAGCTCCTCTTGTATTCTAACGTGAAAATATTGTTAACCAAAAATCCACCAATTCACTCATTTCTAAAAATTATTTAGATGAAAAATAGATTAGAATAAGTCCAAAAAATCAACTAATCATTGAAAAACATTTTAAGAAATTAGAAAACAGGAAAAAAATAGTTCTAGTTTGAAATAAAATTTAGAAAACCCATGTTTTAAAGAAAATATTAACAATCTATAATAATTTTTTAAAGTAAAAGAAAAATGACTTTGTCAAAATACAAAGGGTGCATTTGCTCCCTAAAAATTCTTAGTGTTTGTCCCATCACTATTTAATTCACTAAAATTACTTATAAAACTAAATTTCCTTCTCAAAAGTTATCAAAAACATAATTCTTGTTATTTGATAAACCAATTAAATAACCTTCTAAAACATTAGTCATAACCAATTAGTCATATTCCTTTGAAAACACATTCGATTATTAACCCAAAACTAATTAACTAACTAAACCTAAT
The DNA here is from genome assembly GCA_958450335.1 of Hibiscus tridactylites. Classification (NCBI taxonomy): domain Eukaryota; kingdom Viridiplantae; phylum Streptophyta; class Magnoliopsida; order Malvales; family Malvaceae; genus Hibiscus; species Hibiscus tridactylites. Next base: position 20,929,611 of record OY288282.1, read on the forward strand.
CAATGATCCCAAATGGAATCCAACCAACATCTAACAAAACATCCTTTGCCACAACTTCGCTAACGGTGCAACGACCTCACAAGATTTCCCCGACAAACATCGATGCTAAACAACTGGATTTAGAAAAACCACGTACTTTTAACACCAAATTTGGTTGCTTCAAATATAAAACAACTTCAACTTCTAAGAATCAATCTTTAACTCTTTCTAAAATCCTTGGAACCCCAAAGAACCTTTTCGCTAGAGCTAACTTACACAAGCTACTTCGCTTACACCATCACTTCATCTGCCTTTGAAAAATAATCCATAAGTGTGAACATATATATGCATGATTACTTATATGCCCTTATAGATGTCTATTTGTATGTATGCAAAACATCTAATTTCATGCTTCACACAATTAAAGCGTCCCCTTTAATTTTGTTTCATTTTTTTTTCAAAATCATTAATAAACAGTAGCAATAGACGCACAAAGAGAACACGCAACCCTTTAACATTTTGCCCCTTAATTCTACAAGCACACCACCATTGAAACCACTTAAAATCTGTTCTTTTTTCCTTTAAATCCTTACAGGAATTTCATCGAACACTCACCATACACACTTACCTATGATCCTATAATCCAATTAACCACTCTACCAATTACCTCATCTAAGAACTCAAATTTAAAATCAACCAATTAGATTAATTTCGGAATTAATTTCATAAAATTGATATTAGATTATATCTAACCCATAAAAATAACACATAATCCAATTAAAACATTTAGATTTCATCTATCAAATCATGATCCACTCTTTAGCATCTAGAAATTGAATTACTCCATTAAACTTCATTTTAACTTCAAATGACAATAGAATTAATAGCAAATCAACACAAAATAATTTAGAGATCATTAGAAAATCAAAGCTTACCCAAATAAATTGGAACTTGAAAAATCAATATTGCTCCTCGAATCTCACAACTTGAAATCCATTGAACAAGATGAGAGAAATCAATATCTCTTGTGTGGCTATTGATTAGAAATGGTTTAGAAAGAAAATGAATAGTAATTGAATAAGAAACTCCAAGAACGCTAAAATGGTGTTTGAGATAATTATGAGAGAAAAAGAGAGATAAGTTTAGACATAGCTTTCTGTCTTGAGAAAATAATAACTATCATCAAATTCTAATTGGAAATAGATAGTAAAATCCTTATTTAATATATGGGTCAAATAATCCCATAAAACCATAACTTTAATTATTTTTACAAAAATGCCATTAATAATATTTTACAACATTTTGTAAAATAGTCACCATTTAATTAATATTAAAACAACCCAATTAAATTATTTCAAACTCAATTTAATCCTTTATGAAACTTATTAAATATAGTTTCCACAAATACTCATCATGATAAATTTCTCGGAAATCAATTTAATTTCCTAAATTATTTTCCAGAATTAATTAATTAGTTAAAATGTAACCCAAAATTCCAACCCGATTATGGTAATTCACTCGAATCTTCTAGCCCATTTTCTGGGGTGTTAGAAGGTGTTAAATGTGAGAATGCAAGTAACTTGTTCTTTTTGTGAAATGGTTGTTACAAGAAGGCTGTTTAGGAGATGTCATTTTACTATTCAAGGTCATGTGTTTGCGGTTGATTTGATGAAGTTGTCGTTTCATGGTTTTGATGTAATCCTAAGTATGGATTGGTTGTCGGAATATAGAGACGTGGTTGATTTTGAAATCAAGCGAGTTACCTTGAAACTTGTTGATGATTACGAAGAGGTAATCGTGCGTGAGAATGTTAAATTCTTGTCCACTGCTATTTCAACTCTAGAAGTGAATCGTTTGTTGGAATTGGGTTGTGAGGCTTTCTTAGCCTACGTGATGAATTCGGAATTGAAGGAAGTGCGTGTTCAGGACATATGTATGGCATGTGAGTATTCAGGTGTTTTTTTTTATAGAAAAATAGCATAGTTTTCCACCAAATAGAGAGGTTGAGTTTTGCATTGAGTTGTATGAAAATACAGCTCCAATGCCTATTACTCCTTATCGTATGGGTCCGAAAGAGTTGAAAGAGTTGAAGACACAGTTCCAAGTTGATCGAGGGTTTATTAGGCCTAGTGTTTTGCTTTGGGGTGTGCCAGTGTTGTTTGTAAAAAAGAAGGATGGCACGATGCAGATGTACGCTGATTATCGACAATTAAACAAGTTGACGATTAAGAAAAAGTATCATTTGCCGAGGATTGATGATTTGTTCGATCAGTTTTGAGGTGCTTCAGTGTTTTCTAAGATTGATTTGAGGTCCAGGTTCGAGTACTATCAGTTGAAGGTAAAAGATGAAGATGTGCCTAAAATTTCTTTTCGTACGAGGTACGAGCATTATGAGTTCTTGGTGATGTTGTTTGGTTTGACTAACACCCCTGCTACGTTTATGGATATGATGAACCAAGTATTCCATGAGTTTTTGGATTAGTTCGTGGTTGTGTTTATTGATGATATATTTGTGTACTCTCGTACCGAGGAGGATCATGATCGACATTTGCGAGTTGTGCTTTAGGCTTTGTTGGATAACTAGTTGTTTGCTAAGTTGAAAAAATGTGAGCTTTGGCTTAGAGAAGTTGTTTTTCTCGGGAATGTGGTGTCGGCTGAAGGGATTTGGGTTGATCCACATATGGTTGAGGCTGCGATGAGTTGGAAGTCACCTAAGTCGGTCCAGGAAGTTCGTAGTTTTCTTAGGTTGGCTAGTTATTAACGTAGGTTCGTGGATGGTTTTTCGAGAATTGCTGCTCCGTTGACCAAGTTGTTGCAAAAGAATGTTCGTTTTGAGTGGACATAGGGTTGTCAACAAGCTTTTGAGAAGTTGAAGGAAGCTTTGATGCAAGCTCCTATCTTGATTCAACCTGATTCGGGTAAGGAGTTTTTAGTGTATAGTGATGCATCCTATGTTGGTTAGGGTTGTGGGTTGATGCAAGAAGGAAAATTTGTTGCTTATGCATCTAGGCAATTGAAGGTGTACGAGCGTAATTATCCCACCCTTGATCTTGAACATCCCGTAGTTGTGTTTGCCTTAAAGTTTTGGAGGCATTACCTTTATGGTGAGAAGTTTATCGTGTACATAGATCACAAGAGTTTGAAATATTTGATGACTCAAAAGGATTTGAATCTTAGGCAACATAGATGGTTAGAGCTTCTTAAGGATTACGATTTGACAATTGAGTATCACCTGGGTAAGGCTAATGTTGTGCCGGATGCCTTGAGTAGGAAGGTTGTGGTACAGTTGAGAGCAATGTTTGCACGGTTGAGTGTAATGCAATATGGTGGTCTTTTGGCCGAGTTGCAACTGAAGCCATCTTTGGCAGTTGATTAAGGACAAACAATCTTACGATGAGGAGTTGGTGCTGCATTTTAAGGATATCATGGATAGGAATCCAACGAATTTTCATTTAAATGATGATAGAGTGTTATGTTTCAAAGATTAGATAATAGTGCCTAATGATGATGAATTAAGGCACACTATCTTGACCAAAGAGCATAATAGTCATTTTACTATGCATACTGGTAATACCAAGATGAATCAAGACTTAAAAGAAGAGTACTATTGGGTTGGTCTAAAGTAAGATGTGGTTGATTTTGTTGCTAAGTACATGGTATGTCAGCGTGTTAAGGTTGAACATTAGTTTCCTTACGGATTGTTGCAACTATTGAGGATATCGAAATGAAAATAGGAAAGAATCACCATGGATTTTGTGTCGGGGCTGCCTTTAACGCCAACAAAGAAGGATTTAATTTGTGTGGTTGTGGATCAATTTATGAAGTGTGCACATTTTCTGCTTGTGCATAAAACATATACGTTGGATAAGTTGGCAAATTTTTATATTGCAAAGATTGTGCGCTTGCACGAAGTGCCCCAAGTCTATAGTTTCGGATAGAGATTCGTGGTTTACAGAAACATTTTGGGAGTGTTTGCATCGAGCTTTGGGTACACGTTTGAATTTCAGTACTTCGTATCATCTTCAGTCGGATGGTCAGTCTAAACGTGTGATCCAAGTCTTGGAGGATATGTTGAGATGTTGTATTATTGAGTTCCAAGGAACCTGGGAGAAGCAATTGCCTTTGGTAAAGTTTGCATATAATAATAGTTACCAAGCTAGTATATAATTGGCACCGTATGAAGCTTTGTATGATAGGTGGCGGCGTACGCCTTTATGTTGGGTTGAGGTTGGGGAAAAGCATGTTTCCTTGCCTAATGTGTCGAAAAGCACAAACGATAAAGTAAAGCTTATTTGTGATCGTCTAAAAGATGCCTTGGACCGTCATAAATATTACACGGATTTGAAGCGTAGGGAGATTGAGTATGCGGTTGGTAATCGTGTGTTTTTTAAAGTGTCGCCTTGAAAGAAGGTGATGAGGTTTGGACGTAAGGGTAAGCTTAGTCCAAGGTTTGTTAGAACATGTGAGGTTGTGGTACGTGTTTGTCCTATTGTGTATCATTTGAAGTTACCTCGAGACTTAGAGAAAATTCATGATGTGCTTCATGTGTCGATGTTGTAGAGGTATTGGTCAGATCCGTCACATGTTATGCCAGTGGAGGATATTGAGTTGTGATCTGATTTGTCTTTTGATGAGGAACCTACTAAGATTCTTGATTCAAGTAGCAAAGTCCTTCGTGGTAAGAGGATTGATCTTGTAAAGGTGTTGTGGCGACATCGGGGAGTTAAGGATGCCATGTGGGAGAGAAAGGCAGACATGTTAAAGCAATTTACGCATTCGTTTCCTTCAAGTAAAATTTTGAGGATGAAATTTTCTATGTGGGGGAGAGTTGTAACTCCCCGGTTTTGAGCGTAACGGTTTTTGGGTTGATTAGACGGTCTGGTGGACTAGATTAGTGATTTGAATTGGATTTGAGATTGAATATTTTTATACCAGATAAATCTATGTGAAATGGTTAAAAATCCTTATTTAATATATTAATGATTTTTCTAAAATTAATTTTGAGAAACGAGTTTTGGAGATTTGACATTTTTGGACTAGTGACCAAAATGTGAAAGTGTAAAATTGTTTTAGTGATTGTTTTGTAAAAGGGTCAAAACTTTAAATCTTTAAGGAGCTAATATACCAAATTGTGTTATCGAAATTTTCTCTCAATTGGATTAGTTTTAAAATGTTTTAATTAAAGGATTAAAAGGAATTAATTAAAGGAAGGTAGTTATTTTCACAAAAACCAATTTGATGTGATTTTTTATTCTCCAAACTTTTCTCTCAAAATCTCTTCAGCCAAACATCTATGTTTCAGCAAAGATTTGAGCTAATGATCTTGTTTTCTTAAACTAAAGATTCCTAATAGATTTCCTAACTTGTTTCTACAAAATCTCATTGATTTCCTTTCCTTTTCAAGAAGTAAAACCACCCAATTGAGAGGGATTTCAATCATTGAAGGTGGGGTTCGTTCTTCTCTTTTAATGAATGGTTCTTTACTAAAATTGTCAAGTTCCTGATCCTATAAATATGTTTTCTAATGGGTTTTGATAATGTAATTGTGAAAATTTGGTTTAATGGAGATTTAATTTGTGAAATTGATTTAGATTCGTATTGGATCTATTTTGTTGGGTTCTTGATCAGATTAGAACATGATTATGATGTTTCTTAATGTTAATAAGTTGGTTTTAACATTGGAATCTCTAAACTATAAGAATCTCTAATTATTAGGTTGTTAGTTATGTGTTTTTGGGGAGTTATTGTTGGGAAACGCCGGTACACCCCATGGCGCAACAAAAAATTATCCAGCAATTTCCTCTAAAGATCCATGTACGAGGAACGAATTCGAGGTGAAAATGATGAAACATTACCTTAATAAATCTGGAAATCTTTAGGGAGTATAGAAGAATCCAAATTGAATTTGAGTTGTCACAATCGCGTTCTGGCCTCTACGTAGTCCACACAAACGAAACGAACAATATTTTCTCTTCTCTAACTGCTAGAGAGGTTTTCCAAAAAGCATATGTTGGTTGCTAGACCTTATTTCTTTATATATCATTCAAAAACCTAATTCTAATTAAATTCGGATTCATTAAATATACAATATATTTAACCAAATATAATTAAATATGTAGAAACTGATTCCACTTTAATTTGAATTCATTAAATATACAATATATTTAACCGAATATAATTAAATATGTAGAATCTGATTCTACTTTAATTATGTTTCTTTAGATATATTTAATAGTATTTGGTAATTACAATAATTATTTAGTGTATATATATATATAAATAAACGAGATTATCTATAATTAAAATAATTAAAATAAATTCATTTTAATAATTATTACGTGTACAACATGTTTGTACACATGCTATTTAGTAGATATTTGTTCCTTTAAATCATAAGGTGTGACCCTTGTAGGTTCATATAACATTAGTAGTAATGTCTAGAACAATTCTAATATTACAAGCAATGAGTGGCATCTAGCAATACATCATTGCTACCTAAGTTACATGAAGTCATGGTTCGCCTTTACCTTTTTCCGTGATTAACTTCTTTTATGTATTACATCCTTTTGAGCTCATATCTAGATCAGACACAAGTCATGGATTAGTCACACTTGTATAGTCCATCTAATATTTCTTAATATCTTGAGTAGACTATTATAAACGAATAAATATGATATCTCATATCAATTTATTCAAGCATGGTTATGTATTTTCTAGTCTCACTCAATCAAGTGACCTATGATATTACTCTTATTATGTAGAAGGGACAAATCCTATCTTGATCAACCATATTTCGCTACATAGTTTGTGACATATCCAATGTCAGTCTTTATAGTGTAGTCAGTTACGGCACACATTTGACCATATCAAAATATGTCACTCACAATGTTGAAATAATGATGATCTCAAGTCTGAGGATCCTACATGTAGTTATCCCCATGAGCAATGTCGTGACTATCATATAATAATCCAAGAAACATGCTCATAGCAGGTCAGTCCAGTATGTCATTTTCTAACACATACTTATGTATTGATTTTGACATCTTCATGTCAATGACAACGCTTTGTCATCAATCAACAACATATTAGTCTTAATATATTATTGTTGTCCATGCCCATAATAATACTCGACTAAGGACATTCAAGAATAACTATATTATTCTAAGGGCTTCACTAAAATTCAGTTTATTTATAAATGCACAAAATAAGACTAAAATAATAATAATGGCTTTTTATTAATAAACAAGATATAATAAGTACGTCTTTTACAATCATCTTATGATTGGTCTTTGGGCATACTCCAACAGTTATGGTGGTGTAATGGTTGTTGGAAGTATAAGGTTGTTATGAGATGATTTGTAGATGTCTTTTGATGTTAATTGATGGGTTAAAGTGTTAGGTTTTGGCTGGGTTTATGAATGCATTGTGATGCATTGTGCCTCTATTTTTGTGTGGTTAAAACAGCGAAGGTTGATTCTGTAGCTATCGATGAAGCTTTGGAGGCTTTAGACGCTTGAATTCGCGTCGACAAATTGAAGTTTCGTGTGACGGTGACTAAGAACGAAATCTACAACTTTTAAAAGGTTTGAAGGTGGTTTGGGAACTTGGATGTGAGCTTGAAACACTTGTCTAAGTTCGAAAGTAAGTATCAAGTTGTTTTCTCTCTTGGTCGTGCTTTTACGAAATGGTTTATGCACTTGTTTTTTTTATTACATGGATTTATCTATTGTTTATGCATGTTTTTAGTATGTGATATACTATTTTTAGTCGTGAAATGGTGATGAATGCACGTGGTAAGTGATCCATGTAAGTATGTGTTTTATACTTGTGTTTAAAGCATGATTTGTTGCTTTGGAAAATGGTTTTATGTTGATGCATATGAAAATAGTGAGGTATGTGGTTATGATGAGTTATATTGGCAAGTGACGTGGTTTAAAAATAATATCAGATATAGAAGGCCGACCATAGGATTGTTAGTGCACTATAAAAAGTTGCATATGATGTAGAGGGGGTTTATATGGCGTACCGAATATACCATCCAAGTACCCTAACAGTAGAGGGGTTTATGGGTACCAACGACTACCGTTAGTGGTTATACATCTACCGATGAGTGGTGTCGAGGGGTTGTACGGTGTACCGAATACTCCACCACGGGTGTCACAATGGTGGAGGGTTTTATGTGTATTGAAAACTCCCGTGTGTGGAATTTGTGTATTACCGGTGATAATGTATGTAGCGTTGTGTGAACAATTGTTGAATCCATATATCCGATATTATATTTTGGAATTGAAACTTGGTTTGAGATCACTTGTGAGCTAATATAATTGTTGATGTATCATGTTGATGATGTCATTGTATAATGTTGATTTATACATGTTTTCTTTTTAAGCCTTGCATTTGGGAGTTATGCATGAAAAAGCTTAAATTGAGGTTTATGAATGAGATTTGTTGTTTATCCATGATGCATGATGCATATGGTTTAATGTGCTGGTTTTGGAAAGGTTTAAGTGCATGATTTTCAAGGCATGATGTTCACAAGTGGATTGAAATGATGATTTCAATGGTTTTGAGAAATTAGTTTTAAATTGCATTGATGATGTTTTGTTTTGAGCACTCCTCACTAAGTCTTGTATGCTTACGCTCTTTTTGTCCATCAACGCAGAGAATTAAAAGAGTCGAGGCAGCAAGTGGGAAAGGAGGATTCGAGGTGTACGATACATATATCCGTTAATTTGGTTATTTGGCTTGATCTAAAGTTCTAATTTCTTACGTTTTAGTCCTTGAATGTTGTGGGTGCAATTATATGTGTTTAGATGATCAGATTGAGTTGATATTTGACATGTATGCATGTAACCTGGTTAATTAAAGGTTGGAAACTTAAAATTAGGAAAAGTCATTACAATTTTTTAGATTTTCAATTTGGTCCCTTAATGTTTGTAATTGCAATTGAATGCTCTTTTGATGTTCGATTTGAGTGAGATTCGAACCGCTGCTAGCATGTACATCATAGGTTAATAATTGCATATAGACAAGATAAAAAGAAAAAAATGGACGTGTTTTAAGTTACTACTTTCCGATTTGCTTCGGCAATCCTAATGTAGCTCACTTGATTCAGTTAGGTGTCTAGGTCGGGTCGAGGGGGTTACACCATCACAACCTAATCATCGGTTAGTTGTATAATCCACTAACGTGAGTTTTCAATACCATATAACCCCTCAATCTTTAGGGTACTCGTGGTTGAGTATTCGGTACACATAAACCCCTCAACACCAAAGGCGACTTATTATAGTGCACTGTGAATCCTACTGTTGGTAATGCTTCAAGTATTACTAAAGCTATATCCCACATTTGTTGGGAAAATAGCTAGTGAAGGGTATTTACACCCATGTTTCCTCCTCCCTTGTTGAGTGGGAAAGAACAAGGGAAGTCCTCGCGCGCCGCCGCCGCCGCCGTCCGACTGGCTCGAGCTCAGATAACACGTGTCTTTGACACGTACGTGCGCGGATATATTCTTTTTGGAGAAAATTCATATGGAATTTTCATAAGAACAAAAGATTATGTGAAAGAATTTTTTCTTCTTATTTATAGGCTTTGAGAAACTGTTCGAATTCAGAATTTATTTTTAATTAAATTCGAATCTGAACGTTTTGATTCAGTTTTTGATCCAGTGCAGTTTATTCGAATAAATTAGAATATAAATAGTCTGTTCAGTGATGAATTTAGACTGTTTTTCAGTCGGATTCAAGTGGTAACATCAGCTGTTTATTGCATGGTTAATATGCTGTTATGGAGGCTGCTTTTGCAGCTGTTACAACATATTTATATTTACTGTTATACATGTTTAATTCTGTATTTATTTGGACAGTATAATGACAATTATGTCCATGGTAATCAACCTATAAATAGAGGTGATACATGCAACATTAAAAAAACACATAGAAAACAGTCTCAAATTCTCTCTGCTTTCCTCCATCGTTCGAGTATCATTCGAGCAGTACCGTCGTTGTTCACTCCGGAGTCAAGTGTACGATTCTTGGAGTGTCCGTGTTCACCTCGGGGGACATTCTGCCTGTGAGCGACTACACTATTCGGGGCAATTTTGTTTCTAAGGCAGTGGCCAACATACCACGACATGGTTCATCATTTTTCATTTCTGTTTTTGTTATTATTTCCAGTCAGTGCTAATCACCCGGTTTTGCAGTCCTATTTTACCAACAATTTAGAAACAAAACTTACTTCGTTCTTGCAAAATGGCTTCCTCATCCGCACTACTAAGCAAGCTCATTCCCGACCTTTCCAAGCATGATGCATTGGATGGTAGCAACTATCGAAGGTGGTCCCAACGCATCCTTATTTTCTTTGAGCATTTGGACCTTGATTATGTGCTACTCAACGATCCACCATCCGTTGCTGCCCCTACTGTTGTTGTCCCTGCCGATAACCAAGGGCAAAATGATGTTGTCCCCGATGCTCTTGTTGCTGCCACGTTTTCCAAGTATGAGAAGGACAACAAGACCGTTCGTGGCCATCTCCTAAGTCACATGTCCAACAAACTATTTGACATGTACCTTAAGGAGAGGACTACAAAGGTGATATGGGATTCTTTGGACACAAAGTATGGCACCGATGACGCGGGGAACAAAAAGTACATCGTGGGCGAGTGGTTGAAATTCCAGATGACCGACAACAAGCCCATCATGGACCAGGTCCATGACTACGAGAATCTTGTCTCGGACATCATCGTGGAAGGCACGCATATGTGTGAGGTTCTGCAAGCAAATGTTCTGATCGAGAAGTTGCCAAAGTCCTTGTGCGATTATCGCAACTCCCTCAAGCACAAGAAAAGGGACATACCACTTCAGGAGCTGATCGGTCACATGAAAATCGAAGAGGCCAACCGTTTGAAAGATAAGGTTACTAACAACTTTAGTCACTTATCTTTTAAATCTAATTTAGTTGAGTCTAGTGGTGCTTCAGGGTCCAAAAAGCCCTTTAAGAAAGGCCCCCAGAGCAAAAAGCCCAAACCACAAAAGACTACCAACTTCAAGAAACCGGTCAAGGCCAAGCCAAACGTGAAAACCATGAAGTGCTACGTGTGTGGGCAAGCTGGTCACAAGGCGTACCGATGTCAGCACCGTTTGGACCGCCAGAACAAGACTAGACCATACATGCATGTGGAGGAGGACATGGATGATGATGTCATTGCCGCGGTGGTTTCGGAGGTCAACCTTGTGGAGAAGAACACCGAGTGGGTCGTGGACACCAGAGCTTCTCGACATTTCTGTGCAAATAAGGAGTTATTCACCGAGTTCGAGGACGTGAAAAATGGTGAACGTGTCTACATGGGAAACTCCAGCAGCTCTCAAGTGATAGGCAAAGGCAAGGTTTTACTCAAGCTGACTTCCGGTAAAACTTTGGCCCTTAACAATGTCCTATATGTGCCTTCCCTACGTAGAAATGTGATCAGTGGTGGCCTCTTAAATAAGGCAGGCATTAAGTTAGTTTTTGAGGCAGATAAACTTGTACTTTCCCGTAATGGTGATTATGTCGGGAAAGGTTCTTTAAGCAAAGGTTTATTTGTCATAGAAACTCAACTTAATGAAAATAATAAAGCTACCACTTCTGCTTATATTGTTGAGTCTGTTGATATGTGGCATGCTAGATTAGGACACGTAAATATTCAACCCTTAAAGAAAATGATGAATATGAATATTTTTCCTAAACTAGACATAACAAACTATAATAAATGTGAAGTTTGTGTAGAAGCTAAGCATGCAAAACCGACCTTTAAAACTGTTTCTAAAAGAAAGGCTGAACTGTTAGAACTTATTCATAATGATCTAGCAGACTTTAGAAACACTGACAGTAAAGGAGGAAAGCACTACTACATAACTTTTTTAGATGACTTCTCTAGGTATACAAAAGTTTATCTCCTAAGAACTAAAGATGAAGCTGAAAATTTCTTTCTTATTTATAAGGCAGAAGTTGAAAATCAGTTAGATAGGAGAATAAAACGTGTTAGGTCTGATAGAGGTGGTGAATATGGATCTAATTTTCTAAAAGAGGTTTGTGAGACAAATGACATAATACATGAAACTTCAGCCCCTTATTTTCCTCAACAGAACGATATAGCCGAGCGGAAAAACAGAACTTTAAAAGAGATGATGAACTCATTGTTGATAAGTTCTGGGTTGTCCGACAACATGTGGGGGGGGGGGGAAGCAATTCTATCGGCTAATCATATTTTGAACCGAGTACCTCATAAGAAAATTGATTCTACCCCATAAAAATTATGGAAAGGGTATGCCCCAAATTTAGAATACCTGAAAGTGTGGGGGTGTCTGGTTAAAGTGGGGTTGCCAAACTTTAATAAGTCCACCATTGGACCTAAGACCGTTGATGCAGTGTTTATAAGCTATGCTTCTAACAGTGCCGCATATAGATTCATGACTTTACAAGACTCTTCTATTTGTGAATCTATGGATGTTGTTTTCTTTGAAGATATCTTTCCTCTCAAGAAACCTAGATTAAGTGTTGAAACACAAATAGAAAACTTACCATCCACTTCTTCTAGTGTGTCTGCTAGGTCTTCTCAAGAGATTGAATTTGAGCCTAGAAGAAGTAAGAGACAGAGTTGAAACCTCTGTTGGACCAGACTTCATAAATTCCTTTATTTTTGAGATAAATGATTTAGACACTTTTTCTGATCTTATAGCTCAAGCTTATTTGTTAGATGAGGATCTTAAAACTTACGAAGAAGTTATACGATCTATTGATGCTAGTTTCTGGAAAAGCGCAATAAAAGATGAACTAGAATCAATAATGTCTAATCATACTTGGGAATTAGTTGACTTGCCTAGAGGAGTTAAAACCATCAGCAGTAAATGGGTCTTTCGAAAGAAACTTAGACCAGATGGTTCTATCCAGAGGTATAAGGCAAGGCTAGTAGTCAAAGGGTTCACTCAAAGATTTGGTCAAGACTTCTTTGATACTTATTCTCCCGTCACTAAAATCTCAACGATTCGTGCATTGTTTGAACTAGCCTCCATTCACAAGTTGCAAGTACATCAAATAGATGAAAAGACTGCATTTTGGAATGAGGATCTAGATGAGAAGATCTATATGGAGCAACCTCTTGGCTTCGAGGCGCCTGGTATTGAAGGCAAAGTTTGCAGACTTAAAAAGTCACTTTATGGCTTGAAGCAAGCTCCTAAACAGTGGTATGAGAAATTTCATAAAACTATTCTTAGTTTTGGTTTTGTTGTGAATGGTTCGGATGCATGCGTGTATTCGAGGATGTTTGGTACTTATTGTGTCATCATAAGCTTGTATGTTGACGACATGTTGATTTTCAGTACTAACATTGAGTCCATTAACAAAACAAAGAGTTTCTTGTCCACTAAGTTTGAGATGACTGACTTGGGAGAAGTTGATGTAATTTTAGGAGTCAAAGTAACCAAAACTGAAAACAGATTTTCTTTAAGTCAGACACACTATATCGAGAAAATGTTAAAGAAATTTGACAGTTATGATGTCATCCATGTTCGAACTCCTTATGACTCTAGCATACATCTCTTTAAGAATAAAGGAAGTAGTGTTTCTCAAACGGAATATGCCAAAATAATTGGTAGTCTGATGTTCTTAATGAACTATACTCGGCCAGATATTGCCTATGTTGTAAGCAGACTTAGTAGATATACTCACAACCCTAGTGATGAGCATTGGTTTGCTCTTAGACGCTTACTTAAGTACTTTAAGGGTACGATGGATTGGAGACTTGAGTTTGTTGGCTTTCCTGCTACATTAGAAGGATATTGTGACGCCAACTGGGTCTCTGATAGTGATGAAGTAAGCTCTACGAGTGGGTATGTATTTACTTTGGGAGGAGCAGCAATTTCTTGGAAGTCTTCAAAACAGACTTGCATTGCTCGCTCTACTATGGAGTCAGAGTTTATAGCTCTTGACTTAGCTGGGCAAGAAGCTGAGTGGCTAAGAAGTTTGTTAGCCGATATACCGTTGTGGGGAAGTTCGACTCCTCCTGTTTCCTTGTTGTGTGATTCACAAGCCGCGATTTGTGTTGCCAAGAGTCAAGTTTACAATCGTAAAAAGAGGCACATTCGCATAAGACATGAATCTGTTAAACACTTAATAAGGAATGAAGTACTCTCATTAGAGTATGTGAAGTCGGAAAGAAACCTAGCAGATCCGCTTACCAAAGGGTTAAGTCGGAAGTTGGTCCTAGAATCGTCGAGGGGGATGGGTTTAAAGGCCATTGGTTGAGGAATTCATGGTGGATACCCAACTTAGTTATCTAAGTTAAATGTGGTCAAACGAAACCATGGAAAGACTCATAGTGTACATTTCTCACTGTCTATCCCTATGACAAATAATGTACATGCCCAGGTTGAGTACTATTACTCTTAATAAATTTATAGCCCAAGTTTTGGGTGGTCTTTGTGAGAAAGACTTGATGAATTTACCGAATCATGGTTGAATACTTTTTCTTAATAAGTTCATAACACAAGTTTGAATGTGTTGTCCTATTAAGAAGGACAAGATGAACTTACCGCCAGAAAACGTTGAGTTTCAAGAAACTCTTAATGAATTCAAAGTTTGAATGATCCTATTTGAGAAGGGCATTTTGAATTCACCGATAATGAGGTTGAATATTTATTCTTAATGATTTATTATCCCAAGATTGGATGGTTCATTTTAAAATGAACTTGAAGAAATCACCATATATATAAGAGGTTGAGCCATTACAAATGGTTCTTAATTATTTCATAGCCCGATTTCAGGGTGGTTTATATCGAGATAAACTTGATGAAATAACCTATGTAAGTGAGAAGGATTAGTCACCTTCTTTGAAAAGCGTTGGGCCATTTTTCTAATACACTTACTAGAATCCTGAGGTAAGATGGCTAAATATACACTTGTGTATATATATCTTACACATCGAGAACTTCGGTGGATGAAGGAGTTAGTCGTGTGTTATGAGTTTACCCCTATCTTAGAAAGTTCAAGACTAGTTTCACTTATCTAAGAGAAGGATCGCTCATCATCACTATGTACTAGTTCAAGATACGTTCACTAGTGCTTAAGCAACTAATTCTGCTATTGCTCGTCTGAGGAGGTCTGTGTTTGAGATACATATGAATTCTTTTGCATTAGTGGGGGAATGTTGGTAATGCTTCAAATATTACTAAAGCTATATCCCACATTGGTTGGGAAAATAGCTAGTGAAGGGTATTTATACCCATGTTTTCTCCCTCCCTTGTTGAGTGGGAAAGAACAAGGGTAGTCCTTGCACGCTGCTGCCGCCGTCCGGCCGGCTCGGGCTTGGAGAAAATTCGTATAGAATTTTCTTAAGAACAAAAGATTTATGTGAAATAATTTTTTCTTCTAATTTATAGGCTTTGAGAAACCGTTCGAATTCAAAATTATTTTTTAATTAAATTCGAATCTGAACGTTTTGATTCAGTTTTTGATCCAGTGCAGTTTATTCGAATATAAACAGTCTGTTCAGTGATGAATTTTGACTATTTTTCAGTCGGATTCAAGTGGTAACAACAACTGTTTATTGCATGGTTAATATGCTGTTATGGAGGCTGTTATTGCAGCTGTTACAACATATTTATATTTACTGTTATACAAGTTTAATTATGTATTTATTTGGATAGTATAATGACAATTATGTCCATAGTAATCAGCCTATAAATAGAAGTGATACATGCAACATTTAAAAAACACACATAGCAAACTGTCTCAAATTCTCTCTGCTTTCCTCCATCGTTCGAGCATCATTCGAGCAGTACCACCGTTGTTCACTCCGGAGTCGAGTGTACGATTCTTGGAGCGTCCATGTTCACCTCGGGGGACATTCTGCCTGTGAAGCGACTACACTATTTGGAGCAGTTTTGTTTCTAAGGCAGTGGCCAACATACCACGACATAGTTCATCATTTTTCATTTATGTTTTTGTTATTATTTCCAGTCAGTGCTAATCAGCCGGTTTTGCAGTCCTATTTTACCAACACCAACGACCGACCAACTGTATCAGATATTATTTTAAACCACATCACCTGCCAATATAATTCATTATTAATCATGTTACCTCACTGTTTTTTCGTATGCATTTAACAAAACATTTCGATATGGAAAATCACATTGTCAAAGGCAGCAACCACATTCCATTTAGGAATCATTCCTCGATGCTCTTAGGCATTCATATATTTAACAAATCATTATATATCATTTTAAAGATCCATAAAAAAACAAGTAAACCAATCTATTCTTTTAAACCAAAACATATAAATCAATACTCATATCAAATCAATATTCAAAAGGCGAAATAGAAAAAACTTACTTCCGAACTTTAGCTAAGATTGATAGGCTTTAACTAAACTCTTAAAGTCATAATTCAAACCTCTTTATAGTATCAAAACACATTTGCACTCACCAACTTGCTTTCGTCTCAATGCCAAAGCTTCGATGCCAACGCATCGATACCTAACCGAAAAACGTCCGGACACTTGTCATTTTCCATTAAAAAATACAAGGGTCATTACCAATATGAACACACTTAGGTACAATTAAATAAAAATACTCCATTTATCCCAGTTATACTCGAAATAAAATAAAAGTGATAGTAGTCGCACCACTGCCCTGTTTTTCACTCTGCTTCAGGGGTCATTTTAATCCCCTCCTTTTTCGCTACTACGAACTCTCCCTTAATCCCCTTTTTTAAACATTAATATTATAACTCCTACAGCCATTACATGGTAGGCATAAAAGCCACAATAACCATATTTGATGACTGGAAATCCCAAAAGCAAGAGGCAGCAGCGCAGTACCCCATTACCGCTCCAATTTGTACCCCTTTTATTTAATACGAGCAATTAATCAAACACTTACGGTGCATCCTCATATTTGATCCAATAACTCAATCAACCATCTACCAAACTCTCCCATCAAGAATCTAAATCTAAATTCAACCAATTATATCCGGAATCAATTTATTAAAATTGTGTTTAGATCATAACTAACCCGCAAAAATAACTCAAAATCCAATTAAAACATTTAGATTTCATATTCCAAATAATGATTTATTGTTTAGCATTTAGAAATTAAATTAATCCATTAAAATTCATTTTAACATCAAAAGACAATGAAATTATAGAAAATCAACACAAATAAATTAAGAAATCATTAGAAAATCAAAGCTTACCCAAATAAATTGAAAATGAAGATTGCTCCTCCAATCTTCCAACGTGAAATTCATTAAACAAGATGAGAGAAATCAAAATCTCTTGTGTGGCTATTGACTAGAAATGGTTTAGAAAGAAAATGAATAGGAATTTGATGAGAAAATTCAAGAAAACTAAAATGGTGATTGGGAGAATCTTGAGAGAAAAAGAGAGATACATTTAGACATATCTTTCTTTCTTGAGAAAATAATAATCGTCGTCAAATTCTAATTAGAAATAGGCAGTGAAATCCTTATTTAATAAATGAGTCAAATAATCTCATAAAACCATCACTTTAGTTCCTTTCACAAAATTGTCATTATTAATATTTTACAACCTTTTGTAAAATAGTCATCATTTAATTAATATTGAAACAACCTAATTAAAATTATTCAAACTCAATTTCATCCTTTATGAAACTCATTAAATATATTTTTCACAAATACTTGTCACAGTAAATTTATCAAAAATCAATTTAATCACCCAAATTATTTTCCGGAATTAATTAATTAGCTAAAGACTAACCCAAAATTTCAACCTGATTCCGACAATTCACCCTAATCTTCTAACATGTTTTTCGGGGTGTTACACTGTCGATGTTGCAGGTCTCACATTCCAATAACTATGAAGAATAAACTCATTTCTAGGCCTCTTTCTAGACGAGTTGACAAAACTAAGTTGAGCATATGTGTTTGGTTGCTTCCCGACTTGAAGAACTAATATTTTGATATAGTAATTGAAAAATAGTTTTGGACTAAATTGAGAAGATTTCAAAAGTGCCTTTAAGTCCAAACAAGTTTGTGGATGTTTATAAATGATTTTGGCAAGGTTTAAAACATTTTTAAGTAACCAAACTAGATTTTTCAAGGTACGCGTTTTGAAACAAAGAGACATGTATCGAAACAGTTTGAAACTGCCAAAACCCGTACCAAAGCAGTGCTTGCCCATTTCGATATGGAGGGTCTTCTTTTTGAAACACCCCTTTGGTGTTTCGATACACCCAACGGTCAAAACCTCCCCAACGGCTTTTTAAATTGCAGCTCAACTATCACACGTTTCGAAACGGGGTTGCTACCATTTTGATACATATCAAGAGTGTTTTGAAACCGCCAGAGGCATTTCGAAACGACTTGCTGCGTTAGAATTCAACAGCTAGTTCTGAAGAAGGTCGTTTCGATACGGGGTCGATTGTTTCGAAACGGATGTCTATAGAACAACATTTATGGTGGGAAATAAAGTCTCCAGCGGCTCTAAATTATCCCTAACGGCTAGTAACAACCACAAACTTGAAGAAGGTTAGAGACAACATCCAAGCAATATCGTCAAGAGAATTAGAGTCTAAATATTTATTTTACTACTCTCTTGTACATAGTTTTTAAAGAGTGAGCTTTAATGTAAATCCTTGTACCTTTGTGAGCCTAAATTTGTGTAAACACCCACCTTGTGAGGTATTAAGTTTACCAAAAAATCCATTGTAAAAGGAGAGGTTCTAGTTTAGCCTTGAGAAAAACTAGAGTTGGTTCTATCTTAGCCAAGTCCAAAAGATAGGGTTGTAACGGTTTTCTCCTAAACCGAGAAAAGGGGACGAACTCATAGTTGAGTGAATTGGGAAATCATTAGTGGTGTGCTAAGGTAGTGGATGTAGGTGCTTGTTAGAAGGCCGTACCACTCTAAAATCATTGTGTCACTTGTCTACCTTTATTTCGATTTTAGCCAATTCAACCACCAAACATTTACAACCCTCCTTGATGGTTTCAGTGTTTGATTCGAGCGTGTTACAAACTCAACACGACTTGACTAGCATTTTGAAGTTCCTCCTATTTCAACAGTGCAACTATCCTCTCAGAAGTATTAGCTCGACCAGCTAGCTCGCTGAACACCTTATCATGATGTGTAACAACTTCTCTCTGAAGCGGTAGACGAAGCCCATTCAAAAACCAAACAAACTTATCTTTCTAAGTCGCAACTAACCTCGGAACATATTTGGCCAACCTCCAAAATTTTATCTCATAGTCATTCACTGACATGTCATTCACTTTAAATGCATGCATAAGTTGAAAACATTTTGAAAATAATTGGTGTGAGCCTCACAGTCCGAGGGTTGAACTGGGCTCTAATACCACTAAAAGTAACTCCCTAAACTCGACCTAGAAGAAATGGGTCGAATCTAGGAAGTCGCTATTAAAACTTTCCCCTCAAGCAACACATTTTAGAATTAAATAATTTTGATTCAATTAAGTAACGTTAAAATAATACTTCTTACAAAAATATTCTGAAAGTTGCATAAAATTTCTGAAAAATAACTGCCAAAAATAATCTCAGAAGTTTATGAGTCCAAATGTCCGAATTACATAAATGTCCGATAAATAATAGTCTGAAATAATTTAAAAGAGTTCATACTGAATAATAATAATGTCTAAACAAAAGTGAGATGCTCCAACTATTGAGTCCCCTAAGAGAGTCTAAGTATCTGAAAGAGAAACTAAGGGGGGTGTAAGCTAAAGAGCTTAGTTTGTCTCTAAAGTGAAAACAAATACAAATACAAAACCAAAACAATATTTTATTTTTTGATAAAGTCTTTTGAAAACACTTTCAATTCGATAAATCTGAATCATAATGATATAATATTTGATGCATGATTCAATACCGAACTATCTTATATCCTACAGAGTGGAGGTTGCCCTCGCTAGAGTGCAGGTTTTCCTCGCCAGAGTGGAGGTTTCCCTCACTTTTTCCAAACATATTTCTGATCCCATGACTCGTGATATGATTTGAAAATCATAAATTCGAACTCTTACAAGTGTCTCATTTTTTGAAAATCTAGTGCTTGATTTAAAAAACAATTTAGTATGCCATGCATGATGTTTTCGAAACCATTGTCAAATCACAATCAACCAAATAATAAATCAAGCAAGTATAGAATATCATTGCACAAATATATAGCAAAAAAAGAAACACACCTTAGGCACTAATGTCGTGGGCGCGTCTCACGCCCAAGTTTAGCTGAATCAAAACATACGAGGTAAAAACTCTATATTACTATCATTGAGCCACCAACTATATACATAAAACTAAACTGAAGGCATACTCACATGAAGACCTTGAGAGATGTGAATGATCGGTCAAAAAAACTGGAGGTAACTCGTCGGCCTCAGACACGTAATCACTTGAACACAAGAATATTCTAAATCATATTCCAAAATTCATAACTATTTAGATACTAAGTACAAAATAATTGTAAATAGAAAAATGGGCTTTCGAGTTTGAATTTGACAAAACAGACAGCATATACAGACTTGGGACGTCTAAAAATGTCAGGATGAAAGTTGTCTGAAAAAGTCAACTTTTAGTCAATGGTCAAAGTCAACTCCGACAGAAAGTCAAAGTCAACGTTGAATTGACTGGTCAAAGGTCAACATTTCGTTTCGGGTCAACGGATCTGGTCAAAGATCAAATTCGGTTCGGGTCAGTTTAGTCTGGTTCATTTGGCGGTTTGATTTTGCACTCTAGTGCGGTTCGGTTTTCACAATTTTAGATCCAATTCAAATAACATAACCTCGATTTGGGTCACAACACAATAAATTGGGTCGTCTCTCTTGGTGTAAGGGTTAGCCCAACAAAACTTCATGGCAAGGTGTGTCTCATGGGTTAGGTTCAACCCAACTACACACACAAGCCCAACTTTCTTGTCCATTCACCTCAAATCCGAAATTACGGTTCTTAACTCTAATTGATTACGGCGACTGAGCATGCCAAACGGTAGAGGTGGCGGCACAGATCGGCAAAGATGACGGCGCAATAACATGGCATCAACAGTATAACACGAACAAAATCCGAATCAAATCACAACTCATAACTCGAAAACACCGATTTAAAGCCAAAAATCATGGATTCAAGACTTACCTAAACAAAACGATAGTGGAGACGATGGCGGAGCACGACGGTGAGGGTGAAAACCAAAACAATTTCCTCAAGTTCTGATGAATGTGAGAGATGCAGAAGATTCGAACGATTTCTCACTATCCTCTCACAAATGGTGACCGACAATGTAACACCCCCTTTCCGGTCTGGTCGAGAACCGGATCGAAAGATACCACCGAAGAACAGTATGGTGATCGGTGCAATAAAATCCAACTTTTAATCTACACTTGAGCAATATTATGCAATAATACATTACCAATATGCATCTTAGTCCAATTAATCAATTATGAAACAATAGTTATTCATTTAGGACCAATTCTTAACTATTACAAGTTTTAGGGACTAAATTGTGAATCTGACAAATTAGAGATCCTTCGATGCAAATGGTCAGGGACCAAAATGCATAAATTTAGAACTTACAAGATTCCAATAACTGAAAATAACTAACTCGTATTGATACACTTGGGTCTGTATCGATACGTGGGAAGACAATAGCAAAATATGGGAAGAGCTTATCGATACGCTTCCCCACGTATCGGTACGACCTTCAAACTTGGCTTGGGCGTATCGATACGCGAGCAATTCGTACCGATACCCATGTACCGAAAAGCTTGAAGTTTGCTTTAATGTATCAATACACTTCCACGTGTATCGATACGCATACCAGATATTTACTTTCAACAGCCACATAAACACATTTGACAAAGCCTAAACATGTTCTAATCATCCATACAAGTACAATCAACATTGCAAACCATTATGCATCAAACATCATCCATATCATAAGCTTTAACCACAACAAATCAAAGTGAAACTTTAGCTACTCAAGCATGCCTTTAAACACAAGTCATCACATAGCTAAAAACACCATAAGAGAAAATATAAACCATAAAGAGGCCACATACAAAACCAAATATGCAAACCATCATATCTCAGATGAGAAATACGAAGATTAATCTTCCAAACCAAGGTTCTAATCCCCCTATTGCCAAAATCTACTTATTAAAATTCTCCAAAGTTCATACTTGAGTTCGAGTGACAGCTTAGGTGCCTTCACTTGCTACTCCTCGGCCCTCAAACTTAGTTATCTGCATTGTTGGAAAAAGGAGAGCGTAAGCACAATTTCTTAGTGAGGGTAAGCTCAAGAACACACCAACAAGCAATTTTTAAAACACAAGTTTAAACCATATCATGCTCAATCCTAATTCATGCTTTCAAAACCAAAGAAAACCATACTTTAACCATGTTCCACATGCATCACTAACCACATGCATTGCTCCCAATGCAAAACCACATTAAGCCTCACTTGCTCAATGCACATACATAGAATCATCCTATGCAACATCTCAACTTCATGCATCTCATGCACAATACACCATTATGCATTCATTAAAAACATAATACATGGGTAACATCAATAACACATATATTGGCATATAGCATCCGACATAGACTCACCCCTATCCGTTATGATAGACTCACCTCTATCACTTTCATACACAATATCGGATACACAGTCTCACATAGGCTCACCCATAAACTCATTGATGGCTCACCCCATCTTAATGGCTACGAATGTAATTAGGCTCACCCCTAACCCATAGTGATAGGCTCACCTCTATCACCCGCAATAGGCTCACCCCATATTACGTCACGTAGCTAGACACACGTACGATTTATAGATTATAGTGCACTCACATCCTATTGGTCGACCAACGTATCCGAATATTAAAATAGATCAAACCTTTGTCATTATATTCTTAAAAACCCTGTTAACTCACTGCTTTTAATGCGTCACCAAAAATCATCACCTATCCCAAATTAAACATGCCTTTAAATAGCAAAATCCATTTCATACGAGATCATGAGATTAGCTAAGCCTTTCAAGCCAAACCTTTTCATGGGATAAACACAAGCAAAACCATGCTTGAAACCATGCATAACAGTGAGTAACAATTATCATCAAAACATGAGCGTGATATACCATGGAGTCCATTTCAAAACTGAAAATCGAGAGAACGAGAAATCATACTTACTTCCGAGATTAGCTAAGCCTTTAAAGCTTATACTAACCTCCCAATATATCGTATCCAAGCTTACAAAGCTTTAAAAACATGTCCACAAACCGAATACGCGAAAGCTTGCTCGCCGACACAAAAATCACTCTTCCGGAGCCTCCAAAAACGTCTCGTTTGCTTCTAGATCAAGATCCCCTGTTTTCATATTATCAAAACAGAGATCCAAATGCATAAAATGCATTTCAACACCAGCAACTAATTTCAAACTCGTTTCTCACCCACACCACACTAAAATACCCATCCGAAAGAACCGAAAACTCAATCGATTGCTTCCTAAACTATGCCCAGCCAACATACATCACTTTCAATCATTTATAAACATCAAATTAAATCTAAAAACAACCTAAACTCATCCTTATACCTCCAGCAACACAACTTCATCGCTTCACCTCAAAAACTCAACTAAAACTATCATAAAACTCAAGGATCTCAAGGATTTCGGGATCTATATCACTAAAACACTTTCTCAACAACATAATCATCTCAAAACTCAATTAGAAATCATCTAAAACAGAGCTCATCAAAACAAATCCGAAAACCAAAAATTAAATCACAATTTTGCAAGATTTTGATCTTAAACCATAACTATTATCAAAACTCAGTTAAAAACATCAATTGAGAGTCAATAATCTTGGGAATTTCAATAAAGAACCTTGGTTAGAGTTTGAGAACGAGATTTACCTCTATTCCTTACTTTCCTCAATGGATGGCAAGTTTTTGCTTCACAAATCTTGGAGAAATTGAAAAGGTTTCTTTGAAATGAAAGAGAAATCAAGAAGAGAAAGTTTGGGAGAAAAGAATTCTGGAGAAAATGATTTAGAAGTGTTTGGCTGAAAATGAGAAGAGAAAAGTAGTTACGTAACTAAAATCTCCCAAATTAACTATTTAAATAATAAAATAAAACCCTTTTTAATCCAATTAATTAAAAATCATTTTAAACACATGTCATTATAATGAAAGGTTTAATTGCCATAAAGCTCCCTAAAGATTCGAAGACTTTGACTCTCCCTTTTGAAAATTGCATTTTTCACAGTTTTGAAACTTTACATTTTGGTCACTACCCAAAATGTACTACTCCCAAAACTATTTTTGTAAAATTGATTTGACAAACCTCTTAAATATAATTTTAGAGGATTTTAGCAATTTTCCCAAATTTTTAGCCTATCCCGATCCTTGATTTCCCTAAATCTCCTAACGCGATTCGAACCGTTTCCGACCGGTCCGATCTGATGTCTAAAACATCTAGCCCCAAAACCAGGGTGTTACACAATTCATATCGAGGATTACACCAAAACCATAAAAGGCCAACTCCATCAAATCCACAAGGAAGACATGACCCTGAACAGACAAGGGACACCTCCGATACAACTTTCTAGTGACTACAGTCTCACCAAAAGAATTGGTCACTGGCATTCCTACTTCTAGCAACTCAGCAGGTATATCAAGAAAATGCGCATGCTTACTCAAGATATAAAAATGTGTGGATCTAGAATCAATCAAAGCCAACAAATATAAAGAGTGAGAACAAAGGTACATGTGATGACATCAGTATCGTTGCGCTCCTCGCGCTGAGCATAAACCCTCGCAGGACTGCCTCCCTCAGGCAGAACTGCTACAATATGAACAATGCCATGATGTCCCTCATCTCTTCTTTGGAAATTCCCTCGTCCGCGCCCACGGCCTCTCTGACGTGCAACCACCACCAGTGCACGTCCTTGACCTCCACCAGCCAACAGAGGACACTCACGCCTCATATGGTCTGCTGAACCACAGTTCCAACAAGAATTCTTTGTTAACACAACATGAGCCTGAACCTCTCTAGCTACACATGGACAATCTCATCTCAGATGTCCCTCGATCCACAAGTCCAACACATGTGTTGTTCAGTCCTCACTCGACCTCCCTAAGCCTGACCACCTCATCCTGGAACACCTCGCCTCACACCAGGCTGATGTCTCCTATCACGACCTATTTTATTTCGTCCACCTCTGGAACTATACTCAGCTGCTCTCTTCCCAGAGCTAGAGCCAACGCCACATGATGATAACCCCAAGTTCTGCTCAATGTCCTTAGCACGACATACGAGCACATCAAAATCCGTATAATCCATAGCCAACATATACGTCTTGACGTCCTGCACCAGCCCGTAGCGGAAGCGATCACAACGATGCCTCTCACTCGGCATCAACTCAGGGGCGTACTAGCTCAGATGTACAAACTGGACCTCGTACTCAGCCACAGAAAGGTTTCCCTGAACCAGCGACATAAATTCGCATTTCTTCTCATCCAAGTATCTCACACCAAGATACTTTCTCTTAGAAGTGCCTCGGAACAACTCCCAATTGACCTCATTGGGTTCTACACCAGCGGTGATTGTCGTCCACCAACTATATACATCACCTTGGAGCAAAGAAACAACGCATCCCAGCTTGCACACCTCTTTACAACCCATCTGATCCATAATACAGATCGTGCTAGACAACCATGCTTCCAACACCTCAGAAGACATACCATAGACTCAACAACTCCTAAACTCATCAGCCTTTCCAAAGGCAAACCCGACTGAACAACTGTAGGGGCCTAAACATGCGCTCTGACTACCACAGCCTGAAACGCTCCGGTGATCGCCTCAACCAGTGGCACTAGATCACCCAATCCTGGACCAGCTTGTCCTTGTTGCTCTTGCTCCTCACCTTCAGGTGGTGGCGGAGGAGGTAAGTTTCCACCAGGAGGAACATCAGCCCCTGGGTTACCCTGGTCACCTTGCTCAGTCGCAGGTACTATCGTGTTCGACCTAAGCTCTCTCCTTGGACCCATAGTGCTATTTTACCAAGGCATAACAACAAAACAAAACAAATCATGATTTAGGCCACCCTCAAACAAGGATACAAGTTCATAAAAGCATTTAACTAGTGTAATAAGGCAATGGGTACCCCGATTTCCCTCAAGCATAACATAACATATCATACACATTATGCTTTACTTCATCCCAAAATCAGCACATACTCATATCATATAATCATCATTCAATCACGTCTAGCTCACACATGATTCACAGCAATCAAGCATGGCATAAGCTACAACATACATCAAAAACATGCTTTTTCCAAACAACATACATCAAAACATGCCAAGTTCACTTACCATCATTCCCAATTCTTTCGTAGCCTAGCTCTGATACCAACAAATGTAACCCCCTTAGCCCGGCCTAGACGCTCGACCCGAACTAAGAAGATTACACGGGAAAAACTGAAGTTAACTCGTAAAAGTTAACCTCGATTAACGACCCTTCTTTTTTTCTTTTAACTTTCTCTAGATGCATATTATTATCCTATGTGTTCAACAAAGCCCTTAGAAGGAAATGACACAGCGATCAGAGTTCATTTAGGGGGTTCAATTTGCATATTTTGACTTGTAGGGACCAAAATGTAATTTATAGAAAATACAAGAACTTTTTCAATTTTTGAAATAACCAATCCACAATTAGTCATGTAACATGGCAGCATATCAAATTTCATCCCAAACATACCATCCAAACTTAACTAATTGAGCAAACAATATTCAAGGACCAAAATGCATAAATTCAGAACTTAAAAGATTCCATTAACTGAAAAATAACTAACACGTATCGATACACTTCTCTCCGTATTGATACGCGAATCGACAATAGCAACATTTGGTAAGAGGGTATCGATACGCCCAAGCCTATATCAAAACAACCTTCAAACATATGCCTAGGCGTATCGATACACGAGAAAATCGTATCGGTACACCTAAGCTGAAAAGCTTGGTTTTGGCCTTAGTGTATCGATACGCGTCCCCGAGTATCGATACGCATACAAGAATTGCATTTCCAAAAGTCGTTTTAACTCATTTAATCACATCTAAACATGCTTAAATCATGCATACAAACTATAATCATTCTACTAAACATGTAAGTATCATCAAACAATATAACATACTCGTCAAACACATCAAACCATAGTGAAACATAAGCTACTCTAGCATGCTTAAGGAAACTAACCATATCATAGACAAAACGCTAAAAGCAATACCGTAAACCAATTAGAAGTCTTTTACAATCCAAAATCAGAAACCAAAACATGCTTAAGGTGTTAAACGTCACCAACAAAACAATGAGTAGAAATCCCACGTGTTGCCTCTTATTACACTAAAATAAACCACATACATTGCTTAGATCAAAATGCTTGGATTCTACTTGCTCTTGGACTGCCTTGAATGCTCAATTCTCTGCATTGATGAAACAAATGAGCGTAAGCATAAAGCTTAGTGAGGATCGCTAGACCAGACATTCATCAATGCATTTATAAGATCAACATATCATCATTTGAAAACACATGTATTCCTTTAAAACATGCCCTTCAAGGGATCAACGCACTTTTAAAACCACATGCTTATTGCATCATTATAAACAATAGCAAAATCGTTTGCTCATGCTTAAACCAAGCATCACATGCATTCTAGCATAATTCACAAGCATCTCATGCTTAATCTTTAATCATCAACATTATATTCGCTCGCAAGTGATTAATCTCAAACCATATCAAAACCAACACAATTGACACAATCGGATACGTCAATTACAAGCGTTGTCCCACACGCTTCATACATACTACCGGACTACACAAGGTGGATACATGGCACAATCATAACCCCTCAACACCCGTGATGGAGATTAATGGCACAATCACAACCACTCGACATCACTAATCAGTAGTTGTATAATTCCACTAACAAGAGTACATGACACATACTACAAGACTCACACACGGGATTAAACCATCCTCTGTTGTGATCTTAGCCTCAATCGTTAGGTACTTGGATGGAGATTACAGTGCACATATCTCATAAATCTAAGGCGACTTTATTCACAGTGCACCCAATCCTATAGCCGGCTAACTATATCCGATTTAAGTAACCAAAAACCATTTTCATCACTTGCCAATATAATCATTCAACATCATTATTTCACTCTTTTACAAGCATAACTCACAATGTCATTTTCACAAGCATAAACATGCTAAAACTAAAATGCATATATCTCATAAATCCAAGGATCACCTGCCAAGTGCATCCTTAACAAAATGGCATTAAAAACCAACATCAACAATGCTTAAAACAAGCTTTAAAACAGTAATCAAAACCATATTCAACTCAAGTGCATTTCCAACAAAAACATAGCACATTCCGAGAGAGACTTTCGAATCACTTACTCTTGAGCTTAGCTAAGTGTTTCAAACTTACACTAAGCTCCCAAGACCTCGCTCAAAGCGTTACAAAACTGGAAAATCCATTTCCACTCACCGATACACGAAACCTCGCTCGCCAACGCAAATATCACCCCTCTGAAGCCTCCAAAAACGCTTCATTCGTTATCGGATCAAGATCCCCTATTTTCACATCATCAAAACAGAGATCCAAATGCATTAAAATGCATTTCAACACCAACAACCAAACACAAACTCGTTGCTCACCAAAACTATACCAATTTACCCATCCGAAACAACCGAAAACTCAATTGATTCCTTCCTAAACCATGCCCAGCCAACATACATCACTTTCAACCACTATAAAACATCAAAAACATCTAAAGACAACCTAAATCCTCCTTTATACCTCCATCAAGCATAACATCAACATCACACCTCAAAAACCCAACTAAAACCATCAAGAAACTCAAGGATCTCAAGGATTTCGGGATCTATACTATCAAAACCCTTCTTCAACATAATAATCAACTCAAAACTCGATTAAAACCAATCCAAAACAGAGCTTCTTAATGGTCATCCGAAAATCAAGATTTAAAACACAATTTTGCAAGATTTTGATCTCAAATCAAAACAATACTAAAAACTCAGCCAAAACAACATTTGTAACCCCCTTAACCCGACCTAGACGGTTGACCCGAATTAAGAAAGTCACACGGGGAAAACCAAAGTCAACCCGAAAGTCAACCTTGATTAACGACCCTTTTTTTTTCTTTTTAATCTTATCTAGATGCACATTAACCCTAATTGTGATCACACAAACAACATACTCAAAGATCACAAACATCAGAGATCAAACAGGGACCCAATTGAACAAATTACAACTTTAGGGACCAAATTGTAATTTCTGATAAAATAAAGGACTTAACCCAAATTAATCTCACCAACTTGAAATTAGTCAGGTTTCATGCTTCTCTGTGAAATTTCAGCTCAAAAGGACTTCTCAAACTCATACAATTGAACAAACAAGATTCAGGACCAAAATGCAAACATTTCAAAACATATAACTGCCCATGTCAGCCCCCAACGGTCGACCGTTCCGTAACAGGTTGACCCTGTTCCGAAACACGGGCCGTTCCGATACCAGTTCCGCAACGGGGGTCTGGCAGAGGCCAAACCGTTTCGAAACGGTGCACCCCGTTTCGGACCCCTGGGTTCATTCCAGGCACCCGTTCCGAAACGGTGCTCACTGTTCCGAAACGCCTGCTCAGATTTCAGCAAACTAGCATACCAAAACATGCAATTGATCACCCAAACATGCTCCAAATGCTACCAAACTTTACCAGCATGCAATTCAACATATATAGGACATATTTGCATCATCAATTCATCAAAACAACATCACAAGCAAAAAGCCCCAATTCTATAGGCATGCTTCCTACACAAGCTAGCTATTCAAGCATTAACTTCAGAAACAAGCATATAAGGTTCCAATCCAAAAACCAGCATTCAAATCAACATTCAACATACTTAGGGAGTTCCAAACACCTCCCAAAACATACACATCGGTCCCCCATTGCCAAATCGTCCAAAAGCTAAAATGTTTAACAAAAACCTTCCATACATTGAGCTCTACTTGTACTTGAACTCTTGCCCTTCTTGCTGCCCTTCAAGATACTCTATTGCTCTGCATTATTGAATTAAGAAAACGAGAGAGCGTAAGCAAAAGCTTAGTTAGGAGTGCTCTTTAAAAACCATTCAATAATGCAATTTAAAACATTTACAAAACATGCTTATAATCAACCTTTACACATGCTCAAAAGCATACTTTAAAACAAGCAATCTCATGCTTCAACATATCATTAAAACAAGCATCTCATGCTTCAACATAATCATTAAAACAAGCATCTCATGCTTCACAATATTCTCAACATGTCATATTGGCTCAAGTGATACATTTCATTTATTAAAACAAGTTCAACAACTTTCCCAATGACTTTTAAACACCTTGGCCCCAAGGACTTTTAAACACCTTGGCCATGGACTTTTAAACACCATAAATAAGGACCACACAAGGACTTTTAACCACCTTTGTGTCCAATGCTTGAATCACCCCAAGGAGTTTTAAACACCTTGGCCCCAAGGACTTTTAAACACCTTGGCCCCATGGACTTTTAAACACCATGGAAAGGATCACCTAAGGACTTTTAACCACCTTAGTGTCCGCAACAAGAACCATCCAAGGACTTTTAACCACCTTGATGTTCTTAAGTAACAAGGCTCACTCAAGGACTTTTAACCACCTTAGTGACCTTCACTTTTTCAAAACATCACTTGCCAATATACATCTTTTACAACATATAATCCACTGTTTTAAAGCATTATACCAAGCCATTTTCATCATGCAATTCAAAGCATCAAATCACATTATTTCAATGTATAAAATCAAGGAACTCCTACCTAAAGTTACCTTCAACACATGGCTTAAAACGTTAGCAAATACCATGTTAAAACATGCTTTCAAAACAGTAATTAAAACATGCAAATCATCATCTTGCATTACATCAAAATCATGGCCACCACTAGAGAGAAAATCCGAAAACTTACACTTGAGCTTAGTAAAGTTGTTTAGACTTAGACTAAGCCCCCAAAACCTTGGTTTCAAAGCCGAAAACCATTTTCACTCACCGATTTCCACTTTGCTTCAAGCCAAAGCACCAAATCAAGCCTCCGGATCAACGACTCTTGGATCCAAGGATGCCTCCCCTGTTTCAACACATTAAAGCAGAGGATTAATGCATCATCATGCATTAATTGCTTCAATGAAAGCACCTAA
This sequence comes from Hibiscus tridactylites, assembly GCA_958450335.1. Classification (NCBI taxonomy): domain Eukaryota; kingdom Viridiplantae; phylum Streptophyta; class Magnoliopsida; order Malvales; family Malvaceae; genus Hibiscus; species Hibiscus tridactylites. The sequence goes on from OY288282.1 coordinate 20,960,898, forward strand.
ACTCGCTGCTCTCATCCAACCTCCATTTTCGGCCACCAAACACAACCGAAAATGCATCCAAACCACTTCTAAACAAAGCCCATCCATAAACCAGCAAAACCTCACTTCCATAAACATCATTAAACATCTAAAAACAATCTATTAACATCCTTATACCTCCAGCAACAACAGATCCACAAGATCACCACAAAAACTACCTTGAAACACAAGCTAAACTTAGGAAACTCAACCTATCGGGATTGCATCAATCAAAACTCAATTCCTTATCAATTTAGAGATCATTTAACATCAAAAACACCTCTCAAATCACAGATTACTCAGATCTAACGAAAATCATCAAAAATCATCAAGATCTTGCATAATAAGCCAAGATCCATAAAGCAACTTAAAAGCCTTTAATTAAACATCAATTTAGGATTGAAAACTTAGGAATTTCAGTAAAGAACTTGAAGTTCAGAGGAGAAGGACGTTCTTACCTCCAAACTTGAGTTTCTCCTCTTTTTGGAATGAAAATCCTTGATGAAACTTGTAGCAATTGAAGAGGTTTTGAAGATACAATGATTAGGAATCAAATGAGAGTTGAAAGGAGGAATTTAGGTGAGAAAATCAGAATCAAATCTCTGGAAATGGAGTGTTTGGGTTGAGAGAAAATGAGAGAAAGAAAATAGAGAGTTAGTTATGAAAATGGCTAAAATGAGATTTCCCTCCCTTTTGATATCTTTAAAATCAGAATTATAACTCAAAATATCTTAGAAAAATCTGGAGAAACTCCCTTTGGGTAAATAGCTCCTTAAAGATTCAAAGTTTCAACCCTTTATAAAACAGCCACCAAACTTGCGAAAATTACATTTTGGTCACTAGCCAAAATGTCACCCTTCCAAAACTCATTTTCCAAAATTGATTTCACAGTTCACTTAATTATATTAAAAGATGATTTTAGAACATTTTTCCATATTTTTAATGCAACCCGAACTAGGCTTTCCTAATTTAACCTCTTACGATTCGAACAGCACTTTGACCGACCGGTCAACGCCCAAGACTTCCAAGCCCAAAACCGGGGCGTTACAACTCTCCCCCCCTTAAGAAATTTCGTCCTCGAAATTTACTTGAAGGAAAGAGATAAGGAAACTGCTTCAGCATGTCTTCCTTCCGCTCCCACGTGGCTTCCTCAACACCGCGATGCTTCCACAGCACCTTCACCAACTCAATGGTCTTGCCATGAAGAACCTTGCTATCTGAATCCAGAACCTTCACCGGTTCCTCATCATAGGTCAAATCCGGATTCAAAACCACTTCCTCCACAGGCATCACATGCGAAGGATCAGATCTATACTTCCGGAGCATAGAAACATGGAACACATCATGAATCTTCTCCAGCTCCTGAGGTAACCTCAACCGATACGCAACAGGACCCACACGCTCAACAACCTATCTCCTTACGCTTCAAATCCGCGTAAGATTTCTGCCGATCAGAAGCAGCCTTCAACCGCTCACAAATGAGCTTCACCTTCTCGGTGGTCCCTTTCAACAAAGCCGGCATCGAAACCAACTTTTGACCAGATTCACCCCAACAAAGAGGAGTCCTACACTTCCTCCCATACAGAGCCTCATAAGGTGCCATCTGTATACTCGCCTGATAACTATTGTTATAAGCGAACTCAACCAAAGGCAGATGCTTCTCCCAAGAACCTTGGAACTCAATCACGCAGCATCTCAACATATCCTCCAAAATCTGAATAACTCGCTCAGACTGACCATCCGACTGAGGATGATAGGATGTACTGAAATGCAACCTTGTACCCAGAGCTTGATGCAAACACTGCCAGAAACGCGATGTGAACCTCGGATCCCTATCCGACACAATCGACTTAGGCACACCATGCAGCCTCACAATCTCAGCAATGTACAGCTCTGCCAGCTTGTCCAAAGAGAACGTAGTATGCACAGGCAAGAAATGCGCACACTTCGTTAGGCGATCCACAATCACCCAAACAGAATTCTTCTTCGATGGGGACAAAGGTAAACCAGATACGAAATCCATGGTAACCCTCTCCCACTTCCATTCAGGGATTTTCAACGGTTGCAACAAACCAGAAGGAACCTGATGTTCAGCCTTAACTCGCTGACACACCAAACACTTGCTCACAAACTCTGCAACATCCTTCTTCAAACCCACCCAATAGTACTCATCACGAAGATCACGATACATCTTAGTACTACCAGGGTGCATAGCAAAAGGACTACTATGACCTTCAGTCAGAATAGCACGCCTCAACTCAACATCATCAGGCACTACTATTCGACTCCCAAAACACAACACTCCATCCTCATTAAAACAGAAATCCGAAGGTCTACCCTCCGCGATATCCTGAACATGAGACACCAAGGAATCATCCAGCAACTGCTTATCCTTGATCAACTAAACCAACGATGGTTTCACTTGCAACTCAGCAACAAGACCACCATCTCGCGATATACTCAAGCTAGCAAACATAGCTCTCAGCTCAACAGCTACCTTCCTACTCAAGGCGTCCGCAACAACATTAGCCTTTCCAGGATGATACTCTATTGTCAGATCATAATCCTTGAGCAACTCCAACCAACGCTGTTGCCTAAGATTCAACTCCTTCTGAGACATCAGATACCTCAAACTCTTGTGATCCGTGTACACAGTACACTTCTCACCATACAGATAATGCCTCCAGATCTTCAGAGCAAAAACCACTGCAGCCAGCTCAATATCATGCGTAGGATAATTGCGCTCATGCACCTTCAACTGCCGCGACGCATAAGCCACAACCTTACCCTCTTGCATCAGCACACACCCCAAACCAACATAGGATGCATCACTGTAGACCACAAACTCTTTCCCTGATTCAGGCTGAATCAAGATAGGAGCTTGCGTCAAAGCCACCTTCAGCTTCTCAAAAGCCTGCTGTCTCGCCTCCGTCCACTCATACTTAACATCCTTCTGCAACAACTTCGTCAAAGGAGCAGCAATCTTGGAAAAACCATCCACAACCCTCCGGTAGTATCCTGCCAAACCAAGGAAACTACGAACCTCCTGAACAGACTTAGGAACTTTCCAGTTCATCACCGCTTCAATCTTCTGAGGATCAACACGAATCCCCTCAGCTGAGACCACATGCCCAAGAAACACAACCTCCCTAAGCCAGAACTCACACTTGCTCAGCTTAGCATAAAGCTGATTCTCCAACAAAGCTTGCAGCACAATCCTCAAATGCTCTTCGTGCTCTTCCTCAGTACGCGAGTACACAAGGATATCATCAATGAACACCACAACGAACTTGTCCAGGTATTCATGAAACACACGATTCATCATGTCCATGAAAGCATCAAGAGCATTTGTCAAACCAAACGGCATCACAAGGAACTCATAATGCCCATACCTTGTCCTGAAAGCTGTCTTAGGCACATCCACATCCTTCACCTTCAACTGATAATACCCTGACCTCAAGTCAATCTTAGAGAACACAACAGCTCCCCGAAATTGATCAAAGAGATCATCAATCCTCGGAAAAGGATATCGATTCTTGATAGTCAACTTGTTCAGCTGACGGTAATCAATGCACATCCTCATAGTGCCATCCTTCTTCTTCACAAACAAAACCGGCGCTCCCCAAGGCGACACACTCGGCCGGATGAAACCACGATCAAGCAGCTCCTGCAACTGCGTCTTCAGCTCCTTCAGCTCCTTAGGTGCCATTCTATAGGGAGTAATGGACACAGGAGTTGTATTCTCATACAGCTCAATTCCAAACTCCACCTCGCGATTAGGAGGTAAACCAGGCAACTCCTCAGGAAAAACACCAGGAAACTCTTTCACCACCCTGATATCCTGCACCCTCAACTCCTTAGAACAAGGATTCATCACAAAAGCCAGATAAGCTTCACAGCCCTGCCTCAGCATCCTACTCGCCTCCAAGGTAGAGACAACATTGGCAAGAAACTTCACATTCTCACCAACCACCACCACTTCATAATCATCCGCAAGCTTAAGCGAAACCCGCTTATTCTCACAATCCACAACAGCACGATGCTCAGCAAGCCAATCCATACCAAGGATCACATCAAAACCATAAAAGGGCAACTCCATAAGATCAACATGAAAGACATGCTCTTGAACAACCAAAAGACACCTCCTATAAAGCTTACGAGTCACAACAGTTTAACCAAAAGAACTAGTGACTCGAACACCAACATCCAAAGACTCAACAGGCAAACCAAGCAATTCAGCATGCTCACGCAAAATGTATGAATGCGTAGATCCAGAATCAATCAAAGAAAGCAATGACAAGGATTGCAAAGTAAAGGTACCTGCAATCACATCAGCATCATTCCTTCCCTCGCGCTGAGCATACACCCTCGCCTGGCCTCCACCCTCCGGCTGAATAGCCACCACATGGGCTACTCTACGACCACCTTCCTCTCGCCTCTGAAAATTACCACGGCCGCGCCCACGACCTCTCTGCGGTGCTGCAACAACAGGAGCACGCTCTTGACCACCAGCCATTCTCGGACAATCTCGCCTCAAGTGGTCAGCAGAACCACAATTCCAGCACTCATAACCAGCTGCCGCAACAGGAGCTTGCACCTCCCTCCCAGCACGAGGACAGTCACGCTTCAAGTGACCACGCGAACCGCAGATCCAACAAGCACTAGGGTCAGCTCTAGCATTACCACCCTTAGCAGGTGCACCTCCACCTCTCTTAGCTGAGGACTGAAACCTCTGATCACGTCCCCTCTTGTTCCGTCCACCTCCGGAACTATACTCAGCAGCTCTCTTCCCAGAACTCACTCCAGCACCTTTCGCAGACAAACTCAGATTCATCTCAATGTCCTTTGCTCGGCCCACTAACACATCAAAATCATCATACTCAGTGGCCAGCACGTACATCTTTACTTCTGTTATGAGACCATAACGAAACCTCTCGCACCTCTCCCGCTAATCAGGAATCAGCTCTGGTGCATACTGACTGAGTCGCACAAACTGCACCTCATACTCAGCCACACTCATGCTCCCTTGGGCCAGAGTCATGAATTCACGCTTTTTCTCATCCAGATATCTCACTCCCAGATATCTCCTCTTGAACGCATTCTGAAAGAATGTCCAAGTGATGTCAGCTTCAGCCATTCCAGAGATTGTGGTCGTCCACCACGTATAAGCATCACTCTGCAGCAAAGACACAACACATCCCAACTTTTGCACATCAGTGCAGCTCATTTGTCCCAAGATACGCTTGGTACTCTCAAGCCAAGCTTCCGACCTCTCAGCTGACATACCCCTAAACTCAGTCCCACCAAGACTGCGCAGACGCTCTAAGGGTAGTCTCACACCAGCATCTCCCCGATGCCCAGCTCCTTGAGCTCCAGCTACTGCTGCTCGAAAAGCACCCGCAATAGCTTGTACCAGCATTGACATATCAGGCATAACTTGCCCCTGACCAACCTCAGGTCCTGGAGCTCTAGCACCAGCTGCTTCAGCTCCAGCTCTCCCTCCCTCAGCACCACCACCACCAGGCGGAGGAGGAGGTAACACAGCACTACCCGTATTCTCTTCATTCACATTCCCCTCCGGGGTCGTAGCTCTCACGCTACTCCTTAACTCTCTACGTGGTGCCATACTTTTACCATGCAATCATAATGCAAAATAAAACAAGTCAGGCCCAGCAAGGTAAGCAATCCAAGTATTCAAGCTCAATTTCATTCAAAATCAACTTCATTTCATTAGCTTTTGTTTGGCAATGGGTACCCTCAGCATACAACAACACAACATACAACTCAATTGCATCAACATCTCAAACCACTGAACATGCTTTCATACAACAAGCATACAAGCTAAACATACTTCAATCATGCATACATTCATCCCCAATTACTCGAGAACTCAGCTCTGATACCACCAAATGTAACCCCCTTAACCCGGCCTAGACGGTTGACCCGAATTAAGAAAGTCACACGGGGAAAACCAAAGTCAACCCGAAAGTCAACCTTGATTAACGACCCTTTTTTTTCTTTTTAAACTTATCTAGATGCACATTAACCCTAATTGTGATCACACAAACAACATACTCAAAGATCACAAACATCAGAGATCAAACAGGGACCCAATTGAACAAATTACAACTTTAGGGACCAAATTGTAATTTCTGATAAAATAAAGGACTTAACCCAAATTAATCTTACCAACTTGAAATTAGTCAGGTTTCATGCTTCTCTGTGAAATTTCAGCTCAAAAGGACTTCTCAAACTCATACAATTGAACAAACAAGATTCAAGACCAAAACGCAAACATTTCGAAACATATAACTGCCCATGTCAGCCCCCAACGGTCGACCGTTCCGAAACAGGTTGACCCTGTTCCGAAACACGGGCCGTTCCGATACCAGTTCCGCAACGGGGGTCTGGCAAAGGCCAAACCGTTTCGAAACGGTGCACCCCGTTTCGGACCCATGGGTTCATTCCAGGCACCCGTTCCGAAACGGTGCTCACTGTTCCGAAACGCCTGCTCAGATTTCAGCAAACTAGCATACCAAAACATGCAATTGATCACCCAAACATGCTCCAAATGCTACCAAACTTTACCAGCATGCAATTAAACATATATAGGACATATTTGCATCATCAATTCATCAAAACAACATCACAAGCAAAAAGCCCCAATTCTATAGGCATGCTTCCTACACAAGCTAGCTATTCAAGCATTAACTTCAGAAACAAGCATATAAGGTTCCAATCCAAAAACCAGCATTCAAATCAACATTCAACATACTTAGGGAGTTCCAAACACCTCCCAAAACATACACATTGGTCCCCCATTGCCAAATCGTCCAAAAGCTAAAATGTTTAACAAAAACCTTCCATACATTGAGCTCTACTTGTACTTGAACTCTTGCCCTTCTTGCTGCCCTTCAAGATACTCTATTGCTCTGCATTATTGAATTAAGAAAATGAGAGAGCGTAAGCAAAAGCTTAGTGAGGAGTGCTCTTTAAAAACCATTCAATAATGCAATTTAAAACATTTACAAAACATGCTTATAATCAACCTTTACACATGCTCAAAAGCATACTTTAAAACAAGCAATCTCATGCTTCAACATATCATTAAAACAAGCATCTCATGCTTCAACATAATCATTAAAACAAGCATCTCATGCTTCACAATATTCTCAACATGTCATATTGGCTCAAGTGATACATTTCATTTATTAAAACAAGTTCAACAACTTTCCCAATGACTTTTAAACACCTTGGCCCCAAGGACTTTTAAACACCTTGGCCATGGACTTTTAAACACCATGAATAAGGACCACACAAGGACTTTTAACCACCTTTGTGTCCAATGCTTGAATCACCCCAAGGACTTTTAAACACCTTGGCCCCAAGGACTTTTAAACACCTTGGCCCCATGGACTTTTAAACACCATGGAAAGGATCACCTAAGGACTTTTAACCACCTTAGTGTCCGCAACAAGAACCATCCAAGGACTTTTAACCACCTTGATGTTCTTAAGTAACAAGGCTCACTCAAGGACTTTTAACCACCTTAGTGACCTTCACTTTTTCAAAACATCACTTGCCAATATACATCTTTTACATCATATAATCCACTGTTTTAAAGCATTATACCAAGCCATTTTCATCATGCAATTCAAAGCATGAAATCACATTATTTCAATGTATAAAATCAAGGAACTCCTACCTAAAGTTACCTTCAACACATGGCTTAAAACGTTAGCAAATACCATGCTAAAACATGCTTTCAAAACAGTAATTAAAACATGCAAATCATCATCTTGCATTACATCAAAATCATGGCCACCACTAGAAAGAAAATCCGAAAACTTACACTTGAGCTTAGTAAAGTTGTTTAGACTTAGACTAAGCCCCCAAAACCTTGGTTTCAAAGCCGAAAACCATTTTCACTCACCGATTTCCACTTTGCTTCAAGCCAAAGCACCAAATCAAGCCTCCGGATCAACAACTCTTGGATCCAAGGATGCCTCCCCTGTTTCAACACATTAAAGCAGAGGATTAATGCATCATCATGCATTAATTGCTTCAATGAAAGCACCTAAACTCGCTGCTCTCATCCAACCTCCATTTTCGGCCACCAAACACAACCGAAAATGCATCCAAACCACTTCTAAACAAAGCCCAGCCATAAACCAGCAAAACCTCACTTCCATAAACATCATTAAACATCTAAAAACAATCTATTAACATCCTTATACCTCCAGCAACAACAGATCCACAAGATCACCACAAAAACTACCTTGAAACACAAGCTAAACTTAGGAAACTCAACCTATCCGGGATTGCATCAATCAAAACTCAATTCCTTATCAATTTAGAGATCATTTAACATCAAAAACACCTCTCAAATCACAGATTACTCAGATCTAACGAAAATCATCAAAAATCATCAAGATCTTGCATAATAAGCCAAGATCCATAAATCAACTTAAAAGCCTTTAATTAAACATCAATTTAGGATTGAAAACTTAGGAATTTCAGTAAAGAACTTGAAGTTCAGAGGAGAAGGACGTTCTTACCTCCAAACTTGAGTTTCTCCTCTTTTTGGAATGAAAATCCTTGATGAAACTTGTAGCAATTGAAGAGGTTTTGAAGATACAATGATTAGGAATCAAATGAGAGTTGAAAGGAGGAATTTAGGTGAGAAAATCAGAATCAAATCTCTGGAAATGGAGTGTTTGGGTTGAGAGAAAATGAGAGAAAGAAAATAGAGAGTTAGTTATGAAAATGGCTAAAATGAGATTTCCCTCCCTTTTGATATCTTTAAAATCAGAATTATAACTCAAAATATCTTAGAAAAATCTGGAGAAACTCCCTTTGGGTAAATAGCTCCTTAAAGATTCAAAGTTTCAACCCTTTATAAAACAGCCACCAAACTTGCGAAAATTACATTTTGGTCACTAGCCAAAATGTCACCCTTCCAAAACTCATTTTCCAAAATTGATTTCACAGTTCACTTAATTATATTAAAAGATGATTTTAGAACATTTTTCCATATTTTTAATGCAACCCGAACTAGGCTTTCCTAATTTAACCTCTTACGATTCGAACAACACTTTGACCGACCGGTCAACGCCCAAGACTTCCAAGCCCAAAACCGGGGCGTTACAACATTTAAAAGTCAAAGATCTTGGGAATTTCAATAAAGAACCTAGATTGAAGGTTGAGAACGAGATTTACCTCAAATCCTTGCCTTTCTCAATGATTGACATGTTTTTCCTTAAGAAATCTTGAAGAATTTGAAGAGAACTCTTGAGATTTGTTTAGAAACCAAAGGGAGAGTGTTTGGGAGAAAAGAAGTATGGAGAATAGAGTTGGGAGATTGATTTTGCTGATATGAAAGTTAGTTACGTGAAATGAGTTCTCAATTTCCCAATTAATTGAGTAAATAAAAGCCCTTTTAAAATGAATAAGCTTAAAATCATTTTAAACACATGTCAAATTAAGGAAAGGCTAAATTTCCATAAAGCTCCCTAAAGATTTTAAGATTTTGGCTCATCATTTAAAATTACATTTTTCCATAGTTTTGAAACTTTACATTTTGGTCACTACCCAAAATGTACCACTTCCAAACTTGATTTTATAAAATTGATTTGACCAACCTCGTAAACATGATTTTAGAGGACTTTATCAATTTTAACCATATTTTTATCCTATCACGATCCTTGATTTCCTTAAATCACCAAACATGATTCGAACTGTTTTTGACCGGTCCGATCCGATGTCAAAAACATCTAGGCCCAAAACTAGAGCGTTACACAAATTGCCACCTTGGCAAAGTTGGTCATGGACATGCAATCGAAAAACAATCACCAGGAGGTCAAGGTAATGGATTTATTTTGTGAAAATATGGAGGTAACCATGCTTCTTCTGAATGTCCACAGAACACAGAGTCGAGCTGTTTCGTTTGAAATTACAACCGGAACAACAACATGATGTCCAATAACTACAACCCGGCCTGGAAGAAACACCAGAATTTCTCCTATGGCAACCAAAACAACACACTCAATCTGAACAATCAGAACACTCTTGCTGCAGGATTTTAGCAAAACAATGCCCCTCAGCAGTCCATGCCGCAACAACAACCTATGCTAACTAGTTCGTTAAAAAACTCTCTTAATGCTTTTATGTCTCAAACTAGTGCATACATGGATATACCGATAATTTCACAAAGAAAATCGAAGCTTTTATGGACAGGACTAAGATGCGGCAGCAAAATAATGAGGCAATAATGAAATCCCTAGAGACTCAAGTTGGGCAAATCACACAGATCCTGAACACAAGACCGACGAGAGGATTACCTAGCGACATAGAAGTAGCTAAGAGAACATCATGCGAGCAAAGCAATGCCATAACAATTCAAAATGGTATTCAGCTTAAGGAGCCCCAAGTTAAGTAAACAGAGCAAGAAAAGCCAACGGAGCACACTGCCACAACAGTGCCCAACAACAATGTCGGAGTAACAAACCCTGAAGGCACTACCTCGGTAGAACCTGTGGCAGCACAAACAACAAAGCCCAGTGTCAATGCTACTAAAGGTACATGCACAAAAAGCATAAAGGATACCCACCAACTCCACCTTTTCCCACAAAGGCTGAAGCAACAAATAGAAGAGTACAAATTCAAGAAGTTCTTAGACATCTTGAAGCATGTACTTATCAACCTTCCATTGGTAGAAGCGATCAAGCAGATCATAAATTATGTCAAATTCCTCAAGGACATGGTCTCAAAACAGAAAAAGATTGGGGGATTTGAAATTGTGGCTATAACAGAAGAATGCATGGTCATACTGCACTATCGGGCACCACCCAAGCTTAAGGATCCTGTAAGTTTTCTCATACCATGTGAAATTAGAGATACTTATGAGGGGAAACCACTATGTGAACTAGGAGCAAGCATAAACATAATGCCTAAGTCAGTGTTCCAGAAATTGAAGAATGGAACGGCCATACCTACCACCTTGATGCTACAACTAGCTAATGGATCCCACGTGCAACCCGACGGGAAAATTGAGGATATATTGGTAAAAGTCAATAAATTTATTTTCCCTGCCAATTTTCTCATCTTAGATTGTGATGGAGATGAAAAAGCTCCAATCATCCTTGGATGACCATTCCTCGCCACTAGGATAACTCTAATTGATGTTGAAAGAGGAGAGCTGACAATGAGAATAAATGACCAGCACGTTAAACTTAATGTACTCAACACCAGGAAACATGATGATGATCCCGAAAAATGTCAAGCAATCCGGGATCAAATTGAGAGGCTGTACACTGCCGCAGTAGCGCCAGGGGCAACTGGTTGGGATCTCTGACAAGAGAACCTGAACACAAACTGGAACCAAACTTGGGACTACATGCCATTATGGATAAGGGAGAACTCAATTTAGGAGATGCATGCACATGCACTCCTCTAGTGCCTTGACCTTTTTTATTTTACAAATATTTCCACATTTTTTAGGAATAAAGTTTTAATTTTATTTAATTTTATTTTTTAGGATGGAGATCAATAAAGAAAGAAGAGAAGACCTAATGGCTATGTGAGGAGAAGCCACTGTCGCAACGACATGATCTGCCAACGAGCATAAAAACGCAACAGCATGATCTGCCAACGGGCTGCAAAAGTCGTAACGGCAATATTTATAACGGGCAGAAGACCGTAACGAGTAGACAGTGGCTAGAGATGTCGCTCCACATTTAATGATGCACGACATAGCTTGCCACAACTCTATATAAAGGCCACTCTTCTCTAAATTGTTCATCACTCAATATTATCTGCTACTCTCTTGCATTCTCCAAAGCTTAATATTTTCTTTTACTCTCTCACAACTCACACAACTATTTTCTAGAGGTAGAAAGGCGTTTCAATAAACACTTCCAGCCATTAGAGGTAGAAAGGCGTTTCAATAAACAGTTCATCGCCTGCTAGGTGTAGGAGAAGCAAGGGTTTCAATGTTATGATGAACCAGATTTCGGCCTCGACCACTACCTCTTCAACAAAGTCGATCACCAAAAGTGGCAAATATTTTGCCTCTAACCCGAATGAGCCAACAAAATGGTGGTCTAAGAGTTCTACGCGCACAACCATGGTCCGATCACACTTTTTATCCACGTTCGAGGCAAGGCGATCAAGGTGGATGCCGATGCCATAAACCTGTTTTACGACATCCACATTGAAAGGGACAAGCATACAGAGTTCGTAGAGTCTTTGACAAAGAAAGACTACGAACACATCAAAAAGGAACTTTTCTATGCCAGTGCGACATGGAATGTTGGGGCACACAAGGGTTCGGTCAACCTATAATGCACAAGTTTTGGGCCTAGGCGTTAGCCGAGTTTGGTTAGGCGGTTCAGATCGAACCTGTTTAGCGGTCTACTCTAGTTTCGGGAAATAATTCAATTAGAAGGTTTTTGGTCGGATAAAAGTAAGTAAAAATTTCCTAAAATCATAATTATATATATGATTAATTTTGGTAAAGGTAATTTAAAGAAAACAATTTTGGAAATCGGACATTTTAGTTTAGTGACCAAAATATAAAAATGGAAAAGTTTGATTTAATGGCAAAAAAATAAAAGGCTAATTGATATGAACCCGGTAATGTGACCCGAGTCATATAGATGTGCCCGATCGTGATTATAGTAAGAAATATTCTTTGCTACGCTTTGAACTCTGAGATATCATAAAACATACATGTGAGATGAATATCCATATAATAAAAAAAATTAATGAAAAAAGGAATTGGATAGCTAATTTGGATAGTATGGTGGCTAAGGATGGAGGATGATAATCATGGAAAGGTGTAAATCAAAGGAGTGATGGGAGATGCTAAAGGCGGCGTGGATTTGTATGGTCGCAAGGATAGCGAATTGTGACCCGCTAGCTATAACGAGCTAGGAACCAACAATATACTTTGATGGAGTCGAGGTGGAGGAGTGTGGAACGTGACCCACAAGCTATAAGAGAGCTTGGAACCAACGCTATAGTAAAATGAAATGGATAGAAGACTACAAGCATAACTTGAAGCCGATAGAGTTCTCGCAAGAACAAGATGAAAGCAATCTTTCAAAGGTTTATATTCTCTAAAGAAAAAAAAGTGCTTACAAATGAACCTAAGGTGCCTATTTATAGTGTGGCTAGGCACCATATGAAAAGTCACACAAAAGAGAGATGAATGCTCATCTAAATGCTATTGAATACAAATAAATGAAATGTTTCTTTCTTATCCTTTTGATGGATGAATTTTGCTTTAAATTGAGATGAATTTAGCCTTAAATTCGTCCAAAAGGAGTGGTGACTCTTGGGCTGCTTCATTTTGCTTGCAAATGGATAAAAGGGAATGAATGAGGACATAAGATGAATGTAGACATCCCACACGTCCAAATCAGCTTGTCTCTTTGAATTTCTTGCTGATTTTATCAATTATTTTGATGATTAAATGACATTAAACCAGCCTTCATTGCTTGACCATTTGTGGAATATGATCAGCCTTCAAAAAATGATTAATAAAGGCCTTGAATGCATAATCTGAATGATGATTATTGCATGTCCCTTCTCTTGAACGTGAATGGCCTTCATTGTTTCATAATTTCAACCTTGAATAGGTGAATTATGAAGCTTAAATGCTTTGTTACTCTAAGAAGATGAACAACCTTGAAAAGATGAAAAAATTCAGCCTTGAATTGCCTTCAATTGCCTTGTTTGCATGAGTAAAGATGGTCATCAATGACTTGTTTCCATGTTGAAGTTGAAAAGTCTCTTCTTTAATCCACATGTCACATGAACCTAGACACACACAAAGGATTTATTCAAACTTAAAATAATAGATGCATGAAACAATTAAAGAGTTAGTTAATTGAGTGAACTAGTTAAATGAATGAACTAGTTTAACTAAAGAACTAACTTTATTGAATTTAACTAAATGCATGAATGAAGTAGTTTAAAGAATGATTTAAGATACATAATTAAACTACTTCCCTAAATGAACTAAAACTATAAATGAAGTGCATGCTTTAATGGCCAGCACACTTTATCAATGCAATGGAAGTTTGAAATACTTAAATTCTCATGCAAATGCATGCATGAGCAAGGTAAGGCATTCCTCCCTTATTATTTCTTCTTTCTCACGTTCATGGCTTATTGTAAACAAGCTTTCCATGGCTGATTGAAACTTCTTGGCCTGTGCACGTGTAATGGGGCCACTTGGGTACTTCTCCGGGTCCTTGTTCTTGATGGTCATATCAATCTCTCCCTCTTTAATGCGATTTGTCCCCAAATCGTCACCTACATCAAAAGGAGATAAATCAGCAACATTAAAGGTTGCACTAACATTAAACTCACATGGGAGGTCTAGTTGATAAGCATTATCATTGATCCTTTTAACTACTTGAAATGTCCTATCTCCTCGAGGCAACAATTTAGATTTCCGTTGGGCTGGAAACCTTTCTTTTCTCATGTGCAATCACACCCAATCTCTCGGCTCAAAGACAACACTCCTTCGACCCTTGTTTGCTTGCTGCTCATATTGCTTGGTTTTCTTTTCAATATTATCCCGCACTTGTTGATGAAGTTTCTTAACAAATTCAGCTTTGTTAAGTCCATCTTTATTCACAATTTGATCAGCGGGTAATGGCAATAAGTCCATCGGAGTTAATGGATTGAACCCATACACAACTTCAAATTGAGTGTGTCCCGAGGTGGTATGGACTGATCGGTTATATGCAAACTCCACATGTGGTAAGCACTCTTCCCATGTCTTTAGATTCTTCTTAATAATGCTCCTAAGCAACGTGGAGAGTACTCGATTCACCACTTCGGTTTGGCCATCCGTTTGAGGGTGACAAGTGGTGGAAATAGTAGCTTAGTTCCAATCTTACTCAATAGGGCTCTCCAGAAGTGGCTTAAGAACTTCATGTCTCGATCGGAAACGATAGTTCTTGGTACACCATGTAATCTCAAGACTTCCCTGAAAAACAAGTTAGCAATATGTAAGGCATCATTAGTCTTGTTGCAAGGAATAAAATGTGCCATTTTGGAAAATCTATCCACTACTACAAAGATGGAGTCTTTGTTATTCTTTGTGCGTGGAAGCCCTAGCACAAAATCCATTGAAATGTCCATCCATGGTGCTTCTGGAATAGGTAGTGGCGTGTAGAGTCCATGTGGCATGGCTTTAGACTTAGCCTTCTTGCAAGTGATGCAACGTTCACATAACCTCTCTACATCTCGTCTCATCTTTGGCCAATATAAATGCTCTTGAAGTATGGCCAAAGTCTTTGCTATTCAAAAATGTCCCATTAAGCCTCCTCCATGGGCTTCTTTGATAAGTAATTCACGTGTGGAACCTTGTGGAATACAAAGTCTTCCTTCCTTGAATAGGAACCCATTGTCCCTATAATAGTTTTCAAACGTGCCTTTCTCACAAGCTTTGTAATTTTTTTCAAAATCAGAATCAGATTCGTATAAATTCTTAATGAAAACAAAACCCAACAACTTAGATTCTAAGGTGTTTAGAAGAGCGTACCTCCGAGACAATGCATCGGCAACTATATTCTCCTTACCTTTCTTATATTTGATGACATAGGGAAAGGATTCAAGAAACTCCACCCATTTGGCATGTCGTTTGTTGAGTTTATGTTGCCCCCGAATGTGCTTCAATGCCTCTTGATCGGTGTGAATAATGAACTCCTTAGGCCATAGATAGTGTTGCCATGTTTCCATTGCGCGAACAAGGGCATATATCTTCTTATCATATGTTGGATAATTCAACGTAGCTCCACTTAATTTCTCACTGAAATATGCTATAGGACGTCCACCTTGAGATAATACCGCTCCAATTCCCACACCTGATGCATCACATTCAATTTCAAACGTTTTGTTAAAATCAGGTAAGGTAAGCAAAAGGGCATGCATTAAACATTCTTTAATGTCATTAAAAGATTTCTCTTGGTCTCCCCCAGAAAAAGTTAGCATTCTTCTTGATGACACTAGTTAAAGGGGCGGCAATGATGTTGAAGTTTGGTACAAATCTCCGGTAAAAGCTTGCAAGTCCATGGAAACTCCTAACTTGGGAAATGCTTGATGGTCGTGGCCATTCTTCAATGGCCTTAACCTTCTCTTTGTCAACCTCTAAGCCTTTAGAACTGACAACAAATCCAAGAAAGACAACTTTGTCAGTACAAAATGTACACTTGTCTAAATTAGCATATAACTTCTCCTTTCTTAAAACCAACAAAACTGACCTCAAGTGTTGAACATGTTCTTCCATTGATTTACTATAGATTAAGATGTCATCAAAATAAACCACACAAAATTTACCCAAAAACGGTCTAAGAACATGGTTCATTAACCTCATGAAAGTACTTGGTGCATTAGTTAAGCCAAAAGGCATAACCAACCATTCATAGAGTCCTTGCTTTGTTTTAAATGATGTTTTCCATTCATGACCTTCCTGCATCCTTATTTGGTGATAACCACTCTTAAGATCAATCTTAGAGAAAAGGTTAGAACCACTAAGCTCATCTAACATATCATCTAAACGGGGAATAGGGTGGCGATACTTTACCGTAATTTTGTTTACCGCTCGACAATCTACACACATGCGCCAAGTTCCATCCTTCTTTGGCACAAGTAATACCAGAACGGAACATGGGCTAAGGCTCTCCCTCACGTAGCCTTTGGCCATTAGTTCAGCCACTTTCCTTTGTAACTCCTTGGTTTCCTCGGGATTGCTTCGGTAAGCTGGATGGTTAGGAATGACGGCACCAGGAATGAAATCTATTTGATGTTCAATGCCACGGATTGGTGGCAGCTCACTTGGTATATCCTTCAGAAATAATTCGTCAAATTCCTGCAACAAAGACACAATAGAAGAAGGCAAAGTGTGATCAAGTTGGTTAGTGTTCAATAAACTTTCCTTGTACACAAGTACAAGTAATTCCTTTCCTGACAACAAACACTTTCTCAACTCTCTTTCTTTGGTAAAAACACTCATTTTCGCACCCTCACTTTGCTTACTCTCACTTGCTTTTACCTCCATTTTTGATTCTCTCTCTTTGGCTCTTTCAATACTTTCTCTCAAATGTATTTGGTCTTTGTAAATTTGTTTTGGTGAAAGAGGGGCTAAGGTAATCTTTCTTACTCCATGGGTGAGTGTATACCGATTGGTATATCCATCATGTATGACTCGTTTATCCAATTGCCATGGCCTCCCAAGTAGTAAATGGTCAGCGTGCATCGAAACAACATCGCAAAGAACTTCATCCTTATACTTTCCAATGGAGAAAACAACAAGAACTTGCTTGGTAACCTTGAGTTCTCCTCCTTCATTAAGAAACTACAGCTTGTAGGGATGTGGATGCTTTGTGGTTGCTAATCCAAGTTTTTCTACCATAAGAGTACTAGCAACATTAGTACAACTACCTCCATCAATAATGACAAAGCATACCTTTCCATTAACATGGCAGCGAGTATGAAAGATATTCTCGCGTTGCTCATTCCCTTCATTCGCTTGCACACTTAGGCTTCTTTTCACAATAAGGGCCTCTCCTTCCGCTACATACTCTATATCATCACCTTTATCTTCTTGTATGGCATCAACTTCATATTCCTCCTCTTGTTCTGATTCAACCTCTCCATCATCACGGAGAAGCATGGTGTTGCGATTTGGGCATTGGCTTGCAATATGCCCTCTTCCCAAGCACTTGAAGCATTGTATATCTCGGGAACGGTTTGGAACATTCGGAGCCTTACCTTTGCTAGTTTCGGCAATGGCCTTGCTTCTTTTGGGTGGTGCGCCTCTTTCATTGGGTGGTATTGGAGGACTCCGTTTGTAAGAACTTTGCCCCCATCTTGATGATGCTCCCCCATAGGTTCGTGTGGAACCCTTCCGTTTACGTTGCTTTTCCACTTTTATGGCCATATGCACCATGTCTTCGATCTCCACATAATGTTGCAACTCAATGACGACCGCAATATTTGGGTCAAGGCCGGATAGAAATCTTGCCATGGTGGCTTCTCGATCCTCATCAATGTTAGCTCAGATCATGGCTACTTCCATCTCTTTAAAGTAGACCTCAACACTACGGTTGCCTTGGGTGAGATTTTGAAGCTTGTTGAACAACTCCCTATGATAGTGAGTTGGAACGAACCTTCTACGCATAACGGCCTTCATCTCATTCCAAGTAGAAATTGGATGTTCGCCATTGCGTCTCCTGCTAGATGTCAACTGATCCCACCATATTAGTGCATAATCTGTAAATTCAATGGCTACAAGTTTTACCTTCTTAAGCTCGGAGTAGTTGTGGCACTCAAAGATGTGCTCAACTTTTTTCCCATGCAAGATAGGCTTCAGGATCCGTTCTTCCTTGGAAATGAGCAATGGTTATTTTGATGTTGCTAAGATTATCATCAACTCTTGGCCGAGCTCTTTGGTACCTAGGTGCTTGACGCCTCAAACTTTGTTGGGAGGCTCGCTCGTCTATGAGTTCTTCGTCCACCTCTCCCTCATACTCTTCCTCGTGATCTGAATTATGCCTTCGTTGAGATCTTTCCTCCAAATGATCTAATCGTTCTTGCATTGGCTCCAACCTTTGTTGCAACAACATGTCCATCTCTCGGATAATATCTTGAAGATTGGAGTTAGTTGCATCTACGTTAACATTATTACTTCCTCCAACAGAGTTTCTCATGGAATTTTGAGACATTATTCGTAACAAAAATAAAAAAAATTAAAACCTCACAAACACAAAACCTCACCTATTCCACTCCAAGAAAATGCACTCACACTCGTGTTTCACTCGGGATGACTTTTACCCTTGATGTGCACTCTTGCCTTTTTCCACTCTTGCTCTCAATCAAGTCCTTTTAAGAACTTCCTCAAGGCTTGCAAATGGCTTGTAGAATTCGGCTGAAAAAAACAAAACTTGGCGAAAAGAATTTGGAAGGTGGGATAAGAAAAAGTGGCAACAACAAAAAAAGGTAAATTGTGAGAGTTGGTAAAGATGACAAAATAGTAGCAAAAGAAAAAAATGATGTAAGATTTTTTTAAAGAAGAATAGAGAATACGATGCCCCCTCCCTCTTTAACTTTCTCTAATTTTTTTTCAATTTTATTCTTTCCTTTTTTTTCCTTTTTTTTCTTTTTTTTTCAGAAGAGAGACAGTGACTATCTTACTGAATCAACCTTGCT
This sequence comes from Hibiscus tridactylites, assembly GCA_958450335.1. Taxonomy (NCBI): domain Eukaryota; kingdom Viridiplantae; phylum Streptophyta; class Magnoliopsida; order Malvales; family Malvaceae; genus Hibiscus; species Hibiscus tridactylites. Next base: position 20,980,140 of record OY288282.1, read on the forward strand.
CTGATGCCAATTGATATGAACCCGGTAATGTGACTCGAGTCATATAGATGTGCCTGATCGTGATTATAGTAAGAAATATTTTTTGCTACGCTTTGAACTCTGAGATATCATAAAACATACATGTGAGATGAATAGCCATATAATAAAAAAATTAATGAAGAAAGGAATTGGATAGGTAATTTGGATAGTATGGTGGCTAAGGATGGAGGATGATAATCATGGAAAGGTTTAAATCAAAGGAGTGATGGGAGATGCTAAAGGCGGCGTGGATGTGTATGGTTGCAAGGATAACGAATTGTGACCCGCTAGCTATAACGAGCTAGGAACCAACAATATACTTTGATAGAGTCGAGGTGGAGGAGTGTGGAACGTGACCCACAAGCTATAAGAGAGCTTGGAACCAACGCTATAGTAAAATGAAATGGATAGAAGACTACAAGCACAACTTGAAGCCGATAGAGTTCTCGCAAGAACAAGATGAAAGCAATCTTTCAAAGGTTTATATTCTCTAAAGAAAAAAAGTTCTTACAAATGAACCTAAGGTGCCTATTTATAGTGTGGCTAGGCACCATATGAAAAGTCACACAAAAGAGAGATGAATGCTCATCTAAATTGTAACGCCCCGGTTTTGGGCTTGGAAGTTTTGGGCGTTGACCGGTTCGGTCAAAGTGCTGATCGAATATATAAGAGTGAATTTAGGAAAGCCTAGTTCGGGTTGCATTAAAAATATGGAAAAATAGTCTAAAATCATCTTTTAATATATATAAGTGAACTGTGAAATCAATTTTGGAAAATGAGGTTCGGAAGGTTGACATTTTGGCTAGTGACCAAAATGTAATTTTTGAAAGTTTGGTGACTGTTTTATAAAGGATTGAAACTTTGAATCTTTAAGGAGCTATTATTCCAAAAAGAGTTTCTCCAGATTTTTCTAAGATATTTTAAGGCTTTATTCTGATTTTAAAGATTTTGAAAGTGGAGGGAAATCATTTTTACCATTTCTTAACTAACTTTCCATTTTCTCTCAATTTTCCTTTTCTCTCATTTTCTCTCAACCCAAACACAATTCTCCAGATTTCTTTCTCTGATTTTGGCATCTAAATCTCTCATTTCAACTCTCATTTGATTCCTAATCATCTCATCAACAAAACCTCTCAATTTGCAAGTTGTTTCATCAAGCTTTTTGGCTCTAAAAAGGAGAAATTCAAGTTTGGAGGTAAAAACGTCCTTCTCCTCTAAACTATCAGTTCTTTACTGAAATTCCTAAGTTCTCAATCCTTGATTTATGTTTTGTTAATGGCTTTTCAATTGAAATCTTGATTTTGGCTAAAATGCAAGATTTGGTGATTTTTGGTGAAATTTTCGTGTGATCTGTTTGGGCAGTGTTTTGAAGTGTCAAAATGATGTTAAATGAATGCTAAATTGATTAGAAGTTGAGGTTTAACTAATGCAAACCCGGATAGGTTGAATTTCCTAAGTTTGGCTTGAGTTTTTGGTTGTTTTTGGAGTGTTTTTGGTGATCTGTTATACCTGGAGGTATAAGGATGTGTTTGTAATCATTTTGGATGTTAAATGATGTTTAAAAATGGTTAGAAGTGATGGATCTTGGCTGGGTTAAGTTTTGGAAGTGTTTGGAGGTGATTTCGGTTGTGTTTGGTGGCCGAATTGTTAGATTTGTGATGAGCAGCGAGTTGTGTTGTTGTTGCTGGTGTTTTAATGCATAAAGATGCATTAATGCTCTGTTTATGTTTGCTTGAAACAGGGGAGTTTGATCCGTGAGCTTTGGAGTTGTTGCGGAAGGTTTCGGATGCTTGGAAGGCTTGTTGGCTAGCCTTGTTTTGTGTATCGGTGAGTGAAGTTGGGTTTTCAGCTTTTAAACCAAGGTTTGAAGGTTTTGGGAGCTTAGTCTAAGTCTAAACAACTTTGCTAAGCTCAAGAGTAAGTAAATGGTTTTCGCTCTTGAATTGTGTTGTGAATTGGCTTTTAAAGCAATTGTGGTTGATGATTGAAATGCATGTGTTTTGCATGGCTTATATTCTGTTTTGAAAGCTTATTGTAAGCATGGTTTAATGCTGGTTTTCAAAGCCATATGAGAAGGATGCTCAAGGTAAGAGATCCTTGGTTTTGTTCATGGAAATTATGATTTTGATGCATGATGTTGCATGTTGTTTAATGGCTTTGTGTAATGCTTTAAAATAGTGGATTGATGATGTTAAGTGATGGTTTATGCATTGTGGTTATGCGTGTGAATTAAATGATGGTTTATGCATTGTGGTTATGCATGTGAATCATTGGACTAATGATGGAAAGATGGTTATATTGGCAAGTGATGTAAGTGGTTCTTGGTTCGTTGATCGGATATAGTTAGCCGGCTATAGGATTGGGTGCACCGTGAATTAAGTCGCCTTAGAGGCGGAGTGGTCAAGAGTGGACCGGGAAACTCCCTTCAAGTATCCTAACGAGATGATTGAGGTCATAATGGAGGTGTTGCCCATTCGAGGACCTTGGTTGAGCAAAGGTTATATGGTGGTTAAAAGTCCATATGTGAGAACCTTGTGCTTGTTGAGATCACAATGGCAGTGTTAAGTCCATGTGTGGATCTTGTGTAGGGTGTCCCGGATCTCGTTAGTGATGTTCTACAACTACCAATCGGTGAATGCAAAGGTTGTATGGTGTTTGAAAGTCCATACATGGGAATCTTGTGCATGTCAAGGTTGTATGGTGGTTAAAAGTCCATACATGGGAACCTTGGGGAAAAGCTAAGGTTGTATGGTGTTTAAAAGTCCATACATGGGAACCTTAGGATGTTGAGGTCAAATGGTGGCTAAAAGTCCATTTGGGAGACCTTGGATTGGTAGGGTGTAGGGAGCGTAGGGACAACGCTCGGAATCCGTGTATCCGATTGGATGTTGAGTTGAAAAGTGGATGTGTTGATCACTTGAAGACCAATATGATATTCTTGATTGTAAAGAAGCATGGGATGCTTGAAATGATGCATAATTGCATGTGAGGCATGAGATGCTTGGAAAAGATGCATGGTTGCATGTAAAGTGTATAATACTTGTGAATGCATATTTACTTGTTAAGTTGAACAAGTGTTGATTATCATTTGGTAAATGATGCATGTGAGCATGAAATATCTTTATTGCATTGGAGTCTTGTAAGACTTGTTTTTAAAGGCATGTGAAGATAATGTTATGGTTCTTATGTTGCCTTGGTTAAATGCATGTGATGGATTATTTGAGTTATGGTTTTTAAAAGGTTTCTTGCTTGAAATGGCTCTCAAGTTTAAGAAAGGTATGTTGTGAAATGGGAGTGTTTTCCATGGTTTTGTTTTAAGCTTTGCATAAGGTGTTTATGCATGGATTGGCTAAATGGTTGATTTTTGTGAGTTGTTCTTTGAAAAGGTCTTCTTAGCTTGCTAAGCTAAGGGTTGGTTTTCATGTATGTGCAATGCATGGTTTTGAGCTTGATGTTGAAAAGGGTTTCCAAACATGGCCTTGGTAAACAAATCGGGTTTGTTTTAAAAGTGTTTAATGACCCGCTGCATTGATGGTGTTTTGGTTTTGAGCATTCCTCACTAAGCATTATGTGCTTACACTCCTTTTTGTCCATCAATGCAGATTCTTGAAGTTTGGACAGCAAGGTGCAAGGGATTCAAGGTGGACTCCAATGGAGATGTATGTCTCGGTGAATAGCTATAGTTAATAATGGCAATGGGGTAGAATCTCTCGGGTTTATGTGTATGTGATCGTATATGATTGATCAAGAATGTTTTAATGTTGTTGCTAATGTTGTTGGAACATGAATTGGTTTAAATGAGATTGATTTGGAAGGTTTATGCTTAAATGGTTGCTTGTGTAGGAAGCATGCCATTAAAATTGGGGCTTTTCATATGTGATGATTATATGTTGATTTGGTGATGCAATTATGGTCCCTGCATGTTGATTGATTATGTGGTATGATTTGGTGTTGTTAAATTGAAGTTTGAAGCATGTATGATGTTGATTTTGAGTCGATTTCAGGCAGGGGTATCGGTACTCGGGCTTGCGTATCGATACGCATGGGCCAAATATGCACATTTCTGCACAGGGGTATCGGTACGGTTGTGTGCGTATCGATACCGTCTAGGCTATTTATGAATGCCGTATCGAAACGCGGGACCTCGTATCGATACCATCTCTGGAGTTTGGTTACTGTCTTCCCCGCGTACCGATACGACTCCAGGCGTATCGATACGTGATCGTTAATTCAGTTAAAAGTATCTTTATATGTTTGGAACGTTTGCATTTTAGTCCTGAATCTTGTTTTTGCAATTGTATGAGCTTGGGATGTCCGTTTGAGCTGAAATTTTGGCAGAGAGGCATGAAACCTGATTAATTTCAAGATGGTAGCTTTAATTTGGACTAAGTCCTCATATTTATCGGGATTTACAATTTGGTCCCTAAAGTTGTAATTTGTTCAATTGGGTCCCTGTTTGATCTCTGATGTTTGTGATCTTTTAGTATGATGTTGTGTGATCATATCTAGGGTTAATGTGCATCTAGACAAGAGTAAAATAAAAAAAAGGGGTCGTTAATCAAGGTTGACTTTCGGGTTGACTTTGGTTTTCCCCGTGTGACTTTCTTAATTCGGGTCAACCGTCTAGGCCGGGTTAAAGGGGTTACATTTGGTGGTATCTGAGCTGAGTTGCGAATGCTTGGGGAAAACGGTAAGTTGTTGTAATGTGTGCTTGTTGTTTACCTTGATGTGTGGTTGAAGGTTGGTTGAAACACGTGTTTCTGAGCAAAGTGTTGATGTTTCTGAGTAAATTGCTGATGTTCCAAGCATGTTTTATGGTTATGAATCTTGGTTGAGTTTATGTGGATATGTGCTGATGCTATGAGCTGATGTTGTGCATGGTGAATGTGTTTTGAGCATGTTATGTTGCTAATATGCTGATGCAAATGGATGCTGTTTGATGTAAGCATGATCAAGGTATGTTGTTTGATATGCTTGATGTTGTGATATCCATGTTGTGTTGACTGTTATGTCATGTAAAGGGGAGGATTCGGGATACCCATTGCCTTATTAATATAGCTATTGTGTTGTTTTGGAGTTGGAGTTTGAATCCTTGCTTAATGCTGGTCTAATTGGTTTGTTTGTTTGTTTGCTGTGAATGTTTGTTTGTTGTTAGTAGTATGGCAAAGTCGATGAAAGAATGGCGGTTGAGTGAGATGGTTGCTGCCTTGGGGCAGGTTGTTAAGGCAAGGAATTCACCTTTCTGTAGAGGTGTTTTGTCTCAGTCTTCTGTGCCTGGAGTTGAGGTGGAATGGCAAGGGAAAGAAGCTGGTTCTGTGATGAAGAGTTCATCATCTGTTGTACAGGAGGTGTTGGGAACATCTCGGGCTGTGGTAGAGGTAAAGTCAGTGGATGTGCTGGCTGTAGGATGTGTGGGTTTGTCGAAGCAGCGTTTGCTTGATTTGGGTGTGGTGGAATATCATGGTTCTTCACCGGAGATGTTTGAGGCATGGTTGACCGATGTGATTCTGATTCTGGAACAGGAAGGTTGTGATTATGCTTGTAAGCTGGGAAGTGTTGTTTCTTTGATGCTGGAGGATGCATGTGCCTGGTGGACATCTGTGGCAGTGGCATCACACATCTATGATATTGACTGGGATTTCTTTGTATTTGCCTTTTATGAAAGGTATCTTGGAGAGAAGTTTCCAAGGGTTGAGCAATGTGAAGGTAGTGCTGTTGTGAAGCAAGTGTTGCTTGAGCAGGGGGTGGAAGCTCAGCCACCGGTATGTGACCGTTGTGAAAGGCGCCATGTTGGAGGTTGTTGGGGCGCGAGTGCTTGCTGGAATTGTGGTTCCAGAGTGCATGTTAAGCGTGATTGCCCTCGTGGGGTGAAGTCAGCTTTGGTGTTAGCCAAAGGGTCCCAGAAAGGTCGTGGGCACGGCCGAGGTAAGGTTCAGAGGTGGCAGAAAGAGCAGGAAGTTGTGAAGAGTGTGGGAAAGGAGAATTGCTGGAAATGTGGGTCTGTTGGACACATGAGGCGTGATTGTTTGATGTTGGCTCGGAACAGCCTGGGTTCTTTACCGCAAGGAGTTGGTGGTGACCCTGGTGCGTTAGCTGGTGCTGCAATGGTGCGGCAGGAGGATGATGGTTCCGCAAGGAAGAGAGCTCGTCTGATGAAGCTTCAGGGTGGTGTTGTGCTTTCAGGTAACCTTGTTAAGTAATCTTTGTTCTAGTAATCTTAGTTTAGTTTCTGTTGGTTTTCCTTGTGTGGTAAGTTTAGTCTTGTTGCTAGTATGTTTGGGGTAATGGTAATGTTGGGAAACACCTTTAGTGTGAAGAAGGCTTAGTGAGTATCTTGTGGTTAATGGTTGTTGGTAAGATGGAGTTAGATGAGTTAGAAGTGAGGTAGGAGGTTGTTCTTAGATGGATTTGAGGATGTTATTGGAGGGTGTGAATTGGCATTCATGCACAGTTAAAATCATTGTTATATGCTATATTATATATGTGCTTGTCCATGCATACATGTGGCATGACATTAAAGGTTTTGCATACATGTACATCAGGCATTGATAGGGCATGTAGGTGATCATGCATACGATGTTCACGCTCGCTAATAACTAATCGAATCTGTTAGTGTTATGGTTGGATTAGGTGGGATGATGGGTTTTTAGAAGTTGTTTGGTGCTGAGTGAGAGTTAGAAGTGTTGGAGTTTGTTAAACTAGTTGCTAGTGATAGTGAGAGTGGTATAGCCTGTTGGTAAAAGGATAGTGTTGTTGCTTAAAGAGAGTTTAGTGGTTTGGTGGTGAGGAGTATCGGTTGAGTTTAGAAACGGTTTGGTGGTTTGAATAGCTAAGTGGAAGGGGTAGTTCCTTGGTGCTAAGTGATGTTGCCGCTTAGTGGTTGTGTTCCCAAGTGCTGAGGTGGCGTAGCTTTTAAGTTGTGGTGGAAGGGTTGTGTTTGTAAGTGCTGGTTCTTAGCAACCTTTGAGGAGTTGAGGAGCTGTTATGTGTGTTTTGTTTAAGCTGGGCGATGTTCTAGTAAGGCAAGTGTTGTGGTCAAAGCTTGAAGTGGAAGGACAATGAAAGATCGAAGGCTTTCGTTGGTTGTTTGGGTTCTTGTGAGAAGTGGTTGGCTGGTTGTGGTTAAGAAAGTTCCGTTTGAAGTTAGTTGGTGGTGTGTGGAACGGCTGACGAATTCAAGTTGGGGTTGGGATGTAATTTTTGGTATCTGGGTGAGTAGTCCTAGTGAGCTGTTATGGTAATGTTTCTGGCGGATGTGAAGGATTGTCAGCTTCGTTGAAGAGCTTGAGTAAACAGTTGATGTTTAAGGATTTTTGCTTGTTGGGAAAATCTTTGGAAGAGGTTTGGGAGTCGCAAGAGTTTTAGAAGCAGAGAAGTTGTCTAGTGGCTGAATTGGTTCGGTGGTTGTCTCTGTGTAGACAAGTCTTGGGAGTTGTGTGTTTCAGTGTTGTCTGCTGTAAGGGCTGAAGTTCTTCAGGTTGATGTTGGGATTGTGTATAGTCCGGTTATGTGGAAGGTTAAGTCGTGGTTACCTTTGAGAGTTTGGATTTGTGAACAGTGTATGGTGGTGTTATGTTTCGGTGGAGGTTTTGTGTGGAATGTGTTCAGTGAGGTTGAGGCGGTTGTGTTGTCTTGTGTGTTGCCTTGAGAAGGTTGTGGTTCTCTTTTCGTCGGTTGAAATTCCGAGGATGAAATTTCTTAAGGGGGGGAGAGTTGTAACGCCCCGGTTTTGGGCTTGGAAGTTTTGGGCGTTGACCGGTTCGGTCAAAGTGCTGATCGAATATATAAGAGTGAATTTAGGAAAGCCTAGTTCGGGTTGCATTAAAAATATGGAAAAATAGTCTAAAATCATCTTTTAATATATATAAGTGAACTGTGAAATCAATTTTGGAAAATGAGGTTCGGAAGGTTGACATTTTGGCTAGTGACCAAAATGTAATTTTTGAAAGTTTGGTGACTGTTTTATAAAGGATTGAAACTTTGAATCTTTAAGGAGCTATTATTCCAAAAAGAGTTTCTCCAGATTTTTCTAAGATATTTTAAGGCTTTATTCTGATTTTAAAGATTTTGAAAGTGGAGGGAAATCATTTTTACCATTTCTTAACTAACTTTCCATTTTCTCTCAATTTTCCTTTTCTCTCATTTTCTCTCAACCCAAACACAATTCTCCAGATTTCTTTCTCTGATTTTGGCATCTAAATCTCTCATTTCAACTCTCATTTGATTCCTAATCATCTCATCAACAAAACCTCTCAATTTGCAAGTTGTTTCATCAAGCTTTTTGGCTCTAAAAAGGAGAAATTCAAGTTTGGAGGTAAAAACGTCCTTCTCCTCTAAACTATCAGTTCTTTACTGAAATTCCTAAGTTCTCAATCCTTGATTTATGTTTTGTTAATGGCTTTTCAATTGAAATCTTGATTTTGGCTAAAATGCAAGATTTGGTGATTTTTGGTGAAATTTTCGTGTGATCTGTTTGGGCAGTGTTTTGAAGTGTCAAAATGATGTTAAATGAATGCTAAATTGATTAGAAGTTGAGGTTTAACTAATGCAAACCCGGATAGGTTGAATTTCCTAAGTTTGGCTTGAGTTTTTGGTTGTTTTTGGAGTGTTTTTGGTGATCTGTTATACCTGGAGGTATAAGGATGTGTTTGTAATCATTTTGGATGTTAAATGATGTTTAAAAATGGTTAGAAGTGATGGATCTTGGCTGGGTTAAGTTTTGGAAGTGTTTGGAGGTGATTTCGGTTGTGTTTGGTGGCCGAATTGTTAGATTTGTGATGAGCAGCGAGTTGTGTTGTTGTTGCTGGTGTTTTAATGCATAAAGATGCATTAATGCTCTGTTTATGTTTGCTTGAAACAGGGGAGTTTGATCCGTGAGCTTTGGAGTTGTTGCGGAAGGTTTCGGATGCTTGGAAGGCTTGTTGGCTAGCCTTGTTTTGTGTATCGGTGAGTGAAGTTGGGTTTTCAGCTTTTAAACCAAGGTTTGAAGGTTTTGGGAGCTTAGTCTAAGTCTAAACAACTTTGCTAAGCTCAAGAGTAAGTAAATGGTTTTCGCTCTTGAATTGTGTTGTGAATTGGCTTTTAAAGCAATTGTGGTTGATGATTGAAATGCATGTGTTTTGCATGGCTTATATTCTGTTTTGAAAGCTTATTGTAAGCATGGTTTAATGTTGGTTTTCAAAGCCATATGAGAAGGATGCTCAAGGTAAGAGATCCTTGGTTTTGTTCATGGAAATTATGATTTTGATGCATGATGTTGCATGTTGTTCAATGGCTTTGTGTAATGCTTTAAAACAGTGGATTGATGATGTTAAGTGATGGTTTGTGCATTGTGGTTATGCATGTGAATTAAATGATGGTTTATGCATTGTGGTTATGCATGTGAATCATTGGACTAATGATGGAAAGATGGTTATATTGGCAAGTGATGTAAGTGGTTCTTGGTTCGTTGATCGGATATAGTTAGCCGGCTATAGGATTGGGTGCACCGTGAATTAAGTCGCCTTGGAGGCGGAGTGGTCAAGAGTGGACCGGGAAACTCCCTTCAAGTATCCTAACGAGATGATTGAGGTCATAATGGAGGTGTTGCCCATTCGAGGACCTTGGTTGAGCAAAGGTTATATGGTGGTTAAAAGTCCATATGTGAGAACCTTGTGCTTGTTGAGATCAGAATGGCAGTGTTAAGTCCATGTGTGGATCTTGTGTAGGGTGTCCCGGATCTCGTTAGTGATGTTCTACAACTACCAATCGGTGAATGCAAAGGTTGTATGGTGTTTGAAAGTCCATACATGGGAATCTTGTGCATGTCAAGGTTGTATGGTGGTTAAAAGTCCATACATGGGAACCTTGGGGAAAAGCTAAGGTTGTATGGTGTTTAAAAGTCCATACATGGGAACCTTAGGATGTTGAGGTCAAATGGTGGCTAAAAGTCCATTTGGGAGACCTTGGATTGGTAGGGTGTAGGGAGCGTAGGGACAACGCTCGGAATCCGCGTATCCGATTAGATGTTGAGTTGAAAAGTGGATGTGTTGATCACTTGAAGACCAATATGATATTCTTGATTGTAAAGAAGCATGGGATGCTTGAAATGATGCATAATTGCATGTGAGGCATGAGATGCTTGGAAAAGATGCATGGTTGCATGTAAAGTGTATAATACTTGTGAATGCATATTTACTTGTTAAGTTGAACAAGTGTTGATTATCATTTGGTAAATGATGCATGTGAGCATGAAATATCTTTATTGCATTGGAGTCTTGTAAGACTTGTTTTTAAAGGCATGTGAAGATGATGTTATGGTTCTTATGTTGCCTTGGTTAAATGCATGTGATGGATTATTTGAGTTATGGTTTTTAAAAGGTTTCTTGCTTGAAATGGCTCTCAAGTTTAAGAAAGGTATGTTGTGAAATGGGAGTGTTTTCCATGGTTTTGTTTTAAGCTTTGCATAAGGTGTTTATGCATGGATTGGCTAAATGGTTGATTTTTGTGAGTTGTTCTTTGAAAAGGTCTTCTTAGCTTGCTAAGCTAAGGGTTGGTTTTCATGTATGTGCAATGCATGGTTTTGAGCTTGATGTTGAAAAGGGTTTCCAAACATGGCCTTGGTAAACAAATCGGGTTTGTTTTAAAAGTGTTTAATGACCCGTTGCATTGATGGTGTTTTGGTTTTGAGCATTCCTCACTAAGCATTATGTGCTTACGCTCCTTTTTGTCCATCAATGCAGATTCTTGAAGTTTGGACAGCAAGGAGCAAGGGATTCAAGGTGGACTCCGATGGAGATGTATGTCTCGGTGAATAGCTATAGTTAATAATGGCAATGGGGTAGAATCTCTCGGGTTTATGTGTATGTGATCGTATATGATTGATCAAGAATGTTTTAATGTTGTTGCTAATGTTGTTGGAACATGAATTGGCTTAAATGAGATTGATTTGGAAGGTTTATGCTTAAATGGTTGCTTGTGTAGGAAGCATGCCATTAAAATTGGGGCTTTTCATATGTGATGATTATATGTTGATTTGGTGATGCAATTATGGTCCCTGCATGTTGATTGATTATGTGGTATGATTTGGTGTTGTTAAATTGAAGTTTGAAGCATGTATGATGTTGATTTTGAGTCGATTTCAGGCAGGGGTATCGGTACTCGGGCTTGCGTATCGATACGCATGGGCCAAATATGCACATTTCTGCACAGGGGTATCGGTACGGTTGTGTGCGTATCGATACCGTCTAGGCTATTTATGAATGCCGTATCGAAACGCGGGACCTCGTATCGATACCATCTCTGGAGTTTGGTTACTGTCTTCCCCGCGTACCGATACGACTCCAGGCGTATCGATACGTGATCGTTAATTCAGTTAAAAGTATCTTTATATGTTTGGAACGTTTGCATTTTAGTCCTGAATCTTGTTTTTGCAATTGTATGAGCTTGGGATGTCCGTTTGAGCTGAAATTTTGGCAGAGAGGCATGAAACCTGATTAATTTCAAGATGGTAGCTTTAATTTGGACTAAGTCCTCATATTTATCGGAATTTACAATTTGGTCCCTAAAGTTGTAATTTGTTCAATTGGGTCCCTGTTTGATCTTTGATGTTTGTGATCTTTTAGTATGATGTTGTGTGATCATATCTAGGGTTAATGTGCATCTAGACAAGAGTAAAATAAAAAAAGGGGTCGTTAATCAAGGTTGACTTTCGGGTTGACTTTGGTTTTCCCCGTGTGACTTTCTTAATTCGGGTCAACCGTCTAGGCCGGGTTAAGGGGGTTACATAAATGCTATTGAATACAAATAAATGAAATGGTTCTTTCTTATCCTTTTGATGGATGAATTTTGCTTTAAATTGAGATGAATTTAGCCTTAAATTTGTCCAAAAGGAGTGGTGACTCTTGGGCTGCTTCATTTTCCTTGCAAATGGATAAAAGGGAATGAATGTGGACATAGGATGAATGTAGACATCCCACATGTCCAAATCAGCTTGTCTCTTTGAATTCCTTGCTGATTTTTTCACTTAATTTGATGATTAAATGACATTAAACCAGCCTTCATTGCTTGCCCATTTGTGGAATATGACCAGCCTTCAAAAAATGATAAATAAAGGCCTTGAATGCATAATTTGAATGATGATTATTGCATGTCCCTTCTCTTGAACGTTAATGGCCTTCATTGTTTCATAATTTCAACCTTGAATAGGTGAATTATGAAGCTTAAATGCTTTGTTACTCTAAGAAAATGAACAACCTTGAAAAGATGAAAAATTTAGCCTTGAATTGCCTTCAATTTCCTTGTTTGCATGAGTAAAGATGGTCATCAATGACTTGTTTCCAAGTTGAAGTTGAAAAGTCTCTTCTTTAATCCACACGTCACATGAACCTAGACACACACAAAGGATTTATTCAAACTTAAAATAATAGATGCATGAAACAATTAAAGAGTTAGTTAATTGAGTGAACTAGTTAAATGAATTAACTAGTTTAACTAAAGAACTAACTTTATTGAATTTAACTAAATGCATGAATGAAGTAGTTGAAAGAATGATTTAATATACATAATTAAACTACTTCCCTGAATGAACTAAAACTATAAATGAAGTGCATGCTTTAATGGCCAGCACACTTTATCAATGCAATGGAAGTTTGAAATACTTAAATTCTCATGCAAATGCATGCATGAGAAAGCTAAGGCATTCCTCCCTTATTATTTCTTCTTTCTCACGTTCATGGCTTGTTGTAAACAAGCTTTCCATGGCTGATTGAAACTCCTTGGCCCATGCACGTGTAATGGAGCCACTTGGGTACTTCTCCGGGTCCTTGTTCTTGATGGTCATATCAGTGACCAAAATATAAAAATGGTAAAGTTTGATTTAATGGCAAAAAAGTAAAAGGCTAATGCTTTGAATCTTTAAGGAGCAATATTACCAAAGGCTAATAAGGACCTTTCCTCCTATTTTACAATTTTAATTAAAGAATCATATTATAAGATGGAGGGAAGTTTTAGAAACGGTTTTCATTTTTCACAAAATTGGATTTGACATAGTTTTCTCCTCTCTCACTTTTCTCTCAAAATCCCTTCATCCAAACAAAATGATTTCAAAGGTAAACTCTAATTTTGATTTGGATTTTACAGATTTACTTATTTTCTATTGATTCTCTATTGAATGTCTTATTTTCTCTTTGGGTTTCTTTTCAAAAATGGAGGAAGAGCTCATCATTAGAGGTAGGTTCGTTCTTTTCCTCTATTGACATGTTCTTTACTGAAATTCCCAAGTAATTAGTCTTTTACATATTGTTTTTAATGGGGTTTTATATGTTAATTGATGGAATTGTGTTTAATTGAGGTATCTTGAAGATTTATGGTGGATCTTTGAAATTGATGTTAGTTGCTGAGTTAATGACTGATTATTAATGTGTTGTTAATAGTTAATAATGTTAACTTGATGGATTTTGTTATGTAATCTCGAAAATAGTTAGATTGCTAGATGTTAGTGATAAAATCTTATGTTTTAGGGGTTGTTGTTGTGATTTCATGATACCTAGAGGTTTATAGAGGTTCGGGAAGTGTTTTAGGTTGTAAATGGATGAGGATTGAAGGTTGATTTTGCTGGGTAATGATTGGGAACGATTTGGAGTGGTTTTGTTGGTGTTTTCTATTTATATCGGTTGTTAAATACTTGGCGACTGTTGGCGTTGAGTGGAGGTTTGTGTTGTGGAGGTTTTGTGCAAGAGTGTGCATTAATCCTTTGTTTTTCCTTGGTTAGAAGTAGGGCAAGACGTTGCTTGATCGTTAGAAGGAAAATTTGAAGTTTCAAAGACATGGAATAGCTTCGACAAGTGAGGCGAAGTTGTATCGGTGAGTGGATGTGATTTGAACATTTTCGTAAGCTTGGAAACAAGGTTATGGAAGGTTAGTGTAAGTTTGAAACGCTTAACTAATCTCGGAAGTAAGTATGGTTACTAAAGCTCTCGATTTTCGGTTTAAAGTCTATATGGATTATCATGCTCATGTTTTTGAATTATGTTGTTACTAACTGTTATGCATGTTTTATAAGCATGATTTTGCTAAATTATATCCCATTAAATGATTTTATTATGATTCAAGAGGTTATATTCTTGATGAGATCTATTATGATATATTTGAGGCATGTTTTGAGATGGGATATGTGATGATTTCAATAGTGCATTGAAAGCAGTGAGTTAACATGTATTTAAATGGTATATTGGCTTAGTGATGAGATTTCTATTATCGGATATGTTGGTCGATCAATAGGATGTGAAGTGCACTATAACATACAAAATTCGCGCGTGAGATAAATTCTTCGGTTTCACAATAGGGGTAGTGCTATCACCAACGGGCAATGCGGGTAGTGGCATCCCGGCCGAAGTGAGATAATGGTGAGGGTTGTTTTACCATGTGACTTGATGGGGGTAGTGCCATCAAGGTATTCGTATATCCGATCATTAAAGGATAAGGGTACTGCTATCCAAGGATGGGGGTAGGTTCCATCTGGTTCACTTGAAATGCCAATATATGAATTGAACATGTATCATGGTTTTAAAATACTTTTGAATAAAGACTCTTATACATGATGATTATGCTTTACGAGTTTTAAGCATGTGAAGCTTTGATTTGGTTTGCATTGAGATATGCATGAGGTAATGATACATGTGGTTTATGAAAGATGCTTTTATTGTGGTTTCAAAAGCGTGAGAGATTTGACCATAATGTGGCTATGTTTTAAAGGAATCATTGGTTTGAAAAGTGCATTGTTGTTGTTTAAATTGAGTTTTCCCTTACTAAGCTAATATGCTTACGCTCTCCTTTCCAACAATACAGACAAGTGAGCATTTCGGCAGCAAAATAGCAAGGGCTTTCACCGAAGACATCACTCGATTTACATGTATGGGATTTGACACTTTTAACAAGGTAGAATTGGCCATGGGAAGGGTACCTCAGTATTTTGGAGAGGATCGTTTAAACTCCCTGGTTTGGCAAGTGTGTTTTGCCTTATAAGACTTGTATTGGGCCTTTAAATGTTGTTATGCTTTACTTCATGGTTTTTGATACTCTATGTGGATTGCTTATAGGATGCATGCCTCTAGAGTAGTCATGTTATATAAATCATGATGCTAGATGCCTTTGTTGATGACTATGTGTTTGATAAATATGTTGTTGATGTTTACTTATGATTGCATGATGAATAGTGGCCATATGGTAAATGTTGCTATTTTAGTGCAGATCTGGTATGTGTTTCGAAACAATAGCAGTTGTTTTAATACAACTTGTATATTTGGTCTCAACGTTTCGGAACACTACTAGACCATTTCGAGGCCTTTAGTTATAATTTGAACTCGTATCGAAACTCGAGGCCCTTTTGAGACAACTCTGTTTTGTCTGAATGCAGGGGAAATAAAAATGGGGATTCGGTTCCGAAACGGCTAAGGTCGTTCTAAGACCAAATGCTACTGTAATGCATGGTTTCGAAACATGGGTTGATTGTTTTGAAACGGGGTCGTTAAGCTAGTTAAAATGACATGATCTATTAGTTTTGAATATTTACCTTTCAGTCCCTGTATACATGATTTGCAATTGTGGATGTTTAAATGTTCATAAGATGTTGATATTTCATATGCAAGCATGTAATGAACATAATTAAAGGTTGGTAACATTAATTTGTAAATGACCTTATATCCGATTGTTTGCAAATGAAAGTACAGTTGAGGTTTAGTTTAAATAAAAATATATTCTGTAAACACTATGTTTGATTTTGATATAACTATGTATGTTAAGGATTAAATTGAAAACTTGAAATAGATTTTTAAGTCCCTTAAATGATTTATAAATCACCAACACTTTAAACTGATTTGAAAAAAACTCAAACTCCAAATATTTTCTAAGTGTTCCAAGGCCAAAGTATTGAAAAACGTCCAGGTGTATCGATACGCCTCCAGCTGTATCGATAGCGTTTTTACAAAGTTGACTACTGGAAAGACGCGTTTCGATACGCTCTTAACCGTATCAAAACAGCGTATCGAAACAGATTCAATCTGTATCGATACGCCCCTCTGTGAAAACCGAAGGAGTTTGAATGGTGTACCGATACGATTCAACCTGTATCGATACGATTTTAACGGAATTTTTAATTCAAAGAGTTTTAAATGTTTTCAACCGTTGGTGTCCGTCGTTAGGTAACTAATATTTATAGTGGTAGTTGTCCCGTATCGATACGGTGTACCCTGTATCGAAACGGAAACTTCCAGTGAGCTAAGTTTAGAAAAGGGTATCGATACGGTCTTATCTTTATCGAAACGGTCACTATCTCGTACTGGTACGCTTACACGTGTTTCGATACGCCCTCTTTATTATGTGCAAGGACTCTTTCTGTTTTGAGACAAGTATCGATATGGGTCTTCGTGTTCCGATACGGATAGCTGCAGAAGTGCATTTATGGTGGAAAGAGAGGGTCCCAACGGCTATAATCAATACCCTAACAACCCAAATGGCTAGAATTGATAGAGAAGGTATAAATTAAAGCTTATTGAAGACCATCAACAACTATTGCATCAAAGATAATCATCAAAGCAAAAATCCAAGCTCATTGTGCTTATTTTCCAATTTCTTGTAAACCCCAAATTGTGTTGTATTCAATTCCTATCCTATCTCAAATTTGGGTTGAGTTTTTTTACTTAAAGGGGAAATATTGTATTTGAGAGATATCTTTCTTGCCTAATTTCTTCTTTGTTAACTTGTGAGGGTTTGGTAAAATTTTAGGTAGAAAATTTGACCGGTTGTGTAAAGGTTACCTCCTAAGCCTTGAAAAGGGGAAGAACAAATTAGTGAATTGTTGCAAATCCTTAGTGGTAGCTAATGTAGTGGATGTAGAGTTCATTTGGAACTTGAACCACTCTAAA
Source organism: Hibiscus tridactylites (assembly GCA_958450335.1). Taxonomy (NCBI): domain Eukaryota; kingdom Viridiplantae; phylum Streptophyta; class Magnoliopsida; order Malvales; family Malvaceae; genus Hibiscus; species Hibiscus tridactylites. The sequence goes on from OY288282.1 coordinate 20,997,059, forward strand.
ATCCTTTGTTCTTCATTTTTAGCTATCATTTTTCTCCAACAAATTTTTAAAAAACCCAATTCGGCCCCCTCTTGGCATGGATCAATCCATTGATCCACTCAACAATTGGTATCAGAGCCTACCTCTTTGAAGGATTAACAACCACAAGAGGAGTTCCTAGAAAGAGTGTGATCATCCAAAAATCAAGGCATGGCATCTACCTCCGGATCAAGCATGTACGAGTCTCAATCCACCACAAAACCAACATTCTTTAATGGTGACAACTATCCATTTTGGAAGAACCAGATGCGCCTCTTCATCAAATCCAACGATTACCTTGTTTGGGATGTCATTGAAGATGATCCCTATATTCCTTTGAAGAGGGATGATGAAGGAAAATTGGTTCTAAAGAAGAAGATTGAGATAAGTGAAGATGAGAGAAAGAATATCCAAATTAATGACAAAGCTCTTCACATGCTCTTTTGTTCTTTCGGTCCCGACATCTACTCCAAAGTCTCTTATATTGAAAGTGCCAAAGAAGTGTGAAATACACTAGAGACCACCTATGAAGGAACTAGTGATGTGAAGGAGACCAAGATTGGAATTCTCAATCTTAGTTATGAGAATTTCAAGATGGAGCCCGATGAAACCGTGTCCAAGATGTTCGATCGCTTCTCAACTATCGTCAACGGGCTTAAGGGTTTTGGAGAGACAATCCCGGAAGACAAACTTGTCCGGAAGCTACTCTACTCACTTTTCGAATCTTAGGATGGGAAGAGAACCACCATCATCGAGGCCAAAAACTTGAAGACACTCAAACTTGATGAGCTAGTGGGTTCTCTCCTTACTCATGGGATAATGAAGCAAGGAAGGGAAGATGAAAAGAAAAAGAAAGAGAAAATAGTGGAGAAGCTAGAAGTAGAAAAGAAGAAGAAGATAGGAGTGGCTCTCAAAGCTTCGTTACATGAGGAGAGCACTTCTAGTGAGGAGGAGGATCTAGAAGAATTGGCTATGATAGCCAAAAGGTTCTCACGATTCATGAGGTCCAACCGAGGAAGGAAGATTCAAAGAAAAATGGACTTCAAGGGTAAAAACAAAGAAGAAGAGAGGGATCAAATCATTTGCTACGAGTGCAAAAAGCCCGGTCACATTCGTTCGGAGTGCCCTACACTCAAGAAGAAGGGCTTTGAGAAGTAGAAGAAGCTCAAAGCCAAGCTTGCTACTTGGAGTGACGAGGAGTCATCCGAGGATGACGAACACGAAGTGGCCAACCTTTGCCTCATGGCACTTGGGGAGGATTCCTCCATGGTAACCTCTAACTCATCATCTTTTGACTTTACATTTGATGAATTACATTATGCATATGATGAGTTGCAAGAGGTTTATGATGAGTTAGTTGAGAATTACAAAGAGTCGGTCATTAGAAATAAGAAAATTATTCCAGAATTAAATGATAAAAATGACTCACTTTCTCAAGCTAACTTAAAATTTGAGAAAAAGATTTTAGGTTTGAAAGATGAACTTAAATTCTTCCAAGATGAAAATGTAGACCTAAATAATCTTCTTTCTGAATGCAATAACGAACACCAAAAGGTGTTAGATGAGCTTAACAAGCTCAAAGAGTCTTTAAAAAATGTTGGTAATGTGAAGCATGAAAAAGGTGAATCATCTAAAAAAACCAACCTAGGAGAAAGACTAATAACTAAAAACAAAGTAGCCTCTCTAGACATAATAGACCTAAAAGGATTAGGAGTGTATGGGTTACTAAGGAACTCGTCAAGTCTAATGATATTGTTGCTATGTCACCTTGGATTCCTAAGGGAACCAAGCTTTTGGGAGCTAACACACGTGGACCCAAAATGATTTGGGTACCAAAAACAAAAGTTTAATATCTTTGTTTGTAGGGGGCATTGCTACAAGGCCAAAGCACAAAGTCTTGGTACCTTGATAGTGGATGCTCGAGGCATATGATCGAAGACAAGAGTAGATTCATGGACTTAAAGCCAAAAAGTGAAGTAGTTACATTTGGTGACAACTCCAAAGGCCACATTAAAGGTATTGGCTCCATATGTAATCACTCTACCATTCTTATTGAAAATGTTTTGTATGTCGATGGTCTTAAACATAATTTGTTGAGCATAAGCCAATTATGTGATAAAGGATTTAATGTCTTATTTGATAAAAATGGGTGCAAAATTGTTGACATTAAATCAAATAATATCATGCTCATAGGTCATCGTGTAGGTAATATTTACATGGTGCATTTAGATGACATACATACATCCCATGCATGTTTAGTAGCTCAAAATGAAAATGATGCATGGATTTGGCATAGGAAACTAGGACATGCTAGCATTAGTGTTTTAGAAAAACTAGTTTCCCTTGATCTAGTTATAGGTTTACCCAATATTAAGTTCTCAAATGACAAAATTTGTGATTCATGCTCTAAGGGTAAACAACATACGTCATCCTTTAAATCCATTAATGATGTTTCTACAAGTAGGTGTTTACAACTTATTCATATGGATTTATTTGGGCCTATTAGGACTATGAGATTGGGTGGTAAATCTTATGCTTTTGTACTTGTTGATGATTTTTCTAGATTTACTTGGGTTCTATTTTTAAGTACTAAAGATGAGGCTTTGGAAAAATTCATCACATTTTTAAAACTAACCCAAAATTATCTTGAACTTAGAATTTCTCATATTAGAAGTGATTATGGAACCGAATTTCAAAATTTGGGGTTTGAAGAGTTTTTAAATGAAAATGGTATTAGCCATAATTTTTCAGCTCCTCGAACTCCTAAACAAAATGGGGTAGTTGAGAGGAAAAATAGAACTTTACAAGAAATGGCTAGAACCATGCTTTGTGAAAACAATTTACCTAAATATTTTTGGGCGGAAGCCACAAACACCGCTTGCTACATTGTAAATCGAGTAATCATTAGGCCACTTTTAAAGAAAACACCATATGAGATTTTAAAATCTAAAAAGCCTAACATTAGCTATTTCCATCCGTTTGGTTGCAAGTGTTTTGTTTTAAATAATGGAAAAGACAACTTAGGTAAATTTGATGCAAAAAGTGATGAAGCTATTTTCATAGGATATTCCTTAACCTCTAAAGCCTATCGTGTATTTAAGAAGAGAACTCTAGTAGTAGAAGAATCTATACATGTTGTATTCGATGATAACCTCATTCCAAGGAAGGATTCTTGTGATGATGATGATGTAGGAATCACTAATGCCTTTGATGGAAGACAAACATCAAAGGAGGATGAGATTCCAACAAAAGAAGAGGATACACAAGATCCACCTCTTGAAGCCTTGAAGGAGTTGGCTCTTGAGGAAAAGGAAGTTAGCTACCCAAGGGAGTTCAACTATGTCAAAGGTGGTGAAATCTTGGGTGATCCATCCAATGGGGTAACCACTAGTTCTTCTCTTAAACTTATGAACCATGTTGCATTTATCTCATGCATAGAGCCTAAGAATATAAAAGAAGCATTAAAAGATGACTTTTGGATTATGGTTATGCAAGAAGAGTTAAATCAATTTGAGAGAAGAAATGTTTGGACATTAGTTGATAGGCCTAGTAATCAATCTACTATAGGAACTAAATGGGTCTTTAGGAACAAACTAGACGAGAGTGGTAACATTGTGAGGAATAAAGCTAGATTAGTAGCACAAGGTTACATTCAAGAAGAGGGAATAGATTTTAATGAAACCTATGCACCCGTAGCTAGAATGGAGGCTATTAGAATGTTGCTTGCATATGCATGTTATCATGACTTCAATCTTTTTCAGATGGATGTTAAAAGCACATTTTTAAATGGTTTTATAAATGAGGAAGTGTATGTGGAATAACCACCGGGTTTTGAAGACTCAAATTTTCCAAATCATGTTTTCAAACTTACTAAAGCACTTTATGGTATAAAACAAGCTCCTATAGCTTGGTATGAAAGACTTTCAAAATTTTTGATTGAAAAAGGTTTTGAAAAAGGTAAGGTGGACACTACAGTTTTTTATAAAAAGGTATAAAAATGACATCTTAGTAGTACAATTATATGTTGATAATATTATTTTCTGATCTACTAATGAGTGTCGTTGCAAAGAGTTTGCTAAGTTAATGCAAGGTGAATTCGAGATGAGCATGATGGGGGAGCTCTCATTCTTTTTTGACTCCAAATCAAGCAAAGGAAGGATGGTACCTTCATCAATCAAGCAAAGTACATCAAGGATATGCTCAAGAAGTTTGGCTTGGAGAATGCAAAGCCTCAAGCCACACATATGAGCTCATCTACAAAGCTTGACAAAGATGAAGAAGGTAAGTGTGTTGACTCTAAGCTTTACCGTTCTATGATTGGATCTTTGCTTTACCTTACCGCAAGTAGACCGGATATTTTGTTTAGTGTTTGCTTGTGTGCTAGGTTTCAAGCTAGTCTTAGAGAGTCTCACCTTATAGCCGTTAAGATAATCTTTAGGTACCTTAGAAATACCCCTTGTTTAGGTCTTTGGTACCCTAGAGACTCCACCTTCAACCTTCATGCTTATTCGGATGCGGATTATGGAGGGTTTAAAATCGATACGAAGAGTACTTCAGGAACATGTCAATTCCTAGGTAGTATGCTCGTATCTTGGTTCTCTAAGAAACAAAATAGTGTAGCTCTTTCTACCACCAAAGCCGAGTACATATCCTTAGGAAGTTGTTGTTCTCAAGTCCTTTGGATGAAGCAACAACTCTTAGATTATGGTATTAAAGTTGAAACCATACCCCTTAAGTGTGACAACACTAGTGCCATATGCTTGACTAAAAATCCCATCCAACACTCTAGAACCAAACATATAGAGATAAGGCATCATTTCATTAGAGATCATGTCCTTAAGGAAGATGTTGTTATAGAGTACGTTGACACCTTAAACCAACTAGCGAACATCTTTACAAAGCCTTTAGATAAAGAGCGTTTTTGGTCCCTTAGGAGAAAGTTAGGTCTAACTAGCCTTTCTTGACCCTTTATAACCCTTTTAAAGTTAAAATTGCTTGATCTTGTGAAATCGCATGTTAATGTGTTGTACCTCTTGAAAATATCCATGCTTATAGCTAGGTGGAGTATGATTATGTTAAAATATGCTTAGAACTGCTCATTCGTCATTTGCATTCATTTAGGAGATGTTAAAATCGAGCTTTTGGTTGTTCTTAAAGCCTAAAATGTATTTCTGGGCATAGGGTATCGATACGGCCTTAAGAGGATCGATACGAGTAATGTATTAGCTTCCCAGATTACATTTTGCCTAAAATGGGTATTGATACGGTTAAACCCGTTTCGATACGAGCAACAATCGTTTCGATACAGATTGCATCTGTTTCGATACGAACCTTCAACGAGCATTTTAAATGGATTTACGTTTTTACCCCTGTATCGATACACCCTCAGGCGTATCGATACGCGATTGCGCAAACATCTATCAATTGGCATTTAAAGAGTTCAACTTTTACCAAAATTGAATTTTCTCAAAACCCTAAAAACCCTAGTCAATTTCACTCTATAAATAGCCTCTCAATCCCTCATATTTTCACACCACAACTCAAAATCTCTTGAGGGTTTTCAAAATCAAGCAAAGCTTTTAATCTTTTCATCAATTTGGTGCTAAGTTCTTCTCCCATTCCTCTCCATCAATATCAAGGTAAAACACTTTCTTTTTTACTTTTTATTTTTCTTTTGATTTTCGTTTCAAATCTTCTTTTGTTTTTGTTTTGTCTTCTCTAAATCAAAAACTCTTTATTTTTTGTTTTATTTATAAAAAAAAAATTAACCTTGATTATTGGTTTTCAATGAGTTGAATGAAGAAAACTTAATGCATACACTGTGTTTAACCTTTTATCTAGTTCATGGCGCCTAAAAAGAGAGCACGTACTAGTGAAGCCGGTGAAGGATCAAATATCGGAGGTGGTGCTCGCCCGAACCTCACTCTTATCTATCAACAGTCCTTTAAGTCCCCTGGAGATCTCACCTATTTTCGCCAATTTCAAAACTATAAGATTCGTCCAGAGAGGGTAATCTCTATTCCTTTTCTTAACTCGAAGCGTTTCAAATTTGAATATCTACCTTTGCTCCAAGAATGGAAGTTTATGGATTTTCTCCAAATTCATGGCTTTTTCTTTCGCATATTAGTTTTGATATTTTATGCTAATGCTAACTGTTGTGCCAATCGAGATGGTGTTATTACGGCCGTTAATTCTCATCTTATGGGTAAAAAGGTCATTATATATGTTCAATCCATTTGTGATGTATTTAAAGTTGGAGGATGAAGGTTATGATGATGAGAATGCCCTTGCCCATGTCCTAAGTGCTTCCGTCACCGCCCTTAATGCTCAGGATCGGATCCTCCATTTGATGATTTCTAGGTAGTTTAGGCCCTCGGGAGGGAAGTATTCCACTATCCGCTAAGTTGATGATTTTTGGATTCGATGCTTTCGTGAGAGAAAACATCTGAACCTTGCTCAAATTATGTTTGCGGAGATTGTCTATCTCGTGCAACATCGCCACACCACACTCGTCACTTCCTTCACCTATGGTACGACCTTGAGTTACTTCTTCCAACAAAAGGAGATAGATTGCTCGCATGACTACCCAACTCCCCTCACCGATCCTATCGATGAACGATCTCTTGCAAGGGGTAAGTTTCAGTACTTTAACGGTAGCTGGCTTCGTCTATCCGAGCTCCCTAGTGAGGCCGCGGAACAATTTGCTAATCCTCCAGTTGATCAAGTTCCTCAAGCTCCTCCTCCACCTTCTATGGAATCCCTCATGACTTATGTCAATGAGCAATTCACGGGTTTGCGCACGGGAATGGCCTCAATTGATCAAGTAATGAATTCGAGATTTACTGCTATTGATACAAAGTTTACAAGCCTTGAAGATCGAATGAAGAATGTGGAGACTCGACTCACTTCCCTTGAAGGCGGTCACAACTACATGAACATCTCTCTCACCGCTTTCCATGACGAGTGGCGTCAAACTAGAAGGAATGACGATCCAATTGAAGAGGGTGATGAAGAAGATGAAGATGGCGATAGAAATGCATAGTAGCCTATCTTTGCATATCATTCATATCATCTAGGATATTTATTTATGCACCTTTGTTTTATGTTTTTAGGATTAAGTTTGAATTATTCTAAAACCTATGCTTCGATTTTCTGTTATTTAGATTTTAAGTTGATGTTATCTTTTATTTGAACTTAATGATATTATGTTGCTTATTTATACCTTTTACCTATTTATGCACTTTATATTATGTCTCAATTATTTTTGATCTAACAAAAAGGGGGAGAGGGAAGCTCACACTTAAAAATTTTGATTTTCAAATTTAAAAGTTACCTAGCTAATATTAAGGGGGGGGGGGGGGGTTATTTTGCAAAGTATCAAAGATTTCAAGTTTTGGTTTTGTTATATAAAAAATGGAGAGATTGTAAAACCTATGTTTGATTTTGATATAACTAAGTATGTTAAGGATTAAATTGAAAACATGAAATAGATTTCTATGTCCCTTAAATGATTTATAAATCACCAACACTTTAAACTGATTTGAAAAAACTCAAACTCCAAATATTTTCTAAGTGTTCTAAGGTAAAAGTATTGAAAAATGTCCAGGTGTATCGATACGCCTCCACCCGTATAGATACCTTTTTTACAAAGTTGGCTACTGGAAAGACGCGTTTCGGTACACTCTTAACCGTATCGAAACATCTTATCGAAACAGATCCAATCTGTATCGATACGCCCCTCTGTAAAAACTTAAGGAGTTTGAATGGTGTACCGATATGATTCAACCCGTAATGGTACGATTTTAACATAATTTTTAATTCAAAGAGTTTTAAATGTTTTCGACTGCTGGTGTCAGTCGTTAGGTAACTAACATTTAAAGTGGTAGTTGTCCCGTATCGATACGATGTACCCTGTATCGAAACGAAAACTTCTAGTGAGCTAAGTTGAGAAAAAGGTATCGATACGGTCTTATCTGTATCGAAATGGTCACTATCCGGTACCGATACACTTACACATGTTTCGATACGCCCTCTTTATTATGTGCAATGGCTCTTTCTGTTTTGAGACAGGAATCGATACGGGTCTTTGTGTACTGATACAGATAGCTACAGAAGTGCATTTATGGTGGAAAGAGAGGGTCCCAACGGCTATAATCAATACCCTAACCACCCAAACGGCTAGAATTGATAGAGAAGGTATAAATTAAAGCTTATTAAAGACCAGCAAAGACTATTGCATCAAAGATAAACATCAAAGCAAAATCCAAGCTCATTGTGCTTATTTTCCAATTTCTTGTAAACCCCAAATTGTGTTGTATTCAATTCCTATCCTATCTCAAATTTGGGTTGAGTGTTTGTACTTAAAGGGGCAATATTGTATTTGAGAGATATCTTTCTTGCTTAATTTCTTCTTTGTTCACTTGTGAGGCTTTGGTCAAATTTTGGGTAGAAATTTTGTCCGGTTGTGTAAAGGTTACATCCTAAGCCTTGAAAAGGGGAAGAACAAATTAGTGAATTGTTGCAAATCATTAGTGATAGCTAAGGTAGTGGATGTAGAGTTCATTTGGAACTTGAACCACTCTAAAATTCTTTGTTCTTCATTTTTAGCTATCATTTTTCTTCAACAAATTTTTAAAAAGCCCAATTCACTCCCCCTCTTGGCATTAATCAATCTATTGATCCACTCAACATATTCGTTGCGCGAGTAAACATTGTAGGACTTAATTATGCGTCTAGATAGGTTAGAAGAAAAAGGGTTTGCTAATCGAGGTTGACTTTAACGAGTTGACTTTGGTTCTCCCCGTGTAATTCTCTTAATTCGGGTTAAACGTCTAGATCGGGCTAAAGGGGTTACATTTGTTGGTGTAGAACCGGATTTTTGTCCGGGTTGATATATATATATATATAATATAAATAATAATAATAACAAAACGGATAATAAAAATAACCCAAATATATTAAGAGTCCAATAATAAAGTCCAAGTGCTCATACACAAAGCCCATACATTACAAAAAGGCCCGAACCAAAAATCAAAGTCTATTACAGCTATCGACAACTCATGTCCAACCCAATACAGTTGTTTACAACCCTAATCCAGCCCAACAAACACAAAACCCCACTTAAACCCATTTGTGTTTCTTTTTCCCGCTCAATTTTGAGCCCAAAAGGACATGTGTCAGCATGCCATTGGTCCATTCTTCTTCACTCGGATTCTCACAAAGCTGGGACGAGCTGGCATCACCAGCCGTGCAAGAATGACGTCATCCCTAACGTACGAAGAGAGAGAAAAAAGGGCAATTAATGCAGTCATAATTACACAGATAATTTACAAAAAAGAGAGAAATCGAAAAGATAAAGAGACAGAGAGAAATTACCTGAGAACCTGAACCGATCGAAGAAGACGACTCGACACGAAGATCTCACCGGAAGCTCATTGGAGCTGTTTAGACACTGAACTAGGGTATTTCTACCTCCATTTTCCTCTTTTTCCCGCTTTTACCTATTCAGAAAACACGAAATCAAATCAGATCTCTTAAAAATAGAAACCAAATATGTCTAAAACTAAATTTCAGACATAAAACACAACTCAAACCTAAATCTAAGTCCAAATCAGATCCATAATGCATGTAAAAACTAGATCTAAGATAAAAAAAAGAACATATCTAAGAGATATAAAATAGATCTAGATCAAATCTACTTTCGGAACTAAAAAATACATAAAAATAAAAAAAATAAAAAAAAAGAGATATCGAGAGCTTATCTTGATTTGCCAGTGCCAGAAATACTGTCGGAATGAGAGTTTGAGTACTCGGAGTGTTGTCGGAATCGAAAAACAGAGAGGAGAGGTCACTGGTTTTGGGTAGATAGCTTAGAATTAGGTGAAGTAGGGAATTTCTGATGAAACGGGCTTCATATCTAGTATTAGGGTTAAAAAAGGAGATTTTGGGTAGTTTTAGGTTTCCGGCGACGGCGAAGATGGTGGTTGGAATTGTAGACGGTGGCCGGAAAGGCCAGGTCTGACCGGAGAAGATGACCGGAAAAGGTTCGGTCATCAGAAAAAGGAAGAAAAAGGATGAATGATGGTCGGAAGTTGCAGAACTGATCGGAGGAGATGACCGGAGAAGGTCCAGTCATCGAAAGAAGGAAATAGGAGACCGGAGATGATATCCGGTGGTCGATATCATCCAGGCGGCTAAGAAAACAGATCGAAGGAGAGTTCAAGGATGAATGAAGATTAAAATGTTGATTTTTGAAAAAAAATGGAAGAGTTTTGAAAAATAGGGCTTTTGATCTTTGAAAAACATGTTTCAGAAAGGCTTAGGTGTTTGTAAAGATCGAATGAAGAGTTTTAGAGGTGTTCTAGGTTTGTTCTTGAAAAAAGGGTGTTTGATCTTAAAAACAGTTTTGGAAAGAGATTTGGATGTTTTTGAAGATTGAAAGAAGGATTTTTCAAAGAACAAATGAAGAACTGAAGCAAAATAGGGGTTTTTGATCGAAAATCGTGTGGGGTTTTTGGGTTTTAGGTGTTAGGGTTCAGAGAGTTTAGAGTGAGAGAGAATTAAGGAGAGAGAGGGAGAACGGCTCAAATGACCGTTCCAACTCGGTTCAGGGCCTTTTATACCGAGTTGGGAACTGTGTCGTTTTGGGAGCTTGGTCACAGAAGATCTGCACGTTTTTAAACGGATCTGGATACGGGTCCGTGACCCGGTTGAGTTTAAATAATAGGTTTGGGCCTTTTAATTCGAATAGGTTAAAATGGTTTGGGCTTGTTTAAAGTTTGGGCTTGGTTAATGGGTCCGGGCTAGTCTTTTAGGGTCTTTAGAATTGGGCTCTCTGGTTTTAACTCCTTCACAAATCAGTCCTTATTCATTTGTTTTTTTTGCCACCTAAGATGCAATTTAATCCAATTTAGTCCTTTTTAGTATTTAATTTTTTATTGATTTAATTAATTGATTATTTTAATTATGCAATTAATAAATATGCTTGTATATTTTCTTTAAAAATATCATGTCATTTATATTATGTGGATAATTAATCACATGTTAAATAGATTAGTGTCATTAGTGTAGTTTACTAAACCATAATTGAATAGGAAGATCATTGTAGAAAGTAGGTAGATATTTGAAACAATATTAGAATGCTCAATATTGGCTAGTGTCACAATGTAGAGTGATGTTAACCAATGAGCATCCCGATAAGAGTTTCAATTTTCTATCTTAATTTAGAAAATGGAATTAAATCACTAACTAGGTAAATTAAACAAGTAAAATAAAATAGGGTTAATTATTAGTGCCATTTTAATTAGGAATGTTATTATTTTTGGATTTGATAAAGAAAATGTCCAATATTATTTTGGATATTTTCCTTTATGTCCAAAATTAATAGCATTCATAGATTTTTAATTAAAGCGATTAATGGAGCCTAATTAGGGTTTACTTAAAAATAACAAGACAATAATAAATCATGCATTAAACATTTTGTGTTGAGGTATATTTTCCGAATATAAGTTGATGTGTCCTAATGTAATTGGATGTTTCATAATCATATTCGATTGAAATGTACTTTCTTTCAAAAGGATACTCTCATTCGGAATAAAATTCGCCTTATAGTTAAAAGATTTAATTAAGTTCAGATTAATGTTCGAAATGCCAAAAAGTCACATGTAATTAATAAGGTAATGATAACGGGCGTTCATAGGGGTGCTAATCCTTCCCTATACGTAACCGATTCCCTAACCCGAACTTTTCAAAAAGAATCTCTTGTACGTTTTTATGGTGTCCGGCCTACCAAAGTGGTCGGTGCCGACTCCAAAATGATTTTAAGTAAAATAAATGAATTTTTGATAAAAATGGAAGGCTAATTAATTGAAAAGGTAAAATTGGTCAAAACCCTTGATTTTTCAAATTTTAATCGTCAGACTGTTTTTATTCCAAACATTAAAAACCGGGTTTTCAAAAAAAACCGTCGCGACAGCTGGTATCAGAGCCAAGTTTTCGAAAGGTTGGGATGCATGTTGATGTTGAATTATGATTGATAACATCTTGTATTCGATGCTGTGCACGGTGAATGATTGTATCATGATTTGATTGATAGTATGTGATGTATGATGGTTATGTGATGAATTGATATTTGTGACTAGGGTAGCCACTGCAAATACTACCGGTAAAGAAAAGAGTTTTTGTTTAATAAGACGAAATGAGTAACTTGGGTCCTTGCTATTTGTAAGCCTAACTATTTTTGCTATTGTATTTGCATGGTAGAATTGTTTATCATATCATGGGACCGAGACGAGAGCTGAGAGGCAATATCCGGAATGTAGTGGGGAATGAGGTAGATGTGGATGCTAAGAAATTACCGCCTCCTCCTCCTAGTGGAGGTGGAGCTGAAACATGAGCTGGTGCTAGAGGTGTTGGACTTCAGGCAGCACAAGGGCAAGCTGCTCCTGATATGACGCCTTTAATTCAAGTTATTGTCAGAGCCTTTCAGGCAGCAATAGCAGGTATGCACGTGGCCGCATGATGAGTGTTTAAAAGTTCTATGTTTTCACCCTTTTTCTATGACAATTATTGCTAAACCTAAACCCATTCAAGTTATATTGTAGCCCTTTTTGTATAAAACACTAAATTTCACGTCTTAAGCTGCTTGATCTCTATATTTGTGTTATTTGGTGGAAAAGGTACTGTTTTGATGCACTTTGATCCTTATGCAGATTTACTCACTAACAGAGCAATGATGCCACCAGAGATGCCGCCCTGGCGGGTGATACCGCTAGCGATGACTACATGGGCGGGCACTGCCACAACGTGCATAGTGAAGGAACATGATGGAAACGGTGCAGAATCATCTCTGGATGGTCCAAAATATAAGCCAGCTTCTACTGAGGAAAGTAGAACCAAGGAAGTAAAACCAGGCTGAAAGACCCGCCCCGGCGGCAGATTTGCCGCTGCGGCGGCAAACTTCCAGATACGATAGTGGCAAAAATATGCAAAACGGACCACGGGAAGACCATGAAAAGGCTAGAGAAAAGCCAAAGGAAAATACCACGAAAATAGGAGAATTTCAAGGAAGGAAGATTTAAGGCCCAAAAAGATAGCTTTTATTTAATGTATTTCAACCTTACTTCTTCTCCAAGTAGGAGTTACACTAGCCTTCTCATACTTCTTCCCCAAGTAGGATTACCCTAGACTTTCCCTATAAATAAACACCTAAGGGATTGTAATTGATTATTAACAGTAGATTAGAGAGAGTTTGAGAAGCCGACATGTTCTAAATTTTTGTTGGGTTTGGGTTATGTTGTAATTAGTTGTGAGAACGGTTGTTCAGGTTTTCAAGTTTGTTTTTGCAATAAAATACTCTTACTTTGCTTAATTCATGTGCTTCACTTCCTTCAATTAGTTCAAAAAGTCCAGTTGATGAAATCCATTTGTCGGACATGAGAGTGTCAAACTCACGAAAGAATTAAGCACGATCTCATCATGACGAGGTGTTGACTAATTCGGCTTAGACATAAGTTAGAATTTCAGCGGCTAAAAGGAGCAACCAAACGTTGACTGCCTGTGTTAGGTTTACGCTGAGATTGCTAGGTATTGCCTACATCACATAGTAACAGAATCCTAGCCTAGACATAGGTAGGATCACTTCAGCATTTCTTCGCCAAACTTGGAGTATCTGTCAGACTTGTCACCGGGACTTCTCTCCATCTCACCTGCCGGGACAGCGAAAGTTGCAAGAGCAGAGTGTCGCCATGGTAATGAAAGTTGCCGCTGCCACAATCCGCCAAGGCAGCAGATCATGGCAGTGAAAAACAACTTGACCTATTCAACGCAGTTTCACACTAAGTAGCAGCATAACCCTGCCCTCTCAATCAATCTGATCACTTCCTTTACAAACTTGTTTTCTCTTCACATCCTTAAACATAAAACTAAACTACTTGCCTCTTGTGCAGGAAAACCAACAGCCGAAGATCATTGTCCAATCCTCGTGGGATTTGTTGTCACTAAATTTTCACCTAAACTTTAAATAGTCAGAAAATCCAAAAAAAAAAAGAGAAAAGAAAAATCCTTTTAAAGGCTCACTTTTTTTTATAAAAAAATAAAGACCCATTTTCAAAAAGCCCATTTTCAAAGCCTACTTTTAAATAAAGAGAACAAAGTCCATTTTTTTTTATGTTGAAGCCCATTTTTTTAAAGTAAAAAAAGAATAAAAATAAAAAAGGAAGAAATAATAATTAGGGTGTATAATAATTATGGGAAAAAAAGGAAATAGAGGAAGGTAAATAAAATAATAAATGTACAAAAAAAGCAAAAACATCAGCAAAAAAAGAAAAAAAGAAAACAAAATGGGAAAAGGGGGAACCAGCGCGCGACACGCGCGCGGGCTGGTTCCCTAGCAAACCCTTGTCGCGCAAGATCATGGTGGAAGACCGGCGCCTATAGGCCATAGCCGCCAACGCCGTTGGTACCGGCCGGTCTACCTCGCCGTCGCCGACCCAATGCCACCAACCCCACTCGTCGTCGCTGCCTGTGCTCACCGGAATCTGCAAAAAACTGAGATAAGTAGTCAAACCATAGGCTCGAATTAAGGGTAAAATTCAACTCGAATATTCAATCTAATCGGATGAGGATAGAGGGCTTTTGCCAAGAATCAAGCCATTGATCAGATTTAGGCTTCAATTTGGGGATTAAAACCCAATTTGGCTTGAATTTGAAGCTCAATTTTAAGTATAAACACCCCCTTTTACTTTTTGATCACACACAATTGAAAGAAAAATAACTTGAAAAGGTTTAAAATTTTTTTGAAAAATCCTCTGATTTATTCAAGAATTTGCTGGAAATTTTTGGAGTAGAAGTTCGAGTTTGGAGCAATTTTCTGGAGATGGTTTGGAGTATTTCGAGAAGCTCGTATTCGAGTTCTTCGTTCGTCGTTTTCTCAGTAAAATTTCTATCTTTCCTTTAATTTTTGTGTTTGTTCTTGAATGAATTTTTGGTGTTTGTGAATTTTAGGTTGCTTTTTCGAAGTCGGAAAATCGTTCACGATTCCAGTAACTTTTTCATTTTAAAATTCTGTTTTAATTTTAGTTTGATCTTAAAATTTTTTGCATGCTTAAAAATGTTGTTAGGATTATTTTGATCTTAGGGAATGCATAAATAGGTTTTAAAAGATGTTTAGATTTAAAATACTTGAATAAATTAAATAAATGTGGTTAAATTGAAAAAACTTGAAATTAGGGATTTAATTAGGAAAAATAATAATGTGAGGTGTAAGATAATAAAAGTGCTTGATTTTAAAAATATAAAAAGATTTTTATGAAATTTAGTTTTGAATAATAAATGTGCAAAATGATTTTAAAAGAAAAAAAATAATAAAGATGTTTGGGTTTTTTAGAAAAAAAGAAAAAAGAAATAAGTTTTCAAGAAAAAAAATTAATAAGGTTTTAAATAAAAATTTAGGGTCTATGATATAAAATAAATTTTAAAAAAGGAAAAAACTTCAAAATAAGTTCTTTAGGAAAAAATAAAATTTATTTTAAAAAGAGGTCGTTTTAAAAGAAAAACTTTAAAAATGGAAAAAAATAAAAATGAGTTTAAAAAGAGAGAAAATTCTTTGTTTTGAAAAAAAAACATAAAATGGTAAAAAAAACATAAAAAGTGAAAAAAATGTAAAAGGGGTCTAGGCTTTAAAAATAAAAGAAGTAAAAAGAAATAAGTTTTTTAAAAGGAATAATAAAAAGGTAAAAATTCAAAAAGAATAAAAGTTGCTTGCTTGTTTTAGAAATAGGTGAAAACTTAGGATTAGAGACTAAAGCTTAGAAAGAGACTTGTTTGTTGAAAAATGTTCTTCACAAAAAAAATAAAATACACTTAAGCATAATTAAACATTAACTCAGGATTAAAAGACTTAGACGTTTTTAGGATTTGTTTTAAATAACCGAACCTAGAAATAAATAAAATACTAAACACATTAAATCTCTTTGTTGTTTGAAAAAGTGAAATTAATTTAATGTGGTGTCTTATCAAACAAGAATGACGGGTTAGCGCCAGAAATATTGGCGGTGATTAAAGTTCATCTCTTGGGTGGTAGGGCCGTTAAAATAGACTAATATTCATTAAACAGACAAGTAAAGTTGAACCTTTTTGAACTTGTAAATTCCAATTTTGAAAACGATTTTAAAGCCAATTAGGTACCAATTTTGGGCGTCATGGGGTGCTAACCCTTCCCCATGCGTAACCGACACCCGAACCTATTTTTTGATTTTCACAGACCAAAACCGTTGTTTTATTAAAACAATAAAATATTTTATTAAAATAACCATATTTTTTTAAAAAGTGATCCAATCACACTTTTTTCCAAAAAAGATTGGTGGCGACTACGCTGATTTTTTTAAAAAAATAATTGCCAAAAGGTCAAAGCCTCCTCCCTACAAAAAAGGCGGTTGCGACAACTTGGCAACTCTGTTGGGGAGATGTTTTTGTTTTTGTTTTTAAATAAAAACAAAGAGGGTCAAGCCACAAATTTGTTTTAAATGGTTTTTCAAAAAAATATTTTTTTTACAAAAAAATGGAATTTGCACGTTCATCATAGGTTCTGTTTATTTGTTCGTTTAAATGAATATAGCTCTATTTTACGCATTTAAGACTTAATTCAAAGCTCTATTCCCGAGCTTTGGCTCGTTAGTTTAAGTGGGGGAACACGCTTTGCTCATGTAAGAATATTGATTATTCGTATGACCATCGCAAAGTACCTTCGGGACTCAATTCCTTTGCCTTCGTAAGAATATTCATTCTTCGAGAAGGCTTCAGTGGTGAGTCCTCCTAAGTTGAACTCGTTTCGTTTGTAGCCTATAATGGGTGAGAATCGAGGGCCTTGCTACTCTTAGTAGAGGACAACAAGGACTGCTCGGGTACCTTTTTAGAACCAAACAAAGTTTGAGAATTTAGAGCCTACCCCTAATAGAGCCATGCGAAAAGCCTAGGGTGTGGAGTCGTAGATAATTCGTGGGGATATGCCCTGAAATGTTGGAATGCTAGCCCAGAATTATCATGCATTTAAAATGTTTTTATTGTTTTGGATTGTTTTATCTGTTTCATTTGTTTATCTTGCATACGCATCATTTCATATTAGAAGGGGTTACTCTCGAAAGTTGTTCAATTATGGACGGAAAGCTCTTAAAGAAGGAAGAGGAAAATGCGAAAGTGCGTCACTGGTCTGAGGTTAATCAGAGAAAGTATGGAGACAATTTGAGTGCGGGTCACGAAACAGAAACTTCGGAGTATGCCCACGTTGGTGTTAAACAAAACGAAGTGCAGAAGTTACATGAGATATGGGATCATTTTGATTATAAGACCAAGCAGTTGTTTCGTGAGTCTTATGGTGACATAGCATATCTTCTGTTTGTGAAGGTCGATGAGTCATTTCTGAAGGCTTTAATTCAGTTCTGGAACCCTGTGTATTGTTGTTTTACGTTCAATGGAGAAGATATGATTCCAACTTTGGAGGAATACTTGGCATTGTTCAATATGCCTGAAGTGAAAAAGAATTGGGTGTATACAAAGCCACCCAAGAACAAGAATTCACACTCAAAACTTGTTTCATTTACTAGAATGGGTGATGAATGGGCCGAAGGGGTGATACGGAAGATAGGGGGAAGTTTCAATTTTCCTTGGTCACGCATTCGAAACATTGTTCCAGTTTATCCAGGCATCACTAAAAGGGCAGACCTCTTGGCCATCGCAATTTATGGTTTAGTGATTTTTCCAAAGGTGTTGGGAAACATCGATGTGGCCCTATTAGACTTCTTTGAGCAGTTGAAGAGGAATGTCAATCCAGTGCCTGCAGTGTTAGAAGAAACCTTCATTTCTTTTAACGCTTGTTGGAAAGAGGAAGGCGTGCATTTTGGAGGATGTGCTCTGTTACTTCAAGTTTGGCCCCTTAGTCATTTTTGGGAGTGTCCAACTTTGGCCTTACTGAATGTGTTCTCCCCGAACTTTTCCCCACTTCAGGAGTTTTTGGCACAAGATTGGTCGAGTATGAAGAGAAGAAAATGGGTAGATATCTTCAAGGATCGTCGTGACGAGGGCATCAAATGGAGGGTGCCATGGATGGGACATGCACAAGTAAGATATAGATGTGGAGATTACAACTATCTGATGATGTTAGGTTTATGAGGAGGAATTGGTTGTGCACTTCTGTTAGTATCACGCCAATATGGATCACGACAGTTTATTCCCTTCACTTCCGAGCTTGGTACGTCAGAATTTGAGTTCCAATGGGAGTTTAGGCGAAAGGTGCAAGAAATCAGTGATTCATGGAAGATGTGTTATTTTATGAAGACAGAGTCGGACATGCATTGCATGTATACTCCCGATTATGATGTTTGGAGGCATACAAGGATGATTGACAAGGTTATGTTACCTACTCTTGGGCCTGTCAAATTAATAGAGGAACATTTGAAGCTGGTCCCTTCAAAGGCTGACATTCTAAGGGAAGAGCTAAGACGGGCTAAGTTAGAAATCGAAGCGCTTAAAGAACAAAATTTACGAGACAAGTTTGAAGTGAGCCTTGATGTAGAAAAACACAATGGAGAAGCCAATCGTGTGCGGATAATGTATGAGAATTTAGAAGAGAGGTATGAGATCTAGAGAGTTGATTTTTTTAAACTTCAAGCTACAGTTCGATATGCGGACATTCGAAAAAGCCCAGAATAATGGAGACAAGAGATAGAATAAGTTGCCGTGAAAGAGATGTAGCACGGTAAGGAGATAGAAAAATTCCGACGGGCCTTGGCCGAAGAAAGAAAGAAGGTGAAACAAGCAGTAGAGAATGAGAAAGGGAAAAGACCTCGAAAGGATTCAAAGGAAGATTCGATCGCATGGAAAAGGCAAGCCCACGACAACAAAGTTCATTTGCTAAAGCTACAATCAGTCTATGACAAAACCACCAAGAAGTTGAAGGAAAGTCAGGCCTTCATTATTGAGCTAGAAGTCAACGTAGAGAATTTGAGTCAAACGGTTCACAAGATGCAAAGGGGTCGTACCTATGAAGAGCTCTAGGCTCGTTTGGATGAGAATGGCTTCTTGAAAGAATGAGTTAAAGAGATGGACCATCTCCTTCAAGAGTACAAAACAAAGATCTTAGTTCTAGAAGATATCGATGAAGGAGGAAACGACTATTGGTTCACTCGCCTCAAATATAATGATCAAAGGTTCCAAGAAAGGGATGAATTTGACATGATGGTGATGACACAAGTACAAGATGTGGCCAAGCACGTGAGAACATTGGCAAATGAAGCTGCAGCCCTTCGTCAGTATATCAAGCCCGTTGGAGAAGTTGGACCAAGACTCATGTGGCTAGTTGAAGAAATCAAGGAGTTAGGCGTCCGAGTAGAAAAATATTTGTAATTCCAAAAGTTGTAATAAAACTTTCGTATTTAATAAAGAGTTTCCTTTCATGAACAGATTTTCAATGGAATAGATGGCCCTTCAATTACATTCATGCATTTGCATTACATTGTTTGCTTTGTTGTTTGCTTTATTGTGAATTCATCTGTGCATACATTCATTCATGTCATAAACTAACTTAATAATAAAAACAATAGAATATCCAAAATTGCTAAGAAAACCCATAAATACGGTACACGAGCCCAAACCTGAGCCATGAACTCTGAGGAAAGGTTGGCAACTTTGGAGGCAAATCAAAAGAACATTCAGGATAAGCTAGAGAAAATGGAGGTTGACATGAAACAACAAGTTGAACCGGTCTACCAAAAGACGGTCAAATCGATAGCTGCATTTCTTGAATTCAAGGACCCAGATGTGGTTGAAGAAGGAGGAAACACTTCTGCCATTCCATGATTCCCATGGATGACCGTTAGAAAGGAGGCTGTTGCCAAGGCTAAAACACCCATTCATATAGCTAAATCTTTCACTCAAGTAGAAGCCAACAATTGCGAGGTGTCTGACCTTGATGAAGTCGCTGATAAGGCTTGAACTAAAAAGAAGTTGGAAGAGAAACGAGGTGCCTAACCTTGATGAAGTCGCTGATAAGGCTTGAACTGAAAAGAAGTTGGAAGAGAAATACGAAAAGTTAGAAGGAATGTTCAAGTCCTTCCAAGATGGAGGTGCTTATGGTGGAATGGATGCCAAGGATCTGAGTCTGGTAACCGATTTGGTTGCACCACCAAAATTTAAGATCCCAGTCTTCGAGAAATATAATGGGACCACATGTCCATCAGCGCATCTTACCATGTATTGCAGAAAGATATCAGTGTACCTTGATAATGAGAAGCTGCTCATTCACTGCTTTCAAGACAGCCTAGTAGGGTCCGCTGCACGTTGGTATTCGTAGTTAAGTCGAGTGAACATCAAATCATGGAGAGACCTATCCAGGGCCTTCAGTGAGCAATACAAACATTTATCAGACATGGTTCCAACCCGTCTGGTCTTGCAAGGGATGGAGCAAAAGCACCATAAGAGCTTCCACTAATACGCTCAAAGATTGAGGGATGTAGCAGCACAGGTGCAACTGCCGTTGCTAGAAAACGAGATCAGCCCAATGTTTGTAGAAACATTAAAGGGTCCCTTTTATGATCATATGCTTAACCACGCCACGAAGAACTTTGCAGATATGTTAATGAATGGCGAACTAATCCTGGCAGCCATGAAGAGCGGAAGATTGGACAGTGGGGAAACCAAGAAGACATATAGGAAGAAGGACAACAACGAAGTCAATGCAACGGATGTCTGCAACCCCAATTATTCAACAGGTTTCGTGTTCAACAAGTCTAACACCTTCAACAAACCCAACACCTCAGTTCCGACAGTTGCAAATGCCCCAAAAGAAGAGCGAAGGTACCAAGGAAATTCGAGGCCTTACTTTCCTCCTATCCCAATGACTTATGTAGAGTTGTTTGCCGAGCTGGTCAAGTCGCAGATGGTGCTACCCAAACATGTTCCTCCGTTCTCACCTCCATATCCACCGTGGTATGACGAGAAGGATGCAGGAGTAAGGGGGCATACCATCGAAAATTGCACCACATTCGAAAGGGTGGTGGATAATTTAAGAAAATCAAGCATGTTGTCATTCGAAACTACAAAAGAAAAAGGAAACCCTTTGCCAAACCACCAAAAGACGAAGGTGAATGTAGTTCTCGAGGAAGAGAAGAGGATGATCAAGGAGAATGTCGAAGAAATTAAAGCGCCCCTGACTTGGGTATAGGATCAATTAGTAGCAGCTGTGATATTGAAGGAGGAGAATCCGAAGATGAAGGATGATGAAAAACCATATTGTAAGTATCATGGAGCTGAAGGACATGAGATCCAGTGTTGCCCAGAGTTTAAATTGATGGTTCAAGCCAAGATGAATAGTAATGAACTTGTGTTTTTCGAAAAGGGAGATGTTGAGCACGAAAGAAATGTATGTGCTACGGAGGAAATCTCCTTTGGGAAGCAAGGGGAGGAAGTTAAGGATGAAAGGCGAGGAAGGACTTATCCTGTGGTGATCTCAGTTAAGAGGGATCGATTCGGTTTAGGCTTTAGGCCTGATAAGTGGCAAAAGAAAGTGGAGAAGTAGCAGGCGAGCATGAAATGAAGCAAAAAAAAGAAGCAGTTGAAGGGGAGTTCATGACGTACCCACCCTTAAGCGCTATCTTCAAGACTAGAGGGCTTTTAGACCCTAATGCCCACTTCGACGAGGAGGAGAAAAGAAAAGATGAATTATGCGATGTTTTTGAGAATTTGAGCATCAACGCCATCACAGACGGGGAGGAAGAAGAAAACAAATATATCTCCAAGATTAACCCCTGTGCTGAACTGAAGAACTAGACCGCAGAAATGGTCCCCGAAGTTTTTAAGACTGTCTCAAAGTAATTCTCAAAACGAACTCTTTTACCCTTAGACCCTGGGTAATTAGAGATCTTATGTAAAAGGGTCTATTGTCAAAACCATGATTTAAATTTCAATGAAAGATGTATTTTCCCAAGTTATATCTTGTGGCAAACTGTCTTTCGCAGAACCAACAAAATCAAAAGATCATAAAAACCCAAAAAGCAAAAACAAACCCCAAAACATAACAAATCATATCATTTCATTTATTCTCTATTTCTTGGTATATATAGATATTGTCTCCTTTTATTTGCAGGTTTTTAGATATCAATGGTCCAAATGACTTTGAATCATAGTCTGAGGTTAAATTTGAGTTACCGCTATGTTTAGAAGAAGTTGAGAGTACTAGTGATGAAGAAGGGTATGACTTGTCAAATGATCTACCTAGAATGGTAGAAGGGGAGGAAAAGCAAAATTTTCCCCCCAAAGAAGAGTTAGAGGTTTTGAATCTTTGGACTGAAGAAGAGAAGCGTGAAGTAAAGATTGGAACTACCATCTCAGTTAAGACATGACAACATTTGATTGAGCTTTTACAAGAATACAAAGTCATCTTCGCCTGGTCTTACCAAGATATGCCTAGTCTCGACACGGATATTGCCATGCATAGGCTTCCAATAAGAGAAGGCTAGGAGTCCGTGAAACAAAAGCTTAGAAAAATGAAGGCTGATACATTTTTGAAAATTAGAGACGAGGTCAAGAAGTAGTACAGAGTAGCTAAGTATCCCTTATGGGTGGCAAACATTGTCCTAGTCCCTAAGAAAGATGGTAAAGTAAGAATGTGCGTCGATTACAGGGATCCTAATAAAGCAAGCCCCAAAGAAAATTTTCCGCGTCCACATATCAACACATTGGTCGATAATACAACTGACCATTCCCTTTTTCCGTTCATGGACGGATTTACAGGTTACAATCAAATAAAGATGTGCCCATAAGATATGGAGAAGACTACTTTTGTAACGCTTTAGGGAACCTTCTGCTATAAGGTAATGCCTTTTGGATTGAAGAACGCAGGGGAAACGTATCAGAAAGCTATGATCACTCATTTCCATGATATGATGCAAAAGGAAATAGAAGTTTATGTGGATGATATGATCGCCAAATCCAGAACTTAAGAAGAACATTTGGCAAGCTTGAGTAAGCTTTTTCAAAGATTGAGAAAGTTTCAGTTAAAGCTTAATCATGCCAAGTGCACATTTGGGGTTACTTCTAGGAAATTGTTAGGCTTCATAGTGAGCAGAAGGGGAATTGAAATCGACCCAGACAAGATAAAGAGCATACAAGAGCTCCCACCGCCTCAAACACAAAAGCAAGTTTGTGGATTCTTTGGAAGGTTGAATTAAATAGCTCGTTTCATCTCTCAACTTACAAATAAGTTGACCCAATATTCAGATTGCTTAGAAAAAACAACCCAGGGACCTATAATGAAGAATGCCAAGTAGCTTTAGAAAAGATCAAGGAGCATCTAACTAATCCTCCAGTGTTAATGCCACCCGTTTCAGGGAAACCGTTAATACTCTATTTGACGATAATTGAAAATTCAATGGGTTGTGTACTAGGGCAGCACGACGAAACTGGAAGAAAGGAAAGGCCGATATATTATGTGAGCAAGAAGTTTACTGATTGTTAAACAAGATATACACCAATTGAAAAGGTATGTTGTGCTTTGGTGTGGGCCACCAAAAGGCTTAGGTAGTATTTGTTGTATCACACCACATGGTTGATCTCACGGTTAGACCTATTGAAGTTTATGATGGAAGCTCCAGCTTTATCAGGAAGAATAGCACGATGGGGAATGTTTCTTTCAGAATACGACATCCAGTATGTGAATCAGAAAACGGTAAAAGGAAGTGCCATATCATATTTTCTTGCCAACCGTGCACAAGACGATTATGAGGCATTAGATTTCAGTTTCCCCGACGAGGATTTAAGGTGTACCACAGAAGATGAATAATCACCAATATAATCTCGGGTCATGCATTTTGATGGTGATGTAAATGTTCTAAGACGAGGTATTGGGGCAGTTTTAGTTTCGCCAGAAGGAGATCATTATCCTTTCACTTGTCGTTTGAAATTCTTCTACACCAAAATTATGGAAGAATACGAGGCATGCATATTGGGCCTAAGGGAAGCCATCGAAAGAAAAAATCTGAAGGTTGAGATTCTATGTAACGCACTGGTTTTGGGCCTAGATGTTTTAGAGGTTGGATTGGGCCGTTCGAGAATGGTTCGAATCCATTAGGGGTGGTTTAGGGAACACCTAGTTCGGGATGCTATAAGAATATGGAAAAATATCTAAAAATCCTCATTTATTATATAAATGGTTATGGTGAAAACAATTTTACAAAATATAATTTAGAAATACTACATTTCGGTGTAGTGACCGAATTGCAGTTTTTGCAAAAGTTGACTAGTGACTGTTTTGTAAAGGATTGAAACTTTGAATCTTTAAGGAGCTAATTTTACCAAATTGTTTTTCATCAGATTTCTCTTTAATTTGGGAGTTTTCATAATGATTTAATTAAAGGAATTAAGAGAGAAATTCTATTTTGACTTTTCATAATTACCTTACGATACTTTTCCCTCTTTTTATTTTCTCTCAACTTCCACTCAGCCAAACACATTTCCCTCACCAAATAATCTCTGGTTTTCATCCCATTTGCTGAGATTTCATTCCCCTGAGGATTTCCAACCTTTGTTTCATTAAATGCTTTTGTTTTTACTTTGGATTTTCAAGAAATCTTGCCCAAATTTAGGAGAAATCAGCCATTAGAGGTAAGCTTCGTCCTTCTCCTCTAATGACCAATTCTTTACTGAAATTCCCAAGTTATCAATCCTTTGCTAATGATTTTTGAGTTGCTTTAATGTTAGAAGCATGAAATTATTGTAAAATTCATGATTCTTGGTGAGATTTTGATGATTTTCGTAACTCTTTGTTATGCTCTATTTTGAGGTTGATTTCTAATGTGTTTTTGATGATAATATATGTTATGGATGAGGTTTTAACAAATGATTCCCGAATAGGTTTGGATTCCTATGTTTTAGATGCTAGATTTATGGTTTTTGCAGTGTTCTTTGTGTTCTATTGTTGCTGGAGATATAAGGACGTGTTTGTGGTGATTTTTGTTGTTGATTGAGGTTTAGAAGTGTTTAGAATTGATAGATCTTGGCTAGGCTTTGATTTGAGGAAGTTTGGAGGTGATTTCGGTTATTTCGGATAGTTGAAATGGTGGTTTTGAGTAGTGCAGCGAGTTTGAATGTGTGGCTGGTAATTTCACTGCATGATGATGCATTAATCCTCTGCTCTTATGTGTAATAAACAAGGGAGACATCTTCGGACGTTTTTGGTGTTGATCCGAAAGTGCCGGAAGCCTAGTTATCATTTCGGCAAGCAAGCGAAACGTAATCGGTAAGTGCGAATGGTTTTAGAAGCCCTTGAGGGACAAGGAAACAAGGTTTGGGGATTTAGGATTGGTTTGTAACACCATCCTAAGTATGGAAGTAAGTATGGCTAGAATTGCTCTTGATATGTGATGGATGCCCCTAAATGCTTTTATCATGCTCTTGTTTTGAGATAGACAAATTCCTACTGTTTTATGCATGATTTGTAGCATGAGATGATGCTATGTGTTGAATCCATGAGATAGCATGTTGTAGTAAAGAGTTTTGAGATTTTGATTTAATGCAAAGCATGAGATATGGTTTTGAAATGAGATGAGAAAGATTTGAGAAATGTTGCATCAAAACAGTAGGTGAGATGATGATTTTAATGTAATATATTGGCATAAATGATGAGATAATTACCGGATATAATTGGTCGACCAATAGGATGAAAGTGCACTATAAACTAAAAATTCGTACGTGCTCTTTGGAGTTGGGCAATGGGGGTAGTGCCATCCCGATCCAAAGTGAGAATTCGATGATGAGAGATACCATCGAGGTAGGTCTTGGTGAAACACCCAAGATTTGTGGCGAAGAGAGATACCGCCATGAGAGTCCGGTGATGTGAGATTCCACTAGGGGTAGGACTTGGCTTTATGTCAAGCTAATCCACATATCTGAGTAAAAATGTAATATGAAATGCCAATATATGAGATTGTATTTGATTCACATGTACAAAATGTTGAGATGATTTATGCTATGAGAAATGCATATGAGATTTGTGGTTTATGAAATGCTTTTGTTTCATTAAGCATGAGTATGGCCTTGCCATGAGATTTGCATTGGTTAAATGCATGTGTTAGATTAAAGGTACATGTGATTTTCAAATGGAGAATTGCTTTGAAATAGTTTTCAAGCTTGAGATAGAAAGAGCATGATGTAAAACTTGGTTTTGAGATAGAGTTTTAAAGTTGCATTGTTGTGTTGGTTTTTACTTAAAGCATGTCTCACTAAGCAAATGTGCTTACGCTCTCTTTTACCAACAATGCAGATAATTGAGACACATTTGGGCAGCAAGGAGGCTAAGGACATCCAAGGAATTGAAAAGCTAAAGTATGGTGACGTTTACATATACTTTAGTAATGATAATTGGCAATTGGAACCTATAGTTGGTTTTGGGAGATGTATTTTGAACTCCCTATGGTTGTTGCAAGTTTATTATGGTATTTGAGGTTTGTAAATGTCCTTTATGGTTTGGTTTGTGGCTTGTGGCTTCCATATGGTTTTTATGACTAGGGAGCATGCCTATAGTTCCAATGATTGCATGATTGATGCCATGCTTTGGTTTATGCTTCATAATGATGATCATTGATGCTTAAATATGTTGCTAGTATGTTGTGGTATGCTTTGAGACATTTTTGGATGTGTTTGAGTGTGAAAAACCAGCAATGTTTGCAGTTGCAGGGCTGGGCATATCGAAACGCCCTTATATGTTTCGAAACAGGGGCCTGAAATGGCCATAATGTTTCGGAACGGGTTAGAGTGTTCCGGAACACTTTGGCTACTAGAAATCCATGTTTCGATACGGGTCTCGGAACGCACCCGAGTACCGAAACGGTCAACTCGGTTTTGATACGGCCGTTTCGATATAAGGCTAAGCGTTTCGAAACACCCGACCGTTGGTCTGGATTTTGAACTGTTTCAGGTTCTTTCTTCTTACATTTTAGTCCCTGATTATTATGGATGCAATTGGTTGAGTTTAGAATGTCTGATTAAGTTGATACTTGACAAAGAGGCATGAAATAGAACTAATTGAATATTGGTAAACTTAAAATCTGCAAGGTCCTCGTAATTTGCAAAATTTACATTGTGGTCCCTAAATGTCTAATTTGTGCAATTAAACTTGTAATTGAATTATGATTGTTGTGTCTTATCTTTCCATGATCTTGAATGATCACCTAGGCCTAATATTGCATTTAGAAAAGATAAAAGAAAAAAAGGGTCGTCAATCGGAACCATCAGTTTTACTTTTTTTGCACTTTTCTTTTTTGTCTTTAGTTTTAGTTTTTAATTTTTCTTTATCTAATTATATATATATAAAAAATTGTGGGAAAGTTCTTGTGCAAGTGCACTACAAGTCAAAGGCAGCCACACGTGGGAAGATTTCTGCGAATTTTGTGAAGGCAATCATGCGTTCGGAAGTTGCCCTCAACAGTTCACAGAAGACATGTCGAGAAAAGCCACTCGAGAGTGGATGTCTTACTACGAACAACAGATGCCACTACCGCAGATATTGCCACCGTTTGTAACCCCCGTAGCCCGGTCTGGACGGTTGACCCGAACTACGAAGATTACACGGGGAAAATCAAAGTCAACCCGAAAGTCAACCTTGATTAACGACCCTTTTTTTTCTTTTTAATCTTGTCTAGATGCACATTAACCTTAGATGTGATCACACAAACACCATGCTCAAAGATCACAAACATCAGAGATAAAACAGGGACCCAATTGAACAAATTACAACTTTAGGGACCAAATTGTAATTTCTGAAAACTTTAAGGACTTAACCAGATTTTAAGTTACCAACTTAAAATTAATCAGGTTTCATGCTTCTCTGCCAAATTTCAGCTCAAACGGACATCCCGAACTCATACAATTGCACAAACAAGATTCAGGACCAAAATGCAAACATTTTGAAACATTTAACCGCCCATGTCAGCCCCCAACGGTCACCCGTTCCGAAACAGGCCAAGCCCGTTCCGAAACACGGGCCGTTTCGCAACACGTTCCGCAACGGGGGTCTGGCAGAATGCCTTCCGTTTCGGAACGGTGGCACCCGTTTCGGACGCCTGGGTTCATGCAGGGCACCCGTTCCGAAACGGTGTTACCTGTTCCGAAACACCTAGCCCAGAATGTTGCATTTTGCTCATTCAAACACACAATTGATCATTCAAACATGCTCCAAAAGCCACCAAACTTTCAACATAAAAGAGACATACTTGCATCAACAATTCAACATATACTCAACATATAAGGAAAACCCCAAATCTATAGGCATGCTTCCTACACAAGCAACCATTTAAGCACAAACCTTCCAATTCAATCACATTTAACCCAATTCATGTTTCAACAACATTAACTACAGCATTTAAACCTTCATGATCAACATATACGATCACATACACAAAAACCCGAGAGATTCTACCCCATTGCCCTTATTAACTATAGCTATTCACCGAGACATACATCTCCATTGGAGTCCACCTTGAATCCCTTGCTCCTTGCTGTCCAAACTTCAAGATTCTGCATTGATGGACAAAAAGGAGCGTAAGCACATAATGCTTAGTGAGGAATGCTCAAAACCAAAACACCATCAATGCAGCGGGTCTTTAAAACACATTAAAACCAACCCGATTTGCTTTCCAAAACCATGTTCGAAAACTCTTTTCAACATCAAGCTCAAATCATGCATAAACACCATATGCCAAGCTTAAACAAAACCATGGAAAACACTTCCATTTCGCAACATACCTTTCTTTAACTTGAAAACCACATCAAGCAAGAAACCATTTAAAACCATAGTTCAATCAAAACATTTCATGCATTTAATCAAGGCAACATAAAACCATATCATTATCTTCGCATGCCTTTAACAACAAGTCATACATGACTCTAATGCATCATAGGTAATTCATGCTCACATGCATCATTTATCAAATGATAACCAACACTTGTTCAACATACAAGTAACATGCTTTCACTAGCATCATACACATCTCATGCAACAATGCATCTTACCAAGCATCTCATGCTTCTCATGCAAACATGCATCAATTCAAGCATCTCATGCTTCACATGCAACCATGCATCATTTCAAGCAATCCCATGCTTCACATGCAACTATGCATCATTTCAAGCAATCTCATGCTTCACATGCAACTATGCATCATTTCGAGCAATCCCATGCTCAACATGATCAAGAACATTATATTGGCTTCCAAGAGATCGACCATATTCACTTTCCAACTTTTCAACCCGATAGGATACGCGGATTCCAAGCGTGTCCCAACGCTTCCTACACACTACCCAATCCAAGGTCTTCCCGTGGGCAACAACCTCCACTGACCTCAACCTCCTAAGGTTCCCATGTATGGACTTTTAAACACCATACAACCTTAGCCTTTCCTCAAGGTTACCATGTATGGACTTTCAACCTCCATACACCCTTGACATGCACAAGGTCTTCCCGTATGGACTTTCAACCACCATACAACCTTTGCATAACCGATTGGTAGTTGTAGACATCATCTAACGAGATCCGGGACATCACACACAAGATCCACACATGGACTTAACCATTGCCATTGTGATCTTAACAAGTACAAGGTTCTCACATAAGGACTTTTAACCACCTTATAACCTTTACTCAACCAAGGTCTACCGTGGGCAACAACCTCCACTACGACCTTAAGCAACCGAGGTCCTCCCGTGGGCACACCCTCCACTGACCTCATCTCGTTAGGAATACTTGAGGGGAGTTTACCCGGTCCACACTTGACCACTCCACCATCAAGGCGACTTTATTCACGGTGCACCCAATCCTATAGCCGGCTAATTATATCCGATCAACGAACCAAGAACCACTTACAACACTTGCCAATATAACCATCTCACCATAATATCCAATGTTCCACATGCATAAACATAATGCAATGCCATCACATCATTAGCTCAATGATTCACATACATACACATAATGCAAAGCCATCACATCATTAGCTCAATGATTCACATGCATAAACAACATGCAAAAGGTAACAATTATCATCATTAATCATCATCAACTCACTGTTTTTAAGCATCATACAAAGCCAATGAACAACATGCAACACTATGCATCAAAACCACATTTTCAATGCACTAAACCAAGGATCTCTTACCTTGAGCATCCTTTTCAAATGACTTTCAAAACCAGCATTAAACCATGCTAAAACATGCTTACAAAACAGAATTAAACCATGCAAATCACATGCATATCAATCATCAACCACTTTTGATTTTTAAAGCCAAAACATACACAATCCAAGAGCAAAAACTCATCCACTTACTCTTGAGCTTAGCAAAGTTGTTTAGACTTAAACTAAGCTCCCAAAAACCTTCAAACCTTGTTTCAAAAGCTGAAATCCCAACTTCACTCACCGATAACCAAACAAAGCTAGCCAACAAGCTTTCCAAGCTTCCGAAACCTTCCGAAAACTCCTCCAAGGCTCAAGGATCAACCTCCCCTGTTTCAAGCACACAAAAATAGAACATTAATGCATCCTTATGCATTAAAACACCAGCAACAACAACACAACTCGCTGCTCATCACAAATCTAACAATTTGGCTATCAAACACAACCGAAATCATCTCCAAACACTTCCAAAACTTAACCCAGCCAAGATCCATCACTTCTAACCATTTTTATACATCAAATAACATGCAAAATGATCACAACCACGTCCTTATACCTCCAGGTATAACAGATCACCAAATACACTCCAAAAACAACCAAAAACTCAAACCAAACTTAGGAAATTCAACCTATCCGGGATTGCATTGATTAAACCTCAACTTCCAATCAATTTAACATTCATTTAACATCTCAAAACCCTGCTTAAACAGATCACACGAAATTTTCACCAAAATCGCCAAATCTTGCATTTTAGCCAAAAATCAAGATCTCAATTGAAAAGCCATTAATAAAACATAAATCAAGGATTGAGAACTTAGGAATTTCAGTAAATAACTGATAGTTTAGAGGAGAAGGACGTTCTTACCTCCAAACTTGAATTTCTCCATTCTAGAGCCAAAAAGCTTGATGAACCAACTTGTAAATTGAGAGGTTTTGTTGATGAAATGATTAGGAATCAAATGAGAATTGAAATGAGAGATTAAGATGTCAAAATCAGAGAAAGAAATCTGGAGAATCTTGTTTGGGTAGAGAGAAAATGAGAGAAAAGAGAATTTGAGAGAAAATGGAAAATTAGTTGGAAAGTGGTTAAAATGATTTTCCCTCCCTTTTCTAAATCTTTAAAATCAGATTTTAGACTTAAAATATCTTAGAAAAATCTGGAGAAATCCTTTTTGGAATAATAGCTCCTTAAAGATTCAAAGTTTCAATCCTTTATAAAACTGTCCCGCAACTTTCAAAAATTTTATTTTGGTCACTAGCCAAAATGTCAACCTTCCGAACCTCATTTTCCAAAATTGATTTCACAGTTCACTTATATATATTAAAATATGATTTTAGAATATTTTCCCATATTTTTAATGCAACCCGAACTAGGCTTTCCTAAATCCACTCTTATATATTCGATCAGCACTTTGACCGAACCGGTCAACACCCAAAACTTCTGAGCCCAAAACCGGGGCGTTACACCGTTGCAGCAAGACTTTTCATGGTATGATCAAAAATCCCAAAATTTTGTTTATCATAACAATTTTGTTGCAAAAAACGACATGCCTGAGCAACAATCAACATCCTTGGATGACACACTTCAAGCTTTCCTTGCGCTCACGGACAAAGTGTCAATTGCTATTGACGCCAGCATTGCTAAGATGGATGCACATATGAGCAATTCAGTCCTCAGGAATGTAATGAATGAATCTGAACAATTAAGCCTGAGGGATATTGATGTCCCAGGACAAGAGGACGAAGAGCTAAGCAAGGAAGAATCCCTAAAGTGTGAGGAGCATCTAGAACCTCCAATCTAGGAGGATGCAGAACGCTATCCTGAAGACGAACTAACAACACCTGAACAAAGCAACACCACATTGACAACAAGAGAGGCCGACAAAGAAATTGATGACACGATAACATCATATGCCTCGACAACCATGCCCGCCTCGGCATAAACCTCGACAACCATGGACTACATAAATTTAGAGGAGCCGAAGCTAGAAGCTTCAAAGCCACAGAAATCTCTACTGATGGAGATTTTCGAGGAACCTGAGGAAAGCAATATGGGGAGTCATGAAGTGTATGAGCTTTCCCTTGACCTACATTGCATTATGACAGAAGACTGCCGCAGTAACTGGCTGCCACAACAGCTGCCACGGCAGCAAAAGAAATTTTCCTCCATAACAACCTTCGACAAAGAGAAGGTAAGTACATGGTTAGATACTGATATAATTTTTGCTAATCATATGTACATGCCTTCAAGAATAAAAACAAGGAAGAAGGTTCACATGGACTACAAGGGAACAAGGAAAAATGACTCCTCTACCAAGAGAATAGCCACTCGATGGAGGGTGGGGATGGACTATAAGAAGTATCGTAAACGACCCTCCTCCAACTTTCTCGGATATGCGGTAACCTTAGAAGATGCATGAAAATGCTCTTTCTAAGAATTTTTTAATTTTTCCTTTTAATTTTTGCACATTAATTTTTTCTAGGATATATTTTATTTGCCTTTAGTATAATTAGTTCTCAGGTTTCCTTTGTTTTCCACATCAAGAAACAGAACCCCCAGGACAAGAACCTCAAACCATGGCAAGCCCAAGCTCACCCAAGAGAGAAAACATCTGCCCAAAATTGTTGCCAAAATAGATGAGACGGGGCATGCCTCAGCAATACCTAATGCCACGGAAGCACCTGCTGCCACGATAGCACAGAATTAGGATGCCTAGGCAACTGCGACCAACAATGCCCCAGCAACCACCGTGCACATAAAAAAGGATCAAGCACAAATAAAACTAATCATCCCTGACACCGATGAGGATTCCTTCGACTCCCCATCCATCTAGTCTACCTTTTCTTGTAACCCCTTTAGCCCGGCCAAGACGGTTGACCCGAACTACAGAGATTACACGGGGAAAATCAAAGTCAACCCGAAAGTTAACATTGATTAACGACCCTTTTTTCACTTTAATCTTGTCTAGATACATGTTAAGCCTAGGTGTACACTCGAGATACATATACGTGTAAGGCACAACGATCGGATTCCAGAAAGGGACTTAATTCCACGAAATACAATTGCAAATACAACTTTCGGGACTAAAACGTAAAGCTTACAGACTTCAACACCATTCAAATAATTGCCCAACGATCACCTGTTTCGAAACGGCATTGACCGTTCCGAAACACGGGTTGGTTCCGAGACTGGTTCCGAAACAGGGCCTTCCAGTAGCCAAATCGTTTCGAAATAGCCTCCAGCCGTTTCGAAACGCCAGTGGGTGTTCCGATACGGTTTGCCCAGAAGCTGCAGATTTTGCTGGTTTTTCATACATAGATCCACTCAAACACAACCCAATGACATCCTAGTCATGCCAACAAGTCATCATACATATAAGAAGCATGTTTGTAACTCCTAAACACATTCATAGCATCAAATATGGAATTTCACATATCTATAGGCATGCTTCCTATTATCCAAAACCAAGCAATCAACCAATCTCCAAAACAAGCATTAAGAGGCCATTTACAAATTCAAACCATAAAAAACAACATGGCACAACCTAGGGAGTTCAACACATCTCCCAAAACACATCTTAGGTTCCCATTGCCAAATTACCAAAACTAATAGTGTATGAAAACATCACCATACATGAGCTTGGTTTCCCTTGGACACTCTAGCCTCCTTGTTACCTTTAAACACTTCAATTATCTGCATTATTGGTACAAGAGAGAGAGCGTAAGCACAATTGCTTAGTGAGGCATGCTCTAAAGAAAACAACACAATAATGCATTTTAGAAAACACTTTCAACAAAGCTTTCTAAACTCATGCTCATCTTCTTTCATGCAACCTTGCATACTTTACAAGCATCTCATGCTTCATTATAAACAACACATCATATTGGCTTTCAAGTGATAATTCATAACCATTTACAACACAAAACACTATAGGATACACGGATTACAAGCGTTGTCCCATACGCTTCATACACACTACCGAACAACATAAGGTGGAGTTTATCGGTAAAATCACAACCCCTCAACACTTGTGATGGAGTTTAACAGTACAATCACAACCCCTCAACATCACTCGTCGGTAGTTGTATAATTCCACTAACGAGAGCAAGGGACACATAACACAAGATCCACACACAGACTTTTAACCACCGTTGTGATCTTACCTCACTCGTTAGGGTACTTGGATGGAGTTTACGGTACAATCACAACCCCTCGACATCCAAGGCGGCTTTATTCAAGGTGCACCCAATCCTATAGCCGGCTAACTATATCCGATTCAAGTACTTTAAAACCATTACATCACTTGCCAATATACATCATTTACCATCAACAATTCACAGTTTTGAAGCATTAATCAAAGCCATTTAGTCAACATGCATCACTATGCATAAAAACCATATTAAAAATATACCAAACCAAGGATCTCTTACCTTGAGCATCCTTCAATACATGGCTTTCAAAACCAGCATTAACCATGCTAAAACATGCTTTCAAAACAGAATTTAGACATGCAAATTATAACCAATGCACCAAGCCACTTCATAGCACATCCGAGGGAGTTTTTCTGAAAACTTACACTTGGGCTTTGTTAAGTTGTTTAGACTTAAACTAAGCTCCCCAAACCTTCAAATAATTGTTTCAAAGATGGAAACCCAACTCCACTCACCGATTATGTTTCGCACGCTTGCCGAAACGCCAATCAATCCGGATCAACTCCAAAAGTGTCCTAAGACCTCTCCCATGTTTAAACACATCAAAGCAGAGGATTAATGCATCATCATGCATTGAAATCTTCAGCCAACACACCTAAACTCCATGCTCTACCAAAAACCAACATTTCGGTTAAAAACACAACCGAAAACACCTCCAAACTCTTCCAAAACTTAACCCAACCAAGATCCATCACTTCTAATCATTTCTAAACATCAATTAATATCCAAAATAAACCGAAACTCGTCCTTATACCTCCAGCTATAACAGAACACCAAAAACACCTCAAAAACCACCATTTTCATAAGCAAAAACTTAGGAAATACAACCTATTCGGGATTGCATTGATAAAACCTCATTTCAACAACATTAGAAATCCAAAATACATTAAAGAATCATCTCAAAACAGAGCCCAAACAATCACAACGAAATTCTTCAAGTTTTCTTCCAAATCTTGAGTTATAAGCCAAAATCAAGTTTCTAACATTAAAACAATTTACAAAACTTAGATTAAGGATTGACAACTTGGGAATTTCAGTAAAGAACTGAGTATTTAGAGGAGAAGAACAATCTTACCTCTAAATGGTGATTGCTCCTTGATTTGAGCCAATTTCCTTGAAAATTCAATGAGAAAATCAAAAGGATTTTATGCAAGATTGATTAGGAATTAATTGATGATAGAAATCTCATCAATTGAAGTGAAGATCAATGAAAAAGTTGCTAGAGAAAAAGTGTTTGGATGATGGAATTTTGAGAGAAAAAGAAATGAGAGAAATTTAGGAAAAGGTAGTTATGAAATTCCAAAAAGTAGTTTCCCTTTTCTTTTAATTAATTAAAACATTAATTAAATCACCCAAATTAAGGAAAAATCTGGAGAAAACATTTTTGGGTAAATTAGCTCCTTA
Source organism: Hibiscus tridactylites (assembly GCA_958450335.1). NCBI lineage: Eukaryota > Viridiplantae > Streptophyta > Magnoliopsida > Malvales > Malvaceae > Hibiscus > Hibiscus tridactylites. The sequence continues at coordinate 21,032,905 of OY288282.1, forward strand.
AAGATTCAAAGTTTCAATTCTTACAAAACAGTCACCACTAAACTTTTCAAAAATTGCATTTTAGTCACTACACCGAAATGTAGTATTTCCAAACCTTATTTTGTAAAATTGATTTTACCACTCTCTTATATATATATTAAAAGAGGATTTTTAGCTATTTTTGCATATTTTTAAAAGATCCCGAACTAGGCTTTCCCTAAAACCTCTTTTTATATTCGAACCGAAAATCAGACCGGTCTGGTTCAGACCCTAAACTTATAAGCCCAAAATTGGGGTGTTACAACTCTCCCCCTTTAGAAATTTCGTCCTCAAAATTTACCTGGAGGAAAAAGATACGGAAACTGCTTCTTCATATCATCATTTCTTTCCCACGTGGCTTCCTCAACACCATGATGCTTCCACAACACCTTAACCAATTCAATGGTCTTGCCTCGAAGAACTTTACTGTCCGAATCCAGAATTTCAACCAACTCCTCATCATAGGTCAAGTCTGGATTCAACTCCACTTCCTTCACAGGCATAACATGCGAAGGATCCGATCTATACCTCTGAAGCATAGAGACATGAAACACATCATGTATCTTTTCCAACTCTTGCGGTAACCTCAGCTAGTACGTAACAGGACCCACACGATCAATCACCTCGTATGGTCCAATGTACCTAGGGCTCAACTTACCCTTCCGGCCAAACCTCATCACATTCTTCCAAGGCGGAACCTTCAAGAACACACGATCACCTACCGAAAACTCAATCTCCTTACGCGTCAAATCCGCGTAAGACTTTTGTCGATCAGAAGCTGCCTTTAATCGCTCACAAATGAGCTTCACCTTCTCGGTGGTTCCTTTCAACAAAGCCGGCATTGAAACCAACTTCTGACCTGTTTCAGCCCAGCAAAGAGGAGTTCTGCACTTCCTCCCGTACAAAGCTTCATTAGGTGCCATTTGAATACTTACGTGGTATCTATTGTTATAAGCAAACTCCACCAAAGGCAAATGCTTCTCACAAGAACCTTGAAACTCAATCACACAGCACCTCAACATATCTTCCAGCACTTGGATAACACGCTCAGGTTGTCCATCCGACTGTGGATGATAAGAAGTACTGAAATTCAGCCGCGTACCCAACGCTTGATGCAAACACTCCCAAAAACACGATGTAAACCTCGGATCTTTATCTGACACTATAGACTTTGGCACACCATGCAGTCACACAATCTCAGCAATGTACAACTCTGCAAGCTTGTCCAAAGTATACGTAGTATGCACAGGTAAGAAATGCGCACCCTTCGTAAGGCGATCCACAATCACCCACACTGAATTCTTCTTCGATGGTGACAAAGGCAACCCAGACACAAAGTCCAAGGTAACCCTTTCCCACTTCCACTCAGGAATCCTCAACGGTTGCAACAACCCAGAAGGAAACTGATGCTCATCCTTAACCCGCTGACAAACCATACACTTACCCACGTACTCCGCAACATCCTTCTTCAAACCCACCCAATAGTACTCATCCTTAAGATCACAATACATCTTTGTACTACCGGGGTGCATAGCAAAAGAACTACTATGAGCTTCAGTCAGAACAGTACGCCTTAACTCTGCATCATTCGACACTACTATCTGACTTCCAAAACATAGAACCCCATCATCATTAAAACAGAAATCTGATGGTCTATCCCCAGCAATATCCTGAACATCTGGCAACAAAGAATCATCCAACAATTTCTTATCCTTTATCAATTGAACCAAAGATGGTTTCACTTGAAATTCAGCCACAAGCCCTACATCTTGCGAAATACTAAAGCTGGCAAACATAGCCCTTAACTCCACTGCCACCTTTCTACTCAAGGCATCCGCTGTAACATTAGATTTTCCCGGATGGTACTCGACCGTCAAATCGTAATCTTTAAGAAACTCCACCCAACGTCGTTGCCTAAGATTCAACTCTTTCTGAGACATCATATACTTCAAACTTTTGTGATCCGTGTACACAGTACACTTCTCACCATACAGGTAATGTCTCCAAATCTTCAAAGCAAAGACCACCACAGCTAAATCAATATCATGCGTAGGATAATTGCGCTCATGCACCTTCAACTAGCGCGATGCATAAGCCACCACCTTACCCCCTTTCATCAACACACACCCCAAACCAACATAGGATGCGTCGATGTACACCACAAACTCTTTCCCTGATTCAGGTTGAACCAAGATAGGAGCTTGCGTCAAAGTTTCCTTAAGCTTCTCAAAAGCTTGTTGTCTTGCTTCTGTCCACTCATACTTGACATCCTTTTGCAACAACTTCGTCAAAGGTGGAGCAATCTTAGAAAATCCATCCACAAACCTCTAATAGTATCCCGCCAACCCAAGGAAACTACGGACTTCATGTACAGACTTAGGAGGCTTCCAATTCATCAACGCCTCAATCTTCTGAGGATCAACACGAATCCCCTCAGCAGAAACCACATGACCAAGGAAAACAACTTCCCTAAGCCAAAATTCGCACTTGCTCAGCTTAGCATAAAGCTGATTCTCCAACAGCGCCTGCAACACAATCCTCAGATGCCCCTCATGCTCCTCCTCAGTACGAGAATACACAAGGATATCATCAATGAATACCACAACAAACTTGTCCAAGTATTCATGAAACACTCTATTCATCATGTCCATGAAAGCTGCAGGAGCATTCGTCAAGCCAAACGGCATCACAAGGAACTCATAATGCCCATACCTCGTTCTAAAGGTTGTTTTTGGCACATCCACATCTTTCACCTTGAGCTGGTAATAACCTGACCTTAAGTCAATCTTAGAGAACACAGCCGCTCCCCGAAACTGATAAAAAAGATCATCAATCCTCGGCAAAGGATACTGATTCTTGATAGTCAACTTGTTCAGCTGACGATAATCGATGCACATTCTCATAGTGCCATCCTTCTTCTTCACAAACAAAACCGGTGCACCCCAATGTGACACACTCGGCCGAATGAAACAACGATCAAGCAACTCCTGAAGTTGCGTCTTCAGCTCCTTCAACGCCTTAGGTGACATTCGGTAAGGAGTAATGGACACTGGAGTTGTATTTTCATACAACTCAATTCCAAACTCCACCTCTCGACTAGGAGGCAATCCAGGTAAATCCTCCGGAAACACTCCAAGAAACTCTCGCACAGTCCTGGTATCTTGAACTCGCAACTCCTTAGAGGTAGGACTCATCATAAAGGCTAGGTAGGCCTCACAACCTTGCCTCAGCATTCGGCTTGCTTCCAATGTACACACCACATTGGCAAGAAACTTCACAATCTAGCCAACCACCACTACCTCGTAATCATCCGCAAGTTTCAACGAAACTCGCTTGTTTTCAAAATCCACTACAGTTCGATGTTCAACAAGCCAATCCATACCAAGGATTACATCAAAACCATAGAATGGCAACTCCATGAGATCAACAAGAAAAACTTGATTTTGCACTTTCAAGGGACATCTTCTATACAACTTCCGTGTCACAACGGTGTCACCAAAAGAACTAGTTACACGCACACCAACATCCAAAAACTCAACAGGTAAACCAAGCAATTGAGCATGTTCACGCAATATGTATGAGTGTGTAGATCCTAAATCAATCAAGGAAAGTAATGACAAGGATTGCAAAGTAAAGGTACCTGCGATCACATCCGTATCATTTCTCCCCTCACGCTGAGCATACACTCGAGCCTGGCCAACACCCTCAGGTTGAACAGCCACCACATGCGCCACATTCCTCCCACCATCATCTTTGCGCTGAAAGTTACCATGACCACGCCCACGACCTCTCTGTGGTGCAACTACCCCAGGAACACGTCCCTGACCACCACCGGCCAACAAAGGACACTCCCACCTCACGTGGTCTGCCGAACCACAATTCCAGCATGAATTACCGGTCACTGCTACAGGATCCTGAACCTCCCTTGCTGCTCGAGGACAATCTCGCCTCAAATGGCCACGAGATCCACACGCCCAGCACGTGTTCTGATCAGCCCTCATCCTATCTCCCTGAACAGGCGCACCATGCCCTCCATTACCACGCCTAGAAAAAGACTGATACCTCTTATCCCGTCCTCTCTTGTTCCGTCCTCCATCGGAACTATAATCAGCAGCTCTTTTTCCCGAGCTAGAACTAACGCCTCTGGAAGACAAACCCAAGTTCTGCTCGATGTCCTTTGCTCTACTCACCAGCACATCAAAATTTGTATACTCAGCTGCAAGCATGAAAGTCTTCACGTCCGTCACCAAACCATAACGGAAACGTTCGCACCTCTCCCAGTCATCAAGGATTATCTCAGGTGCGTACTGACTAAGGCGGACAAACTGGATCTCATACTCAGCCACTGTCATGCTTCCTTGCACAAGAGACATGAATTCTCTTTTCTTCTCATCTAGGTATCACACACCTAGATACTTTCGCTTGAATGCGTTCAAGAAGAACATCCAAGTCACATTATTTTCCTCCATACCAGAGACAGTGGTCGTCCACCACGTATAAGAATCATCATGCAGCAGTGACACCACACAACCCAACTTCTGCACATTGTTGCAGTTCATTTGCCCCAAAATCCTCTTGGTTCTTTCCAACCAAGATTCAGAACCTTCAAGAGATAAACCTCTGAACTCAGTCCCTCCCAAACTGCAAAGACGTTCCAAAGGCAATCTCACGTTAGCATCACCCTGATGCGCAGCTCCGTGAGCTCCAGCTACTGTTGCCTGAAAGGCTCCCCCAATAGCCTGAATCAACCTAGTCATGTAAGGAGCAGCTTGCCCCTGCACACCTTCAGGTCCAGCGACCCCAGCACCAACACCAACACCAGCATTATCACCTCCAGCACCACCACCGCCGGGTGGTCCACCACCAGGGGGAGGAGGTATATCCACAACATTATCAGCATTTTCCTCATTCTCATTTTGAGCCATAACTCTCGTATTCATCCTAATCTCTCTACGAGGCCCCATTTACAAGTAAACAATGCACTGACACAAATGCAATAAACATAATTAGGCTCAACAAGGTAAGTAATCCAAGTACTCAAGCTCGTTTTCCAAAACAATTCCATTAATTAGTTTTGATATGGCAATGGGTTCCCCTAACATGATTCAACATAGCATAGCATCACAATTCATAAAACATTCCTTCACTTAAAAGGTCCATCATGCAAAACACATACATCACCCACATAACGATTCCCAATTACAACGAGAACCAAACTCTGATACCACCAAATGTAACCCCCTTAGCCCGGCCTAGACGGTTGACCCGAACTACGGAGATTACACGGGGAAAATCAAAATCAACCCGAAAGTCAACGTTGATTAACGACCCTTTTTTCAATTTAATCTTATCTAGATACATGTTAACCCTAGGTGTACACTCGAGATACATATACGTGTAAAGCACAGCGATCGGATTCCAGAAAGGGACTCAATTACGCGAAATACAACTATTAGGGACCAAATATGTAAATTCTATAAATTAGAAGGTCATAATTTATTTTAAAGTTACCATTATGAAATTAGTCATATTACATGCTTCCCTGCCAAATTTACCTTAATTGGACATCTCGAACTCATACAATTGCAAATACAACTTTCGGGACTAAAACGTAAAGCTTGCAGACTTCAACACCATTCAAATCAGTGCCCAACAGTCACCTGTTTCGAAATGGCATTGACCGTTCCGAAACACGAGTTGGTTCCGAGACTGGTTCCGAAACAGGGCCTTCCAGCAGCCAAATCGTTTCGAAACAGCCTCCAACCGTTTCGAAACACGAAGGCCATTACAGGCCCCCCTTTCGAAACGCTAGAGGGTGTTCTGATACGATTTGCCCAGAAGCTGCAGATTTTGCTGGTTTTTCATACATAGATCCACTCAAACACAACCCAATGACTTCCTAGTCATGCCAACAAGTCATCATACATATAAGGAGCATGTTTGTAACTCTTGAACACATTCATAGCATCAAATATGGAATTTCAAATATCTATAGGCATGCTTCCTATTATCCAAAACCAAGCAATCAACCAATCTCCAAAACAAGCATTAAGAGGCCATTGACAAATTCAAACCATAAAAAACAACATACCACAACCTAGGGAGTTCAACACATCTCTCAAAACACATCTTAGGTTCCCATTGCCAAATTACCAAAACTAATAGTGTATGAAAACATCACCATACATGAGCTTGGTTTCCCTTGGACACTCTAGCCTCCTTGTTGCCCTTAAACACTTCAATTATCTGCATTATTGGTACAAGAGAGAGAGTGTAAGCACAATTGCTTAGTGAGGCATGCTCTAAAGAAAACAACACAATAATGCATTTTAGAAAACACTTTCAACAAAGCTTTCTAAACTCATGCTCATCTTCTTTCATGCAACCTTGCATACTTTACAAGCATCTCATGCTTCATTATAAACAACACATCATATTGGCTTTCAAGTGATAATTCATAACCATTTACAACACAAAACACAATCGGATACGCGGATTACAAGTGTTGTCCCATACGCTTCATACACACTACCGAACAACATAAGGTGGAGTTTATCGGTACAATCACAACCCCTCAACACCCGTGATGGAGTTTAACGGTACAATCACAACCCCTCAACATCACTCATCGGTAGTTGTATAATTCCACTAACGAGAGCAAGGGACACATAACACAAGATCCACACACGGACTTTTAACCACCATTGTGATCTTACCTCACTCGTTAGGGTACTTGGATGGAGTTTACAGTACAATCACAACCCCTCGACATCCAAGGCGACTTTATTCACGGTGCACCCAATCCTATAGCCGGCTAACTATATCTGATTCAAGTACTTTAAAACCATTACATCACTTGACAATATACATCATTTACCGTCAACAATTCACTGTTTTGAAGCATTAATCAAAGCCATTTAATCAACATGCATCAAAACCATATTAATATCATACCAAACCAAGGATCTCTTACCTTGAGCATCCTTCAATACATGGCTTTCAAAACCAGCATTAACCATGCTAAAACATGCTTTCAAAACAGAATTTAGACATGCAAATTATAACCAATGCACCAAGCCACTTCATAGCACATCCGAGGGAGTTTTTCCGAAAACTTACACTTGAGCTTAGTTAAGTTGTTTAGACTTAAACTAAGCTCCCAAAACCTTCAAAAAATTGTTTCAAAGCTGGAAACCCAACTCCACTCACCGATTACGTTTCGCACGCTTGCCGAAACGCCAATCAAGCCTCCAGATCAACTCCAAAAGTGTCCGAAGATGTCTCCCCTATTTTAAACACATCAAAGCAGAGGATTAATGCATCATAATGCATTGAAATCTTCAGCCAACACACCTAAAATCGCTGCTCTACCAAAAACCAACATTTCGGCTACCAAACACAACTGAAAACACCTCCAAACTCTTCCAAAACTTAACCCAGCTAAGATCCATCACTTCTAACCATTTCTAAACATCAATTAACATCCAAAATAAACCTAAACTCGTCCTTATACCTCCAGCTATAACAGAACACCAAAAATACCTAAAAAACCACCATTTTTGTAACCCCTTAGCCCGGCCTAGACGGTTGACCCGAACTACGAAGATTACACGGGGAAAACCAAAGTCAACCTTAAAGTCAACCTTGATTAACGACCTTTTTTCCTTTTTAATCTTGTCTAGATACACATTAACCCTAAGTGAGTACGCATGAAACATACAGGTGAAAAGCACATCGATCGAACAACATGCGAGACTCAATTACACAAAATACAAATATTAGGGACCAAAATGTAAATTCTGGAAAATTAGAAGTTCTTAACTGATTTTTAAGTTACCAATTTTAAATTAGTCGCATTACATGCTTCCCTGTCAAATTTCACCTTAATCAGACATCTCAAACTCATGCAATTACGATTATAACATTCAGGACTAAAACGTATAGCTTGCAAACCTAACCACCATTCAAATCAGTGCCCAACGGTCACCTATTTCGAAACAGTATTGACCGTTCCGAAACACGTGTTCGTTTCGAGACTTGTTCCGAAATAGGGCCTTCCAGTGGCTAAACCGTTTCGAAACAGTCACCAGCCGTTTCGAAACACTAAGGCCATTACAGGTCCCCGTTTCGAAACGCCAATGGGTGTATCGATACAGTTTGCCCAGAAGCTGCAGATTTTGCTGGTTTTTCATGCATAAACCCATTCAAACCCTTCTTAATGACCCTCTAATCATACCAACAAGTCATTATTCATATATGGCATAAGATTGTAACCCCTAAACTCATTTATAGCATCAAACATGAAATTTCACATGTCTATAGGCATGCATCCTATTATCCAAACCAAGCAATCAATCAATCTCCAAAACAAGAATTAAATGGCCATTTACAATCTCAAACCATTAAAAGCAACGTGCAACAAACTAGGGAGTTCAACACATCTCCCAAAACACATCTTAGGTTCCCATTGCCAAAATACCAAAACTAGTAGTGTATGAAAACATCACCATACATGAGCTTGGTTTCCCTTGGATACTCTAGCCTCCTTGTTGCCCTTAAGCACTTCAATTATCCGCATTATTGGTTCAAGAGAGAGAGTGTAAGCACAATTGCTTAGTGAGGCATGCTCTAAAGAAAAAAACACAATAATGCATTTTAGAAAACACTTTCAACAAAGCTTTCTAAACACATGTTCAACTCATTCCATGCAACCTTGCATACATAACAAGCATCTCATGCTTAATTACAACCATCACATCATATTGGCTTTCAAGTGATAATTCATAACCATTTACAATCCAAAACACAATCGGATACGCGGATTACAAGCGTTGTCCCATACGCTTCATACACACTACCGAACAACACAAGGTGGAGTTTACCGGTACAATCACAACCCCTCAACACCCGAGATGGAGTTTAACGATACAATCACTACCCCTCACCATCACTTATCGGTATTTGTATAATTTCACTAACGAGTACACGGGACACATAACACAAGATCCACACACAGACTTTTAACCACCGTTGTGATCTTACCTTACTCGTTAGTGTACTTGGATGGAGTTTACAGTACAATTACAACCCCTCAACATCCAAGGCGACTTTATTCACGGTGCACTCAATCCTATAGTTTGCTAACTATATCCGAATCAAGTACTTTGAAACCATTACATCACTTGCCAATATACATCATATAACATCAACAATTCACCGTTTTAAAGCATTAACAAAGCCATTTAACATCATGCATCACCATGCATCAAATCCATATTTTCAATATGTCAAACCAAGGATCTCTTACCTTGAGCATTCTTCAACACATGGCTTTCAAAACCATCATTAACCATGCTAAAACATGCTTTCAAAACAGAATTTAAACATGCAAATTATAACCAATGCATCAAACCACTTCATGGCTCATCCAAGAGAGTTTTTCCGAAAACTTACTCTTTAGCTTAGTTAAGTTGTTTAGACTTAAACTAAGCTCCCAAAACCTTCAAATACTTGTTTCAAAGATGGAAACCCAACTCCACTCACCAATTTCGTTTCGCAAGCTTGCCGAAACGCCGATCAAGCCTTCAGATCAACTCCAAATGTGTCCGAAGATGTCTCCCCTGTTTTTAACACATCAAAGCGGAGGATTAGTGCATCATCATGCATTGAAATCTTCAGCCAACACACTTAAACTCGCTGCTCTACCTAAAGCCAACATTTCGGCTACCAAACACAACTGAAATTACCTCCAAATTCTTCCAAAACTTAACCCAGCCAAGATCCATCACTTCTAACCATTTCTAAACATCAATCAACATCCAAAATAAACCTAAACTCGTCCTTATACCTCCAGCTATAATAGAACACCAAGATCACCTAAAAACCACCATTTTCATAAGCAAAAACTTAGGAAACACAACCTATTCGGGATTTCATTGATAAAACCTCATTTACACATCATTAGACATCCAAAATACATTTAAGAATCATCACAAAACAGAGCCCAAACAATCACAACGAAATTCTTCAAGATTTCTTCAAAATCTTGAGTTTTAAGCCAAAATCAAGTTCCTATCATTAAAACCATTTATAAAACTTAAATTAAGGATTGATAACTTGGGAATTTCAGTAAAGAACTGAGTATTTAGAGGAGAAGAACAATCTTACCTCTAAATGGTGATTTCTCCTTGATTTGAGCCAATTTCCTTGAAAATTCAATGAGGACACCAACAGAATTTGACGCAAGATTGAATAGGAATTAATTGATGATAGAAATCTCATCAATTGAAGTGAAGATCAATGCAAAACTTGTTGGAGAAAAGTGTTTCGATGATGGAATTTTGAGAGAAAAATAAATGATAAAATTTTAGGAAAAGGTAGTTATGATATTTTCCAAAAGGTAGTTTCTCTTCTCTTTTAATTAATTAAAACATTAATTAATTCACTCAAATTAAGGAAAATCTGGAGAAATCATTTTTGGGTAATTAGATCCTTAAAGATCCAAAGTTTCAATCCTTACAAAACATTCACCACTAAACTTTTCAAAAATTGCATTTTAGTCACTACACTGAAATGTAGTATTTCCAAACCTTATTTTGTAAAATTGATTCCACCATTCTCTTAAACATATTAAAAGAGGATTTTTAGATATTTTTCCATATTTTTAAAGCATCCCGAACTAGGCTTTCCCTAAAACCTCCTCTAATATTCGAACCGAAAATCAGACCGGTTCGGTTCAGACCCTAAACTTCTAAGCCCAAAATTGGGGTGTTACAACTCTCCCCCCTTAAAAAATTTCGTCCTCGAAATTTACCTGGAGGAAAAAGGTACGGAAACTGCTTCAACATATCATCCTTTCTTTCCCACGTGGCTTCCTCAACACCACGGTGCTTCCACAACACCTTAACCAATTCAATGGTCTTGCCTCGAAGAACTTTACTATCCGAATCCAGAATTTCAACCGGCTCCTCATCATAGGTCAAATCTGGATTCAACTCCACATCCTCCACAGGCATAACATGCGAAGGATCTGATCTATACCTCTGAAGCATAGAGACATGAAACACATCATGAATCTTTTCCAACTCTTGTGGTAACCTCAGCTTGTACGCAACAGGACCCACACGCTCAATCACCTCGTATGGTCCAATGTACCTAGGGCTCAACTTACCCTTCCGGCCAAACCTCATCACCTTCTTCCAAGGCGAAACCTTCAAGAACACACGGTGGTTCCTTTCAACAAAGTTGGCATCGAAACCAACTTCTGACCTCTTTCATCCCAGCAAAGAGGAGTTCTGCACTTCCTCTCGTACAAGGCTTCATAAGGTGCCATTTGAATACTTGCCTGGTAGCTATTGTTATAAGCAAATTCCACCAAAGGCAAATGCTTCTCACAAGAACCCTGAAACTCAATCACACAGCTCATCAACATATCCTCCAGCACTTGGATAACACGCTTAGACTGTCCATCCGACTGTGGATGATAAGAAGTACTGAAATTCAACCGCGTACCCAAAGCTTGATGCAAACACTCCCAGAAACGTGATGTAAACCTCGGATCTCTATTCGACACTATAGACTTTGGCACACCATGCAGTCGCACAATCTCAGCAATGTACAACTCTGCAAGCTTATCCAAAGTATACGTAGTATGCACAGGTAAGAAATGTGCACACTTCGTAAGGCGATTTACAATCACCCACACCGAATTCTTTTTCGATGGCGACAAAGGCAAACCAGACACAAAGTCCATGGTAATCCTTTCCCACTTCCACTCAGGAATTCTCAACGGTTGCAACAATCCATAAGGAAACTGATGCGCAGCCTTAACCCGCTGACAAACCATGCACTTAGCCACATACTCCGCAATATCCTTCTTCAAACCCACCCAATAGTACTCATCCTTGAGATCACGATACATCTTTGTACTACCAGGGTGCATAGCAAAAGGACTACTATGAGCTTCAGTCAGAATAGTACACCTCAACTCAGCATCATTAGGCATACTATCTGACTCCCAAAACATAGAACCCCATCATCATTAAAGCAGAAATATGATGGTCTATCCTCAGTAATATCCTGAACATGCGGCACCAAAGAATCATCCAACAACTGGTTATCCTTTATCAACTGAACCAAAGATGGTTTCACTTGCAATTCAGCCACAAGACCCCCATCTCGCGAAATGCTCAAGCTGGCAAACATAGCCCTCAACTCCACTGCCACCTTTCTACTCAAGGCATCCGCTACAACATTAGCTTTTCCCGGATGGTACTCGATCGTCAGATCGTAATCTTTAAGCAACTCCACCCAATGTCATTCCCTAAGATTCAACTCTTTCTGAGACATCAAATACTTCAAACTTTTGTGATCCGTGTACACAATACACTTCTCACCATACAAATAATGTCTCCAAATTTTCAAAGCAAAGACCACCGCAGCTAACTCAATATCATGCGTAGGATAATTGCGCTCATGCACCACCTTCAACTGACGCGATGCATAAGCCACCACCTTACCCTCTTGCATCAACACACAACCCAACCCAACATAGTATGCATCGTTGTACACTACAAACTCTTTCCCTGATTCAGGTTGAACCAAGATAGGAGCTTGCGTCAAAGCTGCCTTAAGCTTCTCAAAAGCTTGTTGTCATGCCTCCGTCCACTCATACTTGACATCCTTTTGCAACAACTTTGTTAAAGGTGCAGCAATCTTCGAAAATCCATCCACAAACCTCCGGTAGTATCCTGCCAACCCAAGGAAACTACGGACTTCATGAATAGACATAGGAGGCTTCCAATTCATCACCACCTCAATCTTCTGAGGATCAACACGAATCCCTTCAGCAGAAACCACATGACCAAGGAAAACAACTTCCCTAAGCCAGAATTCACACTTGCTCTGCTTAGCATAAAGTTGATTCTCCAACAGCGCCTGCAACACAATCCGCAAATGCCCTTCATGCTCCTCCTCAGTACGAGAGTACACAAGGATATCATCAATGAACACCATAACAAACTTGTCCAAGTATTCATGGAACACTCCATTGATCATGTCCATAAAAGTTGCAGGAGCATTCATCAAGCCAAACAGCAACACAAGGAACTCATAATGCCCATACCTCGTCATAAAGGCTGTTTTTGGCACATCCACAGCCGCTCCCCGAAACTGGTCAAAAAGATTAGCAATCCTCGGCAAAGGATATCGATTCTTGATAGTCAACTTATTCAGCTGACGATAATCGATGCACATTCTCATAGTTCCATCCTTCTTCTTCACAAACAAGACCGATGCACCCCAAGGTGACAAACTCGGCCAAATGAAACCACGATCAAGCAACTCCTGAAGTTGTGTCTTCAGCTCCTTCAACTACTTAGGTGCCATTCGGTAAGGAGTAATGGACACAGGGGTTGTGTTTTCGTAGAAATCAATCCCAAACTCCACCTCTTGACTAAGAGGCAATCCAGACAACTCCTCCAGAAACACACTAGGAAACTCTCGCACAGTCCTGATATCTTGAGCTCGCAACTCCTTAGAGCTAGGATTCATCACAAAGGCCATATAAGCCTCACAACCTTGCCTCAGCATACGGCTTGCTTCCAACGAAGACACCACATTGGCAAGAAATTTCACATTCTCACCAACCACCACTACCTTGTAATCATCCACAAGCTTCAATGAAACTCGCTTGTTCTCAAAATCCACTATTGCTCGATGTTCAACAAGCCAATCCATACCAAGGATTACATCAAAACCATAGAATGTCAATTTCATGAGATCAACAAGAAAAACATGGTTTTGCACTACCAAAGGACATCTTCTATAGAACTTCCGTGTCACAACGGTCTCACCAAAGGAACTAGTTACACGCATACCAACATCCAAAGACTCAACAGGTAAACCAAGCAATTGAGCATGTTCACGCAATATGTATGAGTGTGTAGATCCAGAATCAATCAAGGAAAGTAATGATAAGGATTCCAAAGTAAAGGTACATGCGATCACATCCGTATAATTTCTGCCCTCACGCTGAGCATACACTCGAGCCTGGCCACCACCCTAAGGTTGAACAGCCACCACATGCGCCACATTCCTCCCACCATCATCTCTGCGCTGGAAGTTACCACGGCCGCGCCCACGACCTCTATGTGGTGCAACTACCCCAGGAGCATGTCCCTGACCACCACCGGCCAACAAAGGACACTCTCTCCTCATGTGGTCTGCTGAACCACAATTCCAGCATGAATTACCGGTCACCGCGACAGGAGCCTGAACCTCCCTCACTGCTCGAGGACAATCTCACCTCCAATGGCCACGAGATCCACACGTCCAGCACGTGTTCTGCTCAGCTCTCAACCTATCTCACTGAGCAGGCACACCATGCCCTCCATTACCACGCCTAGTAGAAGACTGATACCTCTTATCTCGTCCTCTCTTGTTCCGTCCACCATCGGAACTATAATCAGCAGCTCTTTTGCCCGAGCTAAAACTAACACCTCTGGGAGACAGTCCCAAGTTCTGCTCGATGTCCTTCGCTCTACTCACTAGCACATCAAAATCCGTATACTCAGCAGCAAGCATGAAAGTCTTTACGTCCGTCACCAAACCATATCGGAAATGTTCACACCTCTCCCGCTCATCAAGGATTAGCTCAGGTTCGTACTGACTAAGGCGGACAAACTGGACCTCATATTCAGCCACCGTCATGCTTCCTTGCACAAGAGACATGAACTCTCTTTTCTTCTCATCTAGGCATCGCACACCTAGATACTTTCGCTTGAACGCGTTCAGAAAGAACGTCCAAGTCACATCATTTTCCTCCATACCAGAAACAGTGGTCGTCCACCACGTATAACCATCATCATGCAGCAATGACACCACACAACCCAACTTCTGCACATTGTTGCAGTTCATTTGCTCATAAATCCTCTTGGTGCTTTCCAACCAAGATTCAGAACCTTCAGGAGATAAACCTCTGAACCTAGTCCCTCCCAGACTGCGGAGACGTTCCAAAGGCAATCTCACGTTAGCATCACCCTGATGCGCAGCTCCGTGAGCTCCAGCTACTACTGCCTGGAATGCTCCCGCAATAGCTTGTACCAAGACATTCATGTCAGGAGCAGCTTGCCCCTGCACACCTTCAGGTCCAGCGACCCCAACACCAGCACCAACGCCAGCATTATCACCTCCAGCACCACCACCGTCGGGTGGTCCACCACCAAGGGGAGGAGGTATATCCACAACATTCTCAACATGTTCCTCATTCTCACTCTGACCTATAGCTCTCATATTCATCCTCATCTCACTACGAGGCCCCATTTAACAGAAAAAACAATGCACTGACACAATTGCAATAAACATAATTAGGCTCAACAAGGTAAGTAATCCAAGTACTCAAGCTCATCTTCCAAAACAATGCCTTTCATTAGTTTTGATATGGCAATGGGTTCCCCTAACATGCTTCAACATAGCATAGCATCATAATTGCAACCACACATCACATTTCAAACAACATTCTTTCATCCAAAAAGCATATCATGCAAATACACATACATCACCCACATAACCATTCCCATTTACACGAGAACTCAGCTCTGATACCACCAAATGTAACCCCCTTAACCCGGCCTAGACGGTTGACCCAAACTACAAAGATTACACGGGGAAAACCAAAGTCAACCCGAAAGTCAACCTTGCTTAACGACCCTTTTTTTCCTTTTTAATCTTGTCTAGATACACATTAACCCTATGTGAGTACGCATGAAACATACAGGTGAAAAGCACATCGATCGAACAACATGCGAGACTCAATTACACAAAATACAAATATTAGGGACCAAAATGTAAATTCTAGAAAATTAAAAGGTCTTAACTGATTTTTAAGTTACCAATATTAAATTAGTCGCATTACATGCTTCCCAGTCAAATTTCACCTTAATCAGACATCTCAAACTCATGCAATTGCAATTACAACATTCGGGACTAAAACGTAAAGCTTGCAAACCTAACCACCATTCAAATCAGTGTCCAACGGTCACCTATTTCGAAACGGTGTTGACCGTTCCGAAACATGGGTTCGTTTTGACACTTGTTCCGAAATAGGGCCTTCTAGTGGCTAAACCGTTTCGAAACAGTCACCAGCCGTTTCGAAACACTAAGGCTACTACAGTCCCCGTTTCGAAACGCCAATGGGTGTATCGATACAGTTTGCCCAGAAGCTGCATATTTTGGTGGTTTTTCATGCATAAACCCATTCAAACCCTTCTTAATGACCCTCTAATCATACCAACAAGTCACCATTCACATATGGCATAAGATTGTATCCCCTAAACTCATTTATAGCATCAAACATGAAATTTCACATGTCTATAGGCATGCATCCTATTATCCTAACCAAGCAATCAACCAATCTCCAAAACAAGCATTAAAAGGCCATTTACAATCTCAAACCATTAAAAGCAACGTGCAACAAACTAGGGAGTTCAACACATCTCCCAAAACACATCTTAGGTTCCCATTGCCAAAATACCAAAACTAGTAGTGTATGAAAACATCACCATACATGAGCTTGGTTTCCCTTGGACACTAGTCTCCTTGTTGCCCTTAAGCACTTCAATTATCTGCATTATTGGTTCAAGAGAGAGAATGTAAGCACAATTGCTTAGTGAGGCATGCTCTAAAGAAAACAACACAATAATGCATTTTAGAAAACACTTTCAACAAAGCTTTCTAAACACATGCTCAACTCGTTCCATGCAACCGTGCATACATAACAAGCATCTCATGCTTAATTCTAACCATCACATCATATTGGCTTTCAAGTGATAATTCATAACCATTTACAATCCAAATCACAATCGGATACGCGGATTACAAGCGTTGTCCCATACGCTTCATACACACTACCAAACAACACAAGGTGGAGTTTACCGGTACAATCACAACCCCTCAACACCCGTGATGGAGTTTAACGGTACAATCACTACCCCTCAACATCACTCATCGGTAGTTGTATAATTCCACTAACGAGTACACGGGACACATAACACAAGATCCACACACAGACTTTTAACCACCGTTGTGATCTTACCTTACTCGTTAGTGTACTTGGATGGAGTTTACGGTACAATTAAAACCCCTCAACATCCAAGGCGTCTTTATTCATGGTGCACCCAATCCTATAGCCGGCTAACTATATCCGATTCAAGTACATTAAAACCATTACATCACTTGCCAATATACATTATATAACATCAACAATTCACTGTTTTAAAGCATTAACAAAGCCATTTAACATCATGCATCACCATGCATCAAATCCATATTTTCAATATGTCAAACCAAGGATCTCTTACCTTGAGCATCCTTCAACACATGGCTTTCAAAACCAGCATTAACCATGCTAAAACATGC
The DNA here is from genome assembly GCA_958450335.1 of Hibiscus tridactylites. Classification (NCBI taxonomy): domain Eukaryota; kingdom Viridiplantae; phylum Streptophyta; class Magnoliopsida; order Malvales; family Malvaceae; genus Hibiscus; species Hibiscus tridactylites. Next base: position 21,050,338 of record OY288282.1, read on the forward strand.
TTTCAAAAAAGAATTTAAACATGCAAATTATAACCAATGCATCAAACCACTTCATGGCTCATCCAAGAGAGTTTTTCCGAAAACTTACTCTTGAGCTTAGTTAAGTTGTTTAGACTTAAACTAAGCTCCCAAAACCTTCAAATATTTCTTTCAAAGCTGGAAACCCAACTCCACTCACCAATTCCGTTTCGCAAGCTTGCCGAAACGCCGATCAGGCTTTCGGATCAACTCCAAATGTGTCCGAATATTTCCCCCTTGTTTTTAACACATCAAAGAAGAGGATTAATGCATCATCATGCATTGAAATCTTCAGCCAACACACTTAAACTCGCTGCTCTACCTAAAGCCAATATTTCGGCTACCAAACACAACCGAAATCACCTCCAAACTCTTCCAAAACTTAACCCAGCCAAGATCCATCACTTCTAACCATTTCTAAACATCAATCAACATCTAAAATAAACCTAAACTTGTCCTTATACCTCCAGCTATAACAGAACACCAAGATCACCTCAAAAACCACCATTTTCATAACAAAAAACTTATGAATTACAACCTATTCCGGATTGCATTGATAAAACCTCATTGACACATCATTAGACATCCAAAATACATTTGACAATCATCACTAAACAGAGCCCAAACAATCCCAACGAAATTCTTCAAGATTTCTTCCAAATCTTGAGTTTTAAGCCAAAATCAAGTTCCTAACATTAAAACCATTTATAAAACTTAAATTAAGGATTGATAACTTGGGAATTTTAGTAAAGAACTGAGTATTTAGAGGAGAAGAGCAATCTTACCTCTAAATGGTGATTTCTCCATGATTTGAGCCAATTTCCTTGAAAATTCAATGAGGAAACCAAGAGGATTTGATGCAAGATTGATTAGAAATTAATTGATGATAGAAATCTCATCAATTGAAATGAAGATCAATGCAAAAGTTGCTGGAGAAAAGTGTTTGGATGATGGAATTTTGAGAGAAAAAGAAATGAGAAAATTTTAGGAAAAGGTAGTTTTGATTTTTTTCCAAAAGGTAGTTTCTCTTCTCTTTTAATTAATTAAAACATTAATTAATTCACTCAAATTAAGGGAAAATCTGGAGAAATCATTTTTGGGTAAATTAGCTCCTTAAAGATTCAAAGTTTCAATCCTTACAAAACAGTCAGCACTAAACTTTTCAAAAATTGCATTTTAGTCACTACACTGAAATGTAGTATTTCCAGACCTTATTTTGTAAAATTGATTTCACCACTCTCTTATATATATTAAAAGATGATTTTTAGATATTTTTTCATATTTTTAAAACATCCCGAACTAGGCTTTCCCTAAAACTTCCTTTTATATTCGAACCGAAAATCAGACCGGTCTAGTTCAGACCCTAAACTTCTAAGCCCAAAATTGGGGTGTTACATTTCTCTTGCTGTTATTTTATATCTTTTTGTGATTATGCATTAATGGCAATGCAAATTTTGAGTTTGGGGGTACGCATATCTGCCCGCCACGGTATCATTCTATCACATCTGCCCACCGCAGTGGCATTCTGTCAACAAATAATGAATTGTTTTCTTTTTCTATCACTTGCCTTAATTTTCTTTTCTAACTTAGCTTTGCTTAGATTTGCAACATTATTTCAATGATGAAAACTACCTTAGTACTTAAACTTTAGAACATTCAAGATAAGGATGACTTAGGAAACACATAGAAACTCTCTATAGTGCCAAATCAAAATAGACACCATTGTGACGTGGTAGATTTGCATGAATTCTAGTGAGTTAAGGTTAGTTATTACTTTGGTTTAAATTGAAAAAAATTATGTACTAGAGGTGCCTACATCCGGCTCTAGTATAAGGTTAAGAAAATTACTAGGAATGTTTATAATTCCATTATAGTAATAAGGATAACTAGAGGTGCCCGAAACTGTTTCTAGTGGAGGATCTTGAGAAAAGTTAGAATTGGTTCACAAACTAGAGGTGCCCGAAACTGGCTCTCGTAAAGAAAGTTAGAAAAACCCAAGAAGTTAATTTAATTGCTTTAGCTTATATAGAATCCTAGAATCTATCTTGTTCACAAGCATGCACACACTCACGTGGCATTATAGGTTGATTCTGAGAAAATCTTGAGTCATCCGAAAAACGTAATTATGTATTTTAAGTGCTAAGTCATGAGAAAGAAGGCGAGTTGAGGCAATGTCTATGAAGCTTGGAAAATTTTGCAAGTAATTTTATATATTTTCATTGCTTGAGGACAAGCAATAGTTCGAGTTTGGGGGTGTGATGAGTGTTTAAAAGTTCTATATTTTTACATTTTTCTATGACAATTATTGCTAAACCTACACAATTTCAAGTTATATTGTAGCCCTTTTTGCATAAAACACTGAATTTCACGTCTTAAGCAGCTTGATCTCTATATTTGTGTTATTTGGTGGAAAAGGTACTATTTTGATGCACTTTGATGCTTGTGCAGATTTACTCACTAACAGAGCAGTGATGTCGCCGGCGATGCTGCCCTGGCGGGTGATGCCGCCGGCGATGCTGCCCTGGGGGGTGATGCCGCCAGTGATGACTGCCTGGGCGGGCACTGCCACAGCGTGCATAGTGAAGGAACAAGATGGAAACGGTGCAGAATCATCTATGGATGGTCCAGATCTAAGCCAGCTTCTACTGAGGGAAGCAGAACCAAGGAAGCAAAACCAAGCTGAAAAACCCGCCCTGACGGTAGATTTACCGCGATGGCAGAAACTTTCCAGATACGACAGTGGCAGAAATATGCAAAGTGGTCCGCATTTTGAAGAGCAGGAAAAGCTTGATTTTTAGAGACCATTTGCATGCCAATTGGACCATGGGAAGACCATGAAAAGGCCAGTGGATAGTAAAAGGGTCGAGCACTAGAGGTGCTAGGCTAATCACTAGAGGTGCCCAAAATTGGTTCTGGTAGGTTAGAATGCTTATGAAAGAAAAAGAAAGAAAATACCCAAGTTAAGTAGTTTAATGCTTAAGTGTTTACTTAGAACTCGGATAATCATCTTGTTCACAATGCATGCACACACACACAAATCTTATAGTTTGATTCCATGGAATTCCTAAGGCATCCAAAGACTTAAGGGTCGAGCATTCTTTGCTATGGTTTGAAGAGAAGAAGGAAAAGTAAGACCAAGGAGAATTTTCATGAGGATTGAGGTTTGGAAATTGATGGTTTCCATTGCTTGAGGACAAGCAATAGTTCGAGTTTGGGGGTGTGATAAGTGCCCAAAAATCCTATATTTTTACCCGTTTTACATGGCAATTATGGCTTCACCTACACCCATTCGAGTGGCATTATGGCCTTATATGCATTATTTACATTGCATTTACCTTTCGTTATCGATATTTGATTTATTTGATGAAAATGTAATGTTTTAATGCATGGTTGGTATTTGCGCAGATTTACCCACTACCGGGGTAGGTGATCCCGAGTGGACAATGAAGAAAAGGCAAGATGGTGCAGAACGAGCTCAAGACTGATCCAGATCAAGCACAACCGGAGATGACAGCTTCTACTAAAGGAAGCTGAAGTATGAGGAGGAAGCCTTACGGAGTAGATCCAGTGACAGACCCCTACTGAGGCAGCAGATATTCTCTACCGAGGCAGTGCACATACCAACCTGTCGGAGGGCAAAGCATGCAAAGTGATAGCTACTCTGAAGAGTATAAAATGATGGATTATTCTACACACTTTGCATGGCAATCAAAGCACTAGAAGATGACGAAAGCATGGAAGGAAGGTTAAAGATGGAATTTGGAAAAAGTAGATAAAGACATTAAAGTTAAAGAGATTCACATGTTTAATGAAGACAAGTCCAAGTCCAACTTAACTTCCTATCCAAGAAAGACTTCACCCTACTCCTCTTCTTATTTAAGCAAGGCTTGACGCACATTGAGGCATCAGGGAAATTAGATGCTAAGGAGTTGAGAGCTTGAGATTAGGGTTTAGTCGTGTGTTATCCATGTTCTAAACTTTCTTAGGGTTAGAATTATTTTACTTAGTAGTTGTGAGAAAACAGTTGTACTTTGTTTAAGTTTTTAATTCAATTTAGTTCAAGGTTTGCTTATTCTTGGCATTGAATTCATTCTTGCAATCTCATTGAGAGAGAGTTTGTGAGGTTATCTATTTTTCTGGCATCGAGAGAGTTAGACTCACGAAACGATTAAGCATGGTTTTCATCCTGAATGATGGAAGCTAACTCGGCTTAGAGATAAGTTAGAGTTTCAATTGCTAAAAGAAGCATGAGATTGGTTGGTTTTTATCTTTGGTTTACACCGAGAGGTATTATCAATGCCCATTCATCAGCACGGTTTTGACCTTAGAGATAAGGATGAGATATCTAAGGACGCTTTGCCAAGACATGAACGAAGGACATTGCCGAGGCAGTTTGGTGATCATTGCATTTAAGATCGAGACAAGTCAATTGGATTCCACACTACGATACAATCTAATCCGGCCCATTCTATCATCTTGATTTTTTAATCTTTACTTACTTGCTTTAGTTTATGTTCTTTAGTTTAATTAAAATCTTGAAACCCTTTTACTTGTGTTTTTACTTTTACTTTTTCTATTTCAGTGCAAGAAGATAATTGAAGGACGGCATCTCAATCCCTGTGGAGATGATACTCTAATACTTATCACTTTTTTACTTAAGACATATACACTTGCACTAATTGCGGAGCACCTTTTACAAACAACAACAACTCTCTCTCCTAAAGAAAAATTCGTCCTCGAATTTTTACCTGAACTAACGAGATGTTGATATTGTTGTTACATAGTCTCTTCAGGTTCCCAAGTAGCTTCTTCAACAATGTGGCTCCTCTAGAGAACTTTAACCAATGGTACAGTTTTGTTGCGAAGCTTCTTGACTTCTCTTGCAAGTATCTGAATCGGCTATTCTTCGTAGGACAAATTTGGTTGAATTTCTACAGATTCAGGTTCCACAATGTGTGAAGGATCAGAACGGTACTTCCAGAGCATCAATACATGAAAAACATCATGGATTTTACTCAATTCAGAGGGCAACAATAATCGATATGCCACGTGGCCAACTCTTTCAATGACTTCAAAAGGTCCAATGAATTATGGACTCAATTTTCCCTTCTTGCCAAACCTTAAAACCTTCTTCCAAGGCGATACCTTGAGAAAGGCTTTTTCACCAACTTCATACTCAATGTCTCTTCTTTTAAGATCATAATATACCTTTTATCGATCGAAATCAGCTTTCAAGCAATCATGTATGATGGTAACCAGTTTTTAAGTTTCTCGAAGTAAGTCAGGGACCAACATTTTACCTTCACCAAGTTTAGACCAACACAATGGGGTTCGACATCGTCTACCATACAATGCTTCATACAGTGCCATTTGGATTGCTGCTTGATAGCTATTATTGTAGGTAAACTCAACAAGGGGTAGGGATTTCTCTCAAGTTCCACCAAAGTCAATGATACAAGCTTGAAGCATATCTTCCAAAATCTTTATAGAAAGGTTCAATAACAATATAGATTTCTAAGAGTTCAATAGAAGAGTCTTTTGAAAATTACCTGAATTACCCTTTTTGACTAGCCGTCAGATTGAGGGTGAAAGGCTATGCTAAGATTAACTCTGGTGCCCAGAGCTCCTTGTAAGGTTCTTTCGAGCCGAGATGCAACACGGGGATCTCGATCGGAGATAATCGACTTGGGTACTGTATAGAGTCAAATCACTTCCTTAATGTACATATCAGTCAGTTTAGGGAGACCGTAGTCCATTCTAACCGATACAAAATGAGTTGACTTGGTGAAACGATCTACAATGACCCATATGACATCATGTTTTGCAGGAGTTAAAGGTAGACCACTAACAAAATACATAGTGATCTTCTCCCACTTCCATTGCGGTGGATCAATGGGTTGCCACAGTCCGGTAGGAGCACAATGTTCTGCTTTAACACGTTGGCACGTGAGACACTTGGAAATGTAATCGACTATGGCTTGCTTCATGACCGGCTACCAATAGAGTTCACGTAGGTCCTTATACATCTTCACGGACTCGGGATGAACGGAAAAAGAACTTGAATGAGCTTCTAAGAGGATGTCAGTACGAAGAGATTCATCATTATGTACAGAGACCCAATCATGATAACACAAGAGCTCTTCAGAATTAATTCCGAAGTCTGGGTTTTCCAATAACTTAGTGACAATGGATTGAAGTTCAGGATCTTGCTCTTGTAAAACCTTGATTCGCGAAACGATGGTAGACTGAACTTGAAGTTCAGCTACAAAACAATGATGCTTTCGAAGCTAGAAGTGAGCGTTAATTGCCCGAGCGGCTTCAATATAGCGATATTATAATGAGTTAATGTACCATACAATACATATAACTCTATATTCACTATCATTACTTAGCAGGCAAAGGTTTGCGACTGAGTACATCAGCTACAATGTTGGCCTTGCTCGGATGGTAATCGATGACAAGATCGTAATCTTTAAGGAGTTCCATCCAACTTCGTTGTCGAAGATTTAACTTCTTTTGGGTCAATAGGTACTTAAGGCTTTTATGATCGGTGAAGAGGTAACACTTTTCTCCGTAGAGGTAATGTCTCAAGATTTTCAATGCAAAGACAACTACAACCAACTCAAGGTCATGAGGAGGATAATTCATTTTGTGTGGCTTAAGTTGTCTCGAAGCATAAGTGATGACTTTGCCTTCTTGCATCAATACACTTTCTAACCCGAGATGTGATGTGTCACTATAAACTATGTAGTCTTTTTTAGACTCGGGTTGGGTTAGGACTAGTGCGTGAGTCAAGACTTGTTTCAACTGATTGAAACTCCGTTGTTGGACCTCAGTCCAAACAAAATGAGCTTCTTTCCTCAACAACTTTGTTAAAGGAGTGGCTATCATAAAGAACCCCTTTACAAATCTCTTATATTAGCTAGCAAGCCCAAGGAAGCTCCTGACTTCGCCAATGTTCTTCGGTTGATGCCAATCTACGATAGCTTGAATTTTCTTTGGGTCCACCTGTATACCTGAAGCCGACACAATATGTCCAAGGAAAGCAACTTCAGTGAACCAAAACTCACATTTATAAAATTTTGCGAACAACTGCTTCTCTCGTAAGGTCTGGAGCACGATACAAAGATGATCTCGGTATTCCACAACATTCTTGGAATAGAACAATATTCCATCAATAAACACCACTACGAATTTATCAATATATGGCCTAAAGACCCGACTCATCAAATCTATAAAAGCTGCTGGTGCATTGGTTAACCCAAAGGGCATCACCAAAAATTCGTAGTGTCCATATCTTTTATGAAAAGCAGTCTTGAATAAAGTGACCCATCTTGCCATAGTAATGAATAAAGTGACCCATCTCGCCATAGTAATAACAAGCTCCAACCTGCTTACGACATTGACCCGCTGGGTACCTATTTTGACAATAATTAAAACTAGATGTTGGTTGCTTTGTAACCCCCTCGTCCCGGTCTGGATGACTGACCGGTCCGAGTAGGCTACACGGGGAAAACCGATGTGAAACCCGTTAAGGCCCCACCTCGGTTAGCAACCCTAGAAAATTTTCTTTTAATTTTATCTTGTCTAAAGGCATATTATTTCTTAAGTGATCACGACAGCGGAAAACGTCACGAGTAAAAGCAACCAAGCCAAAATAGCACATTTTAAACTTACAGAGCAGGCCGTATCGATACACCAGTCAAGGGTATCGATACGCCCTGACCAAGTTAACTGCCTTTAGTCAACATAGGAAGATCGTATCGATACATCCCTTGAACGTATCGATACCCCCTTCTCGGTCAACATCTCGCGGTCAACAAGACAAAATCGTACCGATACGCCTAAAGCCCGTACCGATACGCCAAAGACTCGTGAAAATCTCATAATTCCAGTGAGCTTTGGGTGTATCGACACACCCCCGAGTATCGGTGCCCCTAGCCAATTCTTTGTCCCAAAGTGTAGGACCGTAACGATACGACCCTTAGGCGTATCGATATGGCCCTTAGGTGTATCGATACGCCCTGCACTGCAAGACACCAATTGGCAGCTAAACAACACAAGACTCAACACTAAATGCATTTTAAGACTCACCTAAGCACAATCAAGTATACATACAACATTCACAACCATAACACAACAACAAGGCATTCGAAACTAATAAGAACCATACAATCAAGGGATTCATACAACTTCTCAAAGGAGGCATGCTTAGCATTCATAAGGCATCATGCATATGGCAACCATACATAGAGCATTCATAGGCCAAGTTCATACACTCTTAGGCACAAACAATTAAGCAGCAAAATAGGCATGGTCCTCAATCCATGAGACAAAAACATAACACATCCATAATTTAACATGCTCAACTAACACAAATCACCTAAGGAGTTTGACACCAACTCCTACAAGTCTATACCCCATCGTTTAGGCATTATTACAAAACGCAAATCATACTTTAGCTAGATTGAGAACTCCAAAAGCTCCTCCCTTGCCCACTTTCCTCCCGAACTCTAACGATCTGCATGTTGGAAACGAAGAGAGCGTAAGCTAACTAGCTTAGTGAGAGAAGCTCTACAATTCAACAAACATGCAGTTTTCAAAACACTTTTCATAAATGGAAATAAAACAATGGATGCAAGAATGACTTTCTCATCAAACTACACACGGTTTGCACATGTACAACCAACATACACACACGGTGGGACTACACATCACTGTTTCGACTAGTAGTTTTCCAATAGGACTACACATCAAAGTACTTTCCTACTAGTCACTACCGGTGGGACTACACATCACCGTAGTTAAGACAACCATCACATGAGGCTCGACTTCAACACGACTACACATTAACAACTGTATAATACAACTCAAGATGCACATGAAAATCACAACACTTAGCCATTCATCCACTCATAACAAAGCATAGGAGTAGAAACTTACACTCGTGTTTAGGTGAACCCTCAAGGTTCCACCCAAACCACCCAAAGGTTCCATATCGAGCACAAAACAAAGATTAACAATTCTATTCACCGTCGCTACCCAAGAGAAGACCGAAAACCAAGCTCAATACTCCAAAATCTCTGGATTCGTCCCCGAAGCTTCACAAACCAAATTCCTTTCTTCTAAACAATCAAACACACTCTATTAATCACCAAAACAACCACAAACCACTGCTGTAACTCATAACACCAATTAAGCATCAAATCAAGCAAAGAACACCCACAAAATTCCTATTTTCGAGCAGTCCTATTGCACATACCAAAACCCTTGATTTCGACCCCTTTAACACACTTAAATGCCTCCTACACAACCCCTAACTATCATACTAACTTCAGCCCTCAATTTCCAACATAGAACACCCCCAAAACCAACCTTAAAAACCCTTCCAAAACCCCTCAAAATCCAAATCCGGGAATATATATAAAACTCTTTAAAAATCACATATATTGGACCTCATGGGTAGTAAACAACTCACACATCAATAACAATTCAAAATCATTAGCTAAAGACCATAAAGATAGCATTTTTAATCAAAAACCCCAAAACCTCACTTTTCAAAATCATGGACAAAAATGAAAACTAAAGGTATTAGCTTGTAGAGAATAACGAGGACAAGTCAAAAACGAGGTTACCTTTGCAAAACCTTCAACAATGAGCAAGATATGGGATGGAATAGTAAACTAAGGAGGGGAAAGGGTTTTTGTCGTTGGAAGCAAAAATGGGTGAGGAGAGAAGAATATGATAAAAGGAAATTTTTAATGAAAATGGGTTTTATTTGAAAGACAATTTATTTACCAATTTGCCATTAATGAAAATGGTCATCTTCCCTAATTTCAAAATCCATGGAGTTTTGCGTTCTAATTTTAATTTAAGATTTGATCCAACATATAAAAATGAATTTTTAAAATGAAAAGGGGAACCCGAACATTATTTTAATATTATTTTCACCCGACCCGCAAACCCGGGTGTTACAACTCTCCCTCACTTAAGGAATTTCGTCCCTGAAATTACTTGACAGAAACAAGTACAAAAATTGCTCAAGCATATCAGCTTTCCTTTCCCACGTGGCCTCTTCCACTCCTCTATGTCTCCGTAATACCTTGACCAACTCTATGGTCTTTCCACGCAACACCTTGCTATCAGAAGCAAGTATCTCTACTGGTTCCTCGTTGTAATACAAATCCAGATTCAACTATATTTCCTCAACTGGCATAACATGGGACGGATCCGATCTATACCACCTAAGCATCGACACATGAAAGACATCATGAATCTTCTCTAGTTCAGTCGGGAGTCTCAATCTGTACGCAACGGGGCCAATCCTCTCAACTACCTCATAAGGTCCGATGAATCTTGGGCTTAACTTGCCCTTCCTTCCAAACCTCATCACCTTCTTCCAAGGTGAGACTTTCAAAAACACCTTATCTCCCACGGAATACTCTACCTCTTTCCTCTTTAAGTTGACATAGGACTTCTGTCGATCTAAAGCTGCTTTCAAGCGATCACATATCAACTTTACCTTCTCGGTGGTGCCCTTAAGCAACTCGGGCATCGATACAAGTTTCTGCCCTGCTTCGGCCCAACAAATCGGGGTTCTACACTTCCTACCATACAAGGCCTCATAATGAGCCATCTAAATACTCGACTGAAAGCTGTTATTATACGCAAACTCCACTAACGGTAGATGTTTCTCCCATGACCCCTGAAAATCAATGATACAACATCTCAACATATCTTCCAATACCTGAATCACTCTCTCAGACTGACCATCTGACTGTGGATGATACGAAGTGATGAAGTTCAACCAAGTACCAAAAGCTCGATGCAAACACTCCCAAAATCTAGCGGTAAATCTCGGATCTCGGTCTGACACAATCGACTTCGATACCCCATGTAGTCTCACTATCTCACAGATATACAGATCGGCCAACTTGTCTAAAGTATAGGTAGTATGAACTGGTATGAAGTGGGCACACTTAGTAAACCTATCCACAATCACCCACACAGAATTCTTTTTCGAAGGAGTCAACGGCAGCCCTGACTCAAAGTCCATGGTGATACGTTCTCACTTCCATTCTGGAATCTTCAACGACCGTAACAATCCTGAGGAAAACTGGTGCTCGGCCTTGACTCTCTCACAAACCATACATCTACTTACAAACTCGGCCACGTCCTTTTTCAAACCAACCCAATAGTACCCCTCCTTTAACCCTCGATACATCTTCGTGCTACCCGGATGCATAGCAAAAGGATTATTATGAGCTTCATTCAAGATCGTACGCCTCAACTCGGCATCCTCCGGAACCACCATCCTATCCATGTAGCATCGGATCCCATTCTCACCAAAACAATACTCCGTATGTCTATCTTCGGCTATGTCTTGCACATGAGGTGCCAAAGACTCACCTTGCAACTGCTTCTCTCGAATTAACTGGACTAATGAAGGCTTAACTTGAAGCTCGGCTATCAACCCACCATCCTTAGTGTTCATGGTGTCTTGCCCGGATGGTACTTTCCTACTCAAGGGCCACTTTCCTACTCAAGTGAATCTCGAATTAACTGCTTCTCTTGTAACTCATCTCGCAAACATAGCTCGTAGCTCAACGGCCACTTTCCTACTCAAGGCATCGACCACTACGTTTGCCTTGCCCGGATGATACTCTATAGTGAGGTCATAATCCTTAAGGAGCTCTAACAACCTACGTTGTCTGAGGTTCAACTCCCTTTGAGACATCAAATACTTCAAACTCTTGTGGTCAGTAAACACAGTGCACTTCTCACCATAAAGATGGTGTCTCCAAATCTTCAATGCGAACACCACTGCGGCTAGCTCTATATCATGGGTGAGGTAATTCTTCTCATGAACCTTCAACTGTCGCGAATCATATGCTATCACCTTACCTTCTTGCATAAGCACACAACCTAGCCCTACGTAGGACGTATCACTGTAAATCACAAACTCTCTCCCCGGTTCTGGCTGAATCAAGATAGGAGCTTCGGTCAAAGCTTTCTTCAATTTCTCAAACGCTGCTTATCTTGCATCTGACCACTCATACGAAACATTCTTCTATAACAAATTAGTCAACGGAGCTGCTATTCTAGAAAACCCCTCAACAAACCTTCTATAATACCCCGCCAAACCTAGGAAACTGCGGATTTTTGTCACTGACTTCGGTTGTTTCCAATTCACTATAGCTTCTATCTTCTTGGGATCTACACTAATCCCACTAGCCGAGATCACGTGACCTGGGAAGACTACCTCCCTAATCAAAAACTCACATTTGCTTAGCTTGGCATACAACTGATTCTCAAGTAGGGTCTGAAGTACTAACCGCAAATGTTCATCGTGTTCCTCTTCGGTCCTAGATTATACTAGGATGTCATCTATAAACACTACCACAAACATGTCCAAGAACTCATGGAACACACGATTCATCATATCCATGAAGGCTGCTGGAGCGTTAGTCAACCCAAAAGGCATCACCAAAAACTCATAGTGCCCGTAACATGTACGGAAGGCTGTCTTCGGTATGTCCACATCCTTTACCTTCAACTGATAGTACCTGGACCTCAAGTCAATCTTCGAAAACACAGAAGCACCTCTCAACTGGTCTAGCAAGTCATCTATCCTAGGCAAAGGGTATTTGTTCTTTATTGTTACCTTATTTAGCTGCCTATAATCTATACACATCCTCATGCTACCATCTTTCTTCTTCACAAACAAGACCGGAGCACCCCACAGAGATACACTAGGCCTAATGAAGCCTCTATCAGCCAACTCCTGAAGCTGTGTCTTCAACTCTTTCAACTCTTTTGGTGCCATTCTATACGGAGCAATCGACACTGGTACAGAATCGGAATACGTCTCAATAACAAACTCAACTGCTCTATCTGGAGGAAAACCTGGTAGCTCTTCCGAAAAAACACTCAGAAAATCACATACTGTTCTGATGTCCTGAGGTCTCACCTCACTCATATCTGGATTCATTACATAAGCCAAGTAAGCCTGACACCCCGAACTCAACAACCTCTGAGCTTCCAAAGTCGAAACCACATTGGACAAAAACCTGACATTCTCACCAACTACCACAACCTCAAAGTCATCGGTAAGCCTCAATGAGACTCTCTTGGTCTCGCAGTCAACCCTAGATCTATGCTCTACAAGCTAATCCATGCCCAAAATCACATCGAAACCATAGAAGGGTAACTCCATCATATCGACCGGAAATATGTGGCCTTGAACCATCAAAGCACATCTCCTATACACTTTCCTAACTATCACTGTATCACCAAAAGAGCTAGTAACATTTACACCTATCTATAACCAATCACATGGTAACCCCAATGACCTTGCATGCTCACCCAAAATATATGAATGTGTTGACCCCGAATCTATCAAAGAAAGCAAACTCAAAGACTGTAATGAGAAGTTACCTGCTATGACATCAGTGTCATTCCCATCCCTTCCCTGAGCATACACCCTAGCCGGTCCTCCTCCCTCGGGCTGGACTGCTACAACATGAGCCAAGTTCCTCTGACCCTCATTCCTTGGCTGAAAGTTTCCACGACCGCGCCCATGGCCTCTCTGTTGCTCAAAGCCCCTAGCTAAAGCCGGTCCGCCCCTAACCGGGTGTGGGCAGTCACGCCTCAAATGGTCTCGAGAGCTAGAGTTCCAACACGCCCCGTAGATACCCATGCACTCGCCCGGATGGCGTCTCCCGCATCTGGTACACTCCAGAGTGTGAACAACAGCTCCTTGGCCCTAACGGCCCTGGCCATAGTTACCACCCCTATGTCTCATATCCGACTGGTACCTCCTATCCCTATGCCTCTTGGCATGATCTCTATCCCAGTTCGCATGTCTCTTTCCGGAGTCAGACCCACTAGCACATGCTCGAGAGCCTAGGTTCTGCTCTATATCCTTGGCCCTAGAGACCAAGACATCGAACTCAGTGTAGTCGGAGGCTAGCATGTAGGTCTTAACATCTGTAGTCAACCCATATCTGAAACGCTCACATCGCTCCCTCTCATTCGGGACCAACTCTGGTGCGTACTAGCTCAACCTCACGAACTGAACCTCGTATTCAGACACGGTCCTATTACCTTGAACCAAAGCCATAAACTCTCTTTTCTTTTCATCCAAGTACCGAACTCCAAGGTACTTCCTCTTGAAGGCATTTATGAAGAACTCCCATGTGATATCTGCCTCGGCCATACCGGAAGTAACAGTGGTCCACCAAGTATAAGCGTCCCCCTGAAGCAAAGAGACGATGCATCCCAACTTACAGGCGTCTGAACACTCCATCTGACCCAAGATGCGAGTAGTGCTCTCAAGCCACCCCTCTGAACCCTCCGAAGACAACCCACGAAACTCAACTGCCCCCAAGTTACGAAGCCTCTCTAGGGGTAATCATGTCCCCGCACCCTGAGGTGGTGCTGCAGCCTGCATACTGGCCAGAGCTGTCTGAAAAGCTTCGGCTATGGTCTGAATCAAATGGGCTACATCTGGACCTGTCTGACATTGGCCCGCTTGAGCCCCGTTACCTCCCACATTAGCCTCAACCTGAGGCCCATTACCATCGCCTCCAACGTTTTCTCCATTACCATCGAGAGCATGAGGAGCAGGAGGCACATCCTCGGGTGCCTGGTCACCCGCTCTAGGTCGTCCCCTCGGTCTCACCATAGCAAAATAAAATCTAAAACAGCAAACACACAACAACAAGGGAAACGTTAGGTTAGCAAAAGGGCAAGGACTCCGGTTCTCAAGCTCGTTAAACCAAAACAATTTTCCTTTTTTATTTTTACAACAACTCCTAACAATGGGTACATTGGACCTACTCTCAAGCAACAACAAAAAATCATCACAGCATGTATTCATACACCGTGCTAGCAACAGAATTTAGGCATACATGGTAAAACACTCTTCAAGATGCAATAACACATTAACTCACCTCACTTACCTGCCCGAGGTCTCGGAAACCTCAGGCTCTGATGCCACTAAATGTAACCCCCTCGTCCCAGTCTAGATGATTGATCGGTCCGAGTAGGCTACACGGGGAAACTGATGTGAAACCCATTAAGGCCCCACCTCGGTTAGCAACCCTAGAAAATTTTCTTTTAATTTTATCTTGTCTAAAGGAATATTATTTCCTAAGTGATCACGACAGCGAAAAACATCACGAGTAAAAGCAACCAAGCCAAAACAGCCCATTTTACACTTACAGAGCAGGCTGTATCGATACACCAGTCAAGGGTATCGATACGCCCTAACCAAGTCAACTTCCTTCAGTCAACACAGGAAGACCGTATCGATACATCCCTTGAGTGTATCGATACGCCCTTCTCGATCAACATCTCGCGGTCAACAAGACAAAATCGTACCCATACACCTAGAGCTTGTACCGATACGCCAAAGACTCATGAAAATCTCAGAATTCCAGTGAGCTTTGGGCGTATCGATACACCCCCGAGTATCGGTACCCCTAGCCAATTTTGTGTCCCAAAATGTAGGACTGTATCGATACGGCCCTTAGGCGTATCGATACGCCCTGCACTACAAGACAACAATTGGCAGAAAAACAACACAAGACTCAACACTAAATGCATTTTAAGACTCACCTAAGCACAATCAAGCATACATACAACATTCACAACCATAACACAGCAACAAGGCATTCGAAACTAATAAGAACCATACCATCAAGGGATTAATACAACTTCTCAAAGAAGGCATGCTTAGCATTCATAAGGCATCATGCATATGGCAACCATACATAGAGCATTCATAGGCCAAGTTCATACACTCTTAGGCACATACAATTAAGCAGCAAAATAAGCATGGTCCTCAATCCATGAGACTAAAACATAACACATCCATAATTTAACATGCTAAACTAACACAAATCACCTAAGGAGTTTGACACCAACTCCTACAAGTCTATACCCCATCGTTTTGGCATTATTACAAAATGCAAATCATACTTGAGCTAGATTGAGAACTCCAAAAGCTCTTCCTTTGCCCACTTGCCTCCCGAAGTCTAACGATCTGCATGTTGGAAATGAATAGAGCGTAAGCTAACTAGCTTAGTTAGAGAAGCTCTACAATTTAATAAACATGCAGCTTTCAAAACACTTTTCATAAATGGAAATAAAACAATGGATGCACGAATGACTTTCTCATCAAACTACACATGGTTTGCACATGCACAACCAACATACACACACGGTGGGACTACACATCACCGTTTCGACTAGTAGTTTTCCAATAGGACTACACATCAAAGTACTTTCCTACTAGTCACTACCGGTGGGACTACACATCAGCGTAGTTAAGACAACCATCACGTGAAGCTCGACTTCAACACGACTACACATTAACAATTGTATAAGACAACTCAAGAAGCACGTGAAAATCACAACACTTAGTCATTCATCCACTCATAACAAAGCATAGGAGTATAAACTTACGCTCGGGTTTAGGTGAACCCTCAAGGTTCCACCCAAACCCCCAAAGGTTCCATATCGAGCGCAAAACAAAGATTAACAATTCTACTCACCGTCGCTACCCAAGAGAAGACCGAAAACCAAGCTCAATACTTCAAAATCTCTGGATTCGTCCCCGAAGCTTCACCAACAAAATTCCTTGCTTCTAAACAATATAACACACTCTATTAATCACCAAAACAACCACAAACCACTGCTTTAACTCATAACACCAATTAAGCATCAAATCAAGCCAAGAACACCCACAAAACTCCTATTTTCGAGTAGCCCTATTGCACATACCAAAACCCTTGATTTTGACCCCTTTAACACACTTAAATGCCTCCAACACAACCCCTAACTATCATACTAACTTCAGCCCTCAATTTCCAACATAGAACACCCCTAAAACCAACCTTAAAAACCCTTCCAAAACCCCTCAAAACCCAAATCTGGGAATATATATAAAACTCTTTAAAAATCACATTTATTGGACCTCATGGATAGTAAACAACTCACACATCAATAACAATTCAAAATCTTTAGCTAAAGACCATAAAGATAGCATTTTTAATCAAAAACCCCAAAACCTCACTTTTCAAAATCATGGACAAAAATGAAAACTAAAGGTGTTAGCTTGTAGAGAATAACGAGGACAAGTCAAAAATGAGGTTACCTTTGCAAAACCTTCAACAATGAGCAAGATATGGGATGGAATAGTAAACTAATGAGAGGAAGGGGTTTTTGTCGTTGGAAGCAAAAATGGGTGAGGAGAGAAGAAGATGATAAAAGGAAATTTTAAATGAAAAGGGGTTTTATTTGAAAGACCACTTATTTACCAATTTGCCATTATTGAAAATGGTCATCTTCCCGTATTTCAAAATCCATGGAGTTTTGGGTTCTAATTTTAATTTAAAATTTGATCCAACATATAAAAATGAATTTTTAAAACGAAAAGGGAAACCCAAATAATATTTTAATATTATTTTCACCCGACCCCCAAACGCAGGTGTTACATGCTCCGATTTGAACCTCCGGTGCTATCAATAGATATTGCCTTAGCAAAGGACTGTGTCACAGATTGAGGCTTATCAATATTTCCAGAACGGGAGGGATGGGGATAGACATTCTTCTTGGGGCCTTGATATCTCCCTTTCTTATTCCACTTTGGAGCTCAAGAATCATCCATAAACCTCTTCTCAGCTTTGTCGGACCAACTAGCTCGTTGAGCTCTCTGTGCAGCTTTAGAGGCTTTGATTCGGTTAACAAGGTCTTGAAAATCAATTATGCTCGATGCGGTAAACATAGGGCGTAATTCATTATTGAGCCATGTAATGAACATTCGACATTTCTCATCCTTCTTCTTGATATACTCAGCACCATATCTATAGTACTTACAAAAATTATGGATGTACTGCTCGATCGGTCGTTTGCCTTATTTGAGGTGGTGAAAGATACTTCGCCTCTCAGCGAGATAGAACTCACCGATGTACTTCTTACGGAATTCTTTAAGAAAGAACTCCCAAGTCACAGTGTCTTCAGAGACCATCAATGTAGTAGTCTCCCACCAGTGGACTGCCTCGTCTGCCAGCAATGCAAGGGCACACTCGCGTTTGTGCTCATCCGAGCACTACAACTGCTTGTTCAAAATTCGTAGAGTGTTGTCCAACCAATACTCAGCGATTTCAGGATTGTCGTCATCATGGCTGGTAAAGGTATAAGCTCGATACTAGGATAACATATCAATAGGGGCTCGAGTATGTTGGACAGCGAGAGCAATTGGTTGGATGACTTGTTCGGTCCTTATTGCAGTTATAAATTGCTTGAACATGTCAGCCATGTTCTTATAGCACTCAGTCTGAGCGATAGGTGGTATAGGCTTAGTATCTTGAACATGAGGATCCTGTGAATGCGATAGATTCGAAGGATTTCCTCCTCTTATCTCCTCGCCATGAGTCGAGGAGTCGGTGGCAAGCTCGTCAATGTGAGCTTCGTTAGTTTCAGACATATTTATATGAAAGATCATATTAGTCGACAAGTGACAATATACACAATATATAACTCCTAGGTAGCAAAGTAACATAATAACAATGCAATGAGCTTTAGTTTAGTCCTAGAATCGACTAGACTCTAGCTCTGATACTACAAATGTAACACCCCATTCCCGGCCTGGTCGAGAATCAGGTCAGAAGGTACTACTGAAGAAAAGTATGGTGATCGGTGCAATAAAATTCCAACTTCTAATCTGCACTTGAGCAATGTTATGCAATAATACATTACCAACATGCATCTTAGTCTAATTAATCCATTATGAAACAATAGTTATTCATGTAGGACCAATTTTTAACAATTACAAGTTTTAGGAACTAAATTGTGAATCTTACAAATTAGAGGTCCTTCGATGCAAATGGTCAAACCTTTTAGATTTATAGTTTTCAATTTGGGAAAAAATTTAGGGTGTTACACTGTTACTGCTAAAGATTGACGGGCTACCTATTGCGGGCCCAATACAAGTTATATTGAAGAATGAGTCCAATATAATAATTAATTGTTATTGATTGTTTTATATTTTAGCTGTCTATTTTCTCTGTTAGTACGTACTATATAAGGGGAATACTTTGTACAGGACAATATATGAGATATTTTACTATGAAATGACCTAACTCTTCTACTTAAACCTTATCTTCTATTTACTTCGTAAACCATGTCTTCAACTTCGATCCATTTCCACTTGGGATACAACAATAGGTAATCAGAGTCGTAATTGATCCACCATCACCATGGGAAAGTAAAAAAGAAGGTTAAAAATGCATGCGACCGATAAAATGGTAACACCACTTGAATAACCTGAGAAGGAAGAAGTTCCTTGTAACCCCCTTAACCCGGCCCAGACGGTTGAACCGAATTAAGAAGTTTACACGGGGAAAACCAAAGTCAACCCGAAAGTCAACCTTGATTAACGACCCTTTTTTTTCTTTTTAATCTTGTCTAGATGCATATTAACCCTAGATATGTTCTCAAGGTCAGCATACACAAAGATCATAACAATCAGAGAACATTCAAGGACTCAATTGCACAAATTAAGGAATTAGGGACCAATTTGTAAATTCTGAGAATTTCAGGGACTTAACCCAATTAAAAGTTACCAGTATGAAATTAGTCATGTTTCATGCTTCCCTGTCAAATTTCAGTCAAACGGACATCTCAAACTCATCCAATTGCATATACAAAGTTCAGGACCAAAACGTAAGGTTTTCAAAACATTTAACCAACAATTTCAGTGCCCAACGGTCGGGTGTTCCGAAACAGGGAAGACCCGTTCCGAAACGCGGGACCGTTCCGAAACTGGTACCGAAACAGGGCCTGGCAATAGCCAAACCGTTCCAGAACAGTTCCTTCCGTTTCGGAACGCCCAGGCCATTTCAGGCCCCCGTTCCGATACGGTAGCACCTGTTCCGAAACAAGCTGCCCAGATTGCATAAAAGTTGATGGTTTAACACATGATTGACCCACCAAACATGCTCCAAAGGCAACCAAATCATACCAGCAAGTCATTCAACATACAAGGGACATAATTGCATCAAAATCTAGATACAAGACCACCCCTAGGTGCACCAACTCATTCAACATATCCAACACTCAAACATGCTTTTAAAACAAGAAGCATAGCATAAAGACTTGAGCATAAGAAGATTCAAACGTTGCAAACGTTAAACCACATAGTTCAAAACCACAAACCAAACTTGTCCAACATACACAATCTGATTAAACATCAACAAAAGAGATTCTTCCCCCATTGCCTTTATTATCTATAGCTATTAACCGAGACATACATCTCAAGTGGAGTTCCCCTTGAATCCCTTGCTTCTCGCTGTTCCAACTTCAAATATATGCATTGATGGACAAAAAGGAGCGTAAGCACATAATGCTTAGTGAGGAATGCTCAAAACCAAAACACCATCAATGCAGCGAGTCATAAATCCACTTTTAAAAGCAAACTCGATTCGATAAACCAAAGCAAAGTTTGAAAACCCTTTCCAACAACATGCTTAAAATCACAAACTTGCAAAACCATCAATTTAACCATTCCATGCATGAACACCATATGCAAGGTTAAATACAAAATCCTTGGAAAACACTTCCACTTCACATCATACCTTTCTCATACTTGAATATCATTTTAAAGCAAGAAACCTTTAAAAACCACTTACTCATTCAATCTAACACGTGCATTAAACAAATGCAACATATGAACCACATCATCAATATTTGCATCACATGCCTTTAAAAAAAAGTCTTAGCAAGACTTCAATGCACTAAAGAGATTTCATGCACACATGCATCATTCTCAATAGATAATCAACACTTGTTCAAACTAACAAGCAAACATACATTCATAGTTCATTACACACTTCTCATGCAACCATGCATCATTTCAAGCATCTCATGCTTCATTATATTCGAGAACATTATATTGGCTTCCAAGTGATAAACCAAATCCACTTTTCAACTCAACATCCAATCGGATACACAGATCACAAGCGTTGTCCCCACGCTTCATACACACTACCAATCCCAAGGTCCCCAAATGGAATTTTAACAACCATTTGACCTTACCATACACAAGGTCCTCATATGGAATTTTAACCACCATATGACCTTAACATTCACAAGGTTCTCATATGGAATTTTAACCACCATATAACCTTAACATTCACAAGGTCCCCATATGGAATTTTAACCACCATATAACCTTAACATTATCCATTGGTAGTTGTATAACATCACTAACGAGATCCGGGACATACTTCACAAGATCCACACATGGACTTTACACCACCATTGTGATCTTAACAAGCACAAGGTCCTCAAATGGAATTTTAACCACCATTATAACCTTTGCTTACCCAAGGTCCTCAAATGGAATTTTAACCACCATTATGACCTTAACACAAGACCCACCCATGGAATTTTAACCACCATGGTGTTCTTAACCATCTCGTTAGTGTACTTGGATGGAGTTACCGGTTCACTCACAACCACTCCACATCCAAGGCGACTTTATTCACGGTGCACCCAATCCTATAGCCGGCTAACTATATCCGATTAAAGTAACCAAGAACCACTTACATCACTTGCCAATATAACCATTTTCCACATTCGTCCATTGATTTACAAGCATAACCAAAATGCAAAAACCACCATTTACCATCATCAATCCACTGTTTTTGAAGCATTACACAAAGCCTTTAAACAACATGCAACACTATGCATAAATTCCACAATTCCAATGTACAAAACCAAGGATCTCTTACCTTGAGCATCCTTCTCACATGGCATTCAAAACCAGCATTAAACCATGCTAAAAATATGCTTTCAAAACACAATTTAAAACATGCAAATCACATGCTTTGCGTCCAACAATCACAAATGCTTTAAAACCAATTCACAACACAACCAAGAGAGAAATTCCATTTACTTACTCTTGAGCTTAGCAAAGTTGTTTAGACTTAAACTAAGCTCCCAAAATCTTCAAACCTTGGTTTAAAAGCTGAAAACCCAACTTCACTCACCGATACACAAAACAAGGCTAGCCAACAAGCCTTTCAAGCATCCGAAACCTTCCACAGCACCTCTAATGCTCACGGATCAATCTCCCCTGTTTCAAGCACACAATAACAGAGGATTAATGCATCATTATGCATTAAAAACACCAGCCACACAACTCAACTCGCCGCTCTTTGCAAAAACAACAATTCGGCTACCAAACACAACCGAAATCACCTCCAAACACTTCCAAAACTTAACCAGCCAAGATCCATCACTTCTAACCATTTTTAAACATCAATTAACATCCAAAAAGGATCTAACCACGTCCTTATACCTCCAGCTATAACAGATCACCAAGATCACTCCAAAAACAACCAAAAACTCAAGCAAAACTTAGGAAAATTAACCTATTCGGGATTGCATTGATAAAACCTCAATTTCTCATCAATTATACATTCATTCAACATCAAAAAGACACCTCAAATCACTGCTCAAACAGATCATACGAAATTTTACCAAAAATCAACCAAATCTTGCATTTAAAGCCAAGATCAAGAGTTCAATTGAAAAACCTTTAATAAAACATAAATCAAGGATTGAAAACTTGGGAATTTCAGTAAAGAACTGAGAGTTTAGTGGAGAAGGACGTTCTTACCTCCAAACTTGAGTTTCTCCCTTTTTGGAACCAAATTCTTGAAAATCCACTTAGCAAATGCAAAGGTTTTGTTGAAGAGATGATTGAAGATCAAAAGAGAATTGAAATGAGTTATTTAGGTGACAAAATCCGAGGGAAAAGCTCTGGAGAAATATGTTTGGTTTGAGAGAAAAGATGAGAGAAAATGAAAATGGAAAATGTGGAAAAGTTAGTTGGAAACTTAGGAAAATATCTTCCCTCTCTTTTCCCTTATTTAAAATACATTAATTAAACCTTTAATATTTTAGAAAAATCTGGAGAAACTCCCATTGGGTAAATAGCTCCTTAAAGGTTCAAAGTTTCAATCCTTTTTAAATCAGTCACACAGTTTTCAAAAATTACATTTTGGTCACTAACCCAAAATGTCACTCTTCCAAACCTCATTTTGCAAAATTGATTTCACCAAACTCTTATATATAATAAAAGAGGATTTTAAGACATTTTCCCATATTTTTAATGCAACCGAACTAGGCTTTCCTAAAAATCACCTTTTATATTCGAACCGCAACCCGACCGGTCCGGTCCAAAACCCAAAACTTCTAAGCCCAAAATTGGTGTGTTACAACTCTCCCCCTCTTAGGAAATTTCGTCCTCGAAATTTCAACTGGCGAAAAGAGAACAACCAAACTTCTCAAAGCAACACGCAAGGCAACACAGGAGACTTAACCACCACTGAACACTCTCCTCACAAAACTCCACCCAAACTCAACACCACCACATACTGTTCACGAATTCCAGAACACTCAAAGTTAAGCACAACTTAACCTTTCACACTTCCGGACTGCACATAGCCCCAACAACAACCTGAAGAACCTCTAACTTTTACAGCATACTCCTCCTTAACTTATAACTTCCAACTTGTTCACACAGTTGTAACCCCCGTAGCCCGGTCTAGACGGTTGACCCGAACTACGAAGATTACACGGGGAAAACCAAAGTCAACCCGAAAGTCAACCTTGATTAACGACCCTTTTTTTTTCTTTTTAATCTTATCTAGATGCACATTAACCTTAAGTGTGACCATACAATCAACATATTAAAAGATCACAAACATCAGAGATCAAACAGGGACCCAATTGAACAAACTACAACTTTAGGGACCAAATTGTAAATTCTGATAAAATAAGGGACTTAACCCAAATTAAAGTTACCATCTTGAAATTAGTCAGGTTTCATGCTTCTCTGTGAAATTTCAGCTCAAAAGGACATCCACAGCTCAAGCAATTGATCATACAAGATTTAGGACCAAAACGCAAACATATCAAAACATATAACTACCATGTCAGCCCCCTAACGGTCGACCGTTCCGAAACAGGCTAGCCCTGTTCCGAAACACGGGCCGTTCCGAAACGGGTTCCGGAACATGGCCTCGGCAGAGGCTAAACCGTTTCGAAACGGTGCATACCGTTTCGGACGCCTGGGTTCATGCAAGGCACCCGTTCCGAAACGGTACACCCCTGTTCCGAAATGCCTGCACGAAAATCAGCAAACAAGCATACTAGATCATGCAATTGACCACTCAAACATGCTCCAAACATCACCAAACTTTACCAGCATACAATTAAACATATTTAAGACATCCAAGCATCATCAATTCAGCAAAATCACATCTCATGCAAAAAGCCCCAAATCAATGGTCATGCTTCCAACACAAGCTATCTACTCAAGCATCAACTTGCAAAACAAGCATAAAAGGTTCAAACCAAAAACCAGCAACAACAACCACATTCAACATACTTAGGGAGTCATAAACACCTCCCAAACAAATACATTGGTCCCCCATTGCCAAAAACATACAAAAGCTAAAACACTTATAAAACCTTCATACATTGAGCTTTACTTGTACTTGTTTGCTTGCCTCCTCTTGCTGCCCTCAATGCACTCTAATGCTCTGCATTATTGAATCAAGAAAACGAGAGAGCGTAAGCCAAAGCTTAGTGAGGAGTGCTCTTTAAAAACCATTCAATAATGCATTTAAAACCATTTGTAAATCATGCTTGTAAACAACCTTTTCACATGCTCAAAGCATACTTTAAATCAAGCAATATCATGCTTCCACATTTCATTTAAACAAGCATCTCATGCTTCAACATAAACATTAAATCATGCATCTCATGCATCTCATGTACTATACATGTCATATTGGCTCAAGTGATACATTTCATTTATGAAATCAAGTTCAACAACTTTCCCTAAGGACTTTTAAACACCTTGGACCCCAAGGACTTTTAAACACCTTGGCCATGGACTTTTAAACACCATGAATGGACCACACAAGGACTTTTAACCACCTTTGTGTCCGTAGCTTGAATTACCCCAAGGACTTTTAAACACCTTGGCCCCAAGGACTTTTAAACACCTTGGCCCCATGGACTTTTAACCACCATGGAAAGGAGCACCTAAGGACTTTTAACCACCTTAGAGTCCGCAACAAGATTCATCCAAGGACTTTTAACCACCTTGATGATCTTAGATAACAGGGCTCACTCAAGGACTTTTAACCACCTTAGTGACCTTCACTTTTACAAACCATCACTTGCCAATACACACTTTATACATCATATAATCCACTGTTTTAAAGCATTTAAATCAAGCCATTTCACCATGCATTTCAAAGCATTAAATCATCATTTAACAATGCATAAAAACAAGGTACTCTTACCTAGAGACACCTTCAACACATGGCTTAAATCATCAGCATAAATCATGCTAAAACATCAGCAATTAACATGCTTTCCAAAACAGTAGCAAATCATGCAAAATCATCATTTCACATTTCATCAAAACATGGCCACCACTTAAAGAGAGTAATCCGAAAACTTACACTTGAGCTTAGCAAAGTTGTTTAGACTTAAACTAAGCTCCCAAAACCTTCAACCCTTGGTTTAAAAGCTGAAAATCCATTTTTCACTCACCGATTACCACTTCGCTTCAAGCCAAAGCACCAAAACAAGCCTCCGGATCAACAACTCTTGGATCCAAGGATGCCTCCCCTGTTTCAACACATTAAAGCAGAGGATTAATGCATCATCATGCATTAATTGCTTCAATGAAAGCATCTAAACCCGCTGCTCTCACTAAACCTCCATTTTCGGCCACCAAACACAACCGAAAATGCATCCGAAACACTTCTAAACAAAGCCCAGCCACAAACCAGAAAAACCTCACTTCCATCAACATCAAAACACATCTAAAAACAACCTACAACCATCCTTATACCTCCAGCAACACCAGATCCACAAGATCACCACAAAAGCTACCTTAAAACACAAGCTAAACTTAGGAAACCCAACCTATCCGGGATTGCATCAATCAAGACTCATTTCCACATCAATTTAATGATCATTTAACATCAAAAACACTTCTCAAAACACTGATTTAACAGATCAAACGAAAATCAAGTGAAATCATCAAAATCTTGCATAATTAGCCAAGATCCATAAATCAACCTTTAAACCTTTAATCAATTATCAAATTAGGATTGAAAACTTTAGGAATTTCATTAAAGAACTTGAAGTTCAGAGGAGAAGGACGTTCTTACCTCCAAACTTGAGTTTCTCCTCTTTTTGGAATAGAAAAGCTTGATGAAACTTGAAGCAATTAAAGAGGATTTGAAGACACAATGATTTGCAATCAATTGAGAGTTGAAAGAATGATTTTAGGTGAGAAAATCAGAACAAGATCTCTGGAAAATGAGTGTTTGGGTTGAGAGAAAAGATAGAGAGAAAATAGGTAGTTAAATGAGAAAATAGCTAAAATTGGATTTTCCCTCCTTTTGATTCTTTTAAAATCAGAATTATGAGTTAAAATATCTTAGAAAAATCTGGAGAAACTCCCTTTGGGTAAATAGCTCCTTAAAGATTCAAAGTTTCAACCCTTTATAAAATAGCCACCAAACTTTCAAAAATTACATTTTGGTCACTAGTCAAAATGTCACACTTCCGAAACTCATTTTCCAAAATTGATTTCACAGTTCACTTAATTATAATAAAAGATGATTTTAGAACATTTTTCCATAATTTTTATGCAACCCGAACTAGGCTTTCCTAATTTAACCTCTTACGATTCGAACAGCACTTTGACCAACCGGTCAACGCCCAAGACTTCCAAGCCCAAAACCGGGGCGTTACAACAGTGGCACCAACCAATCCAATTTAGCCACTATGTAACCCACAACCCTCACTACTTCTAAAAGTCCTTACAAACTCCCCAACCTCTTTCAAAGATTTTCCCAACAAGCAAAAATTCTTAAGCATCAACTGCTTACCCAAACTTCTCAACGTAATGCTGACATTCCTTCACATTCGCCGCTATCATTACCATAACAACTCACCAGGACTACTCACCCAATATCCAAAAATTACATCACAAAACCCCAACTTTGACTCCGCCAGCAGTTCCATACACCACCAGCTGACTTCAGAAGGAATTTACTTATTCACAACCAACCAACCACTTCTCACAAGAATCCGTCCAACCAACAATGGCCTTCGATCTTACATTGCCTTTCCACTTCAAGCTTTGACCACAACACTTGCCTTACTAGAACATCGCCCAACCTATACATACATATTTAGGTTACGAAACTCCTATTCTCCCAGACTAACCCTTTTCTACAACCCACAACACAACATCTTCTAAACTCTTCGAAGGTTGCTACGAACCCTCATCTACGAAAACAACCCTTCTACTACAACATCAATGCCAAGTTACCTCAGCACTCTGGAAACACATCCACTAACCTGCAACATCACTTAACACCAAGAAACTACCACTTCTACTAGCTATTCAAAACCACCTGACCGGTTCTGACTTCAACCAGCAATCTCCTCACCACCACACCACTAAGCCCATTAAGCATCAAACACCTTCCTTCTACCAACATGCTATACCGCACTCACTATTACTGACAACTTGCTTAATACCCTCCATTACTTCTAACATTCTCCTAGCACCAAAACAACCTCTAAAAACCCATCATCCAACCTAACCCTATCACAACACTAACAGACTCGATTAGTTATTAGTGAGTGTGAACGTTCATATGCATGGTCACCAATATGCCCTATCAATGCCTGATGTACATGTATGCAAAACCTCTAATGTCATGTCACATGTATGCATGGACCAGCACATATATAATATAGCATATAACAAATGATTTTAACTGTGCATGTATGTCGGTTCACACCCACCAATAACATCCTCAGAATCCGTCTAAGAACAACCTCCTACCTCACTTTCAACTTGTCTAACTCCACCATCCTAGCAACCATTAACCACAAGATACTCACTAAAGCCCTCTTCACACTAAAGTTGTTTTCAAAACAACAACAACTACTACCCCAACATGCTAGCAACGAGACCATACCCACAACGCAAGGAAAACCAAACCAAAACCAAACTAGGATACTAGAGAAAAGATTACTTAACAAGGTTACCTGAAAACACCTCACTGCCCCGGAGCTTCAACAGACGAGCTCTCTTCCTGGCAGAACCATCATTCTCCAGCCGCACCACTGTAGCATCAGCTAACGCACTAAGGTCATCACAATCTCCCCGCGGTAAAGAACCCTGGCTACCCCGAGCCAACTTCAAACAATTACGTCTCATATGTCCAACAGACCCACAATTCCAGCAGATTTCATTTTCCAAGCTCTTCACAACTTTCTGCCCTTCCTGCCACTTTCGAACTTCGTCTCGGCCGTGCCCACGACCCTTCAGAGACCCTTTTGATACCACTGATGCTGATTTTACCACATGAGGACAATCTCGCTTCACATGCTCCTTAGAACCACAGTTCCAACAAGCACCTGCGCCCCAACAACCTCCAACATGGCGCCTTCCACAACGGTCACACACCGGTAGCTGTGCTTCCACTCATTGATCAGGCAGCACTTGCCCCAGATTTGCACTACCATCCAAGCTTCGATCCAAGCAAAACTTTCTATCACGTCGCCTCTTACGCTGACCACTCCCGAGGTCAGTACCCACAACTCTCTTTCTTAAACTTTCCTCACCCTCACAAACTAAAACCACACCCTCACATTGCTTAACCCTTGGGAATTTCTCTCCAAGATACCTTTCATAAAAGGCAGACACAAAGAAGTCCCAATCTATATCGTGAATGTGCGATGCCACCGCCATAGATGTCCACCAGGCACATGCGTCCTCCAACATCAATGAGACAACACTTCCCAGCTTACAGGCATAATCACAACCTTCCTGATCCAAAATCAGAATCACACTGGCCAACCAGGCCTCAAACATCTCAGGTGACGAACCATGATACTCCACAGCTCCCAAATCATGCAAACGTTGTTTCGACAAACCCACACATCCCACAGCCAGCACGTCTACAGACTTTACTTTTGCCACAGCCTGAGATGTTCCCAACACCTCTTGAACAACAGGTGATGAACTCTTCATCACAGAACCAACTTCTTCCTCCTGCCTTACTACCTCAACTCCAGGCACAGAAGACTGAGACGAAACACCTCCATTAAAAGGTGAATTCCACGCCTTAAAAACCTTCTCTAAAGCAGCAACCATCTCACCTAACTGCCATTCTCTCATCGATTTCACCATGCTATTAACAACAAGCAATCATAACAAAACAAACAAAACGATCAGACCAGCTTTAAGCAAGGATTCAAACTCCAACTCCAAAATAACACAATAGCTATAATAATAAGGCAATGGGTATCCCGAATTCTCCCCTTTTACATGACATAACAGTCAACAAAAACATGGACATCACAACATCAAGCATATCAATCCACATACTTCGATCATGCTCTCATCAAACAACATTCACCCACAACAGCATAACATCAACATATCATACCCATTACACTTCCATCATTCATAAAATCAGCTCAGCGAAGATTCATAACCAAGAAGCATGCTAAAAACATCAACAATTCGCTCAAAAACACGCATTTCAACCGGTTTTCAACCACACACCAGAATAAACATCAAACACATATTACAACAGCTTACAATTTTCCCAAAGCATTCGCAACTCAGCTCTGATACCACCAAATGTAACCCCCTTAACCGGGCCCAGACTGTTGAACCGAATTAAGAAGTTTACACGGGGAAAACCAAAGTCAACCTGAAAGTCAACCTTGATTAACGACCCTTTTTTTTCTTTTTAATCTTGTCTAGATGCATATTAACCCTAGATATGTTCTCAAGATCAGCATACACAAAGATCATAACAATCAGAAAAAATTCAGGGACTCAATTGCACAAATTAAGGAATTAGGGACCAATTTGTAAATTCTGAGAATTTCAGGGACTTAACCCAATTAAAAGTTACCAGTATGAAATTAGTCATGTTTCATGCTTCCCTGTCAAATTTCAGCTCAAACGGACATCTCAAACTCATCCAATTGCATATACAAAGTTCAGGACCAAAACGCAAGGTTTTCAAAACATTTAACCAACAATTTCAGTGCCCAACGGTCGGGTGTTCCGAAACAGGGAAGACCCGTTCTGAAACACGGGATCGTTCCGAAACTGGTACCGAAACAGGGCCTGGCAGTAGCCAAACCGTTCCGGAACAGTTCCTTCCGTTTCGGAACGCCCAGGCCATTTCAGGCCCCCGTTCCGATACGGTAGCACCTGTTCCGAAACAGACTGCCCAGATTGCAGAAAAGTTGCTGGTTTAACACACGATTGACCCACAAAACATGCTCCAAAGGCAACCAAATCATACCAGCAAGTCATTCAACATACAAGGGACATAATTGCATCAAAATCTAGATACAAGACCACCCCTAGGTGCACCAACTCATTCAACATATCCAACACTCAAACATGCTTTTAAAACAAGAAGCATAGCATAAAGACTTGAGCATAAGAAGATTCAAACGTTGCAAACGTTAAACCACATAGTTCAAAACCACAAACCAAACTTGTCCAACATACACAATCTGATTAAACATCAACAAAAGAGATTCTTCCCCTATTGCCTTTATTATCTATAGCTATTAACCAAGACATACATCTCAAGTGAAGTTCCCCTTGAATCCCTTGCTTCTCGCTGTTCCAACTTCAAATATCTGCATTGATGGACAAAAAGGAGCGTAAGCACATAATGCTTAGTGAGGAATGCTCAAAACTAAAACACCATCAATGCAGCGAGTCATAAAACCACTTTTAAAAGCAAACTCGATTCGATAAACCAAAGCAAAGTTTGAAAACCCTTTCCAACAACATGCTTAAAATCATGCATTGTTCAAACATGAAAACCAACCCTTAGCTTAGAAAAGCTAAGTAAACCTTTTCAAAGCACAAACTTGCAAAACCATCAATTTAACCATTCCATGCATGAACACCATATGCAAGGTTAAATACAAAATCCTTGGAAAACACTTCCTCTTCACATCATACCTTTCTCATACTTGAATATCATTTTAAAGCAAGAAACCTTTAAAAACCACTTACTCATTCAATCTAACACGTGCATTAAACAAATGCAACATATGAACCACATCATCAATATTTGCATCACATGCCTTTAAAAAAACCAAGTCTTAGCAAGACTTCAATGCACTAAAGAGATTTCCTGCACAAATGCATCATTCTCAATAGATAATCAACACTTGTTCAAACTAACAAGCAAACATACATTCATAGTTCATTACACACTTCTCATGCAACCATGCATCATTTCAAGCATCTCATGCTTCATTATATTCGAGAACATTATATTGGCTTCCAAGTGATAAACCAAATC
Organism: Hibiscus tridactylites; assembly: GCA_958450335.1. NCBI lineage: Eukaryota > Viridiplantae > Streptophyta > Magnoliopsida > Malvales > Malvaceae > Hibiscus > Hibiscus tridactylites. The sequence goes on from OY288282.1 coordinate 21,081,831, forward strand.
CACTTTTCAACTCAACATCAATCGGATACGCGGATCACAAGCGTTGTCCCCACGCTTCATACACACTACCAATCCCAAGGTCCCCAAATGGAATTTTAACCACCATTTGACCTTACCATACACAAGGTCCTCATATGGAATTTTAACCACCATATGACCTTAACATTCACAAGGTTCTCATATGGAATTTTAACCACCATATAACCTTAACATTCACAAGGTCCCCATATGGAATTTTAACCACCATATAACCTTAACATTATCCATTGGTCGTTGTATAACATCACTAACGAGATCCGGGACATACTTCACAAGATCCACACATTGACTTTACACCACCATTGTGATCTTAACAAGCACAAGGTCCTCAAATGGAATTTTAACCACCATTATAACCTTTGCTTACCCAAGGTCCTCAAATGGAATTTCAACCACCATTATGACCTTAACACAAGACCCACCCATGGAATTTTAACCACCATGGTGTTCTTAACCATCTCGTTAGTGTACTTGGATGGAGTTACCGGTTCACTCACAACCACTCCACGTCCAAGGCGACTTTATTCACGGTGCACCCAATCCTATAGCCGGCTAACTATATCCGATTAAAGTAACCAAGAACCACTTACATCACTTGCCAATATAACCATTTTCCACATTAGTCCATTGATTTACAAGCATAACCAAAATGCAAAAACCACCATTTACCATCATCAATCCACTGTTTTTGAAGCATTACACAAAGCCATTAAACAACATGCAACACTATGCATAAATTCCACAATTCCAATGTACAAAACCAAGGATCTCTTACCTTGAGCATCCTTCTCACATGGCTTTCAAAACCAGCATTAAACCATGCTAAAAATATGCTTTCAGAACAGAATTTAAAACATGCAAATCACATGCTTTGCGTCCAACAATCACAAATGCTTTAAAATCAATTCACAACACAACCAAGAGAGAAATTCCATTTACTTACTCTTGAGCTTAGCAAAGTTGTTTAGACTTAAACTAAGCTCCCAAAATCTTCAAACCTTGGTTTAAAAGCTGAAAACCCAACTTCACTCATCGATACACAAAACAAGGCTAGCCAACAAGCCTTCCAAGCATCCGAAACCTTCCACACCACCTCTAATGCTCACGGATCAATCTCCCCTGTTTCAAGCACACAATAACAGAGGATTAATGCATCATTATGCATTAAAAACATCAGCCACACAACTCAACTCGCTGCTCTTTGCAAAAACAACAATTCGGCTACCAAACACAACCGAAATCACCTCCAAACACTTCCAAAACTTAACCCAGCCAAGATCCATCACTTCTAACCATTTTTAAACATCAATTAACATCCAAAAAGGATCTAACCACGTCCTTATACCTCCAGCTATAACAGATCACCAAGATCACTCCAAAAACAACCAAAAACTCAAGCAAAACTTAGGAAAATTAACCTATTCGGGATTGCATTGATAAAACCTCAATTTCTCATCAATTATACATTCATTCAACATCAAAAAGACACCTCAAATCACTGCTCAAACAGATCATACGAAATTTTACCAAAAATCAACAAAATCATGCATTTAAAGCCAAGATCAAGAGTTCAATTGAAAAACCTTTAATAAAACATAAATCAAGGATTGAAAACTTGAGAATTTCAGTAAAGAACTGAGAGTTTAGAGGAGAAGGACGTTCTTACCTCCAAACTTGAGTTTCTCCCTTTTTGGAACCAAATTCTTGAAAATCCACTTAGCAAATGCAAAGGTTTTGTTGAAGAGATGATTGAAGATCAAAAGAGAATTGAAATGAGTTATTTAGGTGACAAAATCAGAGGCAAAAGCTCTGGAGAAATATGTTTGGTTTGAGAGAAAAGATGAGAGAAAATGAAAATGGAAAATGTGGAAAAGTTAGTTGGAAACTTAGGAAAATATCTTCCCTCTCTTTTCCCTTATTTAAAATACATTAATTAAACCTTTAATATTTTAGAAAAATCTGGAGAAACTCCCATTGGGTAAATAGCTCCTTAAAGATTCAAAGTTTCAATCCTTTTTAAATCAGTCACACGGTTTTCAAAAATTACATTTTGGTCACTAACCCAAAATGTCACTCTTCCAAACCTCATTTTGCAAAATTGATTTCACCAAACTCTTATATATAATAAAAGAGGATTTTAAGACATTTTTCCATATTTTTAATGCAACCCGAACTAGGCTTTCCTAAAAATCACCTTTTATATTTGAACCGCAACCCGACCGGTCCGGTCCAAAACCGAAAACTTCTAAGCCCAAAATTGGGGTGTTACATTCCTACCTGGTGGAAGAAAATAGAAGACAAGCTAGAAGAGAGATTGAGTACCTTTGAGGTAAGCAAAGAGGAGAATAGAGGATATCTGTAGAGGATCTTGAGCCTACTGTCCAAAAGAGCTGATGAAGTTGTGCAACTCACTCCTGGAAGCACACTCACTCTTGGAAGCACACAACAAGTAAATACAAAGCAACAAAGTAATAGTGCTGGAAAAAACCCATTCAAGACATTGTTCTTAATTAGCATGAAAAGTATTCCTTTAACCCTAGTGAACCAGAGGTTTTAGCAGCCAAACCTGATTTTGTGAGCCTAGAAATGGAAGGACAATACCAACAAGAAGGGTGAGTACAAAGTGTCTAAAGAGCAGTATGCATGGGGACATACGCTAATATAGGACATAGTGGATTTATACCTAGGCCTAAAATTAAACTGCAAATTTTGATGGGGACAATTCGAGAGGCTGTGTTAGAAAATACTGCAAGTATTTCTCTATGTGTTTGATAGGAAGGGCAGAAACCTGATTTGACGAATATATCATGCAGAAGAATAGAGCTATATGGAATGAGTTTGTCTATGATTTATTTCATAAGTTATGTGACAAAGAATACACTGATGTTATAGAAGAATTTAATAAATTGTGTTACAGCTAATAACAGCCTTAGTTAGTTATTTTAGTTATTAGGGTTTGTTAGTTTAAACTCGTTATTGTATTATCTATATAAGTGTAGTTATGTATTCTGTAAATTCTAACTTTCAGTTTAATAAAAGTCGATTCTCTTCCTTTACACTTCAATATGGTATAAGATGTTTTTACTTCTTGATTCTCCAAGAATCAGTTTCTGCGTTTCTTCTCGTGCTTTCGCTTGCACATTTCTATTCTCTTTTTTTTTGCTTTCAAGATTCAGTGGTTTTTCAGCCATGGTTGATCTGAACGATCAATTTCAAGAGGGTAAAACCCTCATTATCTTCATCAGTCGGATAATCCAGGGATGGTTTTGGTGACTCAACCCTTAAGAAATGATAATTACAATACATGGAAGCGTTTGATGTTAATGGCATTGTCTGCCAAGAATAAACTAGGATTTGTCGATGGTTCGATCTCAGTCCCTGCGTCCACTTCGGATCGATTCAATGCTTGGACTAGAGCTAACAATCTTGTTAACTCTTGGATCTTGAATTCTATTTCCAAAAAAATTGCAGCAAACTTGCTTTACCATTCAACAGCAGATGCGATTTTGAAAGATCTTGAAGAAAGATTCCAACAGACAAATGGTCCTCGTATCTTTCAACTTAAGAAAATGCTAAATGAATTGGCTCAGGGTTCAATGTCAGTGAGTACGTATTATACAAACCTCAAAATCTTATGGGGTGAATTGATGTATGTTAAAAGTGTGTGTTCTTGTTCTCTTTGTACTTGTGGAGGAGTTCGAAAAATGGTTGATGATCAACAACGTGAGCAGACTATGCAATTATTGATGGGTCTAAATGAGTCGTATGCTCATGTTCGTGCACAAATCTTGCTCTTGGATCCTTTTCCATCTATTTCAAAGGTTTTTTCTTGGATTCTACAAGAAGAAAATCAAAGATCCATTTCTTTGAATAGTTCTTCTGAAGTTTCCTCCAATCCTGTGTTTGTTGTTCAGAAGCATGTTCCTCAACATTCTAAACGATCGCGTCCTCAGTGCTCTCATTGTCACATGTTAGGGCATACAAAAGATAAATGCTTTAAGTTACATTGTTATCCTCTAGGGTATACTTTTCAATCACAGAAGAATGCTTCTAATGCTCAGGCACATGTTGTTGCAGATTTGGGTTATACAAAGGATACTTGCTTATCTTCTAATGACTCTTCTGGTAACATTGAAAGCACAAATAGTGAATTAACTAGTCAGCAGTGTCAGCATATTATTGCGATGCTTACTTCTCAGTTGCATACAACTTCACAAAATCCCTCGGTTGTGGATATTCCTTCATCTTCAATCATCCTTTCCATGCAAGGTACGATCCTGTCTTATATCAATAGTTTGGCTACTTTTCATAACAGTTTTAATTGGATTATAGACTTAGGAGCTTCTCGACACATTTGTTGTTCAAAAGAAGCTTTCGAATTTTTAAATCCTATCTTTAATAGTTCTGTTATGTTACCTAATGCCACTGTTGTTAAAGTGACACATGCTGGTACAGTGAGGTTGTCTCCTGATTTTGTCTTAACCAATGTTTTATATGTTCCTGAGTTCAAGCTTAATCTCATTGTTGTTAGTGAATTGGTAAAATGTTCTAATTTTATTATGTTATTTGATAAATCTCATTGTCTCATTCAGGACCTTCACAACACGATTGGGAAAGCTGGTCTTCTTCAAGGGCTTTATCTTCTTCATTTGCCTTTCGATAAGCATGCTAATGTTATTAGTTCTTCTTCTAGTGATATTGTATATGTTTCTTGGCACGTTAGACTAGGGCATCCTAGTGCTCGTGTTTTGCATTTGTTAAAAGATGTGTTACCAAATTGTAATATAAATAAGAATAATGATCCTTGCTATGTTTGTCCCATGGCTAAACATCATAAACTATCTTTTCCTAATTCTTCTTCTAGATCTAATCAGCCTTTCGAGCTGATTCATTGTGATATTTAGGGGCCTTTCAAGTGTCCAACTTATGATAATAAGAGATATTTTTAACCATTGTGGATGATTTCACTCGTTGTACATGGACCTATTTGATGCAATACAAATCTGAGGTTTCTAATATTGTTCCCGCCTTTATAAAAATGGTTAAAAGGCAATTCGGTTTTGATTTAAAAATATTCAGGTCTGATAATGCTCCTGAACTGAAGTTCATAGATTTGTTTAATTCTCTTGGCATCCTCCATCAATTTTCTTGTGTGGAAACACCCCAACAAAATGTTGTGGTTGAGAGAAAGCATCAACATTTGTTAGCTGTTGCTCGTGCCTTTTACTTCTAATCTAAGCTACCTATTCAATTTTGGGGAGATTGTTTGCTTGCTGCCACACATGTTATTAATAGGCTTCCTTCCATGTTTTAGATAACAAATCACCTTATAAACTTTTATTCTGCAAAGTTCCTGATTATAATCACTTAAGAAATTTTGGATGTTTATGTTTTGTTTCAACTCTTAAATCCAAACGTGATAAGTTTTCACCTCGTGCATTACCTGATGTTCTTCTTGGTTATGTTCCTGGAGTAAAGGGTTACAAAATTTTCATTATTTCTACTAGGAAGATTGTCATTTCTAGAGATGTGATTTTTCATGAATATATATATATATATATATATATATATATATATATATATATATATATATCCTTTTCACAAAGTGACAACTCCTACAGATTCTTTAATTGATCCTTTTCAAACTGTTTTTTTACCTCATGTTTCTACTGATAAATTGCCTTCATCTTTTACTCAGATCACTCCTCAAGTTTCTGATACAAATGGTGTTGAGCATGACATAAGTTCTTCCCCTACATCTCTTAACCATCCTTCTGCTACAAGCCACAATACTCTTGAAATTGGTGTTTCTCATGACATTCCTGAAGTTTCTCAACCTATTCAGCCTGTGACACTTCAGGAGAATCTCTCCACCAATTTTCCTTCTGGTCAGCCCATGACACTTCAGCCTATTCAACCTATTCAACCTATGCCTGTTCAAGAGATTGTTCCTCCTGCACCAATTTCTGTTCCTCCTGCACCAATTTCTCCCCAGGATGTTGTTCATGAACCACAACGTACAGTTTTTGTTCCCCATGCAGTGTTGGTTCGAAGGTCTTCTCGTGTTTCTCAGAAACCTACTTACTTACAGCATTATCAGTGCAATAGTGCATCTGCTTGCTTTTATCCTCTTCAGCATCGTGTATCATCTTGACACCTTTCAACTGACTATGTTGCTTTTATCAATAATGTATCTTCTGTGTATGAGCCTACGTACTATCATCAGGCTGTTAAATATCCTGAATGGAGGCAGGCCATGCAGGATGAATTACAAGCCATGGAAGACTTGAAAACATGGACAATTGTTCCTCTCCCTGAAGGTAAACAACCTATTGATTACAAGTGGGTTTATAGAGTAAAATATAAGGCTGATGGCACAGTGGATAGGTTCAAGGCTCGTTTAGTTGCCAAAGGTTTCACTCAAATTGAAGGGGTCGATTACATAGATACCTTCTCACATGTTGCAAAGATGACTTCTTTTAAGGTTTTACTTGCTTTAGCTGCTTCAAATGATTGGCATTTGTTGCAATTGGATGTCAACAATACTTTTCTAAATGGGCAGCTTGATGAAGAAGTTTATATGAAACTTCCTTTGGGATACAATTTGAAAGCTTCAACAAACTGCACGAATAAGGATGAGTCTTCTAACCTGGTTTGCAAATTGAACAAATCGATTTATGGTCTTAAACAAGCTTCTAGGCAGTGGTTTCATGCTTTTTCTCAAGTGATTCTTAAGTGTGGTTTTACTCAATCTCCTTCTGAGCACTCTCTTTTCACCAAAGGCACATGTGATGATTTCATAGCTTTACTAGTATATGTGGATGATGTGGTACTTGTTGGTAAAAATTTACATCTTTTAGTAGTTGTGCAAGATTTTCTTCAGTTACATTTTAAACTTAAGCTCTTAGGACCATTGAAGTATTTTCTTGGGTTCGAGATTGTAAGGAATGACACTGGTATTTCCCTTTCTCAACGTCATTACACTTTACAACTCCTAGAGGATACTGGTTGTCTTGGAAAGAAGCCTGCTGATACTCCTCCCATTGCTTCACATAAGTTAAGTGTTCATGAAGGGGAATTGTTGTCTGATCCACAGATCTACAGAAGGCTTGTTGGACGCCTGTTATATCTCACACATACGCGTCCAGATATTACTTTTGTTGTCCATCTCCTGAGTCAGTTTGTTTCTTCTCCACGCCAACCACATTTACAAGTTGTTCATCATCTTTTATCCTACATTAAAAAATCTCCTGGAAAAGAATTGTTCTTTTTTAAAAACAACAATCTTTAACTGCGTGCTTTTGTAGATGCCAATTATGGTTCATGTCCTGATACTCGACGATCTACTACAGGTTATTGTACCTATTTAGGAGATAGTCTCATTTCTTGGAAATCCAAGAAACAACATATTGTAAGTAGGTCCTCTTGCGAAGCAGAATACCGCGCAATGGCTTCTGCAACATGCGAACTTACTTGGCTCACTGCTCTCCTTTCTTCTTTTGGGATCACGATTTCACAAAGTTCATTGTTCTGCGACAATCAATCTGATGTTCATCTTGCATCGAATCAAGTGTTTCATGAATGTAGCAAGCACATTGAAGTGGATTGTCATTTCATAAGAGAGAAGGTTGTTGCATGGTTTCTAAAGCTTTTCCATATTCGATCCATTAACCAACTTGCTGATATATTCACCAAAGCTCTCCCAAGTTCCTTATTCAACCATTTTGTTTTCAAGCTGGGCTTGCTGAACATTCATCAACCTCCAGCTTGAGGGGGGCTGTTACAGCTAATAACAGCCTTAGTTAGTTATTTTAGTTATTAGGGTTTGTTAGTTTAAACACATTATTGTATTATCTATATAAGTGTAGTTATGCATTCTGTAAATTCTAACTTTCAGTTTAATAAAAGTCGATTCTCTTCCTTTACACTTCAATAAATTGTTCCAAAAATCAAGTGTATAAAACTATTAGGAGAGATTTGAGGAATTAAAACCTTTTATGTTGCAGTAAAATCCCTAGTTGAGAGAAGCATATTTTGTATCCAGTTTCATCAGTGAATTGAAAGAGGAATTGAGGCACAAGGAAAAAGTGCATGAGCCTTAGAGTTTAGCCGATGCCTACAAAAAAAGCTAAACTATACGAACCGTCTTTAGAAATAGAGGGCAGGAGGTTCAAGTCATCCTTTCAAAACAATTCTTCTAACAACCAGAGTTTTAGTAAAAAAAATAGCTACCATACCAACAGCTGCAAGAAATCAGAAGGTAATGACAGTGCCAACTGTTTAGAAACAAGGGATGATGGTTTATAGAAGGGCAAACAATTTGTGTTTCAAATGCAAGAAAAAATTCGGACCAAGCCACCAGTGTAAGCCGAAACAGTTCAATATGATGGAGGAGGAGGAGCAAAATCCAGATGCAGTAGGTGACAAATTAAAAGAAGAAGAAAATCAGCAAGGGATGGCCACTGATAAACATGAAATAGAAGGAGCCTTGAAATTTCTATCAATGCTTTAATAGGAAGTGTTGGTTATAACACTCTCAGAATTCAAGGGTCTATTAAAGGCATAGCCTTAAGTATTCTAGTGGATAGTGGCAGCACCCACAACTTCATCACTACAGGTTGGGCTAAAGGAGTATAATTGGTTCACACTACCCCATTAATTATAACAATGGATAACGGATAAAAGCTCCATAGCACCACCAAGAGATATCAGTTAGGCAGGAGGATGCAAGGACATTATTTTGAGCATGATTTTCGAGTCTTACAAATAGGAGGTAGTGATATGGTGCTTATGGTTGATTGGATACGAAAATACAACCCTATTACTACAGATTTTGATGAAATGACACCCGATTTTAAAAGAGGGGATCAGGATGTGGTTTTCAAGAGAGAAAGAGGAGTTCCTGTGTGAAATTAATTTCAGAAGAAAACATGCTGAAATTGACTTCTAAGGACCCTGAAGTTAAAGGTGAATTGTATTTCTTGAGTGTTGAATCAACTGAAACAGAAATTTTAGAGGCATTGAAACCACTGCTTAAAGAAGATCAGAGCATATTTGAAGAGCCTAAAGAGCTGCCCCCTAAAAGATCTCATGATCATGCTATAACTTTACAGCCTAGAGCATTACCAGTTAACTTGCGGCCCTACAGATTTCCCTTCCAGTAGAAAACGGAAGTGGAAAAATAAATAACTTAGTTCTTAACGACATCAATTATCCAGAACAGCAAAAGCCCTTTTACATTCCCATGTTTGTTGGTAAAAAAAAGATTACACTTGGAGGTTGTATGTGGATTATAGACAATTCAATAGCATCATAGTGAAGGAAAAATTTCTTATTCCAGAAGTTAATGGGTTTTTGGATAAGTTAACTTATGGTATATAAATTTTTAAAATTGACCTATGATATGGGTATTGCAAAATTCGATCATAATTGAAGATATTCCTAAAACAACATTTTGAACTCACCATGAATATTTTGACTTCAAAGAGATGCCTTTTGACCTCACTAATGCTCGTGCAACTTTCTAGGCTCTAATGAATGACATATTTGGCCCTTACTCGAGAAATTTTGTCTTGATTTTTTTATGATATTTTGGTTTATAGTGCCACTCTCCAAGATCATATTCAACATGTAAAGTTGGTCCTTCCCATTCTTAAGGACAACCAACTTTTTGCAAGACAAAAGCAGTGCTTTTATGGCCAGCATCAAGTTGAATACTTAAGCCACAGTATTTCAGCTATTGGGGTTGCTATAGATCCTACTAAGGTTGAAGTAATGAAAAACTTAAAATTTACTAAATCAGTGAAATCTCTTCGAGGGTTTTTAGGCCTCATTGTGTATTATAGGAAATTTATAAAAAAAAATTATAAGACTATTAGTAAACGATTGACACAGATGTTAAAGAAAGACAATTTTAGATGGTCTATTGAAGTTAAAGGGGCTTTTGTTCTGCTCAAGGATGCCATGTGGAAAGACCCTGTTTTAGCTTTGCCTAACTTCACTAAAACCTCTGATCTTGAAATAGATGCAAGTTCTAAAGGAGTAATGAAAAGCTCATTAAAAATTTTGGTGCATAATACATGAAATGATCATCCAGGTTGTTTTGAAATCCTATTCAAGGTCTTAATCTAACAAAATTTCTCTTAAAGGTGAAACAAATTCTATTCTTCGACTAAAAAGGAAAAATTCAAATTTATTCCTTGTAATTAGCTAGCAACATTTAAGATGATTTTTTTGCCTATTAATTACCTTATTTTTTAGGGAAAAATAATTTTTTAAATTCTCTAAGTGTGAACAAAAAAAAATTTGACAACATATTTGGATATGCTATTGGGGTAAATTTTAAATATATTGGTTTATTTTAATAGACTTCATAATTTCTTGTTGGGTTGGTCTTCATTGATCCTATATAAGTATTTTATGCATGCGTTCTCTTTAAAACTGATGTATTTTGAGTTTTCGACATCTAATTGATGGGTTAAAAAACTAGCTGACACTCGATTTTATTGTAAGAAGACATATCGATTAAGAAACACTTTCATTCAAAAAGGTGTCACAAGTCTGTTGATGCTCTAGCGCAGAAAAATAATTTTAACTTGTCTAAACTATATCAGACTTAATTTTAACTTGTAAGAAGACATATCGATTTTATCCCTCCTATGCACGTATTAGAGAGTCTCTTGTATTTAACAATCAGACTTAATTTTATTTAAAAAAACCAATTTTTAATCTTTGCTTTATTGTAAGAGCATGTTCAAGCTATCAAGGGCTGAACAGGGAGTGTGTGTGTGATGTAGGGTTGTTGACGAGGATATGGATCACTTGCTATTTTATGTCCTGAAATTAGACAAGTTTGGGATTGGTTTCTAAGTTGGTGGGGAGTGAGTTTAACTTTGCCGCGATCTATAGAGGAGTTTTTTACACCCGAATTTCATTGTTCTTTCTTGGGAGAGAAGTGACAATGATGGATATCGAGTGTGGCAACCTTATTTTAGTCATTGTGGTTGGCTCGTAATGAGCACGTGTTCATAAGAAATATTTGCCGATGTTCAAGGTATGTGTTTTTTTATCAAATTGCGATCTTTTTATTGGGTAAAGGCAGCAACGGAGTTTGTAAACATCAGCGAGGGAATGTGGTGGAGCTGCCCGAGTGCTTGCGTTGATGTGTCTCCTTCGACCTTGGTTCGGTCGGCAGTGTCACTACAGCAAAACAGGCCTTTTGCGGCGTTTTTTTAACCCTATAGCGGCGTTTTTTAGCGCCGCTAAAAACTATCCTGGCGTTAAGAAAAACGCCGCCAAAAGCGCCGCAAGAAGCAGCGTCGCAATAGGTAGCGGCGTTTTTTTTCGTATAAACGCCACTATAGGTGTTGTTCTATCGCGGCGTTTTCACATACAAACGTCGCAAAAAGTCAATGTTCTATAGCGGCGTTTGTATATTAAAACGCCGCTAATGTTATTTTATAGCAGCATTTTGATACTAAAGCGCCGCAAAAGGTGAATGTTCTATAGCGGCGTTTGTATATTAAAACGTCGGGATTGATGCTTCTCTAGAGGCGTTTCTATTCCTAAATGCCGGGATTGGCTGTTCTATGGAGGCGTTTTTATTACAAACGCCAATATGTTATGGATCTTTAGCGGCGTTTATTCCTAGCAAACGCCGCTATACTCACTGCCTGTATAAAATACATTTTAAAATGTGAAATACCCAAATAACCTGTAAAATAAATCCATAATAACATCGCCATCATTTTCAAACTCCAACAATTAAGTAAACAGAACAATAACAAATTCAAAGTCTACAACATTAAAGTGAAATATAGTTCAAACGTTGAATTAAAATGTAGTCCAACACTTTCATTTGAATTCACACATAAATGAACTAAGATGGCGGATTCTTTGGTTGGTTCTGCCTTAACATCGCCATCATTTCTTCAAATTCTTGTTGAAGCTTTTGGTATGCTGCTTCTCTCTGAGCTTCTCTTGCTTCTCTCTCGGCTTCCCTTCTGGCTATCTCAGCTTCTCTTGCTTCTCTCTCGGCTTCCCTTCTTGCTATCTCAGCTTCTCTTTCAACTTCTTTCCTTGCTATCTCAGCTTCTTTCCTTTCTCTTTCAGCTTCTCTCTCAGCTTCTTTCCTTTCTCTTTCAGCTTCTCTCTCTTGTACCTCGACTTGAAATTGAGATAATTGTTGTTTTAACCGATTAACTTCTGCTTGAGAAGATTGGCTCTGTGATGGCATGTACTGAGACGAGTTAGCCCCAAAATATTTTGTCGGGGTAACGAATGATCCTTGACAACGAACCTGACCATATCTTTCAGGACCTAAGACGTCAACAATAACTTGATTTTCGATCTCTTCCATATTAATAGAACCATTAGTTGAAGCTGTAGCTTCATACTCGGTCTTTTTTCCCCTCAATTTCTCCTGACAATCAATTAAAAATGTTATACAATTAATATTAAATATAACATAATCAAAATTTTATGTCTAATTAGCATACCATAATTTCTGCAGCTTCAGGAGTTATAGGAGATCCATCCTTTTTGTGTGCGTAATATCGAAGAGCTTTATCCGTCCAATGCTAGTGCCGGTTGTAATTTGCTACAAAGTATAGTAAAAATTAATACTAAACCTATAAAATAATTCATTAAAAATTAATCAATAATTAAAAATAATAATACCTCGTCATTAGCTATACGAGCAAAACTCTTTGACCCGGCGGTGTGAGTAAACTTCTGTTTTTGTCTGCAAGCAACTCCAACGCGCTCTCGATCCTACAATTTAAAATTTGCATTATGTATAAAGTCAACATTATAATGACAATTTTTTAAAGTGCATTGATCATACCTCTCCTTTCGTTGAAGTCCAAAACCTTACTGCATCTTCCCATTGATATCGGAGAATTCCCGGTGGGATATTTTGCAGCTTCTCTTGAAGAGTGAGATCGTTCTTGAAATATGTCTTCTTCAAGAAACTCTTATTGTCTCTCCATTTTTTACCTAATGCATGCTTGACATAATCGTCTGAGACTTCTAAAGAAAATTTATCCTACAAATGACACAATCAAAGCAAATATAAATATTATTTTCAATTGTAATAGATTAACAATGACATTATTACCTTAATAAGTTCCAGAGCCTGATTTTTGTTACTATTCGGCATCTGATGCCATGACTCATAATTGATCGGCAAAATCGCAGAATTGCGTACAACAGTGCCTAAGTAACTGGCCAGAACACCTGCTTCTGCTCCAATGGGTTGGCCGACATCGTTTCTTGAAACTTTTACGCGTTCACCAGCGGGAAGATTGTACAAATCATTCAACGCTGTGCGCCCTCTACTCTTACAAGTTCGACCATTTCCACCTATATAAGAAATAATTCAATAAAAATTTTAAAATCAAGTCAATAATAACAAACAACTAGAATTTAAATAAAGTGTTGAACATTACCATCAATCTCTATATTTTCAACTGTCTCCGGAACTGTCTCCGGAACTTGCGATGATCCAACACCAGACAAATCATCATCATTTGTTTCTTCCCCCTCTCTCGGTACTTGAATTATCCGCAAATCACTCAATTTTCTCCTAGGCATAGTATCTACAATAAACAAAAGACAATTTTAGTAACTAGAACAACAATACTATTATAAATTAATAAGTTAAGATATAAAACTTACTACATTATTATGCAGTTAATTTTCATTAAAATCTTCATCCATGTCCTCTCGAACCCATTGGAATTGTGAACTAGAACTAGGGATTGTTCTATCTAGGTTTTGTGCTGCAAAAGGCAGAGTTTCTGATCTTATTTCAATGTCATCTCTATTTCCATCACCGATGTCTATCAAGTCTCTAGGAGTGTTACGGAGTACAACATACCAACCCTCTTTTGTTGGATCAGGGCAATAGAAAACTTGTTTGACTTGAGAAGGAAATACATATGGTTCGTTCATCAATTGGTGACCTGTGTGAATTAACCGAGAGAAGTTCACCATTGTAAAACCAAATTGATCTCTTCTAATGCCTCGAGCTGTATTTACATCGGCCCAGTCACAACGAAATAACACAACTTTCTGTTTGCCATAATAATCCAACTCAATAATATCCGTAAGAATTCCATAATATTCTACATCTCCCACTACAGGATGATTGTCCCTAGCACTAGCATAACTTGTAGTTGAAGAAGTTACAACTACTCCACAATTTTGTGTCCTCCTTAATCTTTCTCGAGATTTCGTGTGGAACCTAAACCCATTAATGAGGAAGGCATTATATCTTTTAACAAATCTATTTGGACCTTGAGAAAGCCACTTAACATCTTCACTAACTTCTCTCCCACACCAAACCTATTACACGTAAAAGGTGAATAAGTTATCATTTATATTGATGTAGCAAAGAAAGAAAAGTTATTAAGTACATGTAGTACAAAGATTCAGTTGCTTACCATCTTCGCTAACCAATCATGGAAATTTTCTATGAACAACTTATGAATTTCTCTTTGATGTAATCTTTGGGAGCGTACTTGAGATTGTAGCTCTTCTTTAAATTCACTACAAAGTAAGCTACGTGGTTAAAAAATGGGGTAATATAAAAGATGAAGTGAATACATTAGAATTTATATAAACTTACGTCCGTAAGGACTCTGTTGAGTCATGATGGAAGAGAACATATCGATGTGCTTGCACCCAAGACTTGTCATCTAACTGTGTAATTTCAACTTTGCCGAGTGGTTCACCAAAACTTTGAAACAAATAAGTCTCAGCTAAGTTATTATTGCTGCACACTTCATTTCTATATGGTCTATTGAATCTTGTTTCAACATCTTCCAAATATCTAGAGCAAAAAGTCAAACATTCATCTGCTAAATACCCTTTAGCAATTGATCCTTCTGGATAACGCTTATTATGACAGTAAGACTTCAACTTGCTCAAGAACCTATACCGTAATAAACAGAACATTGTATAAGTAGTTGTAATTAAATGAATTATTAAATTGTGTGAATATATGTTAAACAATTTGTACATCTCAATAGGATACATCCACCGATAGAAAACGGGTCCACCAACTTTAGCTTCGTGGGGGAGATGAATCAACAAATGCACCATAATTGTAAAAAATGAAGGTGGGAATATCTTCTCCATGTTGCATAAAGTCAATGCGACTCGATCTTGTAATTTGTCAAGTTCTTCAACCATCAAAACTTTCCCACAAATAGCTTTCATTACATTAGAAAGTTCAATAATACATGATGTCACCTCAGTTGACATACAACCACGTAATGCAACTGGCATTAAATCTTGCATCAATATGTGATAATCACGTGACTTTAGAGAATAAAGTCTTTGATCTTTAACACTGACACATCGAGATATATTTGATGCATACCCATCTGGGACTTTTATATCTTTCAACACCGTGCAAAATACTTCTTTTTCTTTCTTCGACATCGTAAAAATAGAAGGCGGTAACGAAAATTTTCCATTACCAAGTTCTTGAGGATGAAGATCATGTCGAATTCCCATGTCAACTAAGTCAAGTCGACTCTTTAGATTGTCTTTAGATTTTCCATCAACATTGAGAATGGTCCCAATAATGTTCTCACAAACATTTTTCTCAATGTGCATTACATCAAGATTATGTCTCAAAATGTTATGCTTCCAGTAAGGCAACTTGAAGAAAATACTTCTCTTTTTCCACAACTCCGCCTCATTTGGATCATCCTCTTCATCAGAGTCATCATCACTAAGCTGCTCAAACTCACGGTCATACACCTCTTTTGTCTTCTTCTTTGATCGTGGGTTTGGTGGTTGGTTCGTTTTTCCATAAGTGAACTTGATATGTTTCAACATCGACAAGATATCATACCCGATTGTTTGCTCAGGAGCTTTTCTGAACTCTTCAGTACCATCAAACATATTCTTTTCATATCTAAATCTATGATTTTCATCTAACCACCGACGGTGTCCCATGTAAGAGAACTTCTTTCCATTATACAACCATTTCGAGCATGTCTGTGCAGCGCAACAAGGACAAGCATAACGACCTTTGGTACTCCACCCAGATAAATTTGCATAAGCGGGAAAATCATTAATAGTCCACAATAAAGATGCACGCAAATTAAAGTTCTCCTTCTTCAACACATCATATGTTTCGACACCAACCCATAATTGTTTCAACTCCTCAATAAGAGGTTGCATGTAGATGTCAATATCATTCCTTGAACCTTTCTCACCTGGGATTATCATGGATAAAATAAATGATGATTGTTTCATGCAAATCCATGGAGGCAAATTGTAAGGAACAAGTATAACAGGCCAAGTATTGTATGAAGTACTCATGATTTTAAAGGGATTAAACCCATCAGATGCAAGACCGAGCCTAACATTGCGAGGATCTCCTGCAAAACTTGGAAATTTTTGGTCAAATGTCTTCCAAGCTAAAGAATCTGCAGGATGCCTTAATAATCCATCATCTGTTCGTCCATCGTGATGCCACCTCATAGACTCAGCAGTCTTTGAGGACATGAAAAGTCTTTGAAGTCTGGGTATTAGAGGAAAATATCACAGAATCTTTATTGGCTTCTTTCTTGCTCGTGTTGCAACTTCGTCTTCACTCACATTTTCTGTGTCCCCATTCGTCCACCGAGATTTACCGCATACATGACAGGATTCTTGGTTTTTTCTATCACCCCAATACAACATGCAATCATTCGGACAACAATGAATTTTCTCATAACCAAGCCTCAAATCGTTTATCATTTTCTTCATATCTTTGCCGGATTGAGGAATTTTTGCAAAAGGAAAAATTTCACTCAAAAACTCTAATAATTGTGTAAAAGAGTTACCGGTCCACCCTCCCAAGCATTTTAAATGGAAAAGGCGAATGCAAAAGGAGAGCTTTGAATATTTTGATCCCTCATAAAGTGGTTCATTCATTTCATTAAGCAAATTGTAAAACTTTGACGCTTCTCCATTTGGCTCTTCATCACATCCACTTCTTCCCATCTCGGTGAAATCGGTAACACCAATATCACAATCTTCTCTAACAGGCTGATGATAATCGTGCATATTAAATGCATCTTGCAACATACCATCCATGTCATCTTCTCTAAGAGATCCACGATGAGAATTATGATGAGAAGGTGGATTACTCGTGGAAGAAGCTGTACGAGATGTCAACTCTCCATGGAATACCCATTTTCTATAACCCGGAACAAATCCAAAAATGACTAGATGTTCGTGCACAACTTCACGAACGTGCCAATTCATGTTAACACACTTCTTACAGGGGCAAAGAATCATATTTTCTTGGCTTGCATTTGCAAAAGCTAAAATCAGAAAATATTCTACCCCATTTCGATAGTGGGCGTTTACCCTTGGCAAATTCATCCAACTCCTATCCATTTTCAATTTCTGTCATATCCAAATTAAAAAGATATAAACTACCTATCAGTCATACTTGAAGGATGAAAAGAGATATAACTATTATATTATCAATTAAGTCAAAGATAAGTCAAATACATAAATAATGATAAGCATTACTAAAAGATAATGATAAGCATTACTAAAATGGCAACAAAAAGATAATGTTAAATTTTAATATTAAAAAAAAAGTTTTTAATAATATTATTTTATTGCACACCAGATACGCTCTATATTGTGCCTATGTTGAAAAATTATAAACTTTTACAAGCTTTCATATACATCATGTTAATAGGATTACGGTTGATGTTGCTGATGGTGTTTATTACAAATATGAAAGAAGTTTCTACTTGAACATCAGTTTCATAAAGATTGTTGAGAACTTAGATGGATGATAATTATGCACCATTGAGTTTTATAGTATATAGAGAAATGTTTGTCATGTTATCTACTATCATATCCTATAGAGTAACTCTTTCATTGAAGGACTTTTAAACCCTGTAAATGTTCCATTGCATTCGTTGTTCACATGTTGCGAGAAATAGCAAAGTTGATCGAACTTGTATGTAATTTACGTGCATTGGATCAAGGTTTAGGATCTTTTAAGTTGGTAGTTACAACTTCAAGTTATTTCAAATGTAATCTCAGTTTACAATCTACACATGGTATATTATTTTGATATGTTTATTACTATAGTGCTTGTATCAAGAATTACTTGTGAAGGAAATAGAAACGATGAAACCTAACCTGAAACCTATGGCGGCAGAAGTGGAATGAGCAGAGGGAGAATCAAATTAAATTCGGTTTAGGATTTTTGTTACTATTTTGATATCTTATTAAATTCGTGTTTTGCATTTTAATATCCTGGATGTTGCTGAAATTGATACAGAGCAGAGGGAGAATCAAATTATATCAGCAAGGGTGGTTTTAATCCTAACCTGAGCGGGAGGAGCGGCGGTCGACGGCGAGGGCGAGGAGCGACAGGGGCCGAGGGGCGACGAGGAGAAGTGACAGGGGCGACGGCGAGGAGCGACAGGGGCGACGACGAGGAGAGCAGGAGCGGCTAGGGCACAGGTTTTAATCCTAACCTGAGCGGGAGGAGCGGCGGTCGACGGCGAGGAGCGACAGGGGCCGAAGGGCGACGGCGAGCAGGAGCGGCTAGGGCACAGAATTGGGTTTTTTTAAATTTGCACGACGAGGAGAGCATGAGTGGCTAGGGCAGAGATTGGGGATATATGTTAACTTAGCGGCGTTTTCTTTAAAAAACGCCACGAACCACAAACATTTTGCGGCGTTTTCTTTAAAAAACGCCACTAACTCAAACTTTTTTGCGGCGTTTTCTTTAAAAAACGCCACTAACTCAAACTTTTGGCGGCGTTTTCGTTAACAAACGCCACTAACTCAAACCACTAACTCACTATTTTTCTCTAAATGATTATATTCGGTTTTCTAATATTGAACCTTCTCATTAATTGTTTATCGGTTTTCTAATTGAGGTTTAAGAAATCTATGGCGGCATTTTTCGCAGTAAATGCCACTAACGCTACACCTATGGCGGCGTTTTAAGTAACAAACTCCACAAAACGCCAACATTGACGGCGTTTTACCGATAAACGCCACTAACATGAAACCTATACCGGCGTTTACGGTGAAAAACGCCACTAATTTGAAACAATTGGCGGCGTTTACTGAAGCAAACGCCACTATATGTCACCCTATGGCGGCGTTTGTGGTAAAAACGCCGCCAATGTTGTCGTTTTGTGGCGTTTGTCACAAAAACGCCGTTATACGTGAAATGTTGGCGGCATTTGTATCAAAAACGCCGCGAATAGCGCCGCCATAGAACAAGTCTGGTGTAGTGTGTGCTGGGTACCACCTTCATCTGGGGTTTTTAAATTTAACGTTGATGGTTCCGCTCGTGTAAAGCCGGGCCGACAGGTTTTGGTGGTGCGTTACGGGATGAGGATGGTCGCATCTTGGCTATTTTTTCAGGTCCATTAGGACTATTAGACTCTAACGAGGCAGAGTTACGGGTAATTACATTTGCTTTAGCTATGTTTCAAGAGTAGGAATGGTCGAATTTTTTTAGGTTGTGGAATCAAACTCAAGAATTGCAATAGGTTGGGTTTTACATTTACAACGTCGACCTTAAAGACTTTGGGATGTTTTTGAAATTATTGATCGTTTGTGCCAGTTTATTCGAAATTAGTGTTTTCATCATGTCTTTCGCGAGGTGAACAGTGTAGCCGATGCTTTAACAGAAAAGGGTGCGTCTTGCGGAAGCGTTTTTGAAGCCTGTTTGTAGCTTTTTGTGTTGCGAGCTGATGGTTGCGTGCAATAGGTATTAGAGGAGTGTGTTGGCAGTAGGTGTTGGATGCTTGATTGGTTTGGTGTGGATTGGGTGATGTTTCCCTTGCGACATGTTGCATGTCTTATGGGTTGGTGAGTTGGTAGCTTGAGCTGGTTTGTTTTGACAGCCTGTCTTGAGTGTTTGTTTTGGTTGATTTTGTGTGTTCGAGTTTTCGTGAGTTGTGTATATTATTTTCCTCTATTTAGATTTAGAAGGTTTTTAATGAGACACACAGTCTTAGGTTTAAAGATGTGTATGATTTTACTCTCAATAAAATTATATGTTGGCTGAGAAAAAAAAACTCAAAGAATCTTACCTAAAAAATAGTCAAACACATCATCAAGTATGTCAAAAGAATATCAAATCTTGTATTATGAGTTTCAAAACAGACCACTTCAGCCCTAGTAGGTATAAAATGACATTGACTGAGCGTGTATAATAGATGATAAAAAACACACATGGTGGAACTTCTTATTAATAAAAAACACATTCACCGCATTAGATTCATTCTACACACCCCTTTCTTGAGTTCCTCTTTAATTCAATATCCTATCTTTTTCATCTTTTGGTTATCGTTTATTATCATTACATGTTTTTTTTCCTCTTAGATTGCTAAAAGTTTGTCATCCACTCCATTTCTATGAAGTTGTTTAAATGTATTTCAAATTACAAAAAATCCTTGTATTATTTTCAAAATGTTCTTTAAAAGGATTTCATAATTTGCTTCATTTTATTTATTTTTAAAATATATGTTCATCCCCTTGTGTCCTGGTGACAAAGGTAGATGTTTATCACCCTTTGGGACCCGTGTTCGAGCACCAATAATACATGTTGTGTGTGACGTCTTTATAAAGACTAAGAAAATTAAACATATGCTACTCTTGTATCACACCAACATATTAAAAAAAATCATATTTCCTCAACGACTCATCATAAGTTTAAATATATGTTATATTTGTTGATGAGTTTCTTAAAATCAAATGCACATATAAATTTAGTATTGTTGTGTGTTGAAAATTATTTTTAACATGGTACCAAACATGATCATACTGTCAAAATCTCTTTCAACTTGTATTATTTTTAATGTTGCGTATGTAAGAAAATCTTGAATGTCTTAAACTTGCATATGTTTTCTTTGACATCATCCATGAATACAATTGGTAATATAATTCTATTTGTTTTATCTTAAATATCCTATCGTTTTTAAAATTGTTTATTTCAATAATTGGTATCTCACGTGATTTATTTTTCAAAATTAATTTTCTTAGGAAGTCTTAGTAAGGGAGAGTATAAGAAAAATAAATTAACAGATTTGAATCATATTTGATTTTATGTTTTTATGCAAATCTAGATCATGCAATTCATCAATTGATTTTAAATCTTAATATTTTGATGAAATTCATCTTTTTATTTCATGTACATGTACATTTTCATTTGTATGCTTATACTAACATCTTTTATAGCAATGTAACACCCTAAACCCGACCCAGAAGAATTGGATCGAATATAGGAAGTCAAGCTCAAAGCTTGTCCCTCAAGTAGGTAACATGATTCAAAACTTTAATTTCAAAATAAATAATAATAATAATAGTAGTACATAATACATAATTATAAAATATTCTAAAAGTTATATATCCAAAATGTATATGCATGATAAAATGTAATAACCTTAAATAAAACATCCGAAATTTGAAATTAAATACAATCCGATAAAACATATGAATCAATAGTCTAAGTATCACACTAATAATAATAAATAAATAAATAAATAAGGCTGGAAAATGAGGTCATCCAAGTATCGTAGCCTAGACCTGAGTATTTGAAATAGAAACTAAGGGGGAGTCAGCGAAAACGTTCAGTGTGTTTATACAGTGCAAACATAACTAACAAAATCATCATATCAACAGAGTCAACCAGACATTATCAGAATACAATTTTTCCATCAAGAATCAATTCAAACACATAAACTGGTATGAATGAATATGCAACACCGTATGACATGCACACAACTACATCGCCATCCGAAGAGTACGATTCTCCAAAACCACTCTCAACCTCGTCACCATCTGAAGTGGAATCCAGCTCGTAGGGCGAAACAACTGATCTGAAGTAGACATCAACCCGAAGGATGAAGCTACTAAACTTCCCCGTACAGAATCCCAACCATAATGAGATGACATAAAATTCGAGTATTGAATCTCAATGCATTGTTTATCAACATAAATGCATAATAATATAATCTGATATGCAATAATCTGAATCTGATAACATATATAAATATTGCATAATGTAACAGAATGTTGAACAAGTCAAATATCATAGATCAACAGAATATTATTACCATACATTATCAGACCACATCATGTATACATTTCAGCCCATCAACACATTTACATACAGAGCACTGTAAACAGACATCACAAAATAGAACACACCTTATGTAGCTAACACTCAACGTCGACGGTGACGTCTCCCACGCTCAGCTATATCTCTATGTCGGTCAGAGTCAGCTCCTATAACAATTAAATTCATCATCAAAGATACTACTACTATGCCAAGACATTGATAATGTAAATATCGAATATATTATTAATTAAACTCACGAGCGGATCCCGATGTCTGAGCAATAGGAGGTCGTCCAGGTGGAGGAGGAGGAAGGATCTCATTATCCGAGTCAATTTCGTCTGCAAATAAGAATAATTTCAATGAATTTCCCAATATTCAAATATTTAAATACTAAGTATAATCGAATAAAATGGTCAAAATGGTCTTTCAGGTTTGAATTTAGGAAAACGAGCAGCATAAACGGAATCAGGACGTCAAAAAACATAAAATAGGCATTTTCTGAAACAGTCAACGGTAAACAGGTCAACGACACTAACGTCATGCGCCACGTCACTAGTGACGTCATCTGGTTCAGTTCAATGGGGTCTAGTTCAATTCTGTTGCGGTTCGGTCTAACTCGGTTCACCCTTTGGACCGATTCGGTACGATTCAACATGTTTTCCCCCTTTTCGACTGAATCTAAGTTAGGGTAAAATCCCTAATCGGTGCGGTGCCGGAATCTCACGCCGGTGACCTTTAAATGCCAAATCCGGCCAAAATACATATAACTGCACACACCCACACACGGATTAACCCCTAAAAACAACCAATACCTTACCCTTAAACACCAAAACGGTGAGGAAAAACAACACAAACGGCAGCACGGTAACTCATGAGAATCTGGCTGTTTCCGGCGAAGAACGACGACAAGGGAGTAAACCAAAGACTGGGTTTCGATCGCGCGGCCACGGGGAGTCGAACGATGGTGTCGGGCCATCGAAAGGATGACGTTTGGCCCTTGGCCGGACGGTAATCAAAGTAACAACGGTATGGGTTTAGTTCACACGAGAGAGAAAGAAAAGGAGAGGAGAGGGAGCGGCCGAACCAGGAAAATGGTTGAAACAATCAATTTATACCCTAACAAAAGGGTTAATTACAGAGCGTGTCATTATACTTTCTAGGGTTTATGAAAGGGCATCAAAACTTAGCCATCTATGCAATTTGGTCACTGAAATTCAATTAGATTTTTAATTAAAATTTCCCAATTTTTAGGGCAAAAATTGGGGGTTACAACTCTCCCCTCGTTAAAAGAAATTTCGGCCTCGAAATTTACCTAGAGCAAAAAGATGCGGATACTGAGCTCGGATGACAGTCTTGGGCTACCACGTAGTCTCATCATGACTACGACCACGCCACAGGACTTTGATCATCATACTTGTCTTCCTTCTGAGAACCTTTTTATCCTGAGCAAGAATCTCAATAGGCTCCTTCTCAAAACGCAAATCAGGACGGACCTCAATATCTTCAACAGGCATAACATGTGACGGATCGGGATGATAACGTCTCAACACTGAAATATGAAAGACATCGTGAATACGCTGAATTTTTGGTGGTAGCTCTAGTTGATAGGCAACTGGTCCAAATCGACGAATAATCCGATAAGGGCCAATGTAACGAGGACTTAGCTTGGTCTTCCAACCAAACTGAAGTACCTTTCTCCAAGGAGATACTTTCAAGAAAACCTCATCACCCACCTCAAACTCAAGATCACGACGTCTCAAATTGGCATAAGACTTATGTCTGTCAAAAGCAGCCTTAAGTCAATCCTGAATCAATCTAACAGTCTGCTCAGCCTCATGCACAATCTTAGGTCCCAACAATTTATGCTCATTCAACTCAGTCCAACCAATAGGTGAATGACACCTAAGCCCATACAAAGCCTCATGTGGTGCAATCTTAATATTGGCCCGATAACTGTTATTATAAGCAAACTCTGCAAGTGGCAGGAAATCCTCCCAACTACCTCTGAAATCAAGAATACAACCCCTCAACATATCCTCAAGAATCTGGATCACACACTTAGATTGACCATCTGTATGTGGATGATAAGATGTACTAAAGTTTAACCGAGTACCCAAAGCAGAATGAAGAGACCTCCAGAACTTTGAAGTGAACCTCAGATCTCTTTCAGAAATAATAGATGACGGTACCCCGTGAAGTCAAACAATCTCAGAAATATAAAGCTGAGCTAACTTACTCAAAGAATAGTCAACTCGGATAGGAATGAAATGCATGGACTTCATCAGATGATCAACAATAACCCAAATGGAATCCTTTTTTGACGGAGTCAAAGGAAGTCCACTAACAAAGTCCATAGTCACGCGCTCCCACTTCCACTGAGGAATCTCAATATGCTGAAGTAACACAGACGAACGCTAATGCTCTGCTTTGACTTTTTGACAAGTCAAACATCTCGATACAAATCCGACGACGTCCCGCTTGAGACCTTTCCACCAGTACCTTTCACGAAGATTCTTATACATCATGTCACCACCAGGACGCATAGAATAAGGACTGTCATGGGCCTGACGGAGAATAACCTGTTTTAATCCAGATTTCCTCAGAATACAATACCAGCCACAAAAACAAAATACCCCATCCTCATCAATAGAGAAATCTCGAGATGTACCCTCATGCACCTCCCTGATACGATGCATCAAAAACATATCACTAGGCTGCTCAACTCGAATATCAGAAATCAATTTAGGAATAACCCAAAGTTCTGCCAGCAGATTGCCATCGTCGTACAAACTCATTCGAGCAAACAAAGCTCTCAAATCTGAAATGGCGTTACGACTCAATGCATCAACAACGACATCAACTTTACCCGGATGATACTCAATCTCACAATCATAATCCTTGAGAAGCTCTAACCAGCGACGATGTCTCAGATTAAGCTCTTTCAAAGTGAGGATGTATTTCAGACTCTTATGGTCTGTATAGATATAGCACTTTTCTCCGTAGAGGTAGTGTTTCCAGATCTTAAGTGCAAAAATAACAACAACAAGCTATAGATCATGGGTAGGATAGGTACACTCATGCGGTTTCAATTGCCGATACGCATAAGACACTACTTTTCCGTCATGCATCAGAACACACCTCAATCCGGTGTACGAAGAATCACTATAAACTGTATAAGACTGACCAGGCTCAGGCTGAATCAAAACTGGTGCTTCAGTCAACACAAACTTAAGCTTCTCGAAACTAGACTGTTGAGACTCAGTCCAAACGAAGGGAACATTCTTCCTCAGAAGCTTAGTCAACGGAGCTACAATAGAAGAGAAACCCTCAACGAATCTCCAATAATAACCTGCTAAACCCAAGAAGCTTCGAACCTCAGGAACATTCTTGGGCTGCTTCCAACTCAAAATAGCCTCGACCTTCTTTGGATCAACTTGAACACCTTGAGCAGAAACTATATGACCCAGAAACATAACATCGAAAAGCTAAATTTCACACTTACTGAATTTTGCATACAACTGTTTCTCTCGCATAATCTATAACACAATCCGAAGATGTTCCTCATGCTCTGCCTCAGATCTAGAATATACCAGTATATCATCAATAATTACCATAACAAACTGGTCAAGATATGGTTGAAACACCATATTCATCATATCAATAAAAGCGGCAGGGGTGTTAGTCAACCCAAAAGGCATCACAAGGAACTTATAATGACCATAACGTGTCCGGAAAGATGTTTTGAACACATCAGAATCCTTAACATTGAGTTGGTAATAACCAGATCTCAGGTCTATCTTACAGAATACTGTAGCTCCTCGGAACTGGTCAAACAGACCATCAATACGAGGAAGAGGATATTTGTTCTTGATCGTCAGCTTTTTCAGCTTCCGATAATCTATACAGAGTCGAAGTGTCTCGTCCTTCTTCTTAACAAATAAAACATGAGCTCCCCAAGGAGAAACACTAGGTCGAATGAAACCTCGATCCAACAGTTCTTGAAACTGAATCTTCAACTCCTTAAGTTCTTTTGGTGCCATCCGATAAGGTGACATAGACACATGAGATGTACCCGGATAAACCTCAATGCCAAACTCAACCTTATCACGTTTCAGTGGTACCCCAGGTAATTCTTCCGAAAAAATGTCGGGAAAGTCTTACACAACTCGAATCTTATCTAAACCAGAATCAGACTATCTCGGATCAAAGATATAGGTAAGATAAGTGATAGACCCTTTCCTGATCATTTTCTTAGCTTTGAGAGCTGAAACGATATTACATAGGAACCCTCTGTGCTCACCAATTAGAATCACCTCACGATCATCAGAAGTTCTCAGTGTAGCCCTTTTCTTTTCACATTCTAATGTAACACAGTGAGAAGACAACCAATCCATACCTAAGATAAGATAAGATCGAACTCCCTAAAGGGTAACTCCATCAAATCATCTGGAAAGATCTCCCCTTGAATCTCAAGAGAACAATTCATGTATACTTTAGTAACTTCAACTGGATTACCCGCTGGACTATGTACAATAACAACACTAACAGTATCCTCAACAGAAATCTCAAGACCCCCAAACACAGAACTCGCAACATATGAATGAGTCAAACCATTATCAAGCAGAGCAAAGTATGAAATAGAATGGATAGAGAATGTACCGACAATAACATCTAGCTCATCATGATCCTCGTGCCTCCTAGTAGAATAAACTAACCCCGACTGTCTGGCTCCTGATCCTGCTGATCCTCTAGTCGGAGCTGGTCTACCTCTACTAGCAGAACCTAAGGTAATAAATCTAACATGACCTCATCGCCTGACGGAAGTCTGTAATGATGCCTGAGACTGAGTAGTAGTAAATGTTGAGGGAGGTGGAACCGAACAATCTCTAAAACGGTGCTCGAATGAACCACATTTGAAACAAGCTCCAGTCTGTCTCCTACACTCGCATGAATGCCATTTCTTACAAAAAGGACATTGTGGCACCCCTCGAGTACCAATCAAACCACCAGCACTAGCAGTTGGAACAGAAGGAGTAACTGGTCTAGCTCGCGAATAACTCTGATAATCTGACTCATCCGTGGCTCTCTTCCTAGACTGATTCCCTTGACTCTGCTGAACTGGAACTAATGCCGGTCTCCTTCCTCTATCATATCTATGCGACTCAAGTTGTCTCAACTCTGCCTCATTACGCTCAATTGTCCTAGCTCGTCGAGTCATATCTTTGTATTCATGGTCCATATGTAAAGCAACATCAGCCTTTATCGTAGGACGCAGTCCCTTCAGAAACCAATCACACTTGTCTTTTTCTATGGTCACTAACCTCGAGACGCACTGAATCAATCTCAAAAACTCGATCTCATAATCATTAGCAGTCATATCTGTTGCGAGTAAAAGTGTTTATCGCAATGTAGTGCAAGTGTACACGACGCAAGTAGTAAAGTGATACGGAAGTATCAGATATCTTCTCCAATGGGACTGGGCTAATAGCTTCACCTTAGATTGCTGCACGAGAGAGAAAATAATTATTTAAGTTGTTGTCACGAGATAATAAAGAGTACTTAAATAAAAGAGTAATGAAATCAAGAGAGAGAGAATGGGCTGGTATTGAATTTCTCAATAGTGTAGGCATTGCAAAATCTGGGAATATTTGTTATGCCGTCGTCCCTATCGCGGCAACACCTGTCGCGGCAGCGCTCTGTTGTTATTCGCGGCAGCGATTACACAACTATGTACTTCAAGCTTGGCAAGAATCCCTGTGATGCATTGGCCTATCCCTAGGTCCAAGTCTGTCGATGAACACGTCTTTGGTGATACCTCCCGACGTGAATCGAAGGATGAACACCGATGTTGTTGAATTCTTCCTTAGCCACTTAACCTCGTCCTATTCCTAGGTCCGAGATAGTTCAACCATAAACTGGAGAACCCGCACTTATTCCTTTCGTATACTTAACTCTCCCGATATTAAGTAAATAGATAATCTCACAATGCTCTCCCAATACTCTTGCAAGATGTTGAAAACTAGAATAAGCAAACTTGAAGTTTATTTTATTGAACAAAAAATTCCTAAAACAAATGCAATCCTTGCAACTACTTTACAAATCAACCCGTGGCCCTAGGGGGAATTTAGAACATGATGAGAAGGGGAAAACATCTAGGGTTTTGGGAAGAAGGCTAGAGATGAAGGTGATGCCCTTTCCTAGGTCGAATTACATGCCTTTATATAGGCCTTGGGTTCAAGTTTTCTATTATGGCAAGAATACAAGTTTAAATTAAGTACAACTCTATTAAAGACTAAGTCTTCAGAGAATATATCTTTAATTCGTCCTTCCTTTTTGCTTGGAGTTTCTTCCTTGAACCTTGGGCTTGGCCTTCATTCTGATCTAGGGCTTAGAAAAATATAAGGGTGCTTCACGACAGACGAGCTTAATTCCTCTTTCTGTCGAGGCCCACTTTGCATTCTAGTTCTAGCTACGCTTCTTCACTGCCTAGCGTCTGCTTCTCCATCTGCTACAGCAGCTTCCTGCAAAAGCAACCAATTTCAGTAGAAACTGTGCCATTTAATATATTTGTGATTTATAAATGAAATCTAACCTAAATGCAATGAATTATTCTTGAATGCAGCAGAAATATGGGTTAAATAGGGGGTAAATTATAGAACTTTCACACACTCAACACACCCCCAAACTCAAGTTCTTGCTTGCCCTCAAGCAATTCAGACCTAAAAAAGAAAAACAGAATTTTTGTTTAGCTTAAAATAGTGAACTTTTCCTTACCTACCATTCATTCCCTATTGTGAGCAACACCTTGTCGGATAATTCAGGATTCATCCGAAACCTTGCTATAATTCTAGTGTAGTGTGTGCATGCTTGTGAACAATTATATGCCAAGACTCCCTTAGTTTCACTAGAATAGTTAAGCCTCTAACTTGAATTTTTATGCCAAATTTCATCATTTTGGAGGCAATTCTTAGGCTCCTTTAGTTTTTATTCAGACTCGATTTTATTTTCTCAAGCTTAAGTTTGACTAGAGCCGGTTTCGGGCAACTCTAGCTAACTTCCTAGAGCCGGTTTCAGGCACCTCTAGGTGTATTGAGTCTATTTTTCTTAACTTCTTTTCCTAGAGCCTGTGTTAGGCACCTCTATGGGCAACTCAAGTGCTAAGCTTCCTATTCTAGTTTACTAATAGAGTTCCAGACAGTATAAAAGTAACAAATGGTGTTTAAGTTTTAGAACTATAGTAAGGCTCTAAACGGCTCCTAAAACTATCCTAAAGGTACTACCACGACAGAGGCTGTCACGGCAGGTAAGTTCCGTTCAAAGACTTAAGCAAAACAAATTTTAAAAGCAAAAATAAACTAAGTAGAAGACACAATTTTTTAAAACTTAAAAGGACTCCATTAATGGAGGGATGCCACCCCCAAACTCGAGGGTTGCATTGCCCTCAATGCAAATGACACATGAGATAAACAAAATACATCACAAAAAATATAAAAAAAAGGCAGACACCAAAATAAGATAAGAAACTTAAAATTTAGGTGTTGTCGTCACTGCTGCTGCTGAGCTGGACCTGCCGACGGGTAGTGACCTTCTTGGCTGGTGCTGGCTGGCGGATGGGAGAGGCAGAGGTATTCTTTGTTTTGGCCTCCCTTGGAGGTTGAATACGGGTAGGGGAGATATAAGGAGGTTTCTCCACTACCTGAACCTCGGAGCTGTTGCTGTTGCCGCTGTCTTCTTTGTCCTTGTCTGCCACCGTTTTCTGCCGCTTCTCTGGTGTAAACTCCTTGGACAAATTCCTATTGACAGAGGGTTCACCGTCGGATTCTTCCCAAACCAAGAAAGAGGAGAAACCTGCTATATAGGCGTCGAGTTCAGCCGAAGGCATCTTTCGCTTGGTTCCCCTGGTAGATGTGTCGGCTGTGCGGCTGGCGCCTGCAGCTATTGTGGCAGAGGTCGGTGTGGATGCAGCAAATGGTGTTTTGGGCGTGGCAGCAGGAGTAGGGGTTTGGGCAGGGGTGGGGGCAGCAAAATATTGATTTGGGAAGGTAGGGAACACAACATCAGGGAAATTAAGAGAGGTTTGAATAAAGTGTATCGTGGTAGTGGTGAAGTCTCGGATGAAGCTCATGAGGCCGAGCTGTCGTTCCTCCAGTTTTTGTATGGCAGAAAGAATCTGGGAGGAGGTATCAGCTGGAGGTGCTGCTACTGTAGGCTGCCTGGTTTCTGTGGCAGCAGGCTCGGTGTCAGTGGGTTCTGTCGGCTCTACTGTTGTGGCAGTAGGGTCGAAAGACGACAACGGTGTGGCAGCAGTGAGTTCCATCAAGCTAAGTATATTTCTGTCGGTCCAGCCTTTCTCTTGAACTCGTAAATCTTCGGCTGCCTCTGGTATGTGGTGGCCGCGGAAAAGAGCGGTGATGAGATATGGGTAGAAGAGTAGTCCGGATGATCGGTATGTGCATTCCAATATGCCCTCTCGGACATATCTGCCAACGTTAATCGTTCTCTCATGTAATATAGAATGGATGAGGGCTAACCTGGGTTTGTCGACTGT
Organism: Hibiscus tridactylites; assembly: GCA_958450335.1. Classification (NCBI taxonomy): domain Eukaryota; kingdom Viridiplantae; phylum Streptophyta; class Magnoliopsida; order Malvales; family Malvaceae; genus Hibiscus; species Hibiscus tridactylites. Next base: position 21,112,535 of record OY288282.1, read on the forward strand.
TGTATTGTGAGAGGAGGGCATAATCCGCTTCGTGATGAAAGTGTTCCACAGCTTGGCCTCCGGGGTGAGCTGGACTCTCTTTATTGTCATTGGGTTTTTTCGGATCCATGTTCCACTCTGTACCCTCATCTGTGAGTTCTGCCATCACAGCGTCGTAGTCGGTAGGCTCGAGACTCTCGAGAAATTGTTTATGGCCATCTTCGTTTCTGCCCACATAGAACCCGTAGAGTGTGTTGATGTACTCGGGCTTGAAGGGCACCTCTTTCCCTCGGACTGTGACTGCTGTCGCGTTCCTGCTGCCGATGGCAGCATAAAAATCCCGAACAAAAGTCACGTTCATCTCCTTTGGCTGTTCCGCGAATATCTGCCACTTCAGGGCTCTGATTTTTCTAGCAATGAACGGCTGCAGCCCCAAGTTCCCTATTTTCGAAGTGTAAATAAAACCTTTCTCCTCCCACATATCACGGATCTGGAAGGATCGTGGAGTTAATGCTACTGGGGCAGATCCTGAGGCAGAGCTTCGGCGGGTGTTTCTAGAAGACATGTTGCAAGGATTGTGTAAGAAAATGAAAGCAAGTAAAAATTCTAGAGAAAACAAGTAGAAGGAGTAGAAGTGAGTGAAAAATGAATAGTAAAACGGGGTTTATATAGGGGAGTGTTTGCTGCCCGTTGGAGCTGTAACGACATGCGCGAATAACTTGGCCAGCTGTTACACGGTTTCTAAAGTGCATGTCACGTGTTTCCATGTCTGCTACACGTCTATTACGCGTTTGCGTGTCTGCCGTGCCAGTGTGTCGACAGGCTGGATTTTCTGCGTCTGTCGCGGCAGTTGTAACGGCAGGCTCCAAAGTTGGGCTTTTTGGGCTGATGGAAGGATGGTGGGCTGAATTAACTTCTCCTCTTCTCCTTGTCTCCTTTATTTCCTAAAAATAATAAAATTAAAAACATTATTTCCTAAAAATAAAATAATCCTAATTACCTAATATATATAAATAATAAATAATAAAAATAAAAATAAAACTTAGGTCAAATTAGGGATGTCAGGAGGGGCATCTCCTAAGGTAACCACTTCATGCATTCTTAGGGCTTCAGTCCCCTGATTATGCTTCAATCGTTGTCCATTGACTTTGAATTGGTGCCCGTCTTTTAAAGATATGATCGTGATGGCACCTAGGGAAAAACCTGCACCACTTGGAATGGGCCAAACCATCTAGATTTCAGCTTCCCTGGGAAGAGTTTCAACCTAGAGTTAAATAACAACACAAGTTGCCCTGGGCAGAACTGTCGTGGCAGCAACTTCTTGTCATGCCACTTCTTGGTCTTGTTCTTGTAGATTCTTGCGTTGTCATAGGCCATTGTTCGAATTTCTTCAATTTCGTTCAGATCAAGTAGCCTTATCTGCCCTACTTTTTCCAAGTCTATATTAACTGCCTTGATGGCCCAATATGCTCTGCGCTCAATCTCGACAGGTAAATGGCACGTTTTCTCATAAATCAGCCGATAGGGGACATTCCCAATAGAGTTTTGAATGTTGTTCTATAGGCCCATAATGCATCATTGAGGTGTAGAGACCAGTCCTTCCGAGTTGGCTTAACCATCTTTTCAAGAATATTCTTAACCTCTTTGTCGGATATTTCAGCCTGTCCATTGGTCTGAGGGTGGTATGCTGTTGCAATCTGATGTTTGACACCATACTTTTTCAAGGCAATAGCTATAACCCTATTGTCAAAATGTCTCCCTTCATCACTAATGATCGCCTTAGGGATGCTGAATCGAGAAAAATGTTTTTATGCAAAAACCTCTGAACCGTCTTGCAATCGTTTTTCTAAGTAGCGATCGCTTCAACCCATTTGGACACATAGTCCACTGCCATGAGGATATATAAGTTCCCACATGAAGTTGGGAATGGTCCCATAAAATCTATCCCCCAAACGTCGAAGATCTCGACTTCAAGAATATTTTGAAGCGGCATCTCATGTCTCCTTGAGATGTTTCCAGTCTGTTGACACTTATCACAGTTTTTGTAGAATGTTTGGGCATCCTTGAACAGTGACGACCAATAAAATCTCGACTGTAAAACCTTGGCAGCAGTTTTGTTACCTCCTAAGTGTCCTCCATACTGTGAAGCATATAAATGATGTAGTATAGCTTCTTGTTCATCATGTGGTACACATCTCCTTATAACTTGATCTGCACAATATTTGAAAAGAAGAGGTTCGTCCCAATAATAATGCTTAACATCATTTTGGGCAGTGCAGTAAACTTGTTGCAGGTAAAAGATATGTTGCCAGTCCCCGACAACGGTGCCAAAAACTTGTTTAAATATAAAAGTAAAGGAAGTGCAGTAAAAGATAGGGTAAAGGTATGTTGCCAGTCCCCGACAACGGTGCCAAAAACTTGTTGCGTGTAAAAGTGTCTATCGCAATGTAGTGCAAGTGTACACGACGCAAGTAGTAAAGTGATACGGAAGTATCGGATATCATCTCCACAGGGACTGGGCTAATAGCTTCACCTTAGATTACTGCACGAGAGAGAAAATAATTATTTAAGTTGTTGTCACGAGATAATAAAGAGTACTTAAATAAAAGAGTAATGAAATCAAGAGAGAGAGAATGGGCTGGTATTGAATTGCTCAATAGTGTAGGTATTGCAAAATCTAGGAATATATGTTCTGTCGTCGTCCCTGTCGCGGCAGCACCTGTCGCGGCAGCGGTCTGTTGTTAGTCACGGAAACGATTACACAACTCTGTACTTCAAGCTTGGCAAGAATCTATGTGATTCCTTGGCCTATCCCTAGGTCCAAGTCTGTCGATGAACACGTCTTTGACGATACCTCCCAGCGTGAATCGAAGGATGAACACCGATGTTGTTGAATTCTTCCCTAGCCACTTAACCTCGTCCTATCCCTAGGTCCGAGATAGTTCAACCATAAACTGGAGAACCCGCACTTATTCCTTTCGTATACTTAACTCTCCCGATATTAAGTAAATAGATAACCTTACAATGCTCTCCCGATACTCTTGCAAGATGTTGAAAACCATAATAAGCAAATTTGAAGTTTATTTTATTGAACAGAAAATTCCTAAAACAAATGCAATCCTTTCAACTACTTTACCAATCAACTTGTGGCCCTAGGGGGAATTTAGAACGTGATGAGAAGGGGAAAACAGCTAGGGTTTTGGGAAGAAGGCTAGAGATGAAGGTGATGTCCTTTCCTAGGTCGAATTACATGCCTTTATGTAGGCCTTGGGTTCAAGTTTTCTATTATGGCAAGAATACAAGTTCAAACTAAAGTACAACTTTATTAAAGACTAAGTCTTCAGAGAATATATCTTTAATTCGTCCTTCCTTCTTGCTTGGAGTTTCTTCCTTGAACCTTGGGCTTGGCCTTCGTTCTGATCTAGGGCTTGGAAAAATATAAGGGTGTTTCACCACAGACGGGCTTAATTTTCTATTTCTGACGAGGCCCACTTTGCTTCTTCTGCTCACCACTACTGTCGTCCTTGGCTACCATGGCAGCATCGTCCTCCTCGTCTGCATTCCAGTTCCAGCTTTACTTCTTCACTGCCTAGCGCCTGCTTCTCCATCTGCTACAATAGCTTCTTGCAAAAGCAACCAATTTAAGTAGAAACTGTGACATTTAATATATTTGTGATGTATAAATGAAATCTAACCTAAATGCAATGAATTATGCTTGAATGCAGCAGAAATATGGGTTAAAAAGGGGGTAAATTATAGAACTTTCACACAATCAACAATATCATTCTGCCTCAGATTCATAAAATCATCTCTACACTTAACTTTATATTTAGCTCCGACATATCGATCATGGAAAGCATGTCTGAAATGATCCCAAGTAACCTTACTAGCTTGAGTAACAAGCTTTTCAGCCTCCTACCAATTATTGTCTTCACCCTGCAGCAATGAAACGACAACCATGAGTTTCCGGTCGGTAGGATAATCCATCTCAACAAATAGTCGCTGAAGCTTCTTCAGTCAGTACTCTGCATCTGTCGGATCTATACCCGTCTTTCCATCGAACATAGTCATCCCGACAGCTAGAAATTCTGTGGGTATGGATCTCTGAACACCCTCAGACTAACAAGGGTACCTCAATAGCTCCCTCTGGACAGTAACAACATCTGTCCCCACTGTCTCACTATCCCTTGAATCACGATGACCACTACTATGAGAAGGCTGAACATGAGGGTATCCTCCACCAGTCTGATGAGCTCCAGTTTGTTGAGCTTATGTCTGGTCCACATGGTGTTCCTTCACATTCGCACCACAGACCTTACCCTGGTTTTGTATCGAACCCTCTAGAGGTGGAACGTCACTATCTGCAGTCGCGGTATGACTTCGACCTCGACCACGTCCTCGACCGACCGATACTCTAGAACTTCTTCGAGGTGGCATGGTACTATCTCTACAAAAGACATAATCCTAAGATTAGAATCGGTACTTGGAGACCTTATTCACAATATGTATAAATATTATTCATAAAAGATCATAAGTTTTTCTGAATTCCTATTTTACCCGAAAACATTTGATAAAGTATGCGAAAATTTATTTTTGATTTAAAATTGATTTAAATCACCCATGCCGAGTGTCAAACCTGGCTTTGATACCACTAAATGTAACCCCCTAAACCCAACGCAGAAGAATTGGATCGAATATAGGAAGTCAAGCTCAAAGCTTGTCCCTCAAGTAAGTAACTTGATTCAAAATTTTAATTCCAAAATAAATAATAATATTATTATTACATAATACATAATTATAAAATCATTCTGAAAGTATTAAATATCCAAAATGTATATGCATGATAAAACATAATAACCTAAATAAAACATCCGAAATCTGAAATTAATTACGATCCGATAAAACATATAAATCAATAGTCTAAGTATCATATTGATAATAAATAAATAAATAAATAAATAAGGCTGGAAAACGAGGTCCTCCAAGTACCGTAGCCTAGACCTGAGTATCTGAAATAAAAACTAAGGGGGAGTCAGCGAAAACGATCAATGTGTCTCTACAGTGCAAACAAAACTAACAAAATCATCATATCAACAGAGTCAACCAGACATTATCAAAATACAATTTTTCCATCAAAAATCAATTCAAACATATAAACATGTATGAATGAATATGCAACACAGTATGACATGCACCTAACTACATCGCCATCCGAAGAGTAAGGTTCCCTAGAACCACTCTCAACCTCATCACCATCCGAAGTGGAATCCAGCCCGTAGGGCGAAACCACTGATCCGAGGTAGACATCAACCCGAAGGATGAAGCTATTGAACTTCCCATACAGAATCCCAACCACAATGAGATGACATAAAATTCGAGTTCTGAATATGAATGCATTGTTTATCAACACAAATGTGTTATCATATAATCTGATATGCAATAATCTGATTCTAATAATATATATAAATATTGCATAATGTAACAGAATAATAAACAAGTCAAATATCATAGATCAACAGAATATTATTACCATTCATTATCAGACCACGTCATGTATAAATTTCAGCTCATCAACACATTTACATACAGAGCACTGTAAACAGACATCACAAAAGAGAACACACCTCAGGTGGCTAACACTCAACGTCGACGGCGTTTGGCCCTTTTGCCGGGCGGTAATCGAATTAACGACGGTAGGGGTTTAGTTCGCATGAGAGAAAAAAATGAGAGGAGAGGGAGCGGCCGAACCAGGAAAATGGCTAAAACAATCAATTTATACCCTAACAAAAGGGTTAATTACATAGCATGTCATTATAGTTCCTAGGGTTTATGAAACGGCACTAAAACTTAGCCATTTATGAAATTTGTTCAATGAAATTTAATTAGATTTTTAAGTAAAATTTCCCAATTTTTAGGGCAAAAATTAGGGTGTTACATGCAAATATAAATGGTTTAATGTTCATGTATATACTGTTATTGTCTTGAATATTTAAATGCATGGCATTTTGTAGTAGTTTATGCACGAGAGATACATTGTATTATTTCTAATTATTGATAGAGTAAAAAAATTCTTGTATTTGTTGAATTTCATATTTTTATTTATTTGTCTTAGTTCTATTTGAAATTTAATATTTTCTTGAGTGTCGAAGTCTTGAGGTATAAACTCAATGTAATGTTTTAGTAAGGGGAAGTATTTAAAAGTTGGAAAATTTTAAAACGTGAAACGAACATCGCTGAACACCACTAATGCTAAACATTGCTGATCATCATTAAATTAATTAATAAAGATTAAAATTTTCAAAGACTAATCAACAATTAATAATTATTTTTAAAAAATCAATTATATTATGTTTTTATATATATAATTTTTGAATTTTTTTAATAAAAGTAATATACATATTTAGCACATCACCTATTTTCGTATTTCTATTGAACCCTCATTATTTAAATATTATTTCAATTTAAACTTATTTTTTATAAAAAAAATAATTTCATCCTTAACCCTCAACCTAAAACTCTAAACTATTAAACCTTAAACCCTTAAACTCTTAAACCTATAAAATAAACCAACGTACGCCAACTACCACTACCCACCTAATCATAATTGAGACAAATATGCCTACCGACAACACTGTACAATCAAGAAAAATTTGAAAAACTATTTAAATTGAACATGCTTTGGCTCGTCCAAAGAGAGTTTAGTTAAAGGCATGTTCAATTTAAAAAAACTTATTATTTAAATATTATTTTCAATTTTCCAATTTTCATGAATTTTCCAACGTTTTTCAATCTGTTCTAACTTGGTTTTACCATATAGCAGCCTTTAACTAAACTCCTCTACTTACTTTTAAGTTTTAACTTTTGTCTTAAAGATTGGATTGCAGAATTTGAGATTATATGGTTTAGGGTATAAACTTAAAGGTTTAATAGTTTAGGGTTATAGGGTTAACGGTCAAATTTTCTTTTATAAAAAAATAGGATTAAAATGAAATAATATTTAAATAATAAGGGTTCAATAAAAATATAGAAAAAAGTGAGGTAATAAATATGTAGCTTACCCTTATTAAAAAATCAAAAATTTAATATATAAAAATAATTTAATTAATTTTTTAAAAATAATTATTAATTATACATTGAGTCCTTAAAAATTTTAATTTTTATTAATTAATTTAATGATGTTCAACGTTAGTGATGTTTAACGGTGTTTGTCGCACGTGGTAGACTTATCCTTAAAAGTTTCATGTACTTAAGCTCTTTATTTTATACCTTATTCTCTATTGTTATTTTGTTGTACTAATAAATTTTGAATTATTTTTAATGTAAAAAAATGAGAAGTAAGTGAAAAATTAATTTCCATCAAGAAAAAGTGGTCAGTGGTAGGAGTTTAAATGCTTTTCCAAAATTTATTTTTTAATAATATTTTTCGAAGGGGAGTATTTGTTATAAGCAAATTTTCAAAGAAATTTTATTATATAAAAAAAGAAAATTGTTGAAGTTTGAATTTAAGTATTTTTGATATAATATATATTTATAAAAATATTTTTAGATTTAATCTAACTTTTCAATATATTTATGAGATTCCACCAGAGATAGTGGCATGCAAAATTTTATGTCATTCCAAGTTCAACACTTATTCAATTAGGCCAATTAACAATCAGTGATTAATATGCAACTTGTCAGAAATTAACTAGAAAATTAGTCGGTAGTCAGGAAAATCAGTTGGTGACCAAAAAAACCAGATAGTGACCAAGAAAACCAGTTGGTAACCAAACGATCAATGTCCGAATCCAATGAAATTTTACCAGCAAGTTTTAATCACTATAATCTACTAGCATGTCAAAATTCGTGATTAAATGCATATGTTTAGTAGGTTTTCACCTTTAGGAGCCCAATATGCACATTTAGCCACTTTTAGCCAACTTTAAACTAGCATTTTAGGCCTTTAAGACTTATATAAAACATGGGCAATGCATACACAACAAGAGAACTAAGAGTACATAGTTAACTACTTTGTCACCATTCTAGGAGTTCGTTGGGGTAATGTACATTACTTAGCCTTGTAGTGACTTGCCAAAACCTTCAACTTCGTCGATCTCACAACGATAATCCTTTTAACCTGAAACGTATGAGAAGAAATGCATTATAAATATAACGAATAAATACGAGTTAGTCATGATCAACAATAAATACGATGAAGCGCAATTCAAATCATGTTAGAATGATGAAAATACTATAACAATTTCAAGCTATGTAACCATCAATGTTATAGCCGTACCAATGCTATGACAATAACTATGCGATGACTATATCAATGTTATGACAATATTCAGTGCTATGACAATATCAATGCTATGACCATGTTTAATAACGTATTTAACACTTAACAAGAATATTTCCTTGGATCGAAATAAGATAGTGGATACATGAATTCCTGCGCCTCGCCAAATTAGTAAATGGTCTAGTCCCTCCGCCTCGGCAATTGACCAATATCACAAACATCCCTCCCTCTCGCCACAATAAAGGCCGTAGCCCAACGACCGTAGTCTACCCATACCAATGAGCTCATAAATTCTATTGCATGCCATTTGTATCCAATGTCCTTTTGAATCCAAGATTCAGTATCAATATCATTATCATTGTTACAATAGCAATAATGATGTTCAATTCATTCAATATCAATATCGAAGGTCAATATTTCAATATCAATGTTTCAATGATAATAGTAATACCAATAATCAATGACTATATTAATGCCTTTTCAATGTCCAATGATTATAACAGTGATACCTTCAATGCTCAATAGTCGATGTTATTATGTCTCAATATATCGATGGTGACAATGACAACAACGATGAGGCTAAGATCAATGTTTCAATACAGTGACTTACCAATGCTTAACAATGAAGCCTCCACAGAGGTTCGATGCAATATTCCTTTGACAAAACGTTAACTATGTAAAAACATCGATATCAATGAAATCGGGAAGGCATCTAGCCTAATCCCTAGACTCCGACTACACTTACCTTAGCTTTTTGAAGCACCTAGAGTTATAGGATTAAAACTCCCTTGTTCCTAGCTTTTGATGGAGATGATGGAGTTCCTTTCTCCAACTCTTGAGCTAGAAAAAGCACAAGGAAACAATATTATCATCACTATAAGGATATCGAAATCAATACCTAAAATTGAAATAGCTATTAGACAATAAACCTCCATGGAAAATATTAATTGTTAGAGGGTTTAAGCTTACCCAATCGGTAATAATACGAAGGAATCGAGAAATCAAGAAAAACTCAAGCTTTGAGTTGTTACCAATGGGGGTGCTTGCTTAGCTTCTAAAGGAAGAAGGTGAATTTAGCTTCTCTAGAAAGTTCTTGGTGAGTCTATCTAATATTTCATTTTTTATTCTTTATTTTGCAAAGCTTCCTTTATACGAAGGAATTGGAGTCACGTGGGGAAATGACAAGGCTAAGGAGGTTCTAATCACCAAGTTATTCCTTCAATTTTCATTCTTCATACCAATGTTCCCCCAAATTTCAATTTTCACAAAATAGTCACTAAACAATATTCTTAAAATTCAATGAGGTCCTTATTAAACCAATTGACCATATGGTCAAAGTCAATGCAATATTTGGACCTTTTCAGTGTAGGGTTTTCGGTCGCCGGTACCAAACTCCAACTAGACCAGTTTTTGCGGTGTTACATTCACCTTCTCATTTGTGCCTTTCAACACATCATGTATAGAAACATACTTTCCCCCAGACTCAGCCCAACACAAGGGCGTACAACATTTTCTACCATACAAGGTCTCATACTTTTCCCAGGTTCTTTGGAACTTAATGATGCAACACCTCAACATATCCTCCAAGACTAGGATCACAAGTTCAGACTGACCATCCATCTAAGGATGATACGAAGTACTGAAATTCAACCGTGTACCCAAAGCTTGATGCAAACACTCCCAAAACCTTGATGTAAACCGCGGGTCCCTATCCGAAACTATAGAATTGGGCACTCCGTGCAGACGCACAATCTCCGTAATATACAGATTTATTAACTTATCCAAGGTATACGTCATATGTAGTAACAAAATGTGCACACTTCGTACAACAATCGCCCAAATGGTCCTTCTTAGTTGGCGTTAATGGCAACCCAGACACAAACTCTATGTTGATTCTCTCTCACTTCCATTTCGGTATCCTTAATTGTTACAACAACATAGAAGGAAACTGATGTTCAACCTTAACATGCTAACAAACCGTGAACTTAGCAACGAAATCAGCCACCTCTTTCTTTAAACCAACCAAATATTACTCTTCTTTCAAGCCTCGATACATCTTATTACTATTGGGATGCATAGCAAAAGAACTACTATGCGCTTCGGTCAAGATAGTACGCCTCAACTCATTATCATTAGGCAGCACTATATGATCCTTGATCATTAATATGAAAATCCACCGTATTTCCATCCATGATATCTTTAACATGCGGAACTAACTCATCATGATAAGGTTGCTTGTCCTTTATCAATTGTGACAAAGATGGCTACACTTGCAACTCGGCTAACATGTCTCCATCTCTCATCACACTTAACTACGCAAACATCGCTCTCAACTCCACCATAAATTTTCTACTCAAGGCATCCACTACCACATTAGCCTTACTCGGATGATACTCAATCATCATATCACAATCCTTAAGCAACTCCAACCATCTTTGTTGCCTAAGATTCAAATCCTTTTGAGTCATCAAATACTTTAAACTCTTGTGATCCGTGTACACAATACATTTCTTGCCATAAAGATAATGTCTCCAAATTTTCACTGTAAACACCACCGCGACAAGTTCAAGAGAATGGGTAGGATAATTGCGCTCGTGCACCTTCAACTGTCGAGATGCATTGGCCATAACTTTTCCTCCTTGCACCAACGCACAACCCAAACCTACATATGATGCATCACTATACACAACAAACTCTTTTCCCGACTCCAGTTGAATCAAGATTGAAGCTCGTGTCAAAGCCTCATTCAACTCTTCAAAATCCTGTTGTCTATCCTCTGTCCACTCAAAACGAACATCCTTCTGCAACAACTTGATCAACGAAGCAGAAATCCTTGAAAATCCATCCTTGAACCAACGATAAAAACCGACCAACCCAAGAAAACTATGGACTTCAGACACAAACTTAGGCAGCTTTCAACCCATCACTGCTTCGATCTTATGCGGATCAACTTGAATTCCTTCTGCTGACACAACATGTCCAAGGAAAACAACCTCCTTAAGTAAAAACTCACACTTGCTTAACTTGACATACAAATGATTATCCATCAAAGCCTGAAGCACAATCCACAAATTTTATCATGATCCTCCTTGGTACGAGAGTAGACAAGGATATCATCAATAAACACAACCACAAACTGATCCAAAAACTCATGGTAATACTCGGTTCATCATATCAATGAACGCATCCGGTGCATTGGTCAAACCAAACAGCACCACCAAGAACTCATAGTGCCCTTACCTCGTATGAAAGACAGTCTTAGGCACATCCACATCCTTTACTTTCAACTAATAGTACCCAAGCCTCAAATCAATTTTAGAAAACACCGAGGAACATCTAAACTGATCAAACAAATCACCAATCTGTGGTAAAGGATACTTATTCTTAATCGTCAACTTGTTCAGTTGCTGATAATCAATACACATACGCATCGTGACATCCTTCTTCTTAACAAACAACACATGTGAACCCCACGACGAAACACTAGGCCCAATGAACCCTCGATCAAGCAACTCCTGAAGTTGCACCTTCAACTCCTTCAACTTCTTCGGTGCCATGCGATAGAGAGCAATGGACACTAGAGGTGTATTTTCATATAACTCAATGCCAAACTCCACCTCCTATCTAGTGGTAAACCCGAAAAATCCTCAAGAAAACACCCATAAACTTAAATATTGTGAAAATGTGCTAAACACACACTTCCTTCGATCTTGAAAACTCACAACCACAACTTCATACTGTACAAATATGCTAAACCCACAACCACCACTTCATAATCATCAGCTAGTTTCAAGGTAACTCGCTTGGTTTCAAAATCAACAACAACCCTATGCTTAGAAAACCAATCTATACCCAAGATTACATCAAAACCATGAAACGATTACTCCATCAAATCAACCACAAACACATAACCTTGCACCATTAAAGGATATCTTCTATACAACTTTCTCGCAACGACCGTTTCTCCAAAAGAACTAGTTACTCCTACAAGTATATTAAGCAAATGTGCATGCTCACGTAAAAAAATATGAATGCGTAGATGTAACACCCCAAAAATCTGGTCTAGTCATAATTAGGTTTCAGTGATCAAAAATTTCACATCGATAAAGTCTAAATATAGTATATGCTAGTTAATTATTCGATATTGGGCTCTAATTGAGCCAATTTATTGAACATGGACTTTAATGAATAATATCGAAACTTGTTTAATGGCTAAATTGTAAAAGTTGAAAGTTTAGAGAATAAAGGCTTAACTGACCGGAAGTTGAGTGACTAATCTTGGGATTAGCCCTTCCTACAGTGTAAATCCCATATGTGGGATGACCGGGAGAGTTTTCTTTCATAGAAAGGAAAGCTCTTCAATTTAAAACATAGTAAATTAGAATTGAGAGAGCTTACCCGAAACCTTATCTAAGCAAACACCTCCCTTCGTCAACTTCATCATCCTCTCCCAAGCTAGCACCTCCATTGGAGAGCAAGCTTTAGCTTAGCTTTTCTTCGATTTATTGACATCAAATAGTTGCTATTGTTCGGGTAAGCTATATTCCTCAATCGATTATTGGATTCCATGGATTTATCAAGCTTAATCTCAAGCTAGGGTTTTGACCATCCATGGATAGTTCATCGTTGTTGTTTATATTGAATTTGGATATCGATTTTGATATCGTTATATTGATTTTGATATCATGTTATCGATCTTAATAATCTCTCTATTAATTTCCTAGCATAAGATAACGAAAAGAAGTATCCATCGAATTCGCCAAAGGCTAGGAACAAGGGAGTTGTCATCTGAGAGCTGTAAGAGCATCGAATTTAAGGTGAGAGTATTCGGAGTCTCGGGGCTAGGCGAGAAGCCTTCCTAAATTCAATTTTGTCAAGCAATGATCCGGTTGCTGAAGCATTAACAATAGTTCTTGTTTGTGCTTTCAATACGTTGTAGAAGGTTTGTATCATGGTCTAATTTGGGAACCCATACATAGGACATCTTCTCAACAAGTCTTTCAATTGCTCCGAGGCATCATATAGGGTCTCATCCTCGGCCTGTCTAAGGTAATAATCTCACCAAGAAGCTTGGTAGTAAGTGTCGGTGACTGAAATCTCGTTAGAAACTTTTGGCATAGATTTGCCCATGAAGTGATTGAGCTAGGTGGCAAGGATTTGAGCCACGTTTTTGCTTTGTCTCTCAAAGAAAAAGTAAATAGTTTCAGCTTCACAGTATCATTACGGGTTTAAGTTCGAAATTTGATGCATTTACCTCATTTCCAATAACTCCTAACATTAAGCATATGATGTCATGTGTTGATTGTTCTCAAATGGGTCTCTCTTCTTTGGCATTGTTGACGGCATTGTTATTGTATAATGGTATTCCTCCATTTTTGGTTGATTCTTCTTATTGTTTTGAACCCTATTTACTCCTTTGTTTCCTTGATTTCCGTGATTCATCTCTCGAATCTTCTTTCTCAACTTGTGCAATGTGCATTCAATCTCAAGGTCTAATGGTCTAAATTCCCTCTCGGCATTTGTTCTGGACATACACTGATAAAAACAAAACAAGTAAAAATCTAAAAACAATTAAATCTGTTGCAGTCCCCAGCAACGACGCCAAAAACTTGTTGACTCTCAGTTTGAATGATTATTTGTTGGAAATAGGGCGTAAAAAATATTGGAAAAGTGTTAACACAGTGCCAAGAAAATATATTGCGTGTAAATATACACGACCTACAAGTAATACAATGGTTAAGCTGAGTGTCGATCCCACAGGGATTGCGTTCAGGGGATTCAATTGTCGTGCTAATTACTGGTCTTGTGAAAACGATTGTTTTGATTGGGAGTGGTTTTGAGAATGTCTTAAAAACAAATAAAACTAGTAAAGACGTTGACAAGGAAGATGTATTAGCAAATGATGAGCGTTGGCAAGGAGTGTCTGGTTTTCACGCTAATTGTGTCATGCCAGCCTTTAATAAATCCTATCTTGGCATTGTTTATCAAGCATATTCAAACATAGCAATGCCTCTGTCGATGGCATTGCCCTAAATCAATTATGGAAAAACCTTTATATGTCTATTGTGCATGTTTTTTCATAAATCAATTCGATTAAGTGTCAATCTTTACTCCTATGAGGTAGATTTCACTCTCGAAGGCAGTTATGATATTGAGTTGCAATAAGGAAACTATGTTAGCCTTCGCTTGGCATACTATTTTAAAAAGGGAGTGACGGTTGTCGCTAGGCAACATAATTAAAAAATGAACATGCTAGATAGGGAAAATAGTGCCAAGGCAGTGTTGATTTATTAAAAACTAAACATTAAAAACATCGTTCAAACGCAAACACCCCTCACCATCTATGAAATCAGTTCATGGTGAGGGTATCAACCAAAAAAACATAATCATTTTCAACTTCCATCATCATTAAAACTAATAAAAATAACAACAAAGAGGATGGTCTAGAAGATGGTCTCTCGATGCAGCTCTTCACGACCAGGTTCTCGAATGTTGCACCCTATCTCTAATCACTCTCCTCATCTGTTCACCTTTTTCTTTTTGTTTTGATCGGGATTAAATAGGATTCTACGGATAGCCTAGGATTATCTTGAATTTGAATTTGAACATGCAAGGATAAGAAAGGTGAACATCTTATCCAACATTTGAATCCTATGATTGATCAGGTTATGGCTGACGTCATCGTGACATTGCTCTTCTGGCATGGAACTGCCAACTATGCTTGGCAGTGCTTGTTCGTTACTTTCTATGAGATTAATCCACTTCCTATTTTCTAACAGCCTGATCTGGTCCTATTTTTTCGAAGTCAACATTTTTTTTGGCCTGACATTAAATGTTCTGCTCTGCCGACCGGTGCTTCGCATTAAAGGTCCTTTTGTGTCAATCACAACTCGACATCCTCCTTGGCGTTATCTCCTGCTCCTACTCTGCCAGCTGCTATGCCATCAGCCATGCCAACCTAAAAAAGGTGCCAAAAACAACCACTTCACATTGTCATAACACCAAATCCTAACTTTTTATGCAATGCATGATTTTACAACCTAAATGCAGCTAAATGTACTTAAAAGACAAGAAATAGCATGTGAAATAAGCATAAAATTTAGTACTTTTGGAGCATCAACAATGGACAAAGAGAGCGTAAGCACGCAAAGCTTAGTGAGGAGTGCTCAAAACAAAACACCATCAATGCAATTTGTAAACCTTTCCTCAAAATCATTGAATTCATATTTTCAATCCATTTATAAAACATCATGCCCTGAAAATCATGCACTTAAACCTTTCCAAAACCAGCATATTGAAGCATATGCCTCGTGTATCATTAACCAACATCAAATACCATTGCTAAACCTCAATTCAAGCCTTCTCATGCATAACAACCATATGCAAAGCTTAAAGAGCAAGAATGTATAAATCACATTCTACAACATAAACCTTTTCATGATACATCAACAATTATATTGGCTTACAAGTGATCATTAACCAAGTACCATTACCAAAATAGTTAATCGAATACACGGGTTCAACAAGTGTTCACGCAACACTTCATGCAATCTCAACCAGAATAGAGATACAATCATAATCGTGGTACAATAACAACTTGGTACAATTACAACCCACGGGGACACCAACCCCAATCATCAGTTAGATGCTTAATCCACCAATGGGAGCTTATGGGACACCAACCCCTCGACCGTTAGGGTACTTTGGATAGAGTTACTGGACACCAACCCCTCGACATCCAAGGTGACTTATTTATAGTGCAGTCAATCCTAATGCTAGCCAACTATATCCGATAACATTTTAAACCATATCACTTGCCAACATAATTCATTATAACCATATACCTCACTTTTTTCATATGCATCAACACAAAACCATTTTTTCTCAAAGCAAAAACCTTGCTTTAAATACAAGTATAAATCACATAATTACATGGATCACTTATCACGTGCATCCATCATCATCTCATGATTAAAAACAATATAAAACATACTTTCATGCATGCATAAAAAATACGTAACATATAACCAAAATCGAGTGTATAAAACCATTACATAAAAGTACGACCGAGAGAGAGAAATCCTCTTATAATTACTTTCGAAATTAGACAAGCATTTCAATCTCAAATCAAAGTTTCCAAACCATCTTCAAACCTTTTCAAAGATGTAGGTTTCTTTCTCATTAACCGACACGCGAAACATCAATTTGCCTATGCTAATTCAAGCGTCTGAAGCCTCCAAAGCTTCATTGATCTCTTTTGGATCAACCTCTTCTGTTTCAACCACATAAAAACAAAGGATTAATGCATTGAAATGCATTCTAAATCCCAGCATGTAACACCCCAATTTTGGGCTTAGAAGTTTTGGGTTTGGACCGGACCGGTCGGATCGCGGTTCGAATATAAAAGGGTGAATTTAGGAAAGCCTAGTTCGGGTTGCATTAAAAATATGGGAAAATGTCTTAAAATCCTATTTTATTATATATAAGTGAAGGGTGAAATCAACTTTACAAAATGAGGTTTGGAAGAGTGACATTTTGGGTTAGTGACCAAAATGTAATTTTTGAAAACTGGGTGATTGTTTTAAAAAGGATTGAAACTTTGAATCTTTAAGGAGCTATTTACCCAAAGGAGTTTCTCCAGATTTTTCTGAATATTAATCAATTTTATTAATGGTTTAAAAATAAAAGAAAAAGGGAGGGAAAGATATTTTGTCATTTTAACAAACTTTTCCCAAATTTCCATTTTCTTTTCTCTCAACTTTTCTCTCAACCCAAACACATTTCTCCAGCAAAATTCCCTCTGATTTTGACCTCCAAAGATTTGATTTCTATCCTCATTTGATCTCTAATCAATTCTTCAACAAAATCTTAGCATTTGCTTATTGGATTTTCAAGATTTTGGTTCCAAAAGGGAGAAAACTCAAGTTTAGAGGTATGAACGTCCTTCTCCTCTAAATTCTCAGTTCTTTACTGAAATTCCCAAGTTCTCAATCCTTGATTTGTGTTTTATTAAAGGTTTTACAATTGTATTCTTGATCTTGGCTTTAAAATGCAAGATTTGCTTTAATTTTGATGAAATTCGTGTGATCTGATTGGGCACTGTTTTGAGATGTCATTTTGATGTTAAATGAATGTATAATTGATGAGAAATTGAGGTTTAATCAATGCAATCCTGAATAGGTTGATTTTCCTAAGTTTTGCTTGAGTTCTTGGTGGTTTTTGGAGTGATCTTGATGATCTGTTATAGCTGGAGGTATAAGGACGTGGTTAGATCCTTTTTGGATGTTAATTGATGTTTAAGGATGTTTAGAATTGATGAATCTTGGCTGGGTAGTGTTGTGGAGTTGTTTAGATGTGTTTTCGGTTGTGTTTGGTAGCCGAAAATGAAGTGTGGATGAGAGCAGCGAGTTTAGGTGCTTTCATTGAAGATGTTAATGCATGATGATGCATTAATCTACTGTTTTGATGTGTTTAAAACAGGGGAGACATCTTCGGATCTTTGTGGTGGTGATCCGGAAGCTTGATTGGCGTTTCGGCAAGTGGCGAAACGGAATCGGTGAGTGGATTTTGGTTTTCAGCTTTGAAACCAATGTTTTGAAGGTTTGGGAGCTTAGTTTAAGTCTAAGCAACTTAGCTAAGCTCAAGAGTAAGTTTTCGGAAGAACTCACTTTATGTTGAACCATGGAATGGTTGTATGCAATGGGACTTGTTTGCATGTTTTAAATCCTGTTTTGAAAGCATATGTAAGCATGTTTATTGCTGGTTTTATAAGCCATGTGTTGAAGGATGCTCATGGTAAGGGATCCTTGTTTTGAACATTTGATTAAATGTGGTTTTGTTGCATAATGGTGCATGATGATTAATGGCTTTGTAAATGCTTTAAAACAGTGGATTATTGAGGATAAATGATGCATATTGGCAAGTGATGTTTTGAAAAAGGTTAAGAACACTATGGTGGTTAAAAGTCCATGGGTGGTTCTTGTTTTAAGAACAACATGGTGGTTAAAATTCCATGATTGGTTCTTGTTCTAAGGTCACGAAGGTGGTTAAAAGTCCTTGTGTGAGCCTTGTGTATTGTAAGGTCACTAAGGTGGTTAAAAGTCCTTGAGTGAGCCTTGTGGATTCTAAGAACACCATGGTGGTTAAAAGTCCATGGGTGATTCTTGTTTAAGGTCACTAAGGTGGTTAAAAGTCCTTGAGTGAGCCTTGTGAATTGTAAGAACACCATGGTGGTTAAAAGTCCATGGGTGATTCTTGTGTTAAGGACACAATGGTGTTTAAAAGTCCATGTGTGGTCCTTGTGAATTGTAAGATCACAATGGTGTTTAAAAGTCCATGTGTGAATCTTATGTTGACCGTATTTTGAAAAGATTATGATTATCACTTGTGGCCAATATGACATGTTAATGATTTGAAGCATGAATTGCTTGTTTTAAATACTTATGTGCATGTATAAATGTTGATTTGAGCTAAGGTTTATAAAGGTGTTTTATAAATGCGTTATTGAGTTGTTTTAAATGAGCAATCCTCACTAAGCTATTTGCTTACGCTCTCTCTTTTCTTAAACCAATAATGCAGAGCATTAAAGTGCATTGAGGCAGCAAGGAGGGCAAGAATCCAAGTGGAGAATTAAGCTCATGTATGGTGAAAGTTTCTTAAACACTATTAGCTTTTGGCATTTGGCAATGGGGAACCTATGTTGTTGTTTTGGGAGATGTTTTGGACTCCTTAAGTTGGTTTTATGTTGTTATTGATGTTGGAACATGTAAATGGCCTCTATGTGGTTGGTTTGGTATTTTGATGCTTGAATGGTTTCCTAAATAGGTTGCATGCCTTTAGAATTGGGAATTTGCCTAAGTGATGCCGTGTTTGAGTATGGTTGATGCAATTATGATCCTTGTGCATGTAATGACTTGCTGGTATAATTTGAGGGTCTTTGGAGCATGTTTGATTGGTCAAAAGCATGATAAACCAGAAAAAAATCTGCAATCTGGGCAGTCTGTTTCGGAACAGGTGCTACCGTATCGGAACGGGGGCCTGAAATGGCCTTGGCGTTCCGAAACGGAAGGAACTGTTCCGGAACGGTTTGGCCACTGCCGGGCCTTGTTTCAGAACCAGTTTCGGAACGGTCCCGCGTTTCGGAACGGGTCTTCCCTGTTCCGAAACACTCGACCGTTGGGCACTGAAATTGTTGGTTATATGTTTTGAAATCTTTGCGTTTTGGTCCCGAATCTTGTTTATGCAATCGAATGAGTTTGAGATGTCCGTTTGAGTTGAAATTTGACAGAGAAGCATGAAATATGACTAATTTCATAATGGTAACTTAAAAGTAGGTTAAGTCATTATAGTTTTCAGAATTTACAATTTGGTCCCTAAATTCATGTTTTGTTCAATTAAGTCCCTGAATGTTTTCCGAATGCGCTGATCTTTGGGTATGCTGATTGTATGAACATATCTAGGGTTAATGTGCATTTAGATAAGATTAAAAAGAAAAAAAGGGTCGTTAATCAAGGTTGACTTTCATGTTGACTTTGGTTTTCCCCGTGTAAACTTCTTAATTCGGTTCAACCGTCTGGGCCGGGTTAAGGGGGTTACATTTGGTGGTATCAGAGCTGAGTTCTCGTGTAATTGGGAATGATTATGTGTGTGATTAATGTATGTATGCTTTGTATGCTTGTTGAGTGAAAGCATGATGTGCGAATTGTAAGCATGTTACAATTGAGGTGTATGCTGTGGTGAAGCATGTTAGGGGGACCCATTGCCAAATCAAAGCTAATGAAATGATGTTGTTTTTAATTGGAAATGAGCTTGAGTACTTGGATTGCTTACCTTGCTGAGCCTGATTTTGTTTATTTGCATTGTGATTGCATTGTTAGTGAATGGCACCTCGTAGAGAATTGAGGAGTAATATGCGAGCTACGGCTCAGAATGAGAATGAGAATGAGGAGAATGTTGAAAGTGCGGTGGATTTACCTCCTCCACCTGGTGGTGGTGGTGCTGGGGGTGAAGGAGTTGGAGCTGCAGCTGGTGCTGGGGTCGCTGGACCTGAAGCTGGTCAGGGGCAAGCTGTTCCTGACATGACAGTGTTGATTCAAGCTATTGCTGGAGCTTTTCAAGCAGCGGTAGCTGGAGCTCAAGGAGCTGGGCATCAGGGAGATGCTGGTGTTAGACTACCCTTGGAGCGTTTGCGCAGTCTGGGAGGGACTGAGTTCATGGGTTTGTCTGCTGAAGGTTCTGAGTCTTGGTTGGAAAGTACCAAGAGAATCTTGGGTCAAATGAGTTGCACTGATGTGCAGAAGCTGGGCTGTGTAGTATCATTGTTGCAAGATGATGCTTACACTTGGTGGACAACCACTATCTCTGGGATGGCGGATGCCGATGTGACTTGGACGTTCTCCCAGAACGCGTTCAAGAGGAGATATCTGGGTGTGAGGTACCTAGATGAAAAGAAGAGAGAATTCATGTCTCTTACCCAGGGGAGCAGGTCTGTGGCTGAGTATGAAGTTCAGTTTGTTCGACTCAGTCAGTACGCACCTGAGCTTGTCCCGGATGAGCGGGAGAGGTGTGAAAGGTTCCGTTATGGTTTGGTGACGGATGTAAAGACCTATATGCTGGTTGCTGAGTATAATGATTTTGATGTGCTGGTTGGCCGAGAAAAGGACATTGAGATGAATTTGGGTTTATCATCTAAAAGTGTTGGTTCTGGTGCTGGTAAGCGAGTTGCTGAGTATAGTTCCGGTGGTGGACGGAACAAGAGAGGACGTGATCAGAGGTATCAGTCTTCGGCTAAGCGAGGAGGTGGTGCGCCTGCTCAGGGAGGCAAGGGAAGAGCTGAACCGAGCGCATGTTGGACATGTGGATCGCGTGGCCACATGAAACGTGATTGTCCTCGAGCTGTGAGGGAGGTGCAAGCTCCTGTTGTGGCGGCTGGTAATTCGTGCTGGAACTGTGGATCTACGGATCACATGAGAAGAGAGTGTCCTATGTTGGCTGGTGGCCAAGGGCGTGCTCTTGTAGTTGTTGCACCACAGAGAGGTCGTGGTCGCGGCTGTGGTAATTTCCAGCGTAGAGAGGATGGTGGACGGAATGTGGCTCATGTTGTAGCTGTTCAGCCTGAAGGTGGTGGCCAGGCTAGAGTGTTTGCTCAGAGAGAGGGGAGGAATGACGCGGATGTGATCGCAGGTACTTTTACTCTGCAATCCTTGTCATTACTTTCCTTGATTGATTCTGGATCTACGCACTCATACATTTTGCGTGGGCATGCTGAATTGCTTGGTTTGCCTGTTGAGTCTTTGGATGTTGGTATGCGTGTCACTAGTTCTTTTGGTGAAACTGTTGTGACTCGAAAGCTTTATAGAAGATGTCCTTTGGTTGTGCAAGACCATGTTTTTCCTGTTGATCTTATGGAATTGCCTTTCTATGGTTTTGATGTAATCCTTGGTATGGATTGGCTTGCTGAGCATCGTGCTGTGGTGGATTGTGAGAATAAGCGAGTTTCGTTGAAACTTGCGAATGATTATGAGGTGGTTGTGGTTGGTGAGAATGTGAAGTTTCTTGCCAATGTGGTGTCTACATTGGAGGCGAGCCGGATGCTGAGGCAAGGTTGTGAAGCTTATCTAGCTTTTGTGATGAATCCTAGCTCTAAGGAGTTGCGTGTGCAAGATATCAGGACTGTGCGAGAGTTTCCTGGTGTGTTTCCTGAGGAGTTGCCTGGATTGCCTCCTAATCGTGAGGTGGAGTTTGGGATTGAGTTGTATAAGAACACAACTCCTGTGTCCATTACCCCTTGTAGAATGGCACCTAAGGAGCTGAAAGAGCTGAAGACGCAGTTGCAAGAGTTGCTTGATCGTGGTTTCATTCGGCCGAGTGTATCACCTTGGGGTGCACCGGTCTTGTTTGTGAAGAAGAAGGATGGCACTATGAGAATGTGCATTGATTATCGTCAGCTGAACAAGTTGACTATCAAGAATCGGTATCCATTGCCGAGAATTGATGATCTTTTTGATCAATTTCGGGGAGCAGTTGTGTTCTCTAAAATTGACTTAAGGTCAGGGTATTATCAATTGAAGGTGAAGGATGTGGATGTGCCAAAGACAGCTTTCAGGACGAGGTATGGGCATTATGAGTTCCTTGTGATGCCGTTTGGTTTGACAAATGCTCCTGCAGCTTTCATGGACATGATGAATCGTGTATTTCATGAATACCTGGATAAGTTTGTTGTGGTATTCATTGATGATATCCTCGTGTACTCGCGTACTGAGGAGGAGCATGAAGAGCATTTGAGAATTATGTTGCAAGCTTTGTTGGAGAATCAGCTTTATGCTAAGCTGAGTAAGTATGAGTTCTGGCTTAGAGAAGTGGTGTTTCTTGGTCATGTGGTTTCTTCTGAGGGGATTCATGTTGATCCTCAGAAGATTGAGGCGGTGATGAATTGGAAGGTTCCTAAGTCTGTTCATGAAGTCCGTAGTTTCCTTGGTTTGGCAGGATACTACGGAAGGTTTGTGGATGGGTTTTAAAAGATTGTTGCACCTTTGACGAAGTTGTTGCAGAAGGATGTTAAGTATGAGTGGACGGAAGCGAGACAGCAGGCTTTTGAGAAGCTTAAGGCAGCTTTGACACAAGCTCCTATCTTGGTTCAACCTGAATCAGGGAAAGAGTTTGTGGTGTATAGTAATGCGTCCTACGTTGGTTTGGGATGTGTGTTGATGCAAGAGGGTAAGGTGGTGGCTTATGCATCACGGCAGTTGAAAGTGCATGAGCGCAATTATCCTACGCACGACATTGAGTTGGCTGCGGTGGTTTTTGCTTTGAAGGTCTGGAGACATTATCTGTATGGTGCGAAGTGTATTGTGTACACGGATCACAAGAGTTTGAAGTATCTGATGTCTCAGAAGGAGTTGAATCTTATACAGCGGCGTTGGGTGGAGCTGCTCAAGGATTATGATTTGACGATTGAGTATCACCCTGGAAAAGCTAATGTTGTAGCGGATGCCTTGAGTAGGAAGGTAGCTGTTGAGTTAAGGGCTATGTTTGCCAGTTTGAGTATTTCGCGTGATGGTGGTCTTGTGGCTGAGTTGCAGGTGAAACCATCTTTGGTTCAGTTGATCAAGGAAAAGCAGTTGTTGGATGATTCCTTGGTACCGCATGTTCAGGATATTGCGGAGGGTAGGCCTTCGGATTTCTGTTTTAATGATGATGGAGTGTTGTGCTTTGGGAGTCAGATAGTAGTGCCCAATGATGCTGAGTTGAGGCGTGCTATTCTAACTGAAGGTCATAGTAGTCCTTTTGCTATGCACCCTGGTAGTACTAAGATGTATCGTGATCTTCGTGATGAGTACTATTGGGTGGGTTTAAAGAAAGATGTTGCTGAGTTTGTAAGCAAGTGTATGGTGTGTCAGCGAGTTAAGGCTGAGTATCAGTTTCCATCAGGTTTGTTGCAACCGTTGAGGATTCCTGGGTGGAAGTGGGAAAGGATTACCATGGATTTTTTTTCTGGTTTGCCTTTGTCGCCATCGAAGAAGAATTCGGTGTGGGTGATTGTGGATCGCCTGACGAAGTGTGCGCATTTCTTGCCTGTGCATACTACGTATACCTTGGATAAGCTTGCAGAGCTGTACATTGCTGAGATTGTGCGGCTGCATGGTGTGCCTAAGTCGATTGTGTCGGATAGGGATCCGAGGTTTACATCGCGTTTCTGGCAGTGTTTGCATCAAGCTTTGGGTACACGGTTGAATTTCAGTACATCTTATCATCCACAGTCGGATGGTCAGTCCGAGCGTGTTATTCAGGTTTTGGAGGATATGTTGAGATGCTGTGTGATTGAGTTCCAGGGCTCTTGGGAGAAGCATTTGCCTTTGGTGGAGTTTGCCTATAATAACAGTTATCAAGCAAGTATTCAAATGGCACCTTATGAGGCTTTGTACGGGAGGAAGTGTAGGACTCCTCTGTGTTGGGCTGAAACGGGCCAGAAATTGGTTTCGATGCCGGCTTTGTTGAAAGGAACCACCGAGAAGGTGAAGCTCATTTGTGAGCGTTTGAAGGCAGCTTCTGATCGGCAAAAGTCTTACGCGGATCTGAAGCGTAAGGAGATTGAGTATGCGGTGGGTTACCGTGTGTTTTTGAAGGTTTCGCCTTGGAAGAAGGTGATGAGGTTTGGCCGGAAGGGTAAGTTGAGCCCTAGGTTCATTGGACCATACGAGGTGATTGAGCGTGTGGGTCCTGTTGCGTACAAGTTGAGGTTACCGCGAGAGTTGGAAAAGATTCATAATGTGTTTCATGTTTCTATGCTTCGGAAGTATAGATCGGATCCTTCGCATGTGATGCCTGTGGAAGAAGTGCAACTGAATCCGGATTTGACCTATGATGAGGAACCGGTGAGGATTCTGGATTCGGATAGTAAGGTTCTTCGTGGCAAGACCATTGAGTTGGTAAAGGTGTTGTGGAAGCATCATGGTGTTGAGGAAGCAGTTTTCGTACCTCTTTCCTTCGGGTAAATTTCGAGGACGAAATTTCTTAAGGGGGGAGAGTTGTAACACCCCAATTTTGGGCTTAGAAGTTTTGGGTTTGGACCGGACCGGTCGGATCGCGGTTCGAATATACAAGGGTGAATTTAGGAAAGCCTAGTTCGGGTTGCATTAAAAATATGGAAAAATGTCTTAAAATACTCTTTTATTATATATAAGTGAAGGGTGAAATCAATTTTACAAAATGAGGTTTGGAAGAGTGACATTTTGGGTTAGTGACCAAAATGTAATTTTTGAAAACTGGGTGACTGTTTTAAAAAGGATTCAAACTTTAAATCTTTAAGGAGCTATTTACCCAAAGGAGTTTCTCCAGATTTTTCTGAATATTAATCAATTTTATTAATGGTTTAAAAATAAAGGAAAAAGGGAGGGAAAGATATTTTGTCATTTTAACAAACTTTTCCCAAATTTCCATTTTCTTTTCTCTCAACTTTTCTCTCAACCCAAACACATTTCTCCAGCAAAATTCCCTCTGATTTTGACCTCCAAAGATTAGATTTCTATCCTCATTTGATCTCTAATCAATTCTTCAACAAAACCTTAGCATTTGCTTATTGGATTTTCAAGATTTTGGTTCCAAAAAGGGAGAAAACTCAAGTTTAGAGGTATGAACGTCCTTCTCCTCTAAATTCTCAGTTCTTTACTGAAATTCCCAAGTTCTCAATCCTTGATTTGTGTTTTATTAAAGGTTTTACAATTGTATTCTTGATCTTGGCTTTAAAATGCAAGATTTGCTTTAATTTTGATGAAATTCGTGTGATTTGATTGGGCACTGTTTTGAGATGTCATTTTGATGTTAAATGAATGTATAATTGATGAGAAATTGAGGTTTAATCAATGCAATCCCGAATAGGTTGATTTTCCTAAGTTTTGCTTGAGTTCTTGGTGGTTTTTGGAGTGATCTTGATGATCTGTTATAGCTGGAGGTATAAGGACGTGGTTAGATCCTTTTTGGATGTTAATTGATGTTTAAGGATGTTTAGAATTGATGAATCTTGGCTGGGTAGTGTTGTGGAGTTGTTTAGATGTGTTTTCGGTTGTGTTTGGTAGCCGAAAATGAAGTGTGGATGAGAGCAGCGAGTTTAGGTGCTTTCATTGAAGATGTTAATGCATGATGATGCATTAATCTACTGTTTTGATGTGTTTAAAACAGGGGAGACATCTTCGGATCTTTGTGGTGGTGATCCGGAAGCTTGATTGGCGTTTCGGCAAGTGGCGAAACGGAATCGGTGAGTGGATTTTGGTTTTCAGCTTTGAAACCAATGTTTTGAAGGTTTGGGAGCTTAGTTTAAGTCTAAGCAACTTAGCTAAGCTCAAGAGTAAGTTTTCGGAAGAACTCACTTTATGTTGAACCATGGAATGGTTGTATGCAATGGGACTTGTTTGCATGTTTTAAATCCTGTTTTGAAAGCATATGTAAGCATGTTTATTGCTGGTTTTATAAGCCATGTGTTGAAGGATGCTCAAGGTAAGGGATCCTTGTTTTGAACATTTGATTAAATGTGGTTTTGTTGCATAATGGTGCATGATGATTAATGGCTTTGTAAATGCTTTAAAACAGTGGATTATTGAGGATAAATGATGCATATTGGCAAGTGATGTTTTGAAAAAGGTTAAGAACACTATGGTGGTTAAAAGTCCATAGGTGGTTCTTGTTTTAAGAACAACATGGTGGTTAAAAGTCCATGATTGGTTCTTGTTCTAAGGTCACGAAGGTGGTTAAAAGTCCTTGTGTGAGCCTTGTGTATTGTAAGGTCACTAAGGTGGTTAAAAGTCCTTGAGTGAGCCTTGTGGATTCTAAGAACACCATGGTGGTTAAAAGTCCATGGGTGATTCTTGTTTAAGGTCACTAAGGTGGTTAAAAGTCCTTGAGTGAGCCTTGTGAATTGTAAGAACACGATGGTGGTTAAAAGTCTATGGGTGATTCTTGTGTTAAGGACACAATGGTGTTTAAAAGTCCATGTGTGGTCCTTGTGAATTGTAAGATCACAATGGTGTTTAAAAGTCCATGTGTGAATCTTATGTTGACCGTATTTTGAAAAGATTATGATTATCACTTGTGGCCAATATGACATGTTAATGATTTGAAGCATGAATTGCTTGTTTTAAATGCTTATGTGCATGTATAAATGTTGATTTGAGCTAAGGTTTATAAAGGTGTTTTATAAATGCGTTATTGAGTTATTTTAAATGAGCAATCCTCACTAAGCTATTTGCTTACGCTCTCTCTTTTCTTAAACCAATAATGCAGAGCATTAAAGTGCATTGAGACAGCAAGGAGGGCAAGAATCCAAGTGGAGAATTAAGCTCATGTATGGTGAAAGTTTCTTAAACACTATTAGCTTTTGGCATTTGGCAATGGGGAACCTATGTTGTTGTTTTGGGAGATGTTTTGGACTCCTTAAGTTGGTTTTATGTTGTTATTGATGTTGGAACATGTAAATGGCCTCTATGTGGTTGGTTTGGTATTTTGATGCTTGAATGGTTTCCTAAATAGGTTGCATGCCTTTAGAATTGGGAATTTGCCTAAGTGATGCCGTGTTTGAGTATGGTTGATGCAATTATGATCCTTGTGCATGTAATGACTTGCTGGTATAATTTGAGGGTCTTTGGAGCATGTTTGATTGGTCAAAAGCATGATAAACCAGAAAAAAATCTGCAATATGGGCAGCCTGTTTCGGAACAGGTGCTACCATATCGGAACGGGGGCCTGAAATGGCTTGGCGTTCCGAAACGGAAGGAACTGTTCCGGAACGGTTTGGCCACTGCCAGGCCTTGTTTCGGAACCAGTTTCGGAACGGTCCCGCGTTTCGGAACGGGTCTTCCCTGTTCCGAAACACTCGACCGTTGGGCACTGAAATTGTTGGTTATATGTTTTGAAATCTTTGTGTTTTGGTCCTGAATCTTGTTTATGCAATCGAATGAGTTTGAGATGTCTGTTTGAGTTGAAATTTGATAGAGAAGCATGAAATATGACTAATTTCATAATGGTAACTTAAAAGTAGGTTAAGTCCTTATAGTTTTCAAAATTTACAATTTGGTCCCTAAATTCATGTTTTGTTCAATTAAGTCCCTAAATGTTTTCCGAATGCGCTGATCTTTGGGTATGCTGATTGTATGAACATATCTAGGGTTAATGTGCATTTAGATAAGATTAAAAAGAAAAAAAGGGTCGTTAATCAAGGTTGACTTTCGGGTTGACTTTGGTTTTCCCCGTGTAAACTTTTTAATTCGGTTCAACCGTCTGGGCCGGGTTAAGGGGGTTACACAGCAAATAGAACCTCAAGATCGCCTTGCTAACGGATATCATTCGTCGACCAAAATCATCCAAAATCATCACCAAAACACTTCTAAACTTAACCCAGACACAAAGTAACGTTTCAAACCATCAATCATTATTGATTAACATCCAAAATCATCATAGTGTTATCCTTATACCCCACCATCATTCATAAAGCCACCACAACTGCACAAAAACCCAAATCTAGCAACCTAAATAATTAGACATTCACATAGTTTCGGGATTACAATGTTAAAACCTTTATCTTAACATTATCAAACTTCAAAATCATGATTAAAATCAATCATAAACCCAGCAAAATAGATCCAATCCGAAAATCATTTAAATCCATCAATTAAATCTTGATTTCATCATTTCCTCCAATCAAATCACAAAACCTTAATAGAAACAACATTTAAAGAGTCAAGAACTTGGAAATTTCAGTAAATAACCTTTCATTAGAGGAGATGAACGAACCTTACCTCCAATGATTGAGTTTCCCCTTAATTGGTTGTTTCCTCTTGAAAAACAATGAGATTTAATAAGATATTTAGAAATATAATTGAAGAGTCATTAAGGAAATCAAAGATTAAGGAAAACAAGATCATTACCTAGAAATCGCTGATGAAAAAGAGTTGTTTGGCTCAAAGGATTTTGAGAGAAAATATGAGAGATTGAAAGTTACGTCAAAATCTCTTTTTTTTATGAAATAACCAACTTATTAACTAATTCCTCTTATATTTCCTTAATTAAAATACATTTTAAAAGCTCCATAAAGATTCAAAGTTTTGACTCTTTACAAAACAGTCACTAAAACAAGTTTTCAAACTTTACATTTTGGTCACTAGTCCGAAATGTCACATTTCCGAAACTCGTTTTCCAAAATTGATTACACAAAATCATTTTATATATATTTAAAAGGATTTTAGATAATGTTTTTCATATTTATATCACTTTCCAAAATATGTTTTCCTTGAACTCATCCTGAAACTTACCCAAATATCTAATCTGGGTCCAACGAACCCTAAAACCTCAAGACCCAAAACTGGGATATTACAACTCTCCCCCACTTAGGAAACTTTGACCTCAAAATTTTACCTAGAGGAAAAAGATGAGGAAAATGTTTCAACATGTCTGTCTTGCTTTCCCACATGGCTTCCTCATCTCCTCAATGTCGCCACAACACCTTTAAAAGTTCAATCGTCTTACCACAAAGAAATTTGCTACTAGAATCAAGAATCTCAACAGGTTCCTCATCATATGACAAATCTAGTCGCAACGTAATATCCTCTACCGACATAACATGTGACGGATCCGACCTATACCTTTGCAACATCGACACACGAAACAAATCATGAATTTTCTCCAACTCAGAAGGTAGCTTCAAATGATACGCAACATGACCAATGGGCTCCACATTTTCATATGATCCAATAAACATTGGACTAAGCTTACCCTTATGTCCAAACCTCATTACCTTTTTCCAATGTGACACTTTCAAAAACACACGATCACCAACCGCATGCTTAATCTCCCTACGCTTTAAATCTGCATAGGATTTCTAATGATCTGAGGCAACTTTTAGATGGTAACAAATAAGCTTCACTTTCTCATTTGTCCTTTTCAACACATCAGGCAAGGAAACATACTTTTCACCAGCCTCAGCCCAACACAAAGGCATATGACACTTCCTACCATACAAAGCCTCATACGGTGCCATATGTATACTAGCTTGGAAACTATTATTTTACGCAAACTCCAAAGGAAAATGTTTCTCCCAGGTTCCTTGGAACTCAATGACATAACATCTCAACATATCTTCCAAGACCTGAATCACACGTTTAGACTGACCATCCGACTGAGGATGATACGAAGTGCTAAAATTCACGTTTACACAAAGCTCGATGTAGACACTCCCAAAACCTTGCTATAAACCAAAAATCTCTATCTGAAACTATAGACTTGGGTACTCTTTGCAAACCCACAATCTCAATGATATACAAATTTTCCAACTTATCCAAAGTATATGTCGTATGCACAGACACAAAATGTGCACAATTCGTAAATCGATCAACAATCACCCAAATGGAATCCTTCTTAGTTGGCGTTAATGGCAACCCATACACAAAACTCATGGTGATTATCTCACATTTCCATTCTGGTATCCTTAATGGTTGCAACAACCCGGAAGGAAACTGATGTTCAGCCTTAACACGCTGACACACCATGCACTTAGCAAAAAAATCAGCCACATCTTTCTTTAAACCAACCCAATAGTACGCTTCCTTCAAGCCTCGATACATCTTAGTACTACTCGGATGCATAGAAAAAAGGACTACTATGCACATCGGTCAAGATAGTGCGCCTCAATTCATCATAATTAGGCACTACTATATGATCCTTGAAACACAACACTCTATCATCATTAATATGAAAATTCGTCGGACTTCCATCCATAATATCCTTAACATGTGGCACCAACTCCTCATCATAAGGTTGCTTATCTTTTATCAAATTTGACAAAGATGGATTCACTTACAATTTGGCAAAAGACCACCATCTTGTGTCACACTCAACCGTGCAAACATTGCTCTTAACTCCACTGCAACATTCCTACTCAAGGCGTCCGCCACAACATTAGCCTTACCCAGGTGATACTCGATAGTCAATTCGTAATCTTTAAGCAACTCCAACCATCTACGTTGCCTAAGATTCAAATTCTTTTGAGTCATCAAATACTTTAAAATCTTGTGATTCGTGTACACAATACACTTCTCACCAAAAAGGTAATGTAACGCCCTGGTTTTGGGTCTAAAGGTTTTAAGGGCGGTTTAGAGTTTGATGAAACTAGAATTAGAGCTCCGAGACTTTAGAAGCGGTTCAGAGAAAACGTAGTTTGGGATAAGATAAAATTTTGAGAAAAATTGCTAAAATCTTTATAAGGTTAGTAAAATCAATTTTAGAAAACGAGGCTTGGAAAGTCAAGATTTCTGAAAAAGTGGCCATTTTGTAAAAAGTGCAAAATTAGTTTTTAAGGACTAAATTAAAAAGGGGCCAAGACTTAGAATCTTTAGGGAGATTATATCTATTTTATGAACATTTTCCCTTAAATTGACCATTTTAATTGTTTTAATTAAAAGGGATTTTTAAATAAAGAGAATTTTAATAGCTAAAAGAGAATTGACGTAACTTTCATTCTCTCATTTTTCAAAAGCCAAACATTCTATTTTATCTATAAAACGTCAGAGATCTTCATCTTTTAACTTCTTTTTGTTTCCCAAATGATTTCCTAAGCTTCTCCATCATTAATCTCAAAGCAATCTTGAAAGACTTCTTCAAAAATCTTGTCATTTGAAGGAAAAAGGAAATGTTAGAGGTAAGGTTTCATTTAACTCCTCTAATCAAGGTTCTTTAATGAAGTTCCCAAGTCTTTGGCTTCCTAAATATGTTTATTAACTAAGTTTCATGTTTTGATTAATGAAAAATTGATTAATCTAGCTTTTCCTGGTGGAATTCTAAGTAATTCGTTTGGGCACTATTTTAATTGATTTGAGAATGGTTTTAAACTTGTTTTGGATGTTAGAGGATGTGAGAATAAAGGTTTTGTAATAATAATCCCGAAATAGGATGAATCCCAAATTAGTATATTGTTAGATTTTGGGTTTTTCAGGTGAAAATGTGAAATCTGAGTTGCTGAAGGTATAAGGATATTGTTAGGTTGTTTTTAGATGTTGAATGATGATTAAATTTTAGTGGAAGTGTTATATTATGGCTAGGTTGAGTTTAGAGAGCAATCAAAGGTGGTTTTTGTTGTTTTCGGATGGGTATTTTGGTATTTTGGGCAGAGCAGTGGGATTGTTTATGTTGCTAGTGATTTTAATGCATTATAATGCATTAATCCCCTATTCTTGTGTGGTATAGATAGAGGATAACACATAATAAGAAAATGGTGAGGTTCCGGGGGCTTCAGACGCTTAATTTCGTGTCGGCGAATCTTGGTTTTGCGAGTCGATGAGTGGAATTGGTTTTAAAAGTCTTGAAGGACTTGAAAGCAAGGTTTGAGGGTTTAGATTGAGTTAGAAACACTAATCTGAGCCCAGAAATAAGTTTGAGATATTACGCTCTCGTCTCTCAGATATTGTCTCTCGGATAAGTTTGAAGATAGATTTATACCTACTATTTTATGCATGTTTTGAGATATGAAATGATGACTTTGAAGATCTCATGAGATATATTTGATCCTTCAATGAGTTTGAACTATTTGAGAAAAGCTATGCCTTGTACATGCTTTTGAAATGGGATGATTATGTTTTGGACTGATGCATTGAAAACAATAGGTAATGATGTTTAAACTGTATATATTGGCATGAAATGAGATTATTGTTACCGGATATAATTGGTCGACCAATAGGATGAGAAGTGCACTATAAAATACAAAATTCGTATGTGCTCTTTGGTTCGGGCAATGGGGGTAGTGCCATATCGTTCCAAAGTGAGAGTCCAATGACGTGAGATTCCATCGGGGTAGGTCTTGGTGAAACACCCAAGCTTTGTGGCTATGAGAGATACCGCTATGAGAGTCAGGTGATGTAAGATTCCACGGGGTAGGACTTGACATTTAGTCAAGCTATCCGTATATCCGAGTATTGTTGTTAAAATGCCAATATATGAGATTGATTGTGAGATTCACATGTACCTCGTTATAATTGATTTTATGCATGATGCTTTGCATTGGGGAATATGATTTGAGAAATGCTTTTTGAGATTTAAGTATGTGAGGTTATGCCTTGAAACTTTGCATTTGTTAAATGCATGAGATAGATGGTACATGTGATGTAAATGATGTGGTTTTTGCTATGAAAATGATTTCAAGCATGAGATTGAAAGAGCATGATGAGTTAGACATTTCTAAAAGAGATTTGATTATAAAATGCATTGTAGTGGTTGTATGTTTTGAGCATCCCTCACTAAGCAACCGTGCTTATGCTCTCTTTTTCCAACAATGCAAAGAATTAGCTTGTGTGGGCAGCATAGAGGCAAGAAGGGTTCTAAGGATTTGGACTAAGCTCAAGTATGATTTTATATTTGCTTATTAGTAATAATAGTTGGCAATGGGTGGATGCTATGTGTTGGGAGATTGTATTTTGGAACTCCCTGTGTTTAGGCATGTTTGTAATGCCCTTAATGTTTTGTAAATGGCCTTTAGTGTTTGGTTTATGCCTTGGGTGTTTTGACTTCTATGTGGCTATATTTGCATATGGTGTATGCATATATACTTTCTATGATGTTGTTTATGCCATATATGTTGTGGTTTGATGTTCTAAATATGTTGTATGTATGTTAACAACATGTTGAATTGTTTTAATGTGGATTAAAGTGTGAAGGACCAGAAAAAACATCATTACAAGCCTAGGTGTTTCGGTACACTTGAATATGTACCGAAACAGTGAGCCTGAAATTGCCAGAGGGTTTCAAAACATGGGAAGCCTATTACGATACGATTTGTTACAGGAATCATTAATTCTGAAACACCTCAAGGGTGTTTCGATACAAGCCCGTGTTCCTAGCCTTGGGAATTTGTTTCGATACGCCTGTTTTGATACAAGGATAACATGTACCGAAACAACTATTTGTTATGTTAGTTAATGGAATATTCTAAAGTTTTGATTCTTTATATTTTAGTCCCTAAATGTTGTGGATGCAATTAATTGAGCATGAATTAATATTTTGAGCTGAGTTTGACTGAGATGCGTGAAATGTGACTAGTTAAAAGTTGGTAACACAAAAATGGCATAAGTCCCTATAAATCGGTAAAATTACAATTTAGTCCCTAAGAGCCGCATTTAAATGCAAATGATGTCCAATTGAGTTATGAATGTTACGATGCGTTGTTAAACACATAGGACTCTAAAGAGCATCTAGATAAGAATAAAAGAATAAAAATTAGGGTTGTTTATTGAGGTAAACCTTCTCGATTTACTTCAATATTCCTATTGTGACCCGTTTGGATTGGTCTATTGCTTAGGCCCGGTCGAGGGGGTTACATGTAATGCCTCCAAATATTTAAGTCAAACACAACTACGACAAGCTCAAGATCACGGGTATGATAATTGCACTCGTGCACCTTCAATTGCCTAGATGCATAAGCCACAACATTTCCTTGTTGCATAAATACACAAACCAACGCATGATGCGTCATTATACACCTCAAAATCCCTACCCGAATCAGATTGAATCAAAATAGGAGCTTGCGTCAAAGCTTCCTTCAACTTCTCGAAATCTCGTTGTCTATCATCTGTCCACTCAAAACGAACATTCTTTTACAACAACTTGGTCAATGGAGTAGCAATCCACGAAAAAACGTTCACAAACTTTTGAGAATAACCAGAAAACCCAAGAAAATTATGAACTTCCGACACATATTTAGGTGATTTCCAACCTATCACTACCTCAATCTTATGTGGATCGACCCGAATTTCCTCGGCTGACACAACATGTCCAAGAAAGATAACTTCCATAAGCCAAAACTCACAGTTTCTAACCTTAGCATACAACTAGTTATCGAACAAAGCCTGAAGTACAATTCGCAAATGTCTATCATGATCCTCCTCAATACGAGAGTACACAAGGATATCATCAACAAACACAACCACAAACTAATAAAAAAACTCTTGAAATACTCGATTTATTATATCCATGAATGCAACAGGTGCATTTGTCAAACCAAAAGGGATCACCAAGAACTCATAATGCTCGTACATCGTATGAAAAGTAGTTTTAGACACATCCACATCCTTTAATTTCAACTAATAATACCTGGATCTCAAAAAAATCTTAGAAAACACCGAAGCACCTTGAAACTGGTCAAACAAATCATCAATCCTCGAAAAAGGATACTTATTATTAATCGTTAACTTGTTCGTTACCGATAATCAATGCACATCGGCATCGTGCCATCCTTCTTTTTCACAAACAACAACGACGCACCCCATGGCGAAACACTAGGACTAATAAACCCTCGATCAAACAACTCCTGAAGTTACATCTTCAACCCCTTCGGTGCCATGCGATAATAAGCAATAGACATTGGAGCTGTATTTTCATACAACTCAATGCCAAACTCAAGTTCTTTATTCGGCGGCAAACCCGACAATTCCTCCGGAAAAACACTCGAAAACTTACACACCATAAGTATAACCTGAACACGCACTTCCTTCGATCTTGAATTCATAACATAGGCCAAAAACGCCTCACAACCCAATTCTATCAAACAACCCGCTTCCAGAGCTGAAACAACATTAGACAAGAATTTAACACTCTACCCACGATTACCACTCCGTAATCATCAGCAAGTTTTAGGGTAACTCGCTTGGATTCAAAAGCAACCACAACCCTATTTTTCGACAAACAATCCATACCTAGGATTACATCAAAACCATGAAACAACAACTCCATCAAATCAACTACAAACACATAACCTTGAATAGTCAAAGGAAATCTTCTATACAACCTTCTTGTAACAATTGTTTCACCAGAAGAACTAGTTACTTGAATTCCCACATTTAACACATCTACAGGCATATCAAGCAAATGTGCATTCTCACGCAAAATATATGAATGTGTAGGACCGAAATTAATCATGGATAATAATGAAAAGGATTGCAAAGTGAATATGTAGCGCCCTAATTTTGGGCCTAGAAGAATTTGAGGTTAATTCGAGGTTCGTAGAGCGTAGACTAGAGATCCGAGTTTTTGAGAATGGTTCAGGGAATATAAGGTTCAAATTAAGATAAAAATATGAGACAAAGTTTAAAAATAATTATTAATTATATAAATTATTTTGGTAAAATCAATTTTAAGAAAAGGATTTTGGAAGTGCGACATTTTGGGGTAGTGACCAAAATGCCATTTTTACAAAGTTGTTTTATTGACTATTTTGTAAAGGGATCGAAACCTTGAATCTTTAAGTAGCTATTTTACCTAATTGTTTTTTATCAGAATTCTCTCTTAATTGTGACCATTTTAAAAGGTTTTAATTAAAGATTAAAAGGGTTGATAAAAGGAGAGATGACTATTTCATTAAAAAAAACTCAATTTACTACATTTTCTCTCATTTTATTTTCTCTCAAAGATTTCCTTTAGACAAACACTCTCTATTTTCAAGAAACTTGAGGTAATACTCTTGGTTTACTGATTTTTTTTATTTCTAAAGGATTCTTTAATCTTGATTTACAAAACTTTATTGTTTTTCTTCGATTTTTTAAGAAAAAAACATCCAATTGATAGAGATTTCATCTATTAGAGGTAAGGTTCGTTCTCATCTTCTAATGATCAGTTCTTTACTAAAATTCCCAAGTTTTCACTTCTTTATATATGTTTTCTAAGTAGTTTTGATGGATTAATTATGGAAATTTAGTTAAATTGAAGATTAATGTTGAGATCTTGTGATTTTCGTAATGCTACTATTTTCCTTGATTTGAGGCTGATATTAATCATGATTTGGATGTTAAATGATGTTGAAATAAAAGTTTTATCATAATAATCCCGAATTGGTTTGGATCTCTAGTTGTTAGATGGTTAGATTTGGGGGTTTGTGAAGTTAAATTTGTTCTGGTGTTGCTGGAGGTATAAAGATGAAATTAGATGGTTTTTAGATGTTATTTGATGATTAAAAGTGGATGAAAATGTTAGGTTTTGGCTAGGTTGAGTTTGGAGAGTAATCGAAGGTGTTTTCCGTTGTTTCGGATAGTCGTTTTGGTGTTTTTGGGTAGAGCAGCGTGATAGCTTTGTTTGCTAGTGATTTTAATGCATAGATATGCATCAATCTTCTATTATTGTGTGTTATAAACAAGGAAGAATACATCAGACGAGATCGATGAAGTTTCGGGAGCTCCAGAAGCTTGATTACGCTTTGATAAAGCGAGGGCGGCGTTGTCGGTGAGTGGAATTGGTTTTAAAAGCCTTTCAAAGACTTGAAAGCAATATTTGGGGGTTTAGGTTGTGTTCGAAACACTAACCTAAATTTGGAAGTAGGTTTGAGATGTTTTGCTCTCGTTTCTCAGTTATTATCCCATTGGTTTTATGACCATCCTCTTGTTTTGAAGATAGATTTACACCTACTGTTTTATGCATGTTTTGAGAAATAATATGATGAGTTTAATGATCTCATAAGATATAATTGATATTTCAATGAGATAGAACTATTTGAGAAAATGTTATGCATTGTAAATGCTTTGAAGTTGAATGAGAATGGTCTAGAATGACGCATTGAAAAACAGTAGATAGTGATGTTTAAAATGAATATATATTGGCATGAGATGAGATTATTGTTACCAGATATAATTAGTCGACCAATATACAAAATTTGTACGTGCTCTTTGGTTCGAAAAATGGGGGTAGTGTCATCCAGTTCCAAAGTGAGAGTGTGGTGATGAGAGATTCCACCACGGTAGGTCTTGATGATGAGAGATTCCATCAAGCTTTGTGGTGATGAGAGATGTCACCATAAGAGTCTGGTGATGCGAGATTCCACCGATTAGGACTTGATATTTAGTCAAGCTATCCGCGTATCCGAGTAATGTTGCTAAATGCCAATATATGAGATTCACATGTACTTTGATTATAAATGAATTTATGCATTGTGTTTTGCATATGAGAATATGATGTGAGAAATACTTTATGAGATTTGAGCATGTAAGGCTATGCCTTGAGTTTTTTCATTTTGATGAATGCATGAGATAGATGGTACATGTGATTTAAATGATGTGGTTTTTCTTTGAAAATGATTTCAAGCATGAAATAGAAAGTGCAAGATGAGATGGAGATTTCTAAATGAGAAATGGTTTTAAAATACATTGTTGTGGTTAGTTTGTTTTGAGCATCTCTCACTAAGCAATTGTGATTACATTCTATTTTTCCAACAATGCAGAGAATTAGCTTGTTTGGGCAGCAAATAGGCAAGAAGGATTCCAATTATTTGGATTAAGCTCAAGTATGGTTTACATTTGCTTATTAGTAATAATAGTTTGCAATAGGAGGATACATTGTTGTTTTGGGAGATGTGTTTCGAAACTCCCTGGTTTGTGGCAAGTTTGAAATGCCCTTAATGACTTGTAAATGACCTTTACTTTTTGGTTTATGTCTTGGTTTATGTTTTGACACTTGAATGGCCTTTTTGCATAGGTTGCATGCCTACAAATTCCTTTGATGGATATGGACATGCTATGATGTTGTTTCTACCATGTATAATTGTGGTTTGTTGCAAGCAGGTTGGATGGTTTTGTATGGATTAAAGTGTGCAAAACTAGCAAATAGTGTCATTGCAGGCCCAAGTATTTTTGTACACTCGAGCCTGTACAGAACAGTGAGCCTGAAATGGCCTAAGGGTTTCGAAATAGAGAGGTCTATTCCGATACGATTTGCTACTAGAAACCTCTATTACGAAACACCTCAAAGGGTGTTTCGATATAGGCACGTGTTCTGAGCCATGTGAACCTGTTTCAGTACGTATGTTTCGATACAGGGCAACTTGTACTGAAACAACAAGATGTTATGTTATTTAATGGAATATTCTGAAGTTCTATTTCTTTACATTTTAGTCCCTGAATGTTGTGTATGAAATTAAATGAGCATGGATGATTGTTTTGAGTTGAGATTTGACAGAGATGCATGTAATATGACTAATTAAAGATTGGTAACTTAAAAATTGGAGAAGACCCTATATTTTGTATAAATTAGAAAATGGTCACTAAAGTGTAATTGTATGCAGTTGAATTCCAAGTCGATGTATGATCGAGTTGTTAATTGTTCCACTGCGATGTTAAACACATAGGATTATAATGAGCATCTAAACAAGATAAAAAGAAAAAAATGGGTTGTTTATTGAGGTAATCCTCCCAGTTTACTTCAATATTCCCCGGGTTATCTGTTCAATTCGGTCTTTCACCAAGACCGAGTCGAGGGGGTTACAGAATGTACCTGCAATCACATCGTTTTCATTACGTCTCTCGTGTTGTGTGTACACCCTCGCAAGACCACCACCCTCAGGTTGAACTGCCACTACATGAGCCACAGTCCTCTGACCATCCTCCTTTTGCTGGAAGTTACCATGATCGTGCCCACGACCTCTCTGTGGTGAAACAACAGGCACCCTAGCCTGACCACCAGCAGCCAACAAAGAACAATCACGTCTCAAATGGTAAGCCGATCCACAACTCCAGCAAGAGTTAGCCGCAACAACATCAAGGGCATGTCCCTCACGAGCCAAACGCAGACAATCTCACCTCAAATGCTCACGCGATCCGCACACCAAAAAGGTGTTAAAAGTCGGTCGGGTCTTAGCACCCTGACTCTGCGATCAACGCCCAACACTACTTCCACCTCGCATCGGAATGAAACTTCTTGTCACGTTGCCTCTTATACTGACCACCATCATCGCTAGAGTCTGAAGCTCTCTTATTAGAGCCAGAACCTCCCACGCGAGAAGATAAACCTAAATTCTGCTCAATATCCTTCGCTCGTGTCACCAACACATCAAAATTCGTATAATTAGAGGCCAACATTTAAGTCTTCACCTTTTGCACCAGACCATATTAGAAATAGTCACATTGATGCCTATCACTCGACACAAACTCATGAGTATATTGGTTCAAAACGAACAAATTGAACCTCGTACTCAGCCACAGTCATGCTACCCTAAACCAAAGATATAAACTCGCGTTTCTTATCATCCAAGTATCTAACCCCTAGATACTTCTTCTTAAAGCCGGCTTGGAAAAACTCCTAATCCATATCACTAGGCCTATAGCCGTAGTTACAGTTGTCCACCAGCTGTAAGCATCACCTTGCAATAGGGAAACAACACATCACAGCTTACAAGCATCATTACACCCCATCTATTCCAAATTTTGGATCGTACTAGCCATCTAAGCCTCAGATGGCTTGGGCAACAAACCACAATACTCAACACCACCCAATCTATGGAAACGCTCTAACAGCAACACCATTTTCCCAACAGCCAGTGCTTGCACATGCACTCCAGCAACAGAAGCCTAGAAAGCTCCAGTCATCGTCTGAACCAAAGGCGTCAAGTCACCCAACGCTGGCCCAGCTGGCTTAGGGGGTACTTGTTCAACATTCTCATGTGGATTAGGCAGAGGAGGTGGCAAACCTCTAGGAGGTATTTCATTCTCTTGATTTCCCTACCCTACGACGGTAGCAGTCACACCAGATCGCAACTCTCTCCTCGGTCCAACCGTGCTAAAATATCTAAGGCATTATAATTTCAACAAAACAAAACAATTGGGCCAGCTTCAAGAAAGGATCCAAGACTTCTATTATAAATCAAACATTTTAGACCATAGTAATAAGACAATGGTTTCCCCATAATATACCCTACATGGCATATCATAAACAGAGTACATTTAACATTCATCGTGCATTACAAACAACATCATTCAACCATTATCAATATCCCACTTTTATCACAAACATGGTTTAAGCAATCAACAACAACACTAATCAATCACTACTTACCTCCCAATTATTACAAACTTGGCTTTGATACCAAAAAATGTAACCCCCTCGACCCGGTCTAGGCGTGAGGCCGAACCGAGCGAGTCACGCGGGGAATATTGAAGTAAATAGAGAATGTTTACTTCAAAAAATGACCCTATTTTTTCATTTTATATTTTCTAGATGCACATTATCAACCTGTGTGATTTGAACTTGTAGCGGAAGAAACCTCAACTCAATCAAACATCGATTAGACGTTCGTTTGACAACATATATGTTCTAGGGACCAAAATGTATTTTTTTCAAATTACAGAAACTTTAGCCAATTTAAAGTTACCAACCTTTACATAGTAATATTTCATGTTGTTGTGTCAAAACTCAGCTCAATTCGATCATTCAAACTCATTTAATTGCATTTATAAAGATCAGGGACTAAAATGGAAGAATCAAAAACTCACAAGAACACATTAACTGAAATAACAACAACCTGTATTGATACACAAGCAAGTGCATCGGTAAACTTTTACAATCTCAAAATTTCAGATTCTAATAGCTCAAAATTGTACCAATACACCCTTTCCTATACAGATAATCCTATCCAAAATACCCTTATATGCATCGATACACCTTCTTTAGTATCGATACACCCTGCCAGATTACACTTACCAGTATCGGTATGCTTCTACCCATATCAATACATTTGGGCCTGAAATGTCCAATTTTACTAGTTTTTCATGCTTTTAAGGTTTCAAACTCATACCAACATGCCTTAACCATAATCACATGCATATTAGAGACCAAACCATGCCAATCCAACACATAATTATCATCAAGAATCAACCATCATGCTTCAAAGGAAATCTAGAGGCATGCTTCCTAGAGAATAAACCATCCAACATTCAAAACATTAGTCCCTATCACAACCAACATATATAGGCCATTTACAACTTCAAAACAATATTATAAACTTGCTCAAAACGGGGAGTTTAACAAACACACTCCCAAATCAACAATGAACCTCATTGCCTTTATTACTAGAAATCTAGTTTGAAACCATACTTTCATATAATAAAGCATTGGATCCTTCTTGCTCACTTACTGCCACCACTTCTTTAATTCTCTGTGTTGATGGACAAAGAGAGCGTAAGCACACAAGGCTTAGTGATGAGTGCTCAAAACAAAACACCATCAATGCAATTTGTAAACTTTTTCTCAAAACCATTGAAATCATCATTTCAATTCATTTATAAAACATCATGCCCTAAAAATCATGCAATTAAAGCTTTCCAAAACCAGCATATTGAACCATATGCCTCATGTATCATTAACCAATAGCAAATACCATTGCTAAACCTCAATTCAAGCATTCCCATGCATAACAACCATATGCAAAGCTTAAAGAGCAAGCATGTATAAATTACATTTTACAACATAAACCTTTTCACGATACATCACAATTGTATTGGCTTACAAGTGATCATTAACCATGTTCCATTTCCAAAATAGTTCATCGGATACACGAATTCAACAAGTGGTCACACAACACGTCGAGCCATCTCAACTGGAATATCGACACAATTACAATCACGGTACAAAATTAACCAGGTACAATTACAACCCACGGGGACACCAACCCCAATCATCAGTTAGATGCTTAATCCACTAACGGGGGCTTCTGGGACACCAACCCCTCGACCGTTAGGGTACTCGGATGGAGTTACGGGACACCAACCCTTCGACATCCAAGGCGACTTATTTATAGTTCACTCAATCCTATGGTCGGCCAACTATATCTGATAATATTTTAAACAACATCACTTGCCAATATAATTCAATATAACCACAAACCTTACTGGTTTCATATGTATCAACACAAAACAATTTTTTTCTCAAACCAAAAACCATGCTTTAAATACAAGTATAAATTACATACTTACATAGATCACTTACCAGCTGCATCCATCTTCTTCTCATGATTAAAAACAGTCTAACACGTACTTTCATTCATGCATAAACAGTAGGTAACATATAATCAAAACCAAGTGCATAAATCATTTCGTAAAAGCACGATCGAGAGAGTGAAATCCTCTTATACTTACTTCCGAACTTAGACAAGCGTTTCAAGATCAAATCTAAGTTCCCAAACCACTTTCAAACCTTTCAAAAGTTGTAAGTTTCGTTCTCACTCACCGACACACGAAACATCAATTCACTTACGCAAATTCAAGCGTCTGAAGCCTCCAAAGCTTCACCGTTCTCTTTAGGATCAACCTCCCCTATTTCAACCACATAACAACGGAGGATTAATGCATTAAAATGCATTCTAAATCCCAGCGAAATAGAACCTCAACATTGCCTCACTAGCGACTATCAATCGCCAACTGGAATCATCCGAAATAATCACTGAAACACTTCTAAACTTAACACAACCACAAACTAACGTTTCAAACCACCAATAATCATTTCTTAACATCCAAAATCATCATATTATCATCCTTATACCCCCATCATTCATAAAACCACCACAACTCCAGAAAAACCCAAATCTAGCAATCTAAACAATTAGAGATTCACATAGTTTCGGGATTACAATGTTAAAACCTTTATCCGAACATTATCAAACTTCAAAACCATGGTTAAAATTAATCATAAGCCAAAAAAATAGATTCAATCCGAAAATCAAGTAAATCCATCAATTAAATCTTGATTTCATCATTTCCTCCAATTAAATCACAAAACCTTAATAGAAACAATATTTAAAGAGTCAAGAACTTGGGAATTTCAATAAAGAACCTTTCATTAGAGAAGATGAATGAACCTTACCTCCAATGATTGAGTTTCCCCTTACTTGGTTGTTTTCTCTTGAAAAACAATGAGATTTAATAAGATATTTAGAAATCTAATTGAAGGATCGTTTAGGAAATCAAAGATTAAGGAAAACAAGATCATTACCTAGAAATCTCTGATGAAAAAGTGTTGTTTGGCTGAATGGATTTTGAGAGAAAATATGAGAGAATGTAAGTTACATAAAATTCTCATTTTATGAAATAACCAATTTATTAACTAATTCCTCTTATATTTCCTTAATTAAAATACATTTTAAAATAAGCCTTGTCAAGGGAAAACTCAAATTTAACCAGTTGATCAAAAAGCTCCTTAAACATTTAAAGTTTTAACTCTTTACAAAACAGTCACTAAAACCAGTTTTCAAACTTTACATTTTGGTCACTAATCCAAAACGTCACATTTCCAAAAACTCATTTTCCAAAATTAATTACACAAAAACCTTTTATATATTTAAATAGTATTTTATATGATTTTTCCATATTTTTATCACTTTCCGAAATATGTTTTCCCTGAAATCATCATGAAACTTACCTGAATCTCTAATCTCGGTCCAACGGACCCTAAAACCATCCCAAAAACCTCTAGGCCCAAAATAGGGGTGTTACACCCAGGTTTTGCTTATTATCCTTCACCGGTGTAACCAACACGTCGAAATCGGTGTAGTCAGAAGCCAAAATAAAGGTCTTATCATCTTGTATCAATCAGTAACGAAATCGGTTAAAACAATGCCTCTCGTCTGGTACCAACGCATGAGCATACTAGCTCAACCGTACAAACTGTACCTCGTACTCATCCACAAACATACTGCCTTGAACTAAAGCCATAAACTCGCGCTCCTTCTCGTCCAAGTATCTAACTCCCAAATACTTTTTCTTAAAAGCAGCTTGAAAGAATTCCCAAGACACGTCATAGGGTTCTATGCCAGCGATCATAGTAGTCCACCAACTATATGCGTCTCCTTAGAACTGAGATATAGCACAACCCAGCTTACGGGCATTATTGAACCCAATTCTATCCAAAATTCGATAAGTGCTAGCCATCCACTCCTCGGATGCATCGGGTGCCAAGCCATAGTACTCAACTCCTCCCAAGCTATGCAAGCCTTTCAACGACAAACATGTTTGCCCAACAGCAGGTGCA
Organism: Hibiscus tridactylites; assembly: GCA_958450335.1. Classification (NCBI taxonomy): domain Eukaryota; kingdom Viridiplantae; phylum Streptophyta; class Magnoliopsida; order Malvales; family Malvaceae; genus Hibiscus; species Hibiscus tridactylites. The sequence continues at coordinate 21,157,095 of OY288282.1, forward strand.
GACACTTGCACCCGAGAAACAACAGCCTGAAATGCCTCAGTCATCGCCTGAATCAAAGGCGCCATATCACCAACACTAACACATTCGACACTAGGGGTGCTTGCTCTACACCCTCGGGTAGATTAGGCGGATGAGGTGGCAAACCTCCAGGAGGAATATCATTCCCCTAAACTTCATGCCTAGTGGTAGCAACATTCATGCCCGATCTCAGTTCTCTTCTTGGTCCCATCGTGCTAATAAATCTATGACATGATAATTTCAGCAAAACAAAACAATCAGGCCAACTTCAAGCAAGGAACCAAGACTTCCATTTCAAATAAAACTTTTCAGACAATATTAATAAGGCAATGTGTCACCAGAATATCCCCCAACAAGACATACAACAACCAAATGTATATAACAATCATCGTGCATTTCAAACAACAAAAATCAACCATTAATTAACATCCCAATGTATCGCTAACTTGGAACCGATACCAACAAATGTAACCCCCTCGACCTAGCCTAGATGCCCGACCGAACCGAACGAGCTACATTGAGTTTGTCAAAGCAAACTCGTGAAAGAATACTCGAATTACGTCCATTTTTTCTTTTATCTTATCTAGATACAAATTATTAACCTATGGTGTACGTGCTGGCAGTGGTTCAATTCTTAAACAAATCGAATACCGATAAGGCCATCAATTGCAAACACAGACATTAAGGGACCAAATTGCAAAACTAGAAAATTATACGAACTTAACCAAATTTTAAGTTACAAATCCTCAATTAATTAAGTTTCATGCTTACATATCAAATTTTAGCTCAAAATGACGACCCAAACTCATACAATTGCATTCATAATAATCAAGGACCAAAATGTAAGAATCAGAAACTTTAAATATCTCTTTAACCATAAAACGGTTGCCCGTATCGATACTCGAGCAAGTGTATTGGTACACTTTTACAATCCTCAAATCCCATATTCCAGTACTCAAAAATCGTATCGATACAATTACTTGAGTATCGATACACCTAGCCTAATACACTAAGGTTGTACCGGAACATTAACCCCCGTACCGAAACACTAGACCAAATTTTGCTTACCCGTATTAGTACAAAAGCTCGTGTACTGATACACATGAACTTGAAATATCCCAAATTGCTGGTTCTTCATGCTTTCGAGGATTCAATTACATTCCAATCATGCCATAATCATAACATAAACATATCATGAACTAAATCATGCCAAAACATCATAGAATTAGAAACCAAACATAGCACCATATCTCAAATGAGAATCTATAGGCATGCAACCTAAAATCAATCCGTCCAAAGCATGAATTATCAAACTAAAGCAACAACCAAACATGAGAGGCCATTTACATCTTCAAATGAACAATATAAACTTGCTCAAACAAGGAATTCATCAAACACACACTCAGATCAACAATGAACCCCATTGCCTTTATTAATACTAGTCTAGTTTGGGAACCATACTTTAAAATACCAAGTCTTTGGAGTTCTTCCTTGCTCGCTCCCTGCCTTCGACCTTTAGTTCTTTGCATTGATGGAAAAAAACGTAAGCACACTAGTCTTAGTGAGTAGTGCTCGAAACAACACACCATCAATGCACTCTAAAACTAGTTGATAAAATCATTTGGAAATTTCATTTTAAAACCCTCATCATCACTTAAAATATTATCATGCCTTTCAAACCATGTACTTATTCATTTCCAAAATCAAGCATATTAAACCATATGCAGCATGTATCATGTACCAACAGCAAAATCCCATTTGCTAACACTCAATTTAAGATTTCCCATGCATAATAAACCATATGCAAGGCTTAAAGAGTAAACATGTAAAAGTCCACACTATACATCATAATCCACCACAAGATACATAAACAATTATATTGGCTTACAAGTGATCATGAACCAAGTCCCATTTACCAAAATCATTATATTGGATACACGAATTCAACAAGTGTCCTCTCAACAATTCAAGCCATCTCAACCAGAATTACGGTACAATCACAACAGTGGTACATGCAAATCGAATACAATCACAACCCTAGGGACACCAACCCAATCATCGGTTAGACTTTTAATCCACTATCTGGAGTTTTTGATACCGTATAACCCCTCAACAGTTAGGGTACTTGGATGGAGAATTCGGTACACCGTATAAACCCCTCAACATCCAAGGTGACTTTTTATAGTGCACTATCAATCCTATGGTCGGTCAACTATATCTGATAACATTTTAAATCACATCACTTGCCAATATAATTCATTATTAAACATTAACCCACTATTTTCATATGCATCAATCAAAACGTTTATTCAATGCAATTTACCTTTCATTACCAGTGTTCAAAAACATTAACAACTCATGCATTACTTCCAAATGCATCACATCATTAAATGTCCATTTTCCAGCATTAAATCTTGCTCAAATCATGCATAAACAGTGGGTAGTCAAATTATTAAAACAAGTGCATAAAACCATTTTAATCAAGCATGATCGATGGAGAAATCTCAATTTACTTACTTCCGAGTTTAAACTAGTGTTTCAAGCTAAGTTTAAACTTCCCAAAAAACCTTTAAACCTTTCCAATGCTTTAAGTCACATTCTCACTCACCAACAATGCAAAGCCTCATTTGCTTATGGGAAACTACCCTTCCAACGCCTCCGGAACAAAGCCACAAGCTTGAGGATCTATCTCCCCTGTTTTAACCACACAAATACAAAGGTTCCAATGCATCAAAATGCATTCATAAACCCAAAAACATCAATCCTTAACAATCCCCTTCAAACATTAGCTAAAACTTCACCGAAACTACCAAATTCAACATAAAAACCGTCCAAACATAACCCATCCAAAACCTACTGATTTGACCCATCAATTAACATTAATTAACATCCAAAAACCATTTAATATCAACCTTATACCTCCAGCATTTAATAAACCTCCACAATACCTCAAAAACACATTACTAACAACCTAGAAAATTAGAGATTCACCTAGTTTGGGGATTCCAATGTTAAAACAACTTATTAACATTATAAAACATCAATATCATGTTCTAATTTGATCAAAACGAGTCTAAAACGAATTTGAATCAATTTCACCAATTAAATCTCAATTAAACTAAATTTACATAATTAAATCACCAAAACCCATTAGAAAACATATATAAAGGATCAAGAACTTGGAAATTTTAGTAAAGAACCTTATACTAGAGGAGAAAAAAGAAACTCACCTCCAATAGATTGATTTCTTCTTAATTGGATTGATTTGCGTGAGAAAACAAGATTAAAACAATAAGGTTTTGATAGGAAACCATCAAGAACTTATTTGAAACCAAAAGATCATAGAAAACAAAATTTACCTTGAGATTTTGATGAAGCAAAGGGTGTTTGGCTGGAGAGAATTTGAAACAAAATCTTTTTAGAGAAAGTTGGTTACGTGAAATTTGTTTAAGCAAATTAATTCTCCCAACCTTTTTATATTTTCCAAAACCTTTTTTTGAAAAAATAGCCAATTAATAGATAAAGTCTTATATTATACTTTGGGCAAATAACTCCTTAAAGATTCTAAGTTTTGACCCTTTTACAAAACAATCACTAAAAATAGTTGTCACTTATTACATTTTGGTCACTAACACAAAATTTCCAATTTCCAACCCGGTTTTTTTTAATTGATTTTACCAAAATCATTAATGTATTAAATAAATATTTTAGAACATTTTCCATATTTTTATCTCTCTCAAAAATATTTATTCGAAATTAAATCTCAAACTAGCTCGAATTAACTAACTTGGTTCTCCCGAATCGTCTAACCTTCGCGGTTAACATCTAGGCCCAAAATCGGAGAGTTACACTACAAGCAACACCATGTAGGGTCATAACCCATCCCGAAAGAAGAATACAAAATCTGACTATCGCGCAAAGCAATATGGGGTAATTGGAGGATGTTTTAAAACTCCTTTTGTGTCATGTCCATCTTTGACCCGCCGATCTGCTAGACTAGAAGATTCCTCCATGATGACAGTTGTCAGTAACAACAAAAGGGTTAGCCCACCATGAGTAATCAAAAACCCTTTCAATTGTATACCTGGAAAGCCTGTAGCAGCAGTAGGAACGAAAATAGCGAGAGCCTTGGCACACCCGACTGGAGCACCGGTCTCGAGTGCCACATCCGAGCCCCCAAGAATTTTATTGGGCACTTCCACCACGGTCAGCTTCGGGTCCTCCATAACAACTTTACTTCTTTTATCCCTCGGTGTTTCACTGCTCTTCAAAAGCTCTGGTGTAGGCAACTTCCTTTTCCTACGTCTTAGGAAGGCGTCCTTGGCGCTAAGGTTTCTCCAAGATTTGGACACCTCATCTCCCCTCTAGTGACGGAAAGGGCTCTAGATTCTCCTCTTCTGGCATAATCATTCGTGTAACGGTAGTAAATTTCCCAGATGCACTCGTTGAATCCCCAAAGATAAGACCTCCACGGCTTTCAATACCATGATAAAAAGTTAGACGCGAATCATGCGACAAAGGTATACAAAGAGGAAACCCTCAAAAAATTATTTACCTGTCAAATGAGTCAATGGGATGGAACTTGCGGATGTCACTCCTATCTAAAATTCTGGGGTACCTCCACTCATTTTACCCTCCACAGAAAACTCTTTAGGTATTCCTACGCTAGCACCAGCGGATTGTCAACTAGCCTACCTATCTTGAACCCACTCCAAGTTAGCTTCTCGGATGACACAACTGCTTCCCCCCACTCTACCAAAAACTAGAGCAGAAGACCACACCCTCCACAGGAAGGAACCATAGGAAATCAACCAGTTTCCAATATCTTCTTCATCACCAACCAATCTCTTGGCCGCGGTCTCCTCCCCATTAAAAGGTCGGGCTTTTTATGCTGACAACGCGCCAGGAGAAGGTTTGTAGCCCTCATTAACTTGACAGGCCTTATATCGTTAGGGCTCAGCCACCGCAGGCACACATCAAAAACATTTAGGAGAGTTATATCCCTATCCACCTTCAACCAATCACCCTTACTCAAAATGGCAACTTGCTCTGCCTCCTTCTTCTCCAACACTGGAAGAGCTTTCCTCTTATCTCCTACAGGCTTCCTCCACCGCAAAGGAAAAGCAAAAACCCTGAAAAATTTTCAGTTTACCTTCACAAGCTTGGAACAATCCAGTTTCAGAGAATCTTGTCACCCAACGATTGGCTCCTCGACAAAGCGTCATTTTCCCTGACTCCTCACTAGCATGAACATACCGACAGAATTTGAAAAAAACTAGCAGACTCGGGTTAAAGAGATCTCTCAGCACCTTTACTAGTGGAGCCCATTTGCGCTCTAAACACAGAATAATATAACCTATGATGACCCACTAAGATGTCCTGGCCAATTGCCCCAAATCCACCTCGTAATCCTCTAGCACCACACGGGAAAACTTATGTAAATGCAGATGGAATCCCGCCTCCAACAAGTAGAGTGGTAAGTAAAACCACTTTGACACTCCGTCCGCCCCAAAACCATGATCGCTCAAGTGCACCTTACCCGTCAGAACCTCAAAATAAAATCTGAACCCCTGCCACTGTAGGCCGCGTCACTCCAGTAGTTTAACAGCTTTATCCTTCCTCGTCTGACACTTGATATCAACCCCGATCATGTTGGTGGACCGGTTCTTCTCAGCCATCCTTGCAACTGAGTCTTTCCTCTTTACAATCGACTTAGCGATCCCAATTATTTCTTTCGTTGAAAGTGCAGTTAAAATCCTAAAGAAGCAGGGGAATACAAACTCTCAATCTCCTGATCCAAAGGAAAGTCCTCTTCTGTAGGAACGAACCAACCATTATTCTCGGTCTCAGTTTAGTGTCACTTTATGACACTCCTTCGACTAAGGGGGACTAAATGTTATACCTCCATCAAACACCTTTGAAAAACCCTACCCCTAGAGAGACCACCCCCGCACTAGGCTCTCATCGCGAAGCCCGAACACTCTCATACCTCTGGACCCATTAGCCACTAGAGACTCTCACACTCGGCCATCGCATTGCGACAAGACAACCACCAAGAATGATTGGGCTCACAACCTGACAGCCAAGCTACTATCTGCCAACCCATCAATAGTCATCACTAGGCCTGACACAATCTCATCAACCATCACTCCATCTACAGCACCAAGGGGATGTAAATTACCCAAAACCAAAGACAAAGGGGACGAAAATTCTACAACTCCCCATTCTACATCGATCTCTCTCCCTCTCCTCTCCCACAAGATTTTGGTCATGATTTCGACGACCCGTTCTACATTTTCGCAACTATCGGTCCCCGGTCTATCAGGGGAAAACCTCCTGACTCAACGACCAACCATGGTCCATTGTGGCTCTCGGCCTGTACCACGACGGGTGAACCACAAACCTTTATCCTCAAACCTTCCTTTAGCCACCATCTCCACCCCTTATCTGGTGTCACCCAAAATCAGCATCAACACACTTGTTGCCCTAAAAGAATAGCTCTGTGCTTTACTATTTGAATGTGCCCACCTTAATTCGACACCTAATCTTTCTCATAAACTTGTTATTCATTTTTCACAAAAGGAATTAATGGAGTGAGCTTGAAACAAGTTTATGTATCAAATGTGAGAAAGCACACATCAGTGTCAGAATAGGTGACGAACTATAGTTCTTGATACAAAATGCAGAGATCTCAAATTATTATTAAAAATGAATTCAATACATTGGTAGAGTCTAAGCCCAAAATACAAGTATTTATAACCCAATGTCTAACGGCCTATGAACAGCCCAACAACTAATTACTAACTGTCTAACATTCAGCTTACTTCTTCAAACTTCTGAATTCTCTTTTGTTGATGATTCTCGAGCAAAAAAATGAATGATGCAAGGTGCAAGTATAGCGAACTGAATTTTCAGGCTTGAAACTTTGGCACTGGCACTTGTACTGGTTCACTGATGCTGAACTCAGTTGCGGTTTCTTATATGACATGACATCTTCTGGGTTTTTGTTTCGAAGAAGTTTTTCCATGAAAGTGTGATGATATGCAAAATTGGAATGGCTAGAAGGCCACACTGATTGTTGTGCCTATTTCATAGGTTACTTGTGGTGATAAAAGTGGAGAGGATGGAATTCCAATGTTACTCAAGATCATTCCACGTATGTTTGATCCATGGGGTGGTTATAGCATTACTCCATGAGAGATTTTGATATCATTTTACCTGGTCCTGGAGGACCTGGACTGCTGACATCCACGCATGTTTGATATCCTTGTCATGAAGCTGACAGAAATGGCAATCTTCATATTGTTATAATTAATTAAATGTGTGTGTATGATACGTATATATATAATATATCATATTATGATATACATATATATGTATTGTTATAATTAATTAAATATATATATCTATGTATATGTATGTATATGTGTACATATACATATACATATACATATACATATACATATACATATACATATACATATACATATACATATACATATGCATATGTATGTAAGTTTTAGTATATATATATGGGTCAATTTTGGCTAAGAATAAATTTTTAGGGACTAGAATTAGGAAAATATCAACATATTAAAAATATTGGATTGGATTTTAAAATTTTAAAATAATTAGGGGTCAATTTCTGTTAAAAACATCTAATTGATCTAAATTAAAGCTTAGAAGCATTAATTACATACCTAATTAAAAAACTCTAACATTAAATTTGGAATCTCAATTAAATTAACATAAATTAGAACTCAATTAAATTAAACTAAAACCTAAAAGTTAACATTAAATGCTTAAATGAAAAATATCTAAAGTTACGAGGGGCTAAAAAAATTCTTACCCCAACCGAAAAATCTAGGCAGGCACTTTCCCTCCCTCCCACCCACCCAATCATTTAAATTAAAATAAACACAGTTGGTTATATATTATATATAGAACTAATGTTTTGATATAATAATTGAAAAATGTTTTGGACTGATTTAAAAAGAATTCAAAACTATTTCCAAAGTCCAAATAACTTTAAACTATGTTTAGGCGATGTTTTTAAAGGTTTTTACATGTTTCCAAAGTCAAACTTAACAAAATCGTCCAGGTGTATCGAAACACCTTTAGGCGTTTCGATACGGTGTCTTCTAGTGTCAAAACGTTTCAATACGAGTATTGAAACGGGTCTTTTATGGATGAGGTTTTTGCCTAGCGTTTCGATACGGGCTATGCCGTTTCGATACGCCTACGTGGCATCGACCACAACGGTCATAAACCCCAACGGCTATTTTCCAACTAACATTTAAGTGCAGAGTGTTTCGATACGGTGCCTAGCGTTTCGATACGGCCCATGACGTTTCGATACGGATGCTCATCAGACTGCAACGACTCTTTCCACTTGAAGACCGTATCGAAACTGGTTCGAGCGTTTCGATACAGGTAGCAGCAGAACTGCATTTATAGTGGGAAATAAAGTCTTCAACGGCTCTGTTAGAAATAATTGAATCTGTCAATTGGGCTTTTATTGTGTAGGCCCGTAACTAAATATTGTGGAAGTTGTTAGGAGGTTTATATTGTCTTTTAGTTTGTTAGGCATGAGCCTATATAATGATGTAATCCATTTTCAATATATTAGACACATATTCATTTTCTCTGCATTTTCCTAAAATCCACAACCACCGCTCTCTCCCCTTTCACCGTCCTTTCATCGTTAATCACCATCTCCGGCCACCATGCCGCCATTCTCACATGGTATCATTCGCCATTGAAGATCTTGGTGTCTTCTTGTCTTTCGTTGTTGCTATTGTCTTTCTGATCTGAAACGGTTTCCCGTTGCCGTTCGTCTTCCGTTCGTGTGATTCTGTTTCGACCTAGTTTTTTTTAGAGCCTTGGCGTTTCGATCTTGTTCTGGCAGTTCAGATTGTGAAGAGAGTAGATATTGTTGGCAAATTCAAGCTGAATTGCTGCTTGCTGGTTGATTTGCAGCTAAAGATCAACACTCGACTCTCATGGCATCGTCAATGTCCCTTTCTTTCTCTTCTTCTGTGGTCTCCTCTGCTCTTCCACGCCCAGAAACCATCTCCAAAACCAAACCTCATGCCCTAAACTCCACCATTATTTCATCTGCACTCACCGGCGGTGTTGTTTCCGATAAAAAGAAGCAAAGGCATTGGAAAGAAGGAGAGTACCCAGGCCTATCACACCATTCCATCCCTGGCTCTTCCAAGAAACCCCCCCTCAAGAATCTGAAGAAGAAACTCGACCGCAAGAACAACGCCAAGGCCTGGGTCTCCACCGTCACCGAAACCTTGTCCGATTGCATCCTCAAGAAGTAGTGGCTTCAAGCTCTCCAGGTGTTTGAGATGCTTAGGGAACAACCCTTTTATCAACCGAAAGAAGGTACCTACATGAAGCTTCTTCTTCTTCTTGGGAAATCCGGGCAACCCCACCGTGCTCGCCAGCTGTTTGATGAAATGATTGAAGAAGGATGCGAACCGACTCCGGAGCTTTACACTGTGATGCTCGCGGCTTATTGTCGAAACGATCCTATTGACAAGGCATTCTCGACGCTTAACCGAATGAAATCACTTCCTACTTGCCAGTCTGATGTTTTCTCTTACAGTACCTTGATTAAGGCGTGCGTTGATGCATCGCGGTTCGACTTGGTTGAGTCTTTGTATGAGGAAATGGATGAGCGGTTGATAATGCCGAATACGGTTACTCAGAATATAGTGTTAAGTGGATATGGTAAGGCGGGGAAGTTTGATCAGATGGAGAAAGTTCTATCTGGAATGTTGGGGAGCTCAGCATGTAAACCTGATGTATATTGTCCATTATCCTCGGTGTGTTTGGCAACAAAGGGCAGATTGATATGATGGAGAGATGTTGTTGTTACATGCGCGTGCGCTTGTCCGCTTGTCAATGCAGTAAAAAATTCGGATTAAGGTGACTGGTTCTAGTGAGATCTGATTTTTTATGCCTTTCGGATATTCTAATACTGTTGGTTGAATTCTAAGGTTTATATGAGTTACATGTTATTCTTTACTTTGGATTGAACCTTAGATAAATTGTTGATGACTTGATGCTACTGTTGTGGTCTGAGCATTGTGTTGGTTATTATTGGGTTTGTGCTATCTCGATCTACAATTTGTTAAGCCTATATGTTTTGTTTGATTAGCATGTTTGCCTCTCGTTGTTGTTCACATATCATATGGTGCTACAATCAGTTATGAATGTTTTGAGTTTAGTGACCTGCTTGCTGGTATTCATACTTTGAGGATATATGATATACTGTCATGTTATCTTTGGTGTTACTCGTTGGACTTCATTGAGTTTGTTAGCGACAAGTCGATTCCTGTTGGGAGCTATCATTATTTGGTTCGTTTTCTGCTGGTTTGATGATATAACTCCTAGAAATTAATTAATTGACTTAGCTTTCGTTGAATACATTTGGTGATTGGCTTTGTGCATCTTCTGTTGATGTGTGAAAATGCTATTCTGTTGGAGGAAGATTAGACTTCTGAAGGAATTTCAAAATGAAAAAAAAAATAATGTTAGGACAAAATGGTGAGTAAAGAAGAACGAAAGGATGAAGAACACCTTCGATTCTCGTTAAACCACCAAGTATGAAATACATATTTTGTTTCTGAAGAAATTCCGGATGAAAGTATGATGTTTGAAAACAGAAAGCATTTTTTCTCTCATTTTGTGTACAAGCTATACCAGGCTATTGTGATTGTTCACTTGTTCAAAGAATCAACTCATTAATGTTTTAGCATCTCAACAAGTTGTTCAATTGGTACAAGTTCTGAAGCAAGGGGTTTAATGAAGATTATCATAGAAATTGCTCACACGGTAGCAGCTTCAGCTGGTGAAACAGAGGCTTCTGGCAATGTAGACACTCACCTTATTTGCTTCACATGTGTTGATGGGGACTTTATGAACTTGATGGAAGAAAGTTGAGACCAATTTCCCACGGTCCATCCTCACCAAGTAGCTTGTTGCAGGATGCTGCCAAAGTCATCAACGGCATGATCCAGAAAAAAAAATCTAGAGTTGGTCAACTTCAAGAAAATTCAGAAAGAAGAAAAGAAAGTAGGATGAATGTTAGAAATAATTGAATCTGTCAATTGGGCTCTTATTGTGTAGACCCGTAACTAAATATTGTTGAAGTTGTTAGGAGGTTTATATTGTCTTTTAGTTTGTTAGGCATGAGCCTATATAATGATGTAATCCATTTTCAATATATTAGACACATATTCATTTTCTCTGCATTTTTCTAAAATTCACAACCACCGCTCTCTCTCCCTTCACCGTCCCTTCATCGTTAATCACCATCTCCGGCCACCATGCCGCCATTCTCACAGGCTCCAATTCAACTCCAGCGGCTAGTAACGGCTACAAACTCATTAAGAAGTGTAAAAGGGACCTTCAAGCATCAAGATATGGTTAATGCTTCAATTGTCAATCAACAAATGATCAAAAAGTGTCTTTGTACTTAAATTGTTATTTCTTGTATAGACAAACACTAGTGAGCCAAAGTTGTCAAATTTGCTCAAGTGTTTTAGGTTTTGAGTGAGTGCATTATTGATCAAACAAATACCTATTAGAGGGATTTAAGTTTGCATATTTCTTTTCTCTTGTAAAGAGGGTTTGATCAAGACTTTGGGTAGAAAGCTTGATCGGTGTATAAGGGTTTCCTCCTAAGCCTAGAAAAGGGGACGTATCAATAGTGGATTGATTGGAAATTCTTAGTGGGAAGCTAAGGTAGTGGATGTAGACCTTGGTTAGAAGGTTGAATCACTCTAAAATCATTGTGTCATTTATATTTTAGCTTCCACATCAAATCCACCCAAAATTCCACCTCTCCACCACTTGGTGAGCAAGATCGGTTGAAGGAATCAAGCCCCCTACAACTCAACAATATATATATATATAATTCGAAAAAAGGCTAACGGGTGCGAGAGAATTGAAAAAAAATGTTTCTCTCCTTCCCTCCCTCCCACCCATTCACTTTAAATTGATTATATATATTATATATATATATATATATATAACTTAATTAATAGAGTTATTTAGTAAAATATTTTAAATACACAAATTTATAATTAAAATAGTGAAAATTAATTTATTATATTATAATATAATAAATTCATCAAATCATAGATTTCCTCAATTATATGTCAGGTAAATATCAAGTCAGGTGAATATAATTTCAGGTCAACAACAGGGCGGGGTCAATTAATAGGTCAGGTTCAAAACAGGTATGGTCCAAAATAGGCCGGGTAAAAATCGGATCTCGGGTCAATTCAGTCGGGTAATATCGGTTATCTGTCAGGTCCGTCTCGGGTTTAGGTTTGTTTCAGTTAGGTGCAGGTCGGGTTTCGGGTCCACGATAACAGGTTCAATTCGGGTTTGTGTCATTCTCGGTCGGATGCAGGTCGGATTTGGTTACTACAGTAACATGTCCAACTCAGGTTCGGGTCAACATTAGTCGGTTACAAATCGAGTTTGAGTCATCGAATTTTCGAATTAAACCATATTCTAACTCGAACAAGTTTTGGTTTGGTTTTTAGGTCGGGTCAGCTTTTTACATCCCTAACAGGACGGATGAAAAGTAAGACACATTGGTGTAATTATATTGCAAACTTAGCAGCGTGTGGCAGAGGGTTGAGGTTGATCAGTCAAAATTTACAGTAACCTAACACTAGCATGAACCTTAATGCCCTTCAAAGCTTAAAATTACATGCTATTAATTTAAAATAATCCATTGATACAAAAAAAAAAGTGTGCAAAGGACTGATTCCCAAAAAAAAGTACATATTTCAGCCGACCGCCTGCTCCATTTGGATGCAAAAAGTATTTGGGTATGCAATTCAATAGTTGAGTTTGAAGAGAACAGAACTGTTATTTTCTATTTTTGGTTTGCTTTCTCTTATGGCTATGATTGAAATCAGCTCTAAACTTTGTGGAAGCAAAAAATAAGCAAATAAGCTTTATTTTTTCCCATAATATTGAAGGGATAAGAACAGGACATGACAGGGCCCACTGCCCAAGTTGTAATGGTATTACAGCACAACACCAAGAATGAATCATCGTGGAACAACAAAGAATGCCTCAATTATCAACATTCTACTGAATGGGGGAGACATTTAAAAATTAAAAAGCATATTAAAGACAGAGATATACATAATACACTGATGATTGTACATACTGATGCATATTCATGCAAGGGCAGGAAGCCAGTTCAGTTGATATTTAATAATAATCTCATGTAGAGGTGAGCGTTCGAGCGAGTCGAGTCGAGTTGAGTAAAAAAATTTCGAGTTATTCGAGTTGACGCGTCATATTTTACGACTTGAACTTAATTTGAAATTTTTTCGATTCGAATCGAGTTTATGAAATTCGAGTCGAATCGAGTTTTCGAGTTTCTATAAAAATTTAATTGTAATTATTTACCATGTTATAGTACGATTTGATTCCAATTTAAACGACTTTCTCTATTCATATAAGATATGCATATATATATATTTCTTCATATTATTTTCACATGCATAAGTAAGATTTGTAATGTTATTTAATAAAAAAAATATCATCTAAACTTCTAAAATATATTTATAATATTATTTTTAAATAAGAAACTTTTAAGGATAAAGTACTGATGGGGGTATAAATGAGTCAATGAAATGATGTAAAGAAAAAAATTACAAAAAATTCGGTTGAATGATCAAATTGAATAAAATATAAAGTTAAAGGGCTAAATTAAAAAAAAGAATAAATTTGTTAAAAATATGAATTGAAGTTATATCGATATTATATAGTGTTAGTGAATCATGTGGTTTAATTTTGGTAAAAAATAGACTTAAAACGAAAGAGAAATTAAAGAAATTGGAAACATTCAAAGTTGAGGGGCTAAATTACAAAAGTAGGAAATGTAATTTAAAAATATGAATTGAAGCTAAATAGGTATTCTAGTTTCTACATTGGTTTAGGAGCATGTGGTTCAATTTTGGTCAAAATTGACTTAAAACGAAGGAGATATTGAAGAAATGAGGAAATCATACAAAGTTAAGGGGCTGAATTGAAAAAATATGAAATTTATTTTCAAAAATACAAATTGAAGATAAATATGTATTCTACGTTGGTTTAGGAATACGTGGTTCAAATTTGGTCAAAATGGACTTAAAATGAAGGAGGAATTGAAGAAAAATGAAATCAGTAACTAAATTGTAAAACTATAAAATTCGATTTTTCGATTTTTCGAGTTTGGCAAATTCCAAACCGACTCGAAATCGAAATTTTATCAAGTTAATCGAGTTGACTCGAATAACTCGAACAATTCGAATAACTCAACTCGAATAACTCGAAATTGAAAAAAAAAATATTGATTTTTTCGAGTTGAGTTCTGCTCACCCTTATCCCATGTAAAAACCATAAGACCCACGAGCAGCCAGCAGGGTTTGGATATGGAGAAATTATATCACGGGTGATTCCCACCACGTCATTCATGGGACCAACCACTAGAAACCACTCACTTCATCATTTTTTCCATGTCATTAATTTAATAATAGAATAACTTCCAAAAAACAGTTTTTAAAATGACATGGAAAAACTTTAGTGAAGATTCATTGGTTGGAAAAAAATGACATGAAAAAATCATGGTGAAGTGGGTGGTTTCCATTGGTTGGTCCCATAGATGACGTGATGGGAACTACCCATAATATATTTTTTCTTGGATATGAGTCAAACAAGCAATAGTTATTCGCCACGTGTCTCATTCACACCCACTTGCTTCCGAAATGACATTGGCCAAATCCATATCAAAGCAAGTGTCGTTTGGTTGGATTTCTAGAACTACTCGATCGAAAGCTCATAATTCAAATTAATTTTGAACCCCTTTTATATTAAGTATATATAAATGTAATAGAGACGTTTCATTAACAATTGAGATCAAGTATCAACTTGTTTAAACAGTATTTAGAATTTGATTTATAGTGTCTTGACATTTATGATAAATTTTAGTAATTAATCGGTGAATGAATTAAATTATAATATTAAAAAATAAGAATATTTTGGGTTTAGTTGGCATTGCGGAAAGACGGGTGCATGTGAGTATGAGTTGTGTCAGCATCATGGTTCTGCTCCTTTTTCATATAATGTTAAAAAGGGGAAAGTACGCAAAATGAAAGATGTGGCATTGGCTCATGTGATATGTGGTCCAAATTCCAGCCTATCTTTTCTTGTTTGTTATCATGTTTATGTCATGGAAATATATAATTATAATATAAATTTGAAGGATGGATAACCAAGTATGATATCATTCCATCTCTTTAGCTAAACAAATTTTAGCTGTTTTTTTTTTTCTGAATTCGTGGCAACATATATCCATACACATAATTTTCTTTCGAACAAATTACATCATTGGCCACTTAATTATTAGTAAGATTTAAAATAAGTTATGGGATTTCAAACAATTATAAAAGTGTTACTTTATTTATCAACTGTAAAAAAAAATATTTTGATACACAAGCTTGTGTAAGCCTTTCAATTTTAGGGTTTAAGGTTTGAGTTTAGAATTTAAGGGTTTAGTGTTTGGGTGTAGAATTTAAGGTTTATGATTAGAATTTAGAGTTTAGGGCTTATGATTTAAGGTTTAGGTGTTAGGATGTTAGGGTTTGGGACTTGGGTTTTAAATTTTATAGAAGAGTTGTGTAATTTTTTTTACACAGCTTGTGTATCAAAATAAATCATTTTATCATTATATGTGTGATAGACGTTAACTTCTTAGTTACAATTGTGTGATCTGATTATTGCATTCAATAAATATAGTGACATAATTGTAACAAAAAAGTTAAGTCAATTTCATTTTAACAACATGGTAATATGTTTGTTACAACCGATTAATTTTTTTAAATTCAATGACTCATTTGCAATCTTAATAATAATTGAATGGAACATAATATAATTTACCTTTTCTTTTTTACTCAAAATATTTTTTTGTTATCAAGAAATTAAATTTTATTTTTATTTTTGGTATAGTTCATCTCTATTTTATGGTTTCTGTTTGGACACTCATGGCTATCCCTAGTAGTAATGTAACACCCCCTTCCCGGCCTGATCAAGAACCGGGTCGGAGCGTGTTACCGATGAACAATGTGATGATCGATGCGATAAAATTGCAGTCTTATTATTAACATTTAATCAATATTACACAAACAGACATTGCCAATATACATATTAATCCATTTCATTCATAAAAGAACCACAATTAATCATTTAGGACCGTTTTATAACTTTAACAAGTTTTAGAGACTATTTTGTAAATCTTACAAACTAGAGATCCTTAGATGCATTAGACAATACCACAATGAAATTCAGCACAACATTAAATAGCCTGCAAAATTTCATGCATAACGTGATCATTTACTCATTCAATTTACTCATACAAACTTAGTGACCAAAAAGTAAACAAAGCAGACTTCCAGATTAGGCTTTTAACCACTTTAACTAACCCTGTATCAAAACAATCAAGGCCGTTTCGATACGGGTAGACGATGTTCAACATTTTTTACTTTTCCTCTTTGATTGTATTGATACAGTTAAGCCCCGTATCGGTACGGGTTGACTCTTTTTGACTTTGACTCGTTTCGATACGCTATGAACCCGTATTGAAACGAAGGTCTCTAGAGAGGAAATGTTTCGGTATGACCCTAAACGATTCCAATACGCCCTGACCCCTGGGTACAATTATGCCTACCCATATCGAAACGCCATAACCCGTTTCGATACGGCCTGACCTATAATGATAGATTTTTGCAGGTTTTTATTCGATTTAACCTGTTGAACGATGTCCAAATGCAACGAAATTTTACACACAATATTTCAATGGTATAAAATACTAGCATACCAATTTTTTGAGCCATGAGAATCCATTTACCCGATTTTTAACTTTTTGTGCCCAAATATGCATTTTAAGGTCATTCCATACCACATAGAAGACTCATCTTAACATATCATACTTTTAGCACTTAACCACCACAAAGACACGTCAAAAGAGACTTAATAGACTTATAAATAGACCTTGCCACCATCTAGGAGTTCAAAGGGTCAATATACATTACTTAGAGCTTGATTGTGACTTGTGCAACGCTTCAACTTCTCTGATCTCGATTCAAAACTTGTTTAACCTAAAATGGATGCAATGAGACGCATTAGGCATACTTTGCCTAGTGAGGTAGTCATAAATAATGAATGACATGGATGCCATATATCATGCTTAAATGATAATCATAATATTCAATATGCAATAACTTAACATGCTCCTTTTTCATAATAATTACATAGAATCATATCATCAATAGCAACATCATGATTTCATAGCAACATTATCAATAATCAATAGTTCCCTTGGATCGATTTATGGTATATGGATACATGAATTCCACCTCCTCACCAAATCAATAATTGGTCATTCGCGCCGACATCGCCAATAAGACCAATACACAATACATCCCTCCGCCTCGCCAAATCAATATAGGTCGTAGCCCTAGGACCGTAATCCACATGTACCAATGAGCTTATGAATTCTATGACATGCCAATTATATCCAATACTTCGAATCCAAGGTCAAATAATCAATAGTTCAATATCCATGATTCATTAACAATATTTCCACATCAATATCAATATCAATAATTCAATGACAATAGTATCATATCAATAACTCAACAATCATGATTTCTATGTCAATAAGCAATAATAATAATTCATGTCAATGATTCTGTTGAGATATGAGGGGCTCAATCCGATCAACCGTTCTTGCTCGCCAAGTGTGGAGAAGTTGGATAATTGGGTGTTTTAGTGGGAGGTGAAAATTTGGCAATTTGACACAAGGATTTATAGTGGTTCAACCTTCTAACCAAGGTCTACATCCACTATCTTAGCTCCCCACTAAGGATTTCCAAACAAATTCACTAAGAATTTCGTCCCTTTTCTAGGCTAAGGAGGCAACCTTTACAACCCTCAAAGCTTTCTACCCAAAGCTTGAGGAAACACTCTCTTGTACAAAGAAAGACTTAGCAAACTAGAAATCCCTCTAATAGGTGTTTGTATGCAATTCTAAGCACTCACCCAAAACCTAAACACTTGAGCAAATATAACAATGTAAGCTCACAAGTGTTGTCTAAGCAAGAAATTTACAATTTAAGCTCTAGACAAATTTTGACATCATAATGTTGTAACAATTGAAGCATTAACCATTACAAGATGCTTGGAGGTCCCTTTTATACTCCTTGATGAGTTTGTAGCCGTTGGGATTGAATTGGAGCCGTTGGAGCCTTTATTTCCCACCATAAATGCAGTTCTGCAGCTGGGCGTATCGATACTCGTCAAACCGTATCGATACGGTCTCAATGAGGAATTAGCCATTGGGCTTCTTCAGCTGATGCGTATCGATACGCTTACCTAGCGTATCGGTACGGTCTTTCAATTAAAAGACCGTTGGGAAAATGACCGTTAGGGTAGTTAGGCGTATCAGTACGCGATACACCCGTATCGGTACACGACTAGCCGTTGGGTTATTTCAAATCACACCGTATCGATACGGCTAAGCGTATCGGTACGGGTTTTGGCCACTGGAAAATCTGGTAGTTTGAAACCCTAAGGCGTATCGGTACGGTCCTATATCGTATCGGTACGGGTAAGTAAAAAGTTTGGTTTTGACTACTTTAAATGTATTTTTAAATCATTCCAAGGCCTTGTAAAACCCTTAAACATATTTTCAAGTTGTTTTTGACTAAAAACACATTTTAAATTCTTTGCAATTTAGTCCAAAACATTTTTCAAATATTATATCAAAACTTAGTTCTACAATCTCCCCCTTTTTGATATAATAAAACCAATTTGAAAAATTGTTTGGGATTCTCTCCTCTTTATATTTTAAAAAATTGAATAAGAGATTTAAGATTAAAAAGCAATTAAGTTCCCCCTTATTCATTTGAAAATTCAATTTTTCAAACCATTTTCCCCCTTTTTGTTATATTAAAAATAATTTAAAATTGACATTTAGCTCAAAATAACTTAGAAGGCAAAAAGAAAATTGACACATTTAAAAAATTGGTTTAAAAATTGGCTCCCCCTTACTCAAAGCACCATAAGAATGTTAGTTCAACATATATGATAATCTAGTTGAAATAAAAAGAAATAAATCAAATGAAATCAAAAACAACTAGATTTTTACAAAACACTTGAACCCAAGGGGGGATGTGAAGTCTTCCTTCTTCAATTTTTCCATTTTTGTGTGCATGGAGCTCCCTCTCAAATTTGGACTTGTTGAACACTCTCCATCACACCTAGCACAAGACAATCAAGTAATTTTTGGTATCCAAATTGCTTTGGATCCAAAGACATTAGTCGCACAAAATTTAATCCCCTTAGGAATCCATTTTTCAATTTCATCTTTTTTAGTTGAAGTGGTTAGTCCTTTTGGGACCCAAACACTTCTAAAACATTTTCCATGTACAAATCTAGGGGCACTAGATTGTCTTACATAAGTTTGATTTTCCGAAACTATTTTTCTTTTCAAGTTCATTGGAAATCAAATCTTTTTTCTTTTTGAACTTTAAGAAGCAAATTTTGTAAATCAAAACATTTTTGTTCAAAATCTTTCAATTTTGCTTCAAGTTCAAGATTTTTTTTGGAAAGCAAATCATTTTCAATTTTTATTTTTGAAATCAACTTTTTGTTCTTGGAAAATGATGCCTTGAATTCCAAAAGCAAATCATCATAGGCATCTTGTAACTCATCAAATGTATAAGAATTTGAAATAGATGAGTTAGAAGTTACCTCTCCCTCATTGAGGGCCATCAAGCATAGGTGGGCTACTTCATCATCGGTGGAGTCTTCATCACTCCATGTAGCCACATATGCTTGTTTTGAAGATGATCCCTTCTTTTTGGATTTGTGGGAGTCCTTCATCTTCTTCATCGATTCATGCTTAGATTTTTCCATTTTGCTCTTCATGAACCGGGCAAATTTTTTGAAGAGATAGGTCATCTCTTCATCTTCACTTTCCTCCTCACTTGAATCTACATGATGGCATGTGGAGGACTTGAGAGCTACGACACATGCACAGATGCCTAGCTTCATAATCTTCTTCTTCCCCATTGCTCTAATATTTTCCTTCTTCTTCTCCTCTTCTTTGTTTTTCTTCATTATTTGGTGAGTGAGAAGTGACCCCATGAGTTCATCAAGCTTCAAGGTTTTGAGATTCTTGGCTTCGATGATGGCGGTCCTCTTTAAGTACCATGACTCGAGAAGGGAGTAGATGAGCTTTCAGACAAGCTTCTCTTCCAGAATGGCTTCTCCATAGCCCTTGAGACCATTGGTGATCGTGGAGAACCTATCAAACATCTTCTCGATGTTCTCTTCCAGATCCATCTTGAAGTTCTCATACTCTAAGGTGAGGAGCCCAATCTTGGTCTCCTTGACTTCATCGGTTCCCTCGTATGTGACTTCAAGCTTGTCCCATACCTCCTTGGCACTCTCACAAGAAGACATCTTCTCATAGATGGTTGGGCCAAATGCACAAAAGAGCATGTGCAAGGCTTTGCAATTAAGCTACATCTTCTTGCGATCGTCGGCACTCTATTCCACTTTGCTTCTTTGAGGCACGAACGGACCATCTTCAACTATGTCCCATAGCTTGTAGTCTCTTGACTTCAAGAAGAATTTCATCTTTGTCTTCCAATGGGCATAGTGGTTTTCGTCGAAGAAGGGCGGTTTGTCGATGGATTGCGCCACTTGAGCCGATTGAGTAAAATGTTGATCGAGCTTGTCGGATCTTCTCAATAGGATGTGGATCCCCCTCGATTGAGCCAAGCTCTGATACTAATTGTTGAGATGTGAGAGGCTCGATTCGATCAACCGTTCTTGCTCGCCAAGTGTGGAGAAGTTGGATAATTGGGTGTTTTAGTGGGAGGTGAAAATTTGGCAATTTGACACAATGATTTATAGTGGTTCAACCTTCTAACCAAGGTCTACATCCACTACCTTAGCTCCCCACTAAGGATTTCCAAACAAATTCACTAAGAATTTCGTCCCCTTTTCTAGGCTATGGAGGCAACCTTTACAACCCTCAAAGCTTTCTACCCAAAGCTTGAGGAAACACTCTCTTGTACAAAGAAAGACTTAGCAAACTAGAAATCTCTCTAATAGGTGTTTGTTTACAATTCTAAGCACTCACCCAAAACCTAAACACTTGAGCAAATATAACAATGTAAGTTCACAAGTGTTGTCTAAGCAAGGAATTTACAATTTAAGCTCTAGACAAATTTTGACATCATAATGTTGTAACAATTGAAGCATTAACCATTACAAGATGCTTGGAGGTCCCTTTTATACTCCTTGATGAGTTTGTAGCCGTTACTAGCCGTTGGGATTGAATTGGAGCCGTTGGAGCCTTTATTTCCTACCATAAATGTAGTTCTTCAGCTGGGCGTATCGATACTCGTCAAACCGTATCGATACGGTCTCAATGAGGAATTAGACATTGGACTTCTTCAGCTGATGCGTATCGATACGCTTACCTAGCGTATCGGTACGGTCCTTCAATTAAAAGACCGTTGGGAAAATGACCGTTGGGGTAGTTAGGCGTATCGGTACGCGATACACCCGTATCGATACGCGACTAGCTATTGGGCTATTTCAAATCACACCGTATCAATACGACTAAGCGTATCGGTATGGGTTTTGGCCACTGGAAAATCTGGTAGTTTGAAACCCTAAGGCGTATCGGTACGGTCCTATACCGTATTGGCACGGGTAAGTAAAAAGCTTGGTTTTGACATCTTTAAATGTACTTTTAAATCATTCCAATGCCTTGTAAAACCCTTAAACATATTTTCAAGTTGTTTTTGACTAAAAACACATTTTAAATTCTTTGTAATTTAGTCCAAAACATTTTTCAAATATTATATCAAAACTTAGTTCTACAGATTCTCACATGTCAATGCTTCAATGGTTTCCATGACAATGATAGCAATACCATGGACAATGAATCAACACAATACTTACCAACATGTCTTACAATAATGCTTTATGTAAGGCCCTTAAGATCAATGGTTAGTAAATCAATAACAATGATTCGAGATGGCACCTAGCCACTCTCAAGACTCCGACTACACTCACCTTGACAATCTGAAGCTCCTAAGGCTCTTTGATGGAGATACCCTTATCCCTAGATTTCGATGGAGGCAATTCGGGTGCATTAGCAGTACCCTCCATCGAGTTGGCAGAAATTAAATAGCGGTGGAGCTTGCTGTAGGTTCAGGGGTGCATCTAGTTGTGGTGGACTGGTGCGTAGTGATACAAGAGCTTGGGTGATTGGATATTCAAAACAGATTGGGATCTGCTTGATGCTTGAAGCAGAGTTGTAGGGTATCTTTGAGGAATTGTTGGTTGCATAATCCATTAATATTTCACGAATCGTGGTTGAATCAGATTGTTAGGATGCTATTCGAGTTATTTGTTCTTATAGGCTTGGTGGTCCTTTGGTTGGTCTTGTACCACACATTGTGGAGTTGATGTCGCGACAATGGGATGTTAGGATGGAACATGTATCTCATGATCATAACAAGGTTGTTGATGGTATGGCTCGACGTGTGGATTTGGTGTGTCGACGCTATTTTCAACCGTCGGCAGATATAGTTTCATTGTTTTCTTCGGATTTTCCTAGTTCATTGTGTGTTTTGGTTTATTGTCGGGTTTATCCTTGTTTATGAACACGTATTATTAATGTGTGTACTCTTTTACTCCATTTAGGTTTAAGAAGGTTTTTAATGATGCACTTATTAATAATCTTTTATTAATCTAAAATATATATTTTACATAATTATAATATATGTACAATTGATTCTTGAAATGTTCGGGCGATCTCGGATTATAAATCTAGTCAAAATGAAATCATAAAATACCTCGGTATAAAGAACATTTCTTAAAAGAGCAGAAAGAGGGAAGCAACCGTACTCTACAAGTTTTTCAAAAAAAAAGTTAACTACTGGAATGGTCACTTATGTTCCCCCAGTACAGAGTTGGTCACCGATTTTCAAAAACAACCAGTAAGGTCACTTATGTTTTCGGGGTGTAAACTTTTAGTCACTCAGTCATTTTTTGTTGTTAAACATTAACGGGAGGTTGATCTGAAATAATAAAAAAAAGGATAAATTACCTAGATAGTCCCTAAACTATTACTTCACTCTTACTTTGACCACCGTGTAGAACTAATGTTTTGATATAATAATTAAAAAATGTTTTGGACTAATTTGAAAAGAATTTAAAACTTGGTTTTAAATCCAAACAACTTGAATTTATGTTTGAGGTATTTTAAAAGGTTTGTGGCAAGATTTTTCATGCTTTTAAACAACCAAACTTGTGATTTGAAAGTGCCCGTACCGATACGGTCCAACCCGTATCGATACCTTTTCTGCCCAGTTTAGATAGTCCCTAAATTATTTTTATATACTCCCTCCGTCCCACAATTTTTGTCTCTTATTGACTTTTTTGGGTCAATTTTTTTCAACTTTGACTCATAATTATTTAAAATGTATCATTGATAAAAATATGAAAAATTATATTTTAAAAACCTCTAATCGAGTATTTTTCAAATATATATTTTATAAAAATTAATCATTTAAAATATTCAATATAATAATAGTCAAAGTTTAAAAATTTTGACTTTGAAAAAGTCAATAAGGGACAAAAATTGTGGGACGGAGGGAGTATTTTATATCACATGTATATATGTTTTTATATAGATGAAATAATTAACTACGCTTTGGTTTTTTTAACATTCCTACCTAGGAAAAGGAAGAGAGAGAAGAAATATAGTCCTAATGGTTATTGAACTCACAACTTAGGTGAGGAAAAATGTGTCAATCAGGTGGGTTACCATTGCACCAAAGCTTTTTTTGACATTATGATTGTTTTTTTAAAAGAAATTGTTGGAACACAATAAGTTCAATTGAGTGGTCAAATATATGATATACGAATATATAATAAATATTCACTCCATATATTTGATCTTGGCTCTGTCTTTAATTTACTAAGTATCAACTTTTTTTTTTACAATGGCAGCTGAATGTTATTAAAAATCATGGAAGATATTAGAAATACAACGCATCTAGAAGGGAGAACAATGGGGACTAGTCCACCAAAATCTCATTGTTACCTCCTCAAAAGTATTGATTTTTATGTCATTCTTACAATGCTTTTGCTTGCTTTTGAGTACATTTAGTTGCACTTAGATGTTAAGTTCATGCATTTGCATAAGGAGTTTAGATTTTTGTCTACGTCAGTGTGAAGGGTTGCTTTGTTGGCATTTTTGTAGGATTAGCATAACAATTGGCAGAAAAGAGAAGCACGGAAAGGAATGCCAAAGAGAATGCCGAAATGTTGTTGGTACATATGGACCAAACAATGCCAAGCACTGGTGGCAGAGAAGAGGAATTTTATGTCATGCCAAGTAGTTGTTGAACCCAAAAAATAAGACCAGATCAGGATGTGAGAAAATAAAAATTTGATCAATCTTCAAAAAATAGTGAATAAATGGTGCCAAGCTTGGTTGGCAGAACTATTTCAAGCTTGGTTGCCAAACAGCGATGGCATATGATGTCATCCCTAGCACTTGATCAGCTTATCACTTTATCAATCTATCACTTCAAATCTGGATAAAGGTGATCACAAGCCTCATCCCTTGCGCATTCAAATTTCAAATGCAAAGGCTTATTCTACTCTTCCTTGCACGCCTACTTAAATACCGATCGAGCAAGCAATGAAGGACTAACTTTTGGAGAGTGACACTCGACGACCGGTTGCACCAAGGAGACGTAGTTCGACCCACTTGACCGAGGGCCTGGATCTTGAAGGACTGCATCGAGAGACCCCTTCTCGCCCATTTCTCTTTGTCTAGTGATTTTATTTTCTTTTTAATGATGATGTGTTCTCAAAACGTTGAAGATTTTTTGGTTGATACCCTCAACATGAACTAGTTTAATAGTTGGTGGGGTATGTTTGCGTTAAACGCTATTTTTATGTTAAGTTTTTAATAATGAAAATGCTTCGGCATTGTTTCTTCTATCTGGCATACTTTAATGTTTCCTAAATATTATGTCAAGCGAGAGCTATCACTGTTGACCTATTGCACCTCAATATCTTAACAAACTTGGGTGGCAACGATCAAGTTGTTGGATACTAAGGAGAGATGCTTCGAGAGAAGATGTTCAAGTAGACGAACTTACTTCGAAAGTGAAATCTACCCCTTAGGAGTATAGATTGAATCTTAATCAAATTGGTTTCCAAAAAACATTCACTATAGAGAAATAGAGGTTTTTACATAATTAATTTAGGGTAATGACCATCGAGAGAGGCTTTGCCAATTTAAATATGCTAGACAAACAATGCCAAGGCATGTCACTATTAGAAGCTGGCATGACATGAATTGCGTGAAAACCAGGCATCCTTTGCCAACGCTCATCATTCATTTGACACTCTTCTTGTCAACGTTGTTTTATTTTTATTTCTTTTCTTTTAACTTGTTTTCAAAACCACTTTCAAATCAAATCAACTTTTTCTTCAACAAGTAAACATTCAAAGCAATCGAATTCCAAGTCAATCTCTGTGGGATCGATACTCGGCTTACTATTCTATTACTTGTCGACTGTGTATACTTGCACGCAAAAGACTCAGCCTTTGCCACTATTTTTACTACATTTTCAATACGTTTTCTGCCCCTTTTTCCAACACTCGCGCGAGTCAACACTCATACAATTCAAAGGTGCATAGAAAAGTAAATACTTCCATAGATATTAGCATACAATCAAAATCTAGAACCCTTCTAAATCTCCTTATCTCTATCTAAACGAGACGCTTTATGGGGTGAAAAGGGGAGTGGTGAGCGAACAAAACTATCAGGTAGATTGCTCCGCTACCCATGTCTGATTACATTGGCAAACAACTATCAACCAAGTGTGGATCTATCTTTCTATGGCCACTGATAGAATCAAAATCAGAAACTAGCACCCTGAAGATCTTTGTACGAGCACCAAATGGCCGCTAAGGTATGCTGAAGTCATGTCAAAACGATAGATGAAACAAACCACAAAAAACAAAGAAAAAGCGTGCTACAAAGGCAAAAAAATGTGCCACAAAGACAGAGGAAACGGGTGTCACAAAGACAAAGATTCTTATTAAAAACTTGGAAAAAAATAAAAAAAATAATAAACTTCGGTGGTCGACAACAAATACTAAAATTAATTACCGACCAGTAAGAATAATATCAATCATTTTGAAAAATTAAAAATAATTAAAAATAATTAATAATTATTTGAAAAACAGTTCAATTTTTACTAAAAATATTTATGTTATTTTCATTATTTGAAGAATTAATTGTTGCACATGTCCTCAAACTAAAATTTTAGTGATCAGTAAGAATAATATCAATCATTTTGATATACACAATGATTTTAATGACCCTTAAAATTAGTCCTCAAACTTTTTACCATTCTAATTTCAACCTGGAAATATAACTCACATTTTAAATTGTTCTCCAAACTTTTGAATGTTCTACTTCATACTCAAAACTAGGAATCTCATTTTAAATTAGTCCCCCAAAATTTTGAACGTTCAAATTTCATCTATAAATTATCGTTTATGCCACAATTAAAACTTTTTGTAACAGTTTTATTGATATGGAATATGATTAGCATATACTGATAATTAGGGATGAAATTATAATATTCAAATGTTCGGGGCTAATTTAAAACAAGAGTCATAGTTTGAGGATGAAATTGGAATGTTCAAAAGTTTGGGGATTAATTTAGAACGAGGGTCATAGTTTGAGGATAAACTTGAAATGTTTAAAATTTTGATAACTAATTTAAAATGATGATCATAGTTTGGAGACGTATGGTGTCATTATCTATTATTTGAAATATAGAACAATTTTTTACATTATAAAAATAAAAAGTAATTAAAAATCAAATGAAAAAAAAAAAGTTGAGCTCGAGTAACCAAAATTTTTATACTTTAAATCTTAAATCGTTCAAATATACTATGATTCGGTCAATTCTTTTTCTCAGACCTAGCTGGAGAATGACTAAAAAATCAAGTTATTTTTTTTAGAAAAGTAATAACTATTAATACAAGTGTACAAGTGGAAAAAGTGGATAGTATTTATCTTAAAAGATACGGGTTCAAATCGCTTTGTCTATCAGGTGTATGCTCATTGTCATAGGATTAAAATTATGCATGAATAGATACTACCTTGTAATTATTTTTAGACCATTCAAAAAAATTTTAATACAACGGTGTTATTGTCTTTCGATATTTTATATAACATCTTAAAAAATATAGGCCCTGTTTGGCAATTAGCGGATAACTGATAGCGGATAGCGGATTGTATTAGCTGATTGTATAAAAGTGTTTGGTAAAATTAACTGATAGCTGTTAGATTATTTAAACAAGCAAGATGATATATAAGGACATGATTATATTCAATACTTGTTTGAATAATTTATTAGTTATCAATATTTTGTATCTAATTATTAATAATTAGATCTATAAAATTATTTTTAATATAACTTTTCTAATCATATTCAAATGATTTATATATTAATTTATTATTTATATAATTATTTTAATATAATATAATTTAATTAATTAATAAATTTAAATACACATATAAAATATGTGGTAATAAAAAGAGAAAAAGTAAATAGGATTAGCTTATAAATAGGGTGAGAAAATATTTAATTTAGGTTATTTTGAGATTTTTGGTAACCGATAAGGGTAAAAGAGTCTTTACAACTGTAATATCAAACATCTGATCTCAAAAAGTTCTTATTATGAGCCTTTTCAAAATTAGTAGTTCTACCCCAATCCGTTGTTTACCAAACAACAATATTAGCGGATTTGACTGGTCAAACCTCTAATTATGTCAAACCTCTAATTTTTGCCCAAACCTCTCTTTACTAAACACGGCCATAATTTTTAATACTTTATATATCCATTTTACTATCCATGCTTGACGTTCGTATTTATTAAAATAATAAATATTTATTTTTAATTATAAACAAATATATTTAGGATAATTATTTAGGATTAAATATGAATTTTAAATTGACTTCTAGTCAACGTGCACCCGTTATAAAATATGAAAGATTTTTTCTTTACATATATTATATAAAATATATTTTCCCCATTAGGTTCTTTTCTAATGCTAAATCAATTCATACGTGATTGTACAAATTAATTCGTCTAAATCGACTTGAAGTGAGCATTGATATCAACATAGATTTTGAATACATTGTTTAAAGTTGAAATATTATCAAAAAAGTTATTATTCTATGAAGCATTTATCCATAATCCTAATTGGGTGAGTATTTGATACATGTAAAAAAAATATTCAAGTTAAAATTTAAAATCTACATTCTTACTCATAAGACCTAAAATTTTAACACAAAATCTTAAATTCTAACTTTAAACTATATATTTTAAATTCTACAACTGAAACCCCTAAACCCTAACACCTAAATAACCTCACTTGTAAAAACTTTTTTTTCACCACTAGTGTATAGAATAATAATCCCAATTATAATTATATTTAGCGAACAAAACATAAAAAGGTAGAAAGATCAACTTACCTTTGAATAGTAAAACATAAAAAATAGGAAAAATTAAATATTTAGTACCCAACAATTATTATTTTTAGTAAAATGATACCTAACATTACGCTTTTGTTCTGTTTTGGTACTCTGACCATTAAAACTAACGGAGATGATGACGTGGCTTGGTATAATCATAGTTTTAGTCCAAAACACTTATATGTGTTATCAATTTAGTCTAAAATTCATCAATTTAAAACTTCTTAATTTTGGGTAAAACATCATTTTAATTTTGATAGAATTTTGTCTCATCCCTTTTCCACCCCCTCGTATTCTCGTCAGTATATGGATCGTGGAGTTTGGGTCCTCCAATAGATCTCGCATTAACCCCCCCCCCCCATTGATCCTCAAATCCTAAAGTTTTGATTATCCCTACTGTGTTTTTTAAACTCCAAAACTCAAAAAAGTGTTCGACTGGAAGAAGAAATTTGAGAAATTTACAATTTTAATTCAAAAATTTAAATAATGTTTAAATTGATAGAATTTTAGACTAAATTGATAGATTGTATAGGTTTTTTTTTTAACTAAAATTGTTATTAACCCAAGCCACATCACTATTTCATTAATTTTAAACGGAAGATGTACCAAAACATAATAAAAATGTAACATTAGGTACCATTTTGCCAAAAATAATAGCTGAGGTACCAAAACAATAAAGCGGACATAGTTAAAGTACTAAATATGTAGTTTTCCCTAAAAATAGGATCAGCTTGCTTACATTTGAATAGTAAAAGGACCTACGGGAAATTTATTCCTTTTTTATTTCTCTTCTTCAACATTCCTTCCTCGATGACGTTAAAATAGAGAGAGGACGCGTGTGGTTTCAAAGGGAGGCACATGGATCAAAACCTAAATTTTACCATATTAGAGGGACTAAAACTCATATTTTACCATTGTTTTATAATGACAAAAGGAGAGGACAGCTGTCAGTTTTTGATGGTAGGATATTGTACTATTATGTTTTCCAGGGGTGGTCAAACGGTTTATGGAGACTGAATTAACCAACCTTGAATAATTGAAATTTGCTATAAGTTTTAGTGTTTTTGTTTTTCTCTAATTAGATTAGATTAATGGATAGATTACAAAAATGTCCTCTAACTATAACTTAATTCTTTGTTGAACCCCTAACTATGAGAAGTTACAAATAGGTCCCCTAACTAATTGCGACTAACAAATCGGTCCAATTTAAAATTTTGTTCTAAATTTAAAATTTCATCTCTCAATATTTAAATATTGCAACATTTTAGTCCCTTAAATCTTGAACTTCATCTTCTCCCCTTCTAAAAAAACAAACCTCCATTGATCTTAATTGTAACCATCTACAATCTCATTTGTATGAGCAGTGGAAAAACGTTGGAGAATCAAAACCTCCATTGATGTTTACAGTAGCCATCTACGATGAGCTACCCATAGCAGAAGATGCATACCTTTTGTTTTTAGAAGGGAAGAAGATAAAATTTAAAATTTAAGGGACTAAATGTTGTAATATTTAAATGTTGAGAGCTAAAATTTTAAATTTAGGACCAAATTAAAATAAAATGTAAATGTAAATGTTAAATGTTAAATTTGTTATTATATAGAATTCATTAACTACAACGTCATTATCCCTTTATTTTTAACGAAATTGCACTGATTTGTTAGTCGTGATTAGTCGGAGATCTATTTGTAACTTCTTATAGTCAGGGGACTCGACAAAGAATTGAGTCATAATCAAGGGGACTATTTATGTAGTTTACCCTAGATTATTTTGGTTATTTTTTCGTTTTGGGTTAAAAATTGATTGGATTTTAAAAGGCAAAATGACAAAAGATGCCCCCAACGTTTGCATATTTTGTCATTTGACCCCCTATTCTTTTTTTTTGGTCC
The DNA here is from genome assembly GCA_958450335.1 of Hibiscus tridactylites. Lineage (NCBI taxonomy): Eukaryota > Viridiplantae > Streptophyta > Magnoliopsida > Malvales > Malvaceae > Hibiscus > Hibiscus tridactylites. The sequence goes on from OY288282.1 coordinate 21,187,688, forward strand.
AAATATGCCCCCAATGTTTGCTTATTTTCTCATTTGTCCCCCTATTCTTTCTTTTGGTCCAAATATGCCCCCAACGTTTCATTTGTAATCCAGATATGCCCCCCCAACGTTTCAATTTGGTCCAAATATGCCCCCGTTAGATGGAAACTGTCGGTCAACTGACGTTCAACAACTGATGTTGACTGGACTTGCCACGTATTAAGATCTGCTGATGCCACATCAAAATTTTTTTATAAGCCGTTGACCGTCAATTGATTGACAGTTTACATCCAACAAGGGTATATTTGGACTATGAATGAAACGTTGGGGGGCATATTTGGACCAAAAGAAAGAATAGGGGGCCAAATGACAAAACAAGCAAACGTTAGGGGCATATTTGGATCAAAAAAAAAGAATAGGGGGCCAAATGACAAAACATGCAAACGTTGAGGGTATTTTTTGTCATTTTGCCATTTTAAAATCCTAATAGGTTTGAGGTTACACAATAGTTGATTCGGTTGACGTCTTAATGAATTTGGACTTGATATATAGAATATTAAATGTTTTCTGTTAATATGGTTAATTCTATTAATTAATTAATTTTAAACCGAATTAACTGATACTCGAACATTGAAAAAAAATTAACTGTTAATCGACCAAACATCTAATTAACCGACTAATTAACGAACAAAGTTTTGATTCGATCAGTTAAATTAATTTTAACCGAACAATGAATACTTTAATATTTTTTTCTTTTATATACAACAAATAATATATTTTATAATCATCATTATATAATCCAATGACTTATTAATTTAGATCAAATATAACAAAAATATTATAAAACGACCCTATTAATTTTATATCTCAATCTTCAAATTATAATTTAAACTCCTAAATTACTGTAATAAAAAAAACTCCTAACATTACTCAAAAGATAATAAGAATATAACACATAATCGTTAAAAAGAACCGACAATGGTGATTGGTAGGGATTAAACAGTACTTTTGCCCTCTCCTCCCAATACATGGCCGTTGCTCATTCTCATCAATCATCATGATTCATGTCTGTCACTTTCCCGGTTGACCCAACGGTAACCCAAACGGTTTAATTTTTTGAATTTTGTTTCCTCTCCATTTTTTCTCACCGTTGAAGGCAGAAAGAACCCCGTTGTTTCGTTGCGGAACTGAAAGAGGAGCGTTGCTCTACGTAAATGACCATTTTATCCCTGTTGTTTAATAAAATTGATATGCTTCTCCACGATAAATGCCGTGAAAGTGGAGAAATTATATCATGGGTGATTCTCACCACGTTATCTATGGGACCAACCACTAGAAATTACTCACTTCATCATTATTTTTCATGTCATTAATCTAATAATAGAATAACTTCTAAAAAAAACAGTTATTAAAATGACAGGGAAAAACTTTAGTGAAGATTCATTAGTTAGAAAAAATGGCATGAAAAAATCATGGTGAAGTGGGTGGTTTCCATTGGTTGGTCTCATGGATGACGTGGTGAGAATTATCTATAATATAATTTTTCGTGAAAGTGAAACATGTCCCCAAACAAATCATTGTTGTCGATAGTTTTATTATTTCGGGTGATGTAAGCAACAAAACCGCGCAATCAAATGCTGACCATGTTTGGTAAATAGCGATTTAAGTTAAAATTAGAGGTTTAAGTTATAATTAGAGGTTTGACTAGTCAAAATTATTAATATTGATGTTTGATGATTAGCGGTTTGAGGTGAAATCTCTAATTTTGAAAAAAAAGTTAGTAATATGAGCTTTTTGAGATTAGAGATTTGATATTGAAATTGTAAAGACTCTTTTACCCTTAACAATTACTAAAAATCTCCAAATAACCTAAATTAATTATTTTCTTCAATTTGTTTGAGTATTTTTCTTCTATTTTTTACTTCACGTGTTATTTGCAATTTTTCACTTCTTATTTCATATTTAATTATTTAGTTTAATTAAGAATAAAGGATAAATATTTGTTTGATTTTTGCATGTTTGGGGTTGCGATGATTGATGTCTAGAAGTGGTACATGTCTTGGTTTTTTTTATTATCATGTTTTTATATGTGTATTTAAATTTAATAATGAATTAAATTATATTAAAATAATTATATTAATAAGAAATTAATATATAAATTCTTCGAATATGTTTAGTAAAGTTATATTGAAAAAATAATTTTATATATCTAATTAATATTAATTAGATATAAAATATTAATAATTAATAAACTATTCAAACAAGTATTGAATATGATTATGTCCTTATATGCCATTTTGCTTGTTTGAATAATTTAACATCTATCAGTTAATTTTACCAAAAACTTTTATACAATTAGTTAATTCAATCCGCTAATCAAATCAATCAGTTATCAACTAATATAATTCGTTATCAACTATCACTTACCCGCTAATTATCAAATATGGCCAACCTTTTCAATGTTAACAACCAGATCAAACTAGTTTGCTTTAATACTTCTTTATGATGGGGTTAGGATGTTAGGTGAGTAATCAATCACATGGGCCTACACAGCTAATTAGTAACTTTAATCGAAATTAAAATACAAATCATTACTTTTTTTTTAAAAAAAAAAAGAGAGAAAGAAATAATAATATTAAATGAGAGGAAAGGACTTGGCCAATAATACCTGTCAACATCCTCTACATCTTTCCGTAACATTCTTATAAAAAAGAATCGACAATGAATTCGAAAAACCACAAAAAAATCTTGTAAAAAAATTATGAAGTTCCATAAAACGAAAATATAAAAAATAATAAAACAAAATTAATGAATAATAACAACAACAATAATAATAAATTAAAGACAACGAATTTTGCTTTGAGCCGAAACAATAATATACAGTATATACTGTTCACTTATACCCTATCCCTTTCTATAAAGCCATCATATTCTTTAATTTTCTCTGGTATACACTCATTTGGCTTAGGTTGCTTTTGGCAGAGAGAACCAAAAAAAAGCTCCAATCTTTGGTTGTTGAGTGAGTGAAGAAAAGATGGAGGGCAAAGAGGAGGATGTGAAGCTAGGAGCCAATAAGTTTTCTGAGAGACAACCTATTGGGACATCAGCCCAGACAGACAAGGACTACAAGGAGCCACCGCCGGCGCCATTGTTTGAGCCTGGCGAGCTCAAGTCATGGTCCTTCTACAGAGCTGGAATTGCAGAGTTTGTGGCCACCTTCCTCTTCCTTTACATCACTGTCTTGACTGTCATGGGTGTGTCTCAGTCTAAGACCAAATGTACTACTGTGGGTATTCAAGGCATTGCTTGGGCCTTTGGTGGCATGATCTTTGCTCTTGTTTACTGTACTGCCGGCATTTCAGGTCACCTTCCTTCAACTTTTAATGGGTGGTTTGCTTTTTTGTTTTTGGCTAAACACAAAGTTTGAAGCTTTATTCTTGCAGATTCCGGAATATTGTAACCTAATTTCTTTACAATGCTTGAGATTTGATTTTAAAAGATTCTTATAGCTCAGATCTGCTGTTTTTGGGTAACTTCAGGTGGCCACATCAACCCAGCTGTGACCTTTGGGCTGTTACTGGCAAGGAAGCTGTCCCTTACAAGGGCAGTGTTCTACATGGTCATGCAATGCCTTGGTGCCATTTGTGGAGCTGGTGTAGTGAAGGGGTTCCAAGGAGACAGTAGATATGAGATGTTGGGTGGTGGAGCTAATGTCGTGGCCCATGGCTACACCAAGGGATCAGGTCTTGGTGCTGAGATCATCGGCACTTTTGTTCTTGTCTACACCGTTTTCTCTGCTACTGATGCCAAGAGAAACGCCAGAGACTCTCATGTTCCTGTATGTATTTTCTTATCCTTGCCCTTGTGCTTTATTTGACCCTTCTTCATAAGTTATCTGCTTTTAATTACTCATCATCTTTTCTTTTACACAACATGAGGAACTTTTAGTCCCAAGTAGGATATATAAATAGGTTTAAACTAAAAATGTTTGAAACTGAAAACATATATGTTGTGAACCTTAATATACTATGATCTTTTGACTAAAGGGTACATAATCATATTGCTATTCTAGAAATAGAGGAAAAGAGCATGGGAGAAGAAAAAAATTGATTTCATTAGCAAGCATTTAGACTAGATGATAGTGTATTCAAGGTAATTTCACTTGAATTAGAGAAGAATATTGAATGGTTGGATGACCGTTTGAAGTATTTGTATAATGAACTTGTTTCCAACTATATTGCAGCTCTTGGCTCCCCTACCCATCGGGTTTGCAGTGTTCTTGGTTCATTTGGCTACCATTCCCATCACCGGAACCGGTATCAACCCAGCAAGGAGTCTTGGGGCTGCCATCATCTATAACAAAGACCATGCATGGGATGACCATGTAAGTATATAGGTCCTTGTGCATTCAGCCATTATTTCTGTTTGTTGATGGTGGTTTAGAGATTGATTTGAAGTTTCTCTTTTTCTTATGCAGTGGGTCTTTTGGGTTGGACCCTTCATTGGAGCTGCTCTTGCTGCAATTTACCACCAGATAGTCATCAGGGCAATTCCTTTCAAAACCAGAGCTTGATAAAGACTCATCTTTTCTTAGTTTCTCCTACATCTCTTTTTTCTGCATCTATTTCGTTATTGTGTCTCTCAACTCTTTGTATCCTTTAAATTTGGATTTTGTGTTATGGTGTTTATCAATATGTGTAAATTATCCTAGTCTTTGTATTTAGACCCTATTCCGTATTGCTTTTCAAATCAATGAATGATTCTTTTGGTGTTCCCCTCAATCGTATTTCCATGACCATTGATGCAAGCTTTCATTACGTTGGCTGAAACCTGATATATGTGGCAGCAAAATACATAAATGAGACAACACGTCCAACTTTTACTAAATAATTTTAGGCTTTCATCAATCACAGATTTCTTGAGTCTGCCCATTCACACGTTCAACTTTCTCTATATCCATATACAATATACATATATACTTGTTCATATGTGGTATATATGTATCGGGCAGAATTGAGGAATATGACTCAAATTCAAAAATCGATCCACTAATTATTATAAATTTCGAGTTATTCGATTTATTTGAATTTTCATTTTACAACTCAAACTTCGTTTAAATGTTTTTGAGTTAAGTCGAGTTTATAAAATTTTAAGTCAAATAAAAACAAATCAATTTTTTTTGCATCGAGTTTTGTCCCCTTAACTGAAACTGGTCTTAATTCACTGGTTGGAGACAAGATCATATAATAAAAACTATTTGCTTTTCACCGTCTAAATTCTTCATTGATTCAGTAAAAAAAGGTAAACTTGTATTCTCTCGTTCACCATCTTAATTGCCAACTATTTTTTTAATAGTAAACATGTAATTATAAAACAATATATGTTCATATATATTTTTAATTAATTCAATTAAAAAGGTAAACTTGTATTCTCTCGTTCACCGTCTAAATCACACACACACACGATTAAAACTTCGACAGAAAATGTTCAAGTAGATGACCTTACTTCGGGAGTGAGTCTACCCCTCAGGAGTAAAGATTAAAACTTTACCAAGTTAATGATTTAAAAAACATCACTATAGACATATAGGGGTTAATCATAATTAACATAGTGTATTGCCATCGATCGAGGCAATACTACTTAAAATCTGTTCGGCAATAAAACCAAGACTGAAAGTTATTAATTACTTCCATAGCTACCGTGAAATCCAAGCATCCCTTGCTAACACTCATCACCCATCCAAATACATTAGTTTGCCAAACTGCTTGAATTTTCATTTCATTTTTTCTTAGTCATTTTCTTAATCTAAAATCTGAAATCCAAATCAAACACATTTGTTTCAATTTACAAGCAAAATTGTGACAATTAATTTCGGGACAATCCCTGTGAATACGATTCTCAGCTTAATGTTGTATTACTTTCTGACCGTGTATACTTGCACGCAAAAAGACCTAAACTTAAAATTATTTACTGACACATTTACACTCATTCCGCAATTATTTGCCAAGCATTAGTCAGTTGACAAGTTTTTGGCGTCGTTGCCGGAGATTGTAACGAAATTTATTGTTTTGATTTTTACTTGTGTTTGTTCATTTTATTTATTTTGTTTTGCTTGGTGTATGACAAAGAGCCGCACCACGGCAGAAGATTATCCATACGACCCAAAGATTGAAAGAACCTTACACAGATTGAAAAGAAAACTTTGAGAGATGGCTCGTAATGGAAATAGAGTGGACGATGTCAGAAATAATGATGAGAATCCACCAATACATAATGACATTCCACCCGCTTCTACTGTTGTTTTTGAAGTAGAACGGCATATTAGAGAACACAAATATGGAAAATTTGATGCCAGGCCTAATTGGTCCCAGGGTAAATGCAATCAATTTTAAACTTAAACCGGTAATAATTCAGACTTTATTGAATGTAGGTCAAATTGATGGATCATCGATTGAAGACCAAAGCCAACACTTGAAGCAATTCATGGAGGTATGCCAACTATTTCAACAGCCTGGTGTAGCTGAAGAGACAATGAAGTTGAGGTTCTTCTAATTTTCTCTGAGAGATAGAAAAAAATTGTGGCTATGTTCTTTGCCACCTAGTTCAGTTACTTCGTGGGCAAAATTATGCTAGAAGTTCCTTATGAGATTTCAGCCACCTAAACTTAATGCCAAGCTGCAGAGTGATATCATTACCTTTGGGCAAGCTGATGATGAGACTTAATATGATGCTTGGGAGCCTTTTAAAGACATGTTGAAGAGGTGCCCCATGCATGGATTTCCTACTTGGACTAAATAGAGACCTTCTATAACGAACTTAATGCTCATACTAGGGTTGTTGTTGATGCTTTGACAAATGGTTCGTTGCTAGAAAAAAATTACACAGAGGCATTTGATATCCTGGAAAGGATTGCCACCAATGATTTTCAATATCTTACTTCCAGACTGAGCATCGGAATAACAATTGCTGGAAAATTAGAGCTTGATGCACTATTATCAATCAATGCTCAGATTTCCAATCTCACTAACATAGTGAAGACAATGCAAAGCCTACTCAGATCTGAGAAGTAAAGGCACTGGAACCATTTTGCACTATTTGTGGAGAGGATCATAATTTGGAAGAATGCCCAACAAACCCTGAATCGATAAATTTTGCTGGTAATTTTAATCGTAATACCAACTCACATTCCAATACTTATAATGCAGGTTGGAAGCAGCATCCTAACTTTTCATGGGTGAATCAAGGAGGTAATTAATATAATGCCCAACGAATGAACAACAATGGACCGCTAGGTTTCAACCAGAATGTGATGCCACAAAGAGCACAAAACAATTTTCATCAAGGACAAAGATCCAAACAGGGACCACTTTAACTGATTATATGTAGAGAAATGATACAATCGTTCAGAGTTTAGCAGCATCTATGCGAAACTTGGAAGTTCAACTAGGGAAGATTGCTAATGCGCTCAATAATAGACCCCAGGGAAATTTGCCAAGTGATACGGAGAATGCTCGACAAAAAGGGAGAAAATAATTCAAGGCGGTAACTTTTCAGAGTGGAAAACGATGCGAGACCGAGACACCTATCAAATAGTCTACTAATTGCCAAGCCAAGATGTAACCCCCTTTGTCCCGGTCTAGTCGCACAGGGAATATCAAAGAAAACCCACAAAGGTTTACCTCGATAAGCGACATTTTTTCTTTTTATCTTTTCTAGATGCTTTCAATAGTTCTTAAGGTGAACATGTGATCAACATATTAAATCTCAAAGGAATCAGGCGTCCATTAGACATCCGACTAAACAGAGACGCATTTCGTGACCATTTTGTAAAAATAGATAAACTTGGAAAACTTAGGCCAATTTGATATTACCATCCTTTAATTAGTCTCATCACATGCTTGTCTCTAAGAAATCAGCTCAAAACAACATTCCAAACACATCCAATTGCATGCTGAACAAACAGGGACTAAAACATAAAGAAAACAAACTTCTAGATTCCAAATAACTACCAAAACAACCAGGTGTTTTGGTACACCAAGGCCCGTACCGGTACGCAAACCTCCAGTGAGCTTCCCATGTTTTAAAACCATCGAACCCGTATCGGTACGCCCCCATGTATCGAAACACCAAGCTAAAATTAGGCATCCCGTATCGAAACGGCTCAGCCCATACCAAAACGACATACGTGTTTTGGGCATGTCGTATCGAAATGCTAGCCTGCGTTTCCATATGCCTGGGCCTAGAATGCAAATTTGCTCAGCTTTAACTTACCGAAACTCATCCGAAACCAATCTAACATACATCCAACATGTGCACAACCATATGTGACACAAAACCATAGGCATATCTCATTAATTCAAGCATTAATCACAAGTCCAAGCATGAATGGTAAACTATAGGCATGCTCCCTATGCAAAACATCCATTTAAACACCAAAATGCAATTTAAACCAAATTTCAGCAAACATAGGCCATTTACGAGTCCAAAAAGGCATAATAAACTTGCCACAAACCAGAGAGTATCAAAACATAAGCTCCCAAATCATATAGGTACCCTCCCATTGCCATTTGTTACTAATTAGTAAATCTAAAATCATACTATTTCTCTGCATTTAAGGAAAAGAGAGCGTAAGCAATAAAGCTTAGTGAGAGAAGCTCATACAAAAAAGCACCAACAATGTAATTTAAAAACCATTTCTCAATTACAAATCATTTCTCGTCATGCTAAAAACCATCTCATGCTTTCTCAACATTCTTAAACACAATTGATAAATCAATTTCCACATGTGTCATGAACCTTAACATGCTCAAAAGCATAATCCTCAATTTAAGCCTTCACATGCTTATTCTCAAATAGCAAAGCTTAAAGACTAAACCACACATAAAACCACACTATGCAAAATCTCGTAATTAAATCATGACACATAAGCACATGTGTATAACATATATATTAGCTTAACAAGTGACACAAAACCAAGAACATTTCCAACATAAAAACTCTCATCGGATACACGAGTTAGACAAGTGGATTCTCTTCCCACTAAAAACGTACATCCTCAACCAGAGCACTAGAACAATTACCACATCTATGGTTAGGAGTATAAATCCAGCGGTGGGAGATACATACAATCACAACCCTCGACCACCACAGTTCCCATGGAGGAGATACGTATAATCACAACCCTCGACTCTCATGAGGCGACTTTTTATAGTGCACTAACTCTATCGCTGACCAACTATATCCGAGAACATTTATACCATTTGTCACTAGCAAATATATAAACCAAACCAAGATACCTCATTGTTTTTCATATGCTTTTATAAACCAAACCATTTCTCAATGTCCCATTTCAAAAACATCATCATATACATAAGCATATTTCAAGACATGATGCAAACCATTTTCTAACAATGTAAATCATCAACATGGGATCATTTATGACCTCTTTCAATCTCAAAATATGCATAAAACAGTAGGTAAAAAAATCATTTAAAAGAGCATGAGATGTAACATTGGGAAACCGAAATTCGATAGCGAAAACCACCGTACTTACTACCAAGCTTATATTAGCGTTTCAAGCTCAATCTAAACTCCCAAACCTTGCTTTCAAACCCTTTTTAAAACATTTCCACTCACCGACTACATTTTTCTCGCTTGCCGAAACGATTCTCAATCCTTCGGATCAACTGAAACTTCTCCCAAAGATGTCGATACGCTATCCCCTGCTTCTAACCAAAGCAAAACAGAGAATTACTACATATTTTCACAAGAAAACCTCCAATCAGTCAACTCCACAACTCCCTCAATGATTTACCAAACAAACGCAACCGAAAATAAGCGAAAACATCGACGAAAATACACTAAACAATCTCCATCCATTACCCAGCGAGATTAACCATCAAACAACATCAAAAATCACCCAAAACCATCCCCTCAACATACTTTTACCATAATACACCATTAAACAACATAAACAAGCCATGATCTCAAAGATTTCAACCTAGAAATCTAGCAATTTACCTAGTTTCGGGATTACCATGATAAAACCCAATTTATAAAATTATTAAACATCAAAATCATGATTGAACACAATCTAAATCCCATCATTATCAATCAATATCTCAATTATTTCACCAATTAAATCTCAATCAAGATTAAATAAAACAAGATATCATCATATATAATCCAAATCAATTTAGAAAAATCATTTACAAGAGTCAAGAACTTGGGAATTTCATTAAAGAACCTTTGATCAGAGGAGAATTAAGGAAATCACCTCTAACACAAGCTTTTTCCCTTGTTTTGCAATGATTTGATTGAAAACCTTCAAGAAATCCAAAGCTAGTTGATGTAGAAATCTTAAGAAACAATTTTAGAAATCAAAAGTAATTGGAAAGGGATTATTCTCTTGAAATTTTAGTGATAGAAAGATAGTTTTGCTGGTGGGAAAATAGAGAGACAAGTTTGGAGAAAATGAAAGTTATGATAGAAAATGTTTAAGCCTTTTAAAATTCTTTTTATTAAAAGTATTTAAAAACCATTTTATTAAACCTTTTAAAATACCAAAATAAGGGAATAAGCTGTTAACACCTTGGTGAAATATATCCTAAAGATTCTAAGCCTTGACTCTTTTCAATTTAGTCATTAAAATATTTTACAAACTTCATGATTTAGTCATCGATTTTAAAATGTCATTTAAAACCATTGTTTCTCATCAAATTGGGTCCACCAAGACCTTTAGAACACCATTTTATGATTTTAGAATATTTTTCCTTATTTTATTTCCCTAAAAACCATTTACTTCAAATTATTCCCGAAACTAGTCTAAACTGCTCGAATCGGTTCACCCGAACTGTCTAGCCAAACTTGGCTAACTTCGAAGCCCAAAATCAGGGCATTACAACTCTCCTCCACTTAAGAAATTTCGTCCTCAAAATTTACATGGTGGAAAAAGATAAGGAAACTGCTTCTTCATGTCATCCTTTCTCTCCCAAGTGGCTTCCTCGGCACCTCGATGTCGCCACAACACCTTGACCAACTCAATGGTCTTACCACGAAGAACCTTACTATCTGAAGCCAAAATCTCAGCTGCTTTCTCATCATAAGATAAATTCGGATTCAACTCTATCTCCTCAACATGCATAACATACGACATATTTGACCTGTACTTCTGAAGCATGGATACATGGAAAACATCATGTATCTACTCTAACTCGGGAGATAACCTCAATCGGTAAGCTACATGACCAATACGCTCTAATACCTCATATATTCCAATAAACCTCGGAATCAACTTGCCTTTCCGGTCAAATCTCATCACTTTTTGCCAAGGTGAAACTTTCAAGAACACCTTATTACCAACAACATACTAAATCTCTCTATGCTTCAAATCTGCCTAAGACTTCTGCCGTTCCGAAGCCGCTCTCAACGATCACTTATAAGTTTCACTTTCTCAGTCGTCCCCTTGAGCACATTTGTCAAAGAGGCAAACTTTTGTCCCACTTCCGCCCAACGAAAAGGCGTCTTGCACTTTCTACCATACAAAGCTTCATACGGAGCCATTTGTATGCTCGCTTGATAACTATTATTGTAAGCAAACTCTACCAAATGAAAATGATTTTCCCAAGATCCTTGAAAATCAATGATGCTACACCTGAACATATCCTCAAACACTTGGATAACACGTTCAGTCTGTCCATCCATTTGAGGATGATAAGAGGTGCTAAAATTCAACCGTGTACCCAAGGCTCGAAGCAAACATTCCTAAAACCATGCTGTAACGCGCAGACCTCAATATGAAACATTGGATTTAGGCACCCCATGCAACCTCAAAACCTCAACAATATACAAATCCACCAACTTATCCAAGGTGAACATAGTATGCACATCTAGAAAGTGCGCACACTTCTTAAAACGATCCACGATCACTCAAATGGAGTTTTTCTTTGACGGAGTCAAAGGAAATCCTGACACAAAGTCCATGGTGATCCTCTCCCATTTCTATTTTGGTATCCTCAAGGTTGCAACAACCAGAAGGAAACTGATGCTCAGCTTTAACACGCTGACAAACCATACACTTACTAACAAAGTTCGCCACATCTTTCTTCAAACAACCCCAATAGTACTCATCCTTATACCCACAGTACATCTTACTACTACAGGATGCATAGCGAAAGGACTAATATGCGCTTCAGTCAAAATAGTGTGCCTCAATTCCTCATCTTCCGGCACAACTATTCGAATCTTAAAACACAAAACACCATCCTCATTAAAGCAAAGCTTTGTTGGATTACCCTCTGCAATGTCCGTAACATGCGGTACCAACGAATCATCAAGCAACTGCTTCTCCTTAATTAACTGTACTAAAGAGGGTTTCGCTTGCAACTCGGCTACCAAGTCGCCATCTCATGATACACTCAACTGTGCAAACACTACTCTTAACGCTGCAACCACCTTTCTACTAAGAGCATCAGCCACAACATTGGCTTTACATGGATGATACTTGATCGTCAAGTCGTAATCTTTAAGCAACTCCAACCATCTTCGTTGCCTAAGATTTAACTCTTTCTGCGACATCAAACACTTTAAACTCTTATTATCCGTGTAAAGTATTTTATCCCTATGAACTCCTAGAATGGTGGCAAAGTAGTCAAACTAGTCATATTTGGTTCAATTGGTATGTGTGTATTGTCCATGTTATGAGTAGGTTCTAAGGGCCCTAAGTGGTACGCTACGTTTAGCCTAAAATGACCAAATATAAATAATTGGCTAAAAGTAGTGAAAACTTAGCCAATGGATTTCTCTTGATCTAAAATTTGGCATGCTGGTAGTTAACATTGATTAAAACTTGTTGGTAAAATTTCATTGTAACCCCCTCTACCCGGCCTAGCTGGTAGACCAAACCGAACGGGTCACACGAGGAATATTGAAGTAAACCGGAAAGGTTTACCTCAATAAACAACCCTATTTTTTATCCTATCTAAATGCAAATTAGGTTCCTATGTGTTAAACATTGCAGCAGATCAATTGCAACTCAATCATGCATCAATTTCATCCAGTTATGGCATTTATGGACCATTTTGTAAAATTTCCAATTCATAGGGACTTAGGCCATTTATGTGTTATCATCCTTTAATTAAACCCGTTACATGCATCTCAGTTAAATCTCAGCTCAAGTTAGTAATTCATGCTTATTTAATTGCATCCACAACATTCAGGGACTAAAACGCAAGGAATCAGAACATCAGAATATTCCAACAACTAACATAACGACCCCCGTTTCGAAACAAACCAAGCCCGTTTCGAAACCACGAATTAGAGTATCAAAACGTATCGAAACAGATCTTACCCATTTCGAGACCAAGCACACCTAGGACGTTTCCCCTACCTTAGATAAAACATAGGCGTATCCCCGTATTTCGATACATGCTTGAAAATAGCCTTGGAGTCTCAGAACGGCCCTTAGGTGTTTCGAATCACTTAAGCCAAATATGCATACCGTATCGAAATGGCAGCAGTGTTTCGAGACACGTACCAGAAAAATGCTCACTGTAGCATAATATAGAATTCAAACATGGTTCGATTCATCATATAAAAGCAAGATAAAATCATGGAGCAATGGAGGTACTTCATAACTCATCACAGACACCAACCATAGCATTTAACCTCAAGCTTAGAAACATATGAAAATCCTATAGGCATGATTCCTAGTTTCGAATTACTTAAGACATCAAAACTATAAACCCAAACAATCCAAAAGTTAAAGGCAATTTACAAGTATAAAAGCATAAAACAAACATGCTCAAAGGGTGTTCATACACATCACCCAACAACCCATTAAATCCTTCATTGCCCTTATTACTCTAGTTCGTAACCGGAACATACTTTCAAAGTGAAGTCTCTTAGGATTCCCTTGCAAGTTGCTGCCTCCAAACACTTAGTTAACTGCATTGATGGACAAAAGAGAGTGTAAGCATACAAGCTTAGTGAGGAGTGCTCAAAACCCAAAAACACCATCAATGCTTAAAACCATTTTACACTTTTGAAAGCCATCATGCCTTCTTGAAATCCATGCACTTCATTAACAAAAAATCAGCATGTTATACCACATGCAACAAGTATTAAATACTTCAATAGCAAAATCCATTTGCTAACATATAACTCAAGCCTTCCATGCATAACTACCAATATGCAAAGCTTAAGAGTAATTAATCAATTATATTGGCTCACAAGTGATCAACGCACATCCTCATTTCTCAATAAGTATCAGATACACATATTCCCAAGTGTTGTCCCAACACTTCATACATTCTCACCGGCATCTCAAGGTTCACACACGGGAGCTACCCTCCACCGTTGTGACACCCGTGGTGGAGTATTCGGTACCTTGCAATCCCTCAACACTACTCATCGGTAGATGTATAACCCCACTAACAAGAGACGAGACACAACTCAATTTCCTCAATCGTTAGGGTACTTGGATTGAGTTTTAGGTACATTCACAACCCCTCAACATCCAAGGCGACTTGTTTATAGTGCACTCAATCCTATAGCCGGCTAACTATATCTGAATTCATTTGTAAACCACTTTACACAATATCACTTGCCAATATAATTCTCATTTAGCATAAACCTCATTGTTTCCAAAGCGTTCACAATAAGCCATATTTTCAAGCATCAACCATGCTTCGTAAAACATGTATAAATACATACATACAAGGATCACTTACCTAGTGCATTCTTTAGCAATATGGCATCATAAACAGCAAATCACTTACTCAAATCATGCTTTAAAACAATAGGTAGACACATATAAAACCAAGTGCATCCACAAGCTTATAATAGCACAATCCGAGGGAGAAAATCACTTTACTTAGTCCCGAACTTAGTAAAGCATTTCAAGCTTACACTAAGTTCCCAAAACCACTTTTAAGATGTTTCAAAGCTTGAAATCCCATTTCTACTCACTGACTCGCGAAACCTCAATCGCCGACGCAAAAATCAAACGTTTGAAGCCCTCAGATCTTCACTGTTTGCTTCTAAAGAATTCTCCACTGTTTATTCCATAAAAGAATAGAGGATTAATGCATCTCAATGCATTAAAACCAATAGCAAATACTAAAAACTCGCAGCTCTGCCCAAAGGCACCAAAATACCCATATGAAACAACTGAAATCACCTTCGATTGATCACTAAACTCAACCCAGCCATCAACAAACACTTCCATCACATTTTAATCATAAATCAACATCCAAAAACATCCTAATATCATCCTTATACCTCCAGCAACTCATATTTCACATTTCCAAGCCAAAAACCCAAAACTACAATATATACAATTAGAGATCTCAATAATTTTGGGATTATTATGATCAAAACTCATTATCAACATCAACAACCTTCCAAAAACATGATTAGAAACCACCTTAACTGAACCAAAACAAAGCAAGTATGAAAATCATATTTTATTTCCTCTTTTAGCAAGATTTTGGTATTTTTGCAAAATCAACATTAAAACCTCAATTAAAAACACAAATAAAGAGTCAAATACTTTGGAATTTCATTAAAGAACCTTGATTAGAGGAGTAACACGAACTATCTAATCATTGCATTTCTTCCAATTGGCAAGTTTTCAACTCATGAAGCTTTAAGGAATCTTGTAAATCTTTAAGAAGAATCTTTGGAAAAGAGTTGTAAATCAAAAGAGCAAAAGAATGAAAAGAAATTCTAAAAACTGAGAGAAAAGAGGGAATGGTTGGCTAAAGAGAAAATGAGAAATGGAAAAGTTGCGTCAATAATGGCTTAAGAAAATAATTACCTTTTTTAATAAAACTTCCCTCTTATACTTTTTAATTAAAACATTATAATCACATGCCAATTAAAAGAAAAGGCTTAATTTCCAAAAAGCTCCCTAAGGATTCTAAGAATTTGACTATACTTTAAAAATTACACTTTTTCCACAGTTTTAAATCTTTACATTTCGGTCATTGCCCAAAATGTACACGTCCCAAAATCCAATTTGTAAAATTGATTTTACCGAACCCATCTATGATTTTTTAGATAATTTTAGAAATATTTACCATATTTTTACCTTATCCTGAACCATGATTTCCCAGAATCATTTCTAAAGGCTCGAATCTTCAATTCTAGGTTCGACCAACTTAAACCGATGCCTAAATCATCTAGTCCCAAAACCGGGGCATTACGACCCTCCCCCACTTAGGAAATTTCGTCCTCGATATTTTGCCTAAAGGAAAAAGATGCGGAAACTGCTGCAACATGTCAGCCTTGCTTTCCCACGTGGCCTCCTCAACTCCTCGATGTCGCCACAACACCTTCACAAGTTAAATCGTTTTACCACAAAAAACTTTACAATTAGAATCAAGGATCCACACTGGTTCCTCATCATAAGATAAATCCAGATTTAACTCAATCTCCTCAACATGCATCACATGAGATGGATCTGATCTATACTTCTGCGTCATAGAAACGTGAAACACATCATGAATTTTCTCCAACTCGGGAGGCAACCTCAACCGATATGCAACAAGACCAACTCGCTCCACAACCTCATTAGGTCCAATAAACCTTGGACTAAGCTTACCCTTACGTCCAAATCTTATCACCTTTTTCAAGGCGACACCTTCAAGAACACGCGATCTCCAACCGGAAACTCAATTTCCTTACGCTATAAATCTGCGTAAGACTTTTGACAATTCGAAGCAGCCTACAACCGCTAACATATGAGCTTCACTTTCTCAGTTGTTCCCTTAAGCAAATCCGGCAAGGAAACCAACTTTTGCCCCTCCTCCGCCCAACAAAGAGGCATTCTACACTTTCTTCCATACAAAGCTTCATACGGAGCCATTTGTACGGAATAACCTTGGAAATCTTTGAGGCATTCTACCCTTTATTCCTTACGATGGATTTTGTGTCTGCTTCTCCCAAGAACCTTGGAAATCTATCATACAACATTTGAACATATCCTCAAACACCTAGATAACTCGCTCCGACTGTCCATCCGTCTGAGGATGATATGAAGTGTTGGAACTCAAGCGCGTACCCAATGCTTGATGTATACACTCCCAAAATCTCGCTGTAAACCTCAAATCTCTATCTGACATTATAGACTTAGGCACACCATGCAAACACACAATCTCAATAATATACAACTCTGCTAGCTTATCCAACGCATACGTAGTATGCATAGCCAAGAAATGCGCACACTTTGTAAGACGATGTTCTATCACCCAAATAGAGTTATTCTTTAATGGTGTCAAAGGCAAACCAGACACAAAATCCATCGTAATCCTTTCCCATTTCCATTCCGAAATCCTTAAAGGTTGCAACAAACCGGACGAAAAATGGTGCTTTGCTTTCACACGTTGACAAACCATACACTTGCTCACAAAATTAGAAACATCCTTTTCAACCCAACCGAATAGTACTCATCTTTCAAACCACGATACATCTTTGCACTACTAGGATGCATAACAAAAGAACTGCTATGAGCTTCAATCAAAATAGTGCACCTCAACTCAACATCTTCAGGCACAACTACCCGACTTTTAAAGCATAAAACATCATCTTCATTGAAACAGAAATCTGTTGCATTACCATCGGCTATATCTTGAACATGAGGAACCAAAGAATCATCAAGCAACTGCTTGTCCTTAATTAACTAAATTAAGGGAGGTTTCACTTGTAACTCGACTATCAATCCACCATCACGCGATATACTCAACCAAGCAAACATCGCTCTCAACTCAACAACCACCTTCCTACTCAAGGCATCGACCACAACATTGGCCTTTCCAGGATGGTACTCAATTGTCAGATCATAATCCTTAAGAAACTCCAACTATCTTTGTTGCCTAAGATTCAACTCCCTCTGAGACATTAGATACTTCAAACTTTTATGATCGGTGTTAACCACACACTTTTCATCGTAACGATAGTGCCTCCAAATTTTCAAGGCAAACACAACTGCAACAAGCTCTAGATCATGAGTAGGATAGTTGCACTCATGCACCTTCAATTTTCTAGATGCATATGCCACAACCTTCCCACCTTGCATCAACACACAACCTAGACTAACATATGACACATCACTGTAAACCACAAATGCCTTACCCGATTCTAGTTGAATCAAGACAGTAGCTTGCGTCAAAGCTTCCGTCAACCTCTCGAAAGCTTGTTGCCTAACATCCATCCATTCAAAGCGAACATTCTTTTGCAACAACTTAGTCAACAGAGCAACAATCTTAGAAACCCTCCATAAACCTTCGATAATATCCAGCCAAACCAAGGAAACTACGCACTTTCGTCACTGATTTAGAATTTTCCAATTCATCACCGCCTCGATCTTGTGTGGGTCAACCCGAATACCCTCGACCGACACTACATGTCCAAGGAAGACAACTTCCCCGAGCCAAAACTCGCACTTGCTCAGCTTAGCATAAAACTGATTCTCTAACAATACTTGCAACACAATCCTCAAATGCTTATCATGATCCTCCTCGGTACGTGAGTACACGAGAATATCATCGATAAACACTACCACAAACTGATCTAAAAACTCAAGGAACACACGATTCATCATATCCATGAATGCAACTGGTGTATTTGTCAACCCAAACGACGTCACTAAGAACTCATAATGGTTGTACCTTGTCCAAAAAGTTGTCTTAGGTACATCTACCTCCTTAACCTTTAGTTGATAATATCCAGACCTCAAGTCAATCTTCAAGAACACTGAAGCACACCGAAACTGGTCAAGAAAATCATCAATCCTTGGCAAAGGGTACTTGTTCTTAATCGTCAACTTGTTCAATTGCCGATAATCTATACACATACGCACCGTGCCATCTTTCTTCTTTACAAACAAGACCGGTGCACCCCAAGGTGAAACACTTGGCCTTATGAACCCTCGATCAAGCAACTCATGAAGTTGCGTTTTCAACTCCTTCAACTTCTTAGGTGGCATTCGGTAAGGAGCAATAGACACTGGAGTCGTATTTTCATACAACTCAATGCCAAACTCAACTTCTCTGTTTGGTGGCAAACCAGTCAACTCTTCTAGAAAAACACCTAGAAACTAACATATTGTCCGTATGTCTTGTACTCGCACCTCCTTTGTACCAGGGTTCATCAAATAAGTCAGGAAAGCTTCACAACCCAACTCCATCATCCGACTTGCTTCAAGAACCGAGATTGCATTGGACAAGAACTTCACATTCTCGCCTACAATTACCACTTCGTAATCATCAACAAGTTTCAAGGTAACTCGCTTAACATCAAAATCAACTACAACTCTATGCTCAGATAACCAATCCATTCCAAGGATCACATCAAAACCATAGAAAGGCAATTCCATGAAATCAACTGAAAACACATGGCCTTGAATAGATAAAGGACATCTCCTATACAGTTTTCTTGTAACAACAGTTTCACCAAAAGAGCTTATTAATTCCTACATTAAGCATCTCAACAGGGATATCAAGCAAATGCGTACAACCAGAATCAATTAAAGCTAACAAAGACAAGGATTGCAAGGTGAAGGTACATGCAATCACGTCAGTGTCATTACGTCTATCGTGATGTGCATACAATCTCGCAGAACCACCACCCTCAGGTTGAACAACAACAACATGAGATACATTTCTCTGTCCATCCTCCCTCCGTTGGAAATTACCACGACCGCGCCCGTGGCCTCTCTGTTGTGCAACAGCATGTGCTTGTCCTTGACCGCCTCCAGCTAACAAAAGACACTAACGTTTCATATGATCATCTGATCCATAGTTCCAACAAGAATTAGCCACCCAACCACAGGAGCATGCGCCTCTCAAGCCACACAAGGACAATCTTGCCTCAAATGCTCTCGCAATTTACATGTCCATCAAGTATTATGTTCAGATCTCACCCTGTTACCCTAAACTAGCGCACCTCGCCCAAAATTACCTCACCTCGCCTCAGGCCGACATCTCTGATCATGGTTTCTCTTATTCTTTCCACCACTAGAACCTGAATCTGTAACTCTTTTACTTGAGCTAGAACCACCCACGCGAGAGGTCAAACCCAAACTTTGCTCTATATCCTTGGCTCGCGTCACCAGCACATCAAAATCAGTATAATCAGAAGCTAGCATGAAGGTATTCACTTCCTGCACCAAGCCATAATGGAAGCAATCATATCAATGCCTATCACTTGGCACTAATTCTGGAGCATACTGGCTCAAACGTACGAACTTGACCTCGTACTCAGCCACCGTCATGTTTCCTTGCACCAAGGACATAAACTCACGCTTCTTGTTGTCCAAGTATCTAACTCTAGATACTTGTTTTTTAAAGGCAACCTGAAAGAACTCCCAATCCACCTCATTGGGTTCCATGTCCGCGGTTACAGTCGTCCACCAACTGTATGCATCACCATACAATAAAGAGACAACACATCCTAACTTGCATGCGTCATTGCACCCCATTTGATCCAAAATTCGAATCGTGCTAGCCATCCAAGCCTTAGATGCTTCAGGAGACAATCCATGTGTAACGCTCTAGTTTTGGGCCTAGATGTTTTAGACATCGAATCGGACCCATCGAGAACGGTTCGAATCGCGTAAAGTGATTTAAGGAAATCAAGGATAAGGATAGGATAAAATGTGGTAAAAATTGATAAAATCCTCTAAAAATATGTTTAAGAGGTTGGTCAAATCAATTTTTCAAAAAGAGTTTCGGAAATAGGACATTTCGAGTAGTGACCAAATTGTAAAGTTTGAAAACTGTGAAAAATGTGATTTTTTAAAGAAGAAGCCAAATTCTTAGAATCTTTAGGGGGCTTTATGGAAATTTAACATTTCCTTAATATGACATGTGTTTTAAATGGTTTTTAATTAAATGGCTTTAATTGGTTTTATTTTAATTAATTAAAATGGGTAGTTAATGTGAGATTCTATTACGTAACTACCATTTTCTCTTCATTTTTAGCCAAACACTACTTTCATTCTTTTATCTCCATAATTCTTTTCTTACAAACACTCTCCTAACATTTCCTAATCAATTTTCAAGAAATCGTTTCAAGTTCTTCAAGATTTTGCTAAGGAAAACTTGTCATTCATTGAGGAAAGCAAGGATTGGATGTAAATTCCGTTCTCAACCTCTAATTAAAGTTCTTTATTGAAATTCCCAAGATCTTTGACTTCTAATTAATGTTTTTGGTTGAGTTTTCACTAAAGTTTTGATTGGAGATCAAAATCTTGTAAAAATGTGGTTGAAATCTTAATTTTAGGACTTGTTATGTTAAGCTCTGTTTTGTATTGATTTTCATTGAGTTATAAGTTGATTATGATGTTGAAATGAAGTTTTGATAACATAGATCCCGAAATCCTTGAGATCCTTGAGTTTCTTGTTAGTTTTAAGTGAGTTTTTGAGGTGAAGTGGTAGAATCTTGCTTGCTGGAGGTATAAGGTTGGGTTAGGTTGTTTATTAGATGTGGTTTGATGTTTATAATGGTTTGGAAGTGGTGTATGTTGGCTGGGCTTGGTTTAGGAAGAAATTGATTGAGTTTTCGGTTGTTTCGGATGGGTAAATTGTTGTAGTTTGGGTGAGCAACGAGTTTGTGAATTGTTGCTGGTGTTGAAATTCATTTTAATGCATTTAGATCTCTGTTTTGATGTTGTGAAAATAGGGGATCTTGATTTGGGAGCAAACGAGGCATTGTTGGAGGCTCCGGAAGGGTAATTTTCGTGTCGGCGGGTAAGGCTTCGCGTATCGGTGAGTGGGAATGGAATTTCCTACTTTGTAACGCTTTGAGTGTGGTCTCGAGAGCTTAGTGTAAGTTTGATACACTTTGCTAAGCTCAAGAGTAAGTGATTCGAAAATCTCTCTTTCGGAAATGTGCTATGTTTGATGAATATGCACTTGAGTTGTATATGGTTTTGATTACTGTTTTAAACCATGGTTAATCTTGGATTTTTGCCATTGTGGAAAGGATGCACTAGGTAAGTGATCCTTGGTTTTATGTGATAAATGCATATGATGTTAAGCGTGTTTATGCTTGTGGAAATGACATTGTGTTTTTGCTTGTAAAATAGTGGAATATTGATGTTAAATGATTATATTGGCAAGTGATGAACGTGGTTTTTGGTTACTTTTAATCGGATATAGTTAGCCGGATATAGGATTGGGTGCACCGTGAATAAAGTTGTCTTAGATGTCGAGGGGTTGTGATTGTGCCGTAATCTCCATCCAAGTACCCTAACGATTGAGGCTAAGATTACAACGGTGAATGATTTAATCCCGTGTGTGAGTCTTGTGGTATGTGTCACGTACTCTCGTTAGTGGAATTATACAACTACCGATGGGTGATGTTGAGGGGTTGTGATTGTGCCATTAATCTCCATCACGGGTGTTGAGGGGTTGTGATTGTGCCATTGATCTCCACCTTGTGTAGTCCGGTAGTATGTATGAAGCGTGTGGAACAACGCTTGTAATTCGCGTATCCGATTGAGTCTTTTAGTTGGTTTTGATATGGTTTGAGAAATGATCACTTGTAAGCCAATATAATGTTGTGATTAATGGTTTAAGCATGAGATGCTTAGTAAAGCATGAGCAAAGGTTTATTTGATGTTTTAAAATGATGCATAAGAGCATGTGTTTTAAAAAGTGCATTGATGCCATGAGAAGGCATGTTTTAAGAAAAAGGCATGTGTTGATAAGTCATGTTATGTCAGTTAAATGAAATGCATTGATGAATGTTGTTTTATCAAACCTCACTAAGCTTTATGCTTACGCTCATTTGTTTCATCAATGCAGAAAACTAGGCGTTGAGGCAACGAGCAAGCAAGGGAATTCCAAGCTTTTTGGTCTAGCAATGTATGTGATTTTTCTTTGGTGTAATAAGAGACAGTGGGTGAGCATTCTACTCTTGGATGCTTGAGGATGTTGTTTAGTACTTTGTTCATATTTGGTTTGGTATTTTTGAGTTGTAATTGGCCTTTGAGGTTTGTTTGATGCATGAATGTGGTTTTTAGCTTTCGTTCGGTTTTAAAGACTAGGAAGCATGCCTTTAGAATCAATGCTTGCTTGAATGATGCTATGTCTTAGCTCGTACCTTGCAATGTTGATCTTTGATGCCTAAACATGTTGTATGTATGCTGTGGCATGAATTGGAATGTTTTCGGGGTGTTTTATAAGTGAAAAACCAACAAGTCTGCTGTTACAGGGCAAGCCGTATCGGAACGCCCTTACATGTTTCGAAACAGAGGCCTGGATTGGCCATAAGATTTCGGAACGGGTGGGAACGTTCCACAACGATTTTGCTACTGGAAAGGGGTGTTTCGATACGGGTTTCGGAACGCACCCGAGTATCGAAACGGTCAACCTGGTTTCGAAACGACCGTTTCGGTACATGGCCTTGTGTTTCGAAACACCCGACCGTTGGAGTTGATTTTGAATGGTTTCAGGTTTCTATTTCAAACATATTGGTCCCTAAATTTTATATTCTTAATTAAATGAGTTTAGTTGATTCGTTTATTACGAGAATTGACATGCTGGATTAGTATATGATTAATTTTGGTTTGATAACTTAAAAACTTGTTTAGTCCTCAAATTTCTGGAAATTTACAAATTAGTCCCTAAAAGACGGTCGTATGCAATTGAACCCCTAAATGAGCTTCATTCGCTATGTCGCTTCCGCTAAAATGTTTTGTTAATCATATAAGTTAATAATGTGCATCTAGAAAAGTTAAAAAGGAAAAAAAAGGGTCGTCAATCAAGGTTGACTTTCAGGAGTTAACTTTGATTTTCCCCGTGTAATCTTCTTAATTCGGGTCGGACGTCTAGGTCGGGTTAAGGGGGTTACACCACGGTATTCAACGCCTCCCAAACTTCGCAAGCGTTCCAACGACAAACCCTATTGCCCAACCACAAGGTGCTTGCACTTGCGCTTGCACTCCAGCAACAACAGCCTGGAATGCTCCTGTCATCGCCTGTACCAAAGGCGTTAAATCACCCAACACCGGACCAGCCTGTCCATGTTGTACTTGCTCCTCACACCTAAGTGGCAGCGGCGGAGGAGGTAAATTTGCACTAGACAGAACCTCGTTCTCCTGATTCCTTTGCTCATTAGCCGGAGCAACTGATCCTGAACATAGCTCTCTTCTCGGCCTCATTGTGCTATTATCAATAAGGCATGAATATAAAACAAATCAAGAAATCAGGCAGCTTCTAGCAAGGATCCAAGACTTCGAATTCAATTCAAAACACTTCACTACAATAATAAGGCAATGGGCATCCCAATTTCCCCCAAACATAGCATAAAGCATACAACGTACATGTCACAACCATCGTTCATCACAATCAATAAGATTCAGCCCATAATATCATCATATATAGCAGCTCATACTCACATCACAACCATCATACATAGCATCACCATCATTTATTCAACATTAACATGCTTATAACATTCACCGTGCAAAACAAACATCACCAAATACATACAATCACATCACATTGACTTATCAACATCCCATTCTTTCAAAACCTGTCTATGATACCACCAAATGTACCCCCTCGACCCGGCCTAGCCGGTACATCGAACCAAACGAGTCACATGGGGAATATTGAAGTAAACCGGAAATGTTTACTTCAATAAACAACCCTATTGTTTTAATCTTATCTAGATGCAAATTAGGTTCTTAGGGACCATTTTGTAAAATTTCCAATTCATAGGGACTTAGGCCATTTCTGTGTTACTTTCCTTGAATTAAACTCGTTACATGCATCTCAGTCAAATCTCAGCTCAAATTAGTCATTCATGCTCATTTAATTGCATCCACAACATTCAAGGACTAAAACGTAAGGAATCAGAATATCAAAATATTCCAACAACTAACATAACGACCCCTGTTTCGAAACAGACCAAGCTCGTTTCGAAACCACAAATTACATTAGCAAAAAGTGTCGAAACAAGTCTTACCCGTTTCGAGACCAAGCACACCTGGGACGATTCCCCTGCCTCAGATAAAACAGAGGCGTATCCAAATGACCCCGTGTTTTGATACAGGCTTGAAAATAGCCTTGGAGTCTCGGAACGACCCTTAAGCGTTTCGAATCACTTAACCCAAATATGCATACGTTATTGAAACGGAAACAGGTGTTTCGAAACATGTACTAGAAAAAGGTTCACTGCAACATAATAGAGCATTCAAACATGGTTCGGTTCATCAAATAAAAGCAAAATAAAATCACAGAGTAACAAAGGTACATTATAACTCATCATAGACACCAACCATATCATTTAACATCAAGCTTAGCAACATATGAAAATCCTATACGCATGCTTCCTAGTTTCGAATTACTAAAGACATCAAAAACCATAAACCCAAACAATCCAAAAGTTAAAGGCCATTCACAAGTATAAAAGCATAAATCAAACATGCTCAAAGGGTGTTCATACACATCACCCAACAACCCATGAAATCCCCCATTGCCCTTATTACTCTAGTCCGTAATCGAAACATACTTTCAAAGTGAAGTCTCTTAGGATTCCCTTGCAAGTTGCTGCCTCCAAACACTTAGTTATCTGCATTGATGGACAAAAGAGAACGTAAGCATACAAGCTTAGTGAGAAGTGCTCAAAACCCAAAAACACCATCAATGCTTAAAACCATTTCACTTTAGAAAACCATCATGCCTTCTTGAAATCCATGCACTTCATTAACAAAAAAAAAGCATGTTATACTACATGCAACAAGTATCAAATACTTCAATAGCAAAATCCATTTGCTAACATATAACTCAAGCCTTCCATGCATAGCTACCAATATGCAAAGCTTAAGAGTAAAACATGCATTTTCATGTTATGCATACATATACATTCAATAGCAATTAATCAATTATATTGGCTCGCAAGTGATCAACGACATCCTCATTTCTCAAAAAGTATCGAATACACGGATTCCAAAGTGTTGTCCCAACACTTCATACATTCTCACCAGCTTCTCAAGGTTCACACACGGGAGATACCCTCCACCGTTGTGACACCCGTGGTGGAGTACTCGGTACCTTGCAACCCCTCAACACCACTCATCGGTAGATGTATAACCCTAGTAACGAGAGACGGGACACAACTCAATTTCCTCAATTCTTATAGTACTTTGATGGTGTTTTCGATACATTCACAACCCCTCAACATCCAAGGCAACTCGTTTATAGTGCATTCAATCCTATAGCCGACTAACTATATTCGATTTCATTTGTAAACCACTTTACACAACATTACTTGCCAATATAATTTTCATTTAGCATAAACCTCACAATTTTCAAAGCATTCACAATAAGCCATTTTTCCAAGCATCAACCATGCTTTATAAAACATATATATAAACACATACATACAAGGGTCACTTACATAGTGCATCCTTTAGCAATGTGGCATGATAAACAGCAAATCACTTAATCAAAATCATGCTTTAAAACAGTAGGTAAACACATATAAAACCAAGTGCATCCACAAGCTTATAATAACACAATCCGAGGGAGAAAATCACTTTACTTACTTCCGAACTTAGTAAAGAGTTTCAAGCTTACACTAAGTTCCCAAAACCACTTTTAAGATGTTTCAAAGTTGGAAATCTCATTTCCACTCACCGACTTGCAAAACCTCAATCGCCGACACGAAAATCAAACGTCTGAAGCCCCCGGATCTTCACCGTTTGCTTCCAAAGAATCCTCCCCTGTTTATTCCTCACAAGAACAGAGGATTAATACATCTCAATTCATTAAAACCACTAGCAAACACAAAAAACCTGCAACTATGCCTAAAGGCACCAAAATACCCATCTGAAACAACCGAAATCACCTTCGATTAATCACTAAACTCAACCCAGCCATCAACAAACACTTCCATCAAATTTTAACCATAAATCAACATCCAAAAACATCCTAATATCACCCTTATACCTCCAACAACTCAGATTTCACATTTCCAAGCCAAAAACCCAAAACTACATCCTAAATAATTAGAGATCTCAATAATTTCGGGAATATTATGATCAAAACTCATTATCAACATCAATAACCTTCAAAAAACATGATTAGAAATCACCTTAAGTGAACCAAAACAAAGCAAGTACGAAACTCACATTTTATTTCCTCTTCTAGCAAGATTTCGGTATTTTACCAATTCAACATTAAAATCTCAATTAAAAACACAAATCAAGAGTCAAATACTTTTGAATTCCATTAAAGAACCTTGATTAGAGGAGTAACACGAAATTACCTCCAATCCTTGCATTTCTTCCAATTGGCAAGTTTTCAACTCATGGAGCTTTAAGGAATCTTGTATATCTTTAAGAAGAATCTTTGGAAAAGAGTTGTAAATCAAAAGAGAAAAAGAATGAAAAGAAATTATGAAAATTAAGGGAAAAGAGGGAATGATTGGCCGAAGAGAAAATGAGAAATGGCAAAGTTACGTAAAAAATGGCTTAACAAAATAACTACCTTTTTTTAATAAAACTTCCCTCTTAAACTTTAAATTAAAATATTATAATCACATGCCAATTAATAAAAAGGCTTAATTGCAAAAAGCTCCCTAAAGATTCTAAGAATTTGACTCTCCTTTAAAAATTACACTTTTTCCACAGTTTTAAATCTTTACATTTCGGTCACTGCCCAAAATGTACACATCCCAAAATCCAATTTGTAAAATTGATTTTACCAAACCCATCTATATGATTTTAGATAATTTTAGAAATTTTTACCAAATTCTTGGTTCGAACAACTTAAATCGATGTCTAAAACATCTAGGCCCAAAACTGGGGTGTTACATTCATTGCATTCGGACATTGTTTGCTAGGTTAATTTGGATAAACACCAAACTAAATTTGTCATTACAGGGCAGGCGTACCGATACTGGTGATGGCGTTTCGGTACGACCCTCATGTTTATGCTAAAAAAATATGGGTAAAGCAAGGCGTTTCGAAACGACAAGGAGCGTATCGATGCAATTTTGGAAACTTTTGAAACTTCCAATTTGCCTTTTGGTACGGGGAACATAGTGTACCAAAATAGGGTCAACAACGGTCAACTAGAATCGATACGAGCTCAACCGTATCAAAACATGGTCTTATAATCGAGGTCAATACTAGTCAACCCATATTGATACACATCAAGTCATATCGAAATAGAGTTTCATAGTTCCATATGGGGTCCTAATAAGCACACAACCATATCGATAGAAAACTAAGGCATTTCGATACGGGGTTAGTTAATTCTGTTAAAAGACATAGATTACAGATTTGCATTGTTTACAGAATGGTCACTGAATATTATAAGGCTTATTTAGATGAGTAAATGAACTCCGATTGATATGAAATTTTGCATGATTATGGTACATCGTATGAATTTTATTGTGGCATAGTTAAATTGTTGAAAGGACCCCTAGATTGTTAAAAATGCTTATTGAATGGATTATCACACTGGAATCACTATATTATTCACCGGTAATGCTTTCCAACTCGGTTCCCTACCAGACCAAGAAGGGGGTGTTACATTTATGCCACCTACCAGTTGATTTTTTCTTATATACTGTGACTTATCAACTAATTCGATCTCTTTTATAGATATGCATGAGACGAATGAAGCTCATAATAATGAACCCATTGTTGCCTCCTCGACTCATGGTGAGTGGATTAGAGGAGGAGACCTTCCGAATCCATAAAACCCACATGTTCAGGGGTTTAGCCTGAAGCTCTGACCGCTTAGGCCGAATTTTACAAGAACATGGCTGACATGTTCAAGCAATAAGTAGCGACTCTGAAATTTGAGCAGGTTGTGCAACCAGCTCCACCTATTGTTCAGTATACTCGGGCTCCCATTGACAAGCTATCATAACACCGAGCCTAAACTTTGAATGGTCGGGATGATGAAAACCCTAAAGATGCCGAGTAATTGTTTGACAACACATTGAGAGTCGTGAATAAACAACTGTAGTGCTCGAACGAGCATAAGTTGGAATGTTCTCTCGCGTTGCTTGCAGATGAAGCACTTCAGTGGTGGGAGACCACAATCCTCACTGTTCCTGAAGAAACTATCACCTGAGAGTTCTTCCTTAAAGAATTCCAAAAGAAGTATATCAGCGAGTTTTACCTCACAGAAACACGCAACATCTTCCTCCATCTCAAACAAGGTGGACGTCCTATCGAGCAGTACATCTATGATTTCTGTAGGTATTGTAGATATGGTGCTAAATATATCAAGAAGGAGGAAGAAAAGTGCTGAATGTTCATTGCAGGACTCAGTGATGAGTTGCGCCCTATGCTCACTACATTGGGCATTACTGATTTTCAAGACCTTGTGAATAGAGTGAAGTCTACATAAGCAACATAGAAAGCCCAAAGGATAAGTGGATCGGGAAAGTCAGAGAAGAGGTTCAAGGATGATTCTCGACCTCCTAAATGGAACAAGAAGGGAAAATATCAAGCCCCTAAGCAGAATGTTTATCCAAAGCCTTCAAGTTTTGGGAACATTGATAAACCCCAATCTGTGACTCAATCTTTTGTTAAGGAAACCTCAGTTGATAGCATTGGAGGCTCAAATCGAAACTCGTAGTACCCTGTATGTAACTATTTCCACAATCGACATCCAGTGGGGCAATGTCGTAAGCAATCTGGATCTTGTTTCTATAGTGGCCAGCAAGGCCACTTCATTATTGATTTGTAACCCCCTCGACCCGGTCTAGGTGAAAGACTGAACTGAACGAGTCACACAAGGAATATTGAAGTAAACCGGGAAGGTTTACCTCAATAAACGAACCTGTTTTTTTCTTTTTAACTTTTCAGATGTATATCTTTAGCCTAAGTATAAAGACTAGCAACAGAACAATTAACATCTCAAACAAATGTCGATTAAGCACTCAATTGAATACAAACACGTTTTAGGGACCATTTTGCAATTTTAGCAATTTACAGGGACATCCTCAATTTTTAAGTTACCAACCATTAGTTAGTCGCATTACATGCCACTTGTCAAATCTTAGCTAAAAAAAACCAGCCAAGCTCATTTAATTGCATCTACAACATTCAGGGACTAAAACGTAAAAAATCAGAACTTTTAAAAACTTGGTGTTTCGATACACAGGGCACTGTATCGAAACACCCCATTTCGGAACAAGACCTAGTGTTTCGGAACATGAGCCTGTATCGAAACACCCTTTAAAATGTTTTGGTACACCAAATTTAGTAGCCAGACTTTACGAGCTTCTTCTGATACACCATGCCCTGTTTCGAAACCCCATGCCTATTTTCTGAGACTCCGTTTCGATCAAAACTTGTAGAGCGTTTGGATGTTCTCTATTTATGAGCGTAAGTGCACACTCTTGTCAAGTTATAGTATAAAAGATATCATCTCCCACAGGGATTGGACAGCTTAAACTCGAATTGTGATTCCTGCACAAATGAAAATTAAATGCACAATTAAGATTTAGTTTATAAAACAACTAAAAGTAAATAAAGCACAAGTAATTGAGGAAAAAGATCAGAGTGATAGGATGGGCCAGATTATGCTTCTCCCTAGTGTGAAACTGTGTTGAATAGGTTAAGTTGCTTTGCGCTGCCATACTTTGCTGGCTCGGTGGTGGATGATAGTTTAGTTGCTTTGACGCTTTCGCTGCCTTGGCAGTGGAACGGACGTGTGTCTCGAAGGCAAACTCGACAGACCTTCAAGGCTCGACAGAACGCTTCGACAGTGATCCTGCTTATGTCTAAGTCAAAATGTTGTTGTTGCCCACTGCAGATAATACCAGTCGCGGCGTGAATCTTGCAAAGATACCAATGTTGGTTCGTACTTACTCCTTCTGTGAGTTTGACTCTCTCGATACCAAACAAATGGATAGTTAACAACTAATCTTTCGAACTTAATTGAAATCTATGAAGAGCATGGAATAAGCAAACCTTGAAAGTTTTATTCCAAAAACAAACTTAATACCTTAGCAACCATTCTCACACTAGTTTACAACATAACCCAAACCCAAAAGAGAATTTAGAACATAATTGCAGCAAGAAAACCTAAGCTATATCTAAAGGAAAACCTAAGTTGTCTACAATTACAAAATATGTCAAGTATATATAGGCATTAGCTAGATCAAGTCCTCCTTGGAGTAGAAGTCTTCAAAGTAGCTTTTGCATTAAATGCAACCTTTAGTTCTGACTTCTTTGAGTTGAATGTGGACTTCTTCTCGTTGGCTTGTACCGCAAGTTATCTTGAACTCTTCATTCGACGGCTCTGTCCACTGCTACAGACATCAAAAAATAGAGTGGATGGCCTCGTTAGAATTAGGATTTTCTGCTCTACAAATCGCACTCCAATTCTCCAATTCCTCAGCTTTCTGCCCTGGGCGACAGGTATGGCGCGACAACTACCCTGTAATGGCTGTCTCTATCTGGAACTGCATCAGTAAAGCTCCTTGGTCTGTTGCCTCAACATCATGTCCTCAACTCTCCTCCTCTGATTTGTCCTCCTACTAACAACTTCTAGCCCTGAAATGGAAACAAAACTAAAACATCTTTTCCTTACCAAATAAGAGATAATCAATAAAATAATGGAAAAGTAAAGAATACTGTAAATATGCAATGCATGAAGCTAAATATGCCTAAAATGTACTTAAGAACATCAATAATATGAGATGGAATGCATATAAAATATGCGTATCGAAACACTAGACCTAAAATGTCACATTTTTGCTAGTTTTTCTCATTTTTAAGCAACCATAAACATCCAAGTATGCTTCTAACATATATATAACATGTCCTAACATCAATATTTAAACATTCCAAGCATGATCAACATCATTCCATGGAAATTAGCAACATAAGTAAACTATAGGCATGCCACCTAGAAAATAAGTCAATCAATATACCGAAATGCATAACCAAGCATAAACCAAATACCAATGGCAATTTACAAGTCAACACATGCATCACAAACTTGCCACAAAACAAGGAGTTTCAAAACACACCCTCCCTAAACGTTAAGGCATCCTCACATTGCCAATTATTACTAATAGGTAAACGTAAAACCATACTTGAGCTATGTATCACTCCTTGGAATCCTTCTTGCCTCTTTGCTGCCCAAAATGTGCTATCTCTCTGCATTGCTAGAAAAGAGAACATAAGCAATAATTCCTTGTGAGGGACGCTCAAAACAAACCAACAATAACAATGCATTGTAAACCATTTCTCAAGTGGAAAGCTCTATTTCATCATGCTCAATCTATCTCATGCTTGAAACCATTTTCAAAGCAAAAACCACATGTACCATCTATCTCATACATTAACTATAATACAAAATCTCAAGGCAAGGCTACTCATGTTTGTTTCTCATAAAGCATTTTTCAAATCATGTTCTCATATGCAAACTCATTACATAAAATCGTTTATAACCAAGGTACATGTGAATCTCATATATTGGCATTTTAGCAACATTATTCGAATAAGAGGATAGCTTGACAGAATCTCACATCATCAAGTCCTACCTCAGTGGAATCTCACATAACCGAATTGTCATGGCGGTATCTCTCATCGCCACAGAGCTTGATGGAATTTCACATCATCAAGACCTACCGTGGTGGGATCTCTCATCACCACACTCTCACTTCAGAACGGGATGACAATACCCCTATTGCTCGAACCGAAGAGCACGTACGGATTTTGTATATTAGTTACGTAAAATGTGTTTTTAGAAAATAAAGGCTATTTAGTCTTTTTCCAACTCCTTTTATTTATTAAAACATCTTAAAATAAATCAATTAAGAAGAAAAAGGCTAAATTAGACCTTTGGTCAATTACTCCTTAAAAATTCAAAGTTATGGTCATTTACAATTTAGTCACTTGAAAAACAGTTTTCAAAAATTGCATTTTAGCCACTAAATCCAAAATGTCTTTCTTCCAAAACTCATTTTCAAAAATTGGTTTCACCAAAATCATATATTTATAAAATAATGATTTTTAACCATTTCCTCATATTTTATCTCGTTCAAAAACCATTTATTCCAAAATATTCCTGAAACTAGTCTAACTTGCTCAAACCGATTCTAACGAACTTCCTAGCCAACTCGACTAACTTTCAAGCAAAAAATCGGGGTGTTACAACTCTCCCCTACTTAAGAAATTTCGTCCTCAAAATTTACCTAGTGAAAAGAGATATGAAAACTGTTTCTTCATGCCATCCTTCCTTTCCAACGTGGCTTCCTCTATACCACGATGTCGCCACAAGATCTTGACGAACTCAATGGTCTGACCACGAAGAACTTTGCTGTTTGAATCCAAGATCTCAATCGGTTCCTCATCATAGGACAAATCTGGATTCAACTCAATCTTCTCAACTTGCATATCATAGGACGGATCCGATCTATACTTCCGAATCATAGATACATGGAAAAACGTCATATATCTTCTCCAACTCGGGAGGCAACCTTAACTTATAAGCAACAGGTCCAACACACTCAAGCACATCATATGGTCCAATAAACCTCGGACTCAACTTGCCTTTTCAGCCAAACCTCATTACCTTTTTCCAAGGTGAAACCTTCAAAAACACCTTATCACCTACGACATACTCAACTTCTCTCCGCTTCAAATCCGCATAGGATTTTTGCCGATCAAAAGCCGTTTTCAACCTCTCACTAATAAGCTTCATTTTTTCTGTAGTGCCCTTTAACACATTTAGCAAAGAGACAAACTTCTGCTTCGTTTCCGCCCAACAAAGAGGTATTCTACACTTCCTTCCATACAAAGCCTCATAAGGAGCCATTTGAATGCTCTCTTGATAACTATTATTGTAAGCAAACTCCACCAAAGATATCTGTTTCTCCCAAGAACCTTGGAAATCAATGATGCAACACCTCAACATATCCTCCAACACTTGGATAACCTGTTCAGACTAACTTTGGGTAGAAAGCTTAATCAAATTTGTAAGGTTACCTCCTCATCCAAGAAAAGGGGAAGAATTCAAGTAGTAAATTGGTTGAAAATCCTTAGTGGGAACTAAGGTAGTGGATGTAGAGTTCATTTGGAGAACTTGAACCACTCTAACTACCTGTGTCATCTTTTATTTTTCATTCATTCCTCCCACCAATTTTTTATTGCCAATTCACCCCCTCTTGGCCATTTGCAATTGTGTGATCAACTCAACATTCTCCCTCGCACTGAAGATGCTGAGTTTGATATCTTAGAGTATTGGAAATCACAATCTGTGTTTTTTCCAATACTTTCACTAATGGCTAGAGATGTTTTAGCCATTCCAATCACTTTAGTTGCTTCTGAATCCTCATTTAGCATGGGGGTCAGATTTTGAACAAGTTGAGGGCTAGGCTTTTGCCTAAAAAGGTAGAGATATTTGTAACAACCCGAAATTGGTTGTATGGTTTTGAGCCTGAGGAAAGGGATGAAGAATTCCTTGCTGTTGGGAAAGATGCTTCAATCTCTGATGTTTCTGTTGAAGATCCACTTCCTGATTAAGGTATATCCTATTACTGTTTTTTTAATTCTTATATTGTTTTTCAATATGGTTTCTGATTTTCTTTTCTTTTGTAGGGTTCTTTCACAGCAAGCAAGAAAGCTCTTTAGTGCTCTAGGGGTCAACTAAGTTGTGAATTCTGATGTTAAGTCAGGTATTATGTTTAATATTTGAATTCTTTTGTAGGCTTATGTTTATTATTTGCATATGTTGCTTTTGTTTTTACTTATTGGTTCTGATGTTGTTGTTGTTTGACTTGGTTTTGTTGAATGTTGCTTTTGTTTATGACTTGGCAAGCAAGAAAGCACATTAGTGCTCAAGGGGTCAACTTAGTTGTGAATTCTAATGTAAAATCTGGTATTCTGTTAGTGTTTCTGGTTTTTTAATGTTGCTCCTTTTGTTTATTACTTATGATTTCTGCTTTTGTTTTTTACTTACTGTAGCTGCTTTTGTTTATTACTTATTGTTGCTTTTTCTATTTATGATTTAGTGTTGCTGCTGTTGTTGTTTGACTTGGTTTTGCTGAATGATGTTGTTGTTTATGAGTTGGTGTTGCTGAATGTTGCTGCTGTTTATGGCTTAGTGTTGCTGTTGGTAGCTTGCTGTTTTTCTCTCTTAAGTCTTATCTAAGTGTTGCCCTGGTTTTAATTATGTTGGTTTCTTACCTATGGAAGTTACCCATAATTAACCTTGTTGGTAGCATTTGGATCAGATAGTTCGATGAAGAAATATATGGTAACAAACCCTAAACCCGACCCGAAACTAATAATCCTAAAACCGAACCCGACCCGACCCCATCCTTTAAAAAACCCGACCCAACACGACCCGAAAATAAATACTCTAAACCCGACCCCGACCCGACCTATAGAAAAAAATAATTTTAGGAGCCTAATTGTAAAAAAATAATTTTAAGAGGCATAATTATAAAAAATAATAAACTTAAGGACTAAATTGTAAATAAAAAATTAATTTTAAGGACCTAATTGTAAAAAATATATATAAAGAGGGGGTATAATTACAAATATCCCTAAAAAATTTAAGGAAAAATTACACAATTAGTCCCAGGTCGGGTCGGGTCGGATTTTTTCACCCTAAAACCCGAACCCGACCCGACCTCAACCTACACAAAACCCGACCCGAACCCATTTTTTCATAAAAATACCCGACCCGGTCGGGTCCGGGTGTCGTGCCCATCCATATACGTACTTTTATTTTATAAGTTTCAGTTTGTAGAATTTTAAGTGTAAAGAATACTAATTTGTATTATTTTTGATATTTTGTATTGATTTTTTTTAAGTTATAAAATATTCTTATATTTTGTTCATTTATTTAAGTTATAACTGTTAATATTCCTGAATTTTAAACTTTTTTATGTTAAAATAGTTACTATTCTTATTTTGTTTAAATTATTAAAAGTTAGATAATAATAAGCAATCTATTTTATAACTTAAGCAATATCAATCTATTTTATAACTTATGTTTAAAAATGAATATGGTATAACGTTATAACTTAAGTAAAATCATTTAGTTTATAACTTAAGTTAAATAAACAATTATTGAATCCTTTATAACTTATAACTTAAGTTTAGAAATGAGTCTGTTATAATGTTATAACTTAAGTAAAATCATTTAGTTTATAACTTAATATTAGATAACCAATTCGATAGTCCAAATCATATGTAGATGAACAAAATAATTAAATAAACACTAATTGAAAAATAAAATCAACCTTCAAAAGAGGAAGTATATTACAAAAACCGATAACATGTACATACAAGTGCAAAAAAAATCAACATTTTTGTAAGAAAAGATGAAACCTATTAGAAAATAATACCAAAACATTGAGATGACTACATAATCGACAATTTTATTCTCTTACAATGATAAAGTTAGGAACAAATATTTCTAGGGATAAGAATTTATTAAAACTTTTAAATTTAAAAATTTAAATGAACAATAATTTTATTTAACTAATATTTAAATTAAAATAGACCTAAAATATTATTATACAAAAATATTACATAACTTCGTCCCCATTCTTGAATCTGTTATTACTTAAGTAAAATTAATCTATAAGAAAACATTTCAGGTCAACAACAGGTCGGGTCACTTAACAGGTCGGGTTTAAAGCAGGTCGGGTTCAAAACAGGACGAGTTCAAAATAGGTCGGGTCCATTTCAGGTCGAGTTCATTTTAGGTCGAGTAGAATCGGATATCGGGTCAATTCAGTCAGGTAAATTCGATTATTTGTCAGGTCAGCTTCGGGTTCGAGTTCATTTCAGTCGGACGCAAATCGGGTTTCAGGTCCACAGTAACAAGTCCAATTCGAGTTCGGGTCATTTTCAGTCGAACGCAGATCAGGTTCGGTTACTACAGTAACAGGTCAAATTCGGGTTCGGGTCAACAACAGTCGGTTACAGATCGAGTTCAGGTCATCAAATCCTCGGGTCAAATCAGGTTCTGACTCGAGCAGGTTTCAGGCAAGTTTTCAGGTTCTGACTTGTTTTTACATCCCTATTCACAGCTACCATAATTCATTTTAAAATTTTATGAGCTTAAATAGTTAGCCAAAGCGATTTATCTTTGTTTTTTCATATTTTTTAAAGTTTGAGCTTCAAATTTAATAGGAACACTCTCTTTCCTCCTCTAGAGTCTCTCTTCCCTCTTATTTCAATAGAATTAATATTAGATTTAAAATTTATCAAAAAAATTCTTAAGCTTCAAACATTTTTGGTTCAAGTAGTTTCGGATATTTAGAACTGCTTATTCAAACTATTTTAAATTTGAATATTTGTAGTTTGAATTTTTAATGATCGAAATATGTTGGATAGAATTCAACATTATTCAATATAAAATACCGGTGTAGTTATGCCACTTTCTATTTCATAATCTCGTTCAGTAAGAAAACAACTCCTGGCAATGGCATATCTGATACCAATACTTAAGAGCTTTTTCTATTTTCATTAATTAAAGAGGTATTGCATTTCTATACCGGGATTCGAATCCATATAAAATAAGGCAATGTGAGCATCCTTAGCCACTAGGCCAATTAGTGGATCTCCAATACTTAAGATCTCTTTATTCATTTATTTTGTTTGTCTACAACTCCACTGCAAAAGTCATTTCAACCATATCAAACAGCTAAGCTAAGCTAAGCTCTTAGAGGCAATCTCGAATACGTTCTCTGATAATCCATTGGC
This sequence comes from Hibiscus tridactylites, assembly GCA_958450335.1. Classification (NCBI taxonomy): domain Eukaryota; kingdom Viridiplantae; phylum Streptophyta; class Magnoliopsida; order Malvales; family Malvaceae; genus Hibiscus; species Hibiscus tridactylites. The sequence continues at coordinate 21,225,378 of OY288282.1, forward strand.
AGACATGATCATCTCCAGTTGTTGCTGCAAAACATGCATTCACGTTTTTAGTATTATAATCCCACCACAGCACAGGCAAATTAAATCTTAATATCCTTCATTTCATCTCATTATTGATGTAGAAGAATAACAACTGCATTTTCATTATCTCCTTATGGAACCAAGTTGCAAGCGCATGCAACTGTACACAATTACATACACAAATCAGCTATGAGCTCACTTACCTTGGTTAGCTTTTGCCTGCTTTCGTCGAAACGCTTCCATCTTGAAAAGGCTGACACCATGCGGGAGGCCACCTACAACACAACAGAAGGTAAAAGTGTTGCCAAAGAACAGCAGAAGAAACCATGCATGCCACTCAGAATGGAAGTAACTTGAGAAAATAAATTGAGCCTTTCGTGTTTCAACGTAAAGCGCAAAGGGAGGCGAGGGTCAGATTGTTAACAAACCCGAGGATTTAGTTTGTCCAGTTGTAAAACTATTTCACCCAAGAACTTGTAACCGGACCCATCCTTGGCATGGAAATTCACAGGAGATCCACAAAATCCTCCGATGAGCGAGTATACCTGTATTAACCAAAAAAAAAACCACATTCACTACAGTGCTCGAATTTAAGCTGAAGAGAAAAGTCATCATCTTATGTTCATGTTCCCACATTCAAGAGAGAGTTAGCAATTCACCTTGTTTGGATTACACAGGTCGAATGCTGGATGATTTAAGAGATTGCGAACATTCTCAACATTACCAGGGATGTCAGACATGGCTTGAAGGGCAAACCATTTGTTTACAACCTAACAAAGACGGGAAAAATGAAATTATCAAATGTGAGAAAAGAAGTTCAAACTACATTCCAGTAGGCAAAGATAAGTCAAGCTGGAAATTTACAAGGTACTCATGCTTCCACTTGCTATAGAAGTCGGCTAAAACATCATCCCAGGTTTTACCAGGCTTCTGGGCAATGGCTGCCAAAGCTGCAAATTGGTCTGTCATATTTGTTGCAGTATTATACTCACGAAGTGCAAGCTCTGTTATCTCTGGATCTTCAAGAGATGCAAGATACGCTGCAAGTATGAAAAATTTAAGACAATTCAAGGATTTTTACAAAAATTTTGCAAATATACATTAAAGCAAATACAAACCGAGAGCAGTATTCTTGAGGGCACGTCGAGCCATATTAGGATGGTTAAATGTATACTCTTCTGAGCTTCTATTGTTCTGAACCTGTTAAAAGTGTCAAAGGGTAAACAAATCAAGTCCATGTGCAACTGCAAACCAGACAATAGTCTAAAAGTAATAAATATTTGTTTGCATAAGTCAACTGCATATGGCATACTGTGTTTAGAAACTCTGATTTCAATTGTGAGGCAAGCTCCTTCCTAATGAAGGTTCGGACAGCATGAACAGCATCAGGATCGGCAACTTCCATCATATCCATAATCTCCCCTTCACCAGGGAGAGTTATCGCTTTAGCAATGAATTCCTGCTAACAAAAGGCAGTTAAAGATAAACTGTACATTGGTTTCTATATATTGCACACATCCAATCTCCATTCAAACACGAAAGGCTGATATAAACAGTATGGATCTCATATTTTCTTGTAAGGGAACCGCCATCATACCTTGTCCAATCCTGCGTCACAAAGTATGCTTTTGAGACCTTGCACAAATTTGGGATTCAGCGTCAGTGGCTTGTTCTGTTGAAAATCAAAGACTAAGCTGAGCATGAGCTTCCTTGCCAACAACTGTCCAGCTTCCCAGCTAAAACAAAAAGGAAATCATCAAATGAACAAATCTAATATATTCCTCAATTGTTAGATTAAACCATTCATGGTTCGAGAAAGACAAACCGATTGAACTCATCCGAATCATGTGCAAGAAGGAAAAATAGGTCACTGTCAGAGAGATCAGATTCAAGACGGACAGGAGCACTATAACCTCGCAGTAGTGATGGAATTGGTCGCTCGAATATATCACAAAACACAAATTCTTCTTCTCTCTGCTCAGAAACAACAAAAGAACAAAAAATCAGAAGAAAAAAATAACGATATGCAAATGTGTCAATATGGCAACTTGGAAACAGTTTGACTCTAGAGTCATGGTTTAGTGCTTTCCAAACGATGTTTAGACATCAAAAAGAAGAGCACGGGTTCTTAAGAGATAAAAGATGGAGCACGAGAAGAATTTCAAATGACCTTAGTTACTCGAAGAACAGTGTTGAAGACTGGCTGATTGTTGCCTGCAACAGACTGTAATGTCCCATCATGATACAGAGAGGATAAAGGCATGTCCTTTCCACTAGAGTCCAGTAGACCGACAGCCAGAGGAATGAACATGGGATCTTTAACAGGTTGCCCAGGCGTTGGGGGAACCTCTTGACTGTGAAAATGCCAAAACAAGCATAAACGTCAGTAGAAAAATCTTTAGGCCAAAATCAATACTCATAGCTGCAACGAAATCCAAGTTTGTATACCTAAACTTCAGAGAAAAAGTATGAGCCTCAGCATTGTAGGATGAAGAAACTTTTACTACAGGAGTCCCAGCTTGTGAATACCTGTGTTTTAAAAGCATAAGCATCAAAACTACCAAATATAGTAACTTTTAGAGAGAGAGAGATGACTGGTTCTCACCAGAGCAAGAAGTTAGCAAAATCCGCACTGTTTGCATCTCGCATGGCAGCGAAAAAGTCTTCACAAGTTACTGCTTGTCCATCATGTCTTTTAAAGTAAAGATCCATGCCCTGAACATGAACAAATCACATCGACAATATGTCCACGATAAGCAACTTAACATATTTGCACATTTAATTTTCACTCATAAACATGCTTAAAATTTTACCTTTCGGAACCCATGAGTTCCTAGGAGTGTTTTGTACATCCTGACAACTTCGGCTCCCTAGGAAGTTGAATCATAAGGAAAATTCATTGATGCATCAATATAGCTCTTCCCCACAAATACACAGTTGTAAACAAGGGAGAATATGGTTACCTTTTCATAAACCTGTGAAAAGAAACCAAAAGAACCAAGAATAAAACTAGGAAAAATTAGATGCCTTGTTAAGTAAGAACAGTATAGAAAAGAGAAAAAGAGATGCAAATGCAAGTTGCCGGAACTCACCGTCACTGTAGTCGTTGATAACCCCAGGACCGATTCATATACAGTAAAGATCATGCAACAAAAACAGACATTCACATTAAGAGAGTGAATCAAATTTAAATATAAGAGGAAACTGATCCATGCACCCATTAAACATTCTACTAAAAATACAACAAGAACTTGCCTGTGTAGAAGTTGTCCATCTGTCAAAGGGAATAAGGAAACAAAAGTTAACATAAATTAGAAGCAAAAACTTTTGAGAGCTAACAAGAATGTGAAAATTTAAAGAAAAGGCCAATAAATAAGGGAGACACTTTAATACCTTAATATAAGAATGCGGCCTAACTGGATGAGCCATGGGACCAGCATCCTGAACAATCAGCAATCAGAGGAAAGTCAGCACTCAAGAAGGTCACACGCACTGAAGTATATATTTGTAGGTTTTCACAGTAGTTGCAACATCATTGATCATATAACTGGATGTGAGGTCACAATCAAGTCAAGCAAGGAACATTAAAGACCTGTGGAAATTGATAACTCCGAAGCTTTGAAACGTCGGCAATTCTCTTCACTGTACGACTTCCCATGTCAGATGAAAATTCCTACCATCAACCCAAGATTACTGACAATCATAAACCAAATCGTGTCGCAACGAGGCTGCATTAGCACCCTTGGCAACTGAAAAGTAATACCTGATCACGGAAAACAGTGAGACCCTCCTTCAAGCTAAGCTGAAACCAGTCTCGGCAGGTCACTCTGCAACATTTCAGCTAATTTTACATTGATGTTTGCTTATCCTTGTAGTTTTAAATAAATGTAAATTTGGTAAACATGTCTTTAGAACACATAATACAACTACCTTCCTGAAATATAAAACCCCGCAGCAGAATAATATATATATCAATGATTTAAAAACCAGATCGGAAGTCAAACCATTTGGACATCTGCTTTCTGATTTAACCAGTTCAGCCGATTCAATTATAAAAGAGAAAATATATAAAATTATAAATATGGATCCTTATATTTATCAATTTAGAGGCACATTTGAATAAAAATTTGGAAGCCTAAACGATTCCATTGTCGTTAGCCTTTAGGCCTTTTCACTAATACTCTAGAATATTCTCAATACTACCGCTTTAGGTATTTTCAACTTTTCAAGCTTTTCAGTTCAAAAACATCAAAAAAAGTTTCAGTCATTCATCCTAACTCTTTCAGAGTCCTTTGATTTTTTTTTCGTTTTCTTTCCCAACTTCTAAATTCCAAGACTATTACTCCTTTTCCCTGTACACATTCATTCAAACCAACATTACACCCACTAGTCACTTTCCTTTCTTGGATCATTTACTTCTGTTTGTGTGCATTCATGAACTACTTCTTGAATTTGTTCTGTTACTATTTGATTCTGTAACAAAATATTTGGTTTTGATAACATTTACTCAAATCTTTTTTGTTCTGATTTGCAAGGAGAAAAAATGCTGAAACGTTATAAAAATTCCGGGTGTTTTGGTTTTTATCGGTTTAGCCAGTTCCCGGTTCTTACTGGTTCTTTATAATTCTGGTTTTATATAACATATTGAACCACTTGACCTGCCGGTTCCCAGTTCAACTGGCCAGTCTAGTCCGGCTTAAACACCATTGATCTATGTAGATCTTAAATATCATTTTAAATTTCTAATAAACAATAGCACATATATGACAGATCAAAACTCCAAAAATCAATCATAAAACAGTAGCAACAATATCAAAGGATGCAATACTTGAACAAACAATGAGCCAAAATTGGAAATTAACCAACCTGTTGCCAGTCCAATTGTGAAAATACTGCATGAAAGCAAGGAATAATATCGTCATGACATATCACAATCAGATCCATATATAAAAAATGTGTAAAAAAGCATTTTCAAAATTTATATCCACAACAAACCTCGTGACCAATAACACCCAAAATTGCAGCATAATCAGCATCTGAAGCAGTTTCCGGAGAAGCCAATACAAGCTTTGAATTGAAAATCTAAGATGTTCAATAGAAACATATTTCAATAAGAGTAACAGAAAAATATATTGCAAATTTTGACCAGATAAGCTAGAAGACATACATTCAGACTCTTGTTTTCCATGGCTCCCCTACATAAAGAACAAAGCATATTGGTATTGATTGATATGACCACTGCATATAACTATAAAAGAAACAAAGAATAAGAAGAATGCATCTTACATGTTGAAATCTGGAACAGCAACAACATTGAAGAGATCCAGGTCATACTCAAGACCAAAAACCTATAAGAGAATAAGAATTTAAATAAGAGATAAAATAATCTTGATACCACAATAAAAGCAACATAAGGATATAATGACTGACATCTTCATCCCACTTCATAGCTGCTTTCAGTGAATACATGGCATGTGCAGTCTTAGGTACATCTTGTGCTGGGGTCCAGATCCTTAGGGACACTTTTCGGCCAGAACGGGTAACAAATACGTCATCTCTGCTCTCCAATTGGCCAGCTACCAAGGCAAACAAGTAAGATGGCTTCTTAAAGGGATCTTCCCATACAGCATAATGCTTGCCACCCTGCATCGTATCCAGAAAAATAATAATGAACAATAGTCCCGTTAAACAAAGTATACTACCATAATTAGTGAAGCTTGCCTCAAGGTCTCCCTGCTCTATGAGATTTCCATTAGATAATAATACTGGATACAATGACTTGTCAGCTTCAATACGACATGTGTATTTCGCCATTATATCAGGACGGTCCTGTTCACAAAGTAAAAATGCCAATGAGGAGTGAAATAGATTCATGCATCAAAATGAAAAATAATAAATTCAATATATGTTTCATCATCTTACCTGATAAAATGTAATTTTCCTGAAACCCTCCGCTTCACATTGTGTACAGAAATTCCCAGATGACTTGTAAAGCCCCTTAAGTGAGAAAAAATAAATTTAAACCATGGGTATTAGGGTAAAATTACCGTGCATTTCAACCAAAATAATAATAATGCCTCACCTCCAATGATGTGTTCTTCTGAGGTTGTATCTCGGTATCGATTTCCAAAGTAAATTTGCCTTGTGGTGGTGATGTAAGTGTCAAATGTCGTGAGTCTAAATGATAATCTCCCTCCTGTCAATGACAATATAAGCATATTAAAACATCATATCGTCAGAGTCATTTCAGCAATTATGGCACCAAGCCTACTTCGAGAAATGTACAATAAACAATATACCTTCAGTTCCCTGCCATCAACCTTGATTGAAATTAGCTTTAAATCTTCCCCATCCAGAACCAATGGAGAAAAAGTACCTGTTCTACAAAATAGATTAGTATGACTATGATATAAAGAATAATGACAGAAAGTGTTTTTCAACATAGAACTTAGTAGAGCACTGCATTCTCAAGGAAGAAAAATACAGAGCCAATTCGTAAATTCCACCTTAGCAACATTTCTAGTCATCGGTGTCAGAAAAAGAGATATAATGACAATTTCAAGTATTAGAAGAAAAGAACAACAATTACGATACCTTCAACACTGGGGAAAACAGTTATTTTAGAAGCAACAATAGTTTTCTCCTCACCCAACGAAAATTTCAAATCCACCTGAAATGCTATTTGCATAAGTAAAAGGAAAGTACAAGCGAATTCCATATAAAAATCTTCAAAACCCAAGCTAAAGCATACTAGAACATAATTAGTTGTAATTTATACCGTATCAAAGTAGTAGGCAGGAGACTTGTAGTCCTTCAGAAAGATTTCTTTAGGTGCATCCATTTCAGATTCTTTAACTTGCTTGGGTGTAGATTCTGTTGCAACTGAACAAAGCAGCCTCCTGTTGGCTTCCCTTGCTCTCTGAAACAATTCAGCCAAAATAACAAAAGTAACCATAAGAGACCGCAACATATTTGAAGATAGCAATATCCATGAAAACTTTGACTAAACCATGTTAACTGCGGGCCTTCAGATAAATGCATGTGTGTAAGCATGTGACAATGGAATAGAGAAAAAGCAGTAAGATGCAAAACATAGCAACTTACAGAAGGTGAAGAATGTGGAAACCAGTAATTCCTTCTACAGGTCACCTAAAAAATACATACAACAACAAAAGATTAAACAATAAAATTTTAAGCCATAAATGCGTAATAGAAAGATAAAAAAAAAAACATCATTCCAAAAACGAACCCCGGTACATTATGTTAGAACTAACAAAATGCACAAACCTCAAGAGCAGAGAAATGGCTATACCCAGAGATATTCTTCACTGAACAAACGCTCTTTTTAACCTGAAGCAGGAAAGCAAACAGCAGATAAATACTTAAAATCTAAGTTTTGAAGAAAATAAACTGAAATCTGGTAGGGGAAAAGAAAACCCAACAATTTATATACAACCAATATGTGAATGAATCCCAGAAAATAAAATCTAAAAAAGTCTTTCCCAACAATCCAGTATGATTTCACAATATTGCAATGTAATCATATAGTGCATTAAAAACCACGACTTCCACATAGAAGCGAACAAAGAGGTATTCATAAAAGATATATGGGAAGTGGATAATCACATGAGCAGAAGAGATCAAACACAACAGGCTGGGCCTTGCCAAACACGAACTTTTGCAAGGAAGAATAAACCGAGCCATTCAAAAAATCAATAACAACACCTCCTATAGTTTATAAAATATTATGATTCACTGTGAGATAAAATAATCAATCAAAACAACAACTTTGATCTCAATCTGCCTGAAGCCCTTTTAACATAGCCACACACAGCAGCGTTCTTATGAAAAAGAATGTATATCAGTTTAAATATATCATATATGGATAAAACAAAAAATATGGACAAGAAAAATCAAGGAGAATGGTAAATAAAACTGGCTACTGGAAATATATGCTTCAAAATAGATTGCAGTGGATTTACCAAATGATAGATCAGATGAAGAAGAAAACAGAGGATTGCTGGGACTGAAAAAGAGAACCAACGATTGATTGGTTTGCCATCAAACAAGATTTATTTATTTTCATTACTATAATAATCAAATTAAAATAAAATTTACGTGCAATTTTCTTATTGGTTAGACTTGTCGTGTTGGGTTATTTAGAGTGTTCTGAGATTTGAGAATAAGAGCGAGAGAGAGCTTAAATGGGGTATGAAAATGTGACCCAAGATTTAAGGTTGTTTTGGTCTTGCATTGTGGTGGCCCAACCAAACTAAAAACTCAACCTAAACTTGAAATAACCGGAAGAAATTATACATTTAGTATTCTAATTATGTACGCGTTACTATTTTGGTATCATAATTATTATTTTTAGTAAAATGATACCTAACGTTACATTTTTATTTTATTTTGGTACCTCCGTTATTTAAAATTAACGAAAATGGCGACGTGACTTGGGTTAATAATAGTTTTAGTCCAAAAACTTATACAATCTATTAATTTAGTCTAAAATTCTATTACTTTAAATATTATTTTAATTTTTAGATTAAATTGTAAACTCCTCAATTTTCTTCTTCTTTCAGTCAAACACTATTTTGGGTTTTGGAGTTTAAAAAGTACATTAGGGACATCAAACTTTAGAATTTGCGAATCAATGTGGGCTATTGTGGGGTATATTGGAGGACCCAAACTACACAATCGAGATATCGGCGAGAATACAAGGGGGTGGGAAAGGATGAGACAAAATTCAATCAAAACTAAGATAATGTTTTACCCCAAAATTAAGATGATGTTTTAAATTGATGTACTTTGGACTAAATTGATAATATATAAGTGTTTTTGGACTAAAACTATGATTATATCAAGCCACGACATCATCTCCGTTGGTTTTTAACGGTCGGGTACGAAAACAGAACAAAAACGTAATATTAGTTACCATTTTGCTAAAAATAATAGTTGGGGTATCAAAACAGTAATGCGAGCATAGTTGAGGTACTAAATATGTAGTTTTTCCTAACCCTAATCTATACAAAACAGTACAACTTATATCTAAGAATTTTTCGATAAAGTAGAGAGCATTTGTATTTTAAAGGTAAATATTAAAACTCGAATGAAACAACATAAGCATCTTTCTTTATATCCCGAGAATTTTAAGCAGTGTAACATTACATTTTGTTCATGTTTTTTACCGTTACACTCACAACAAAAAGAACATGTGTACATGGAAAAAGAGTATTATTTTAATTTTAAAGAAAGATCACATATATGTATTCATAAGCTCTAAATGGCATTGTCAAGTACATATTGTCCAAGAAATAAAGGACATTTCAAATCAAAATAAAAGTGAAGGACGGGTGAATGCACATTAAACTAATTCATGAGCAATCACATTAGCATTTTGCCTAACAAATTTGATTTGTATATAGCCATCATGTGCAAATTTTGTCATGACTTCTTGAAGATAAAGGCCAACTAAGGATAGATCAACTTGCATTTTGTTTATTTTATTTCACTATCGTAGTAGCACCACCCTCAACAATCACGTTTGACTACCTTTTCTTAATGGCCAGATGGATGCCATTAAAAAAGATGTGTGCCTTAAAGTAGGGATGTGAAAAACTGATCCGACTTGGTAATCTGCCTGAAATTCGATCGAGTCAGAATTTGGTTTGACCGGAGAACTCAATGACCCGAACTCGACCTGCACCCGGCCGAAACGAACTCGAACCCGAATTCGACCTATTACTGTAGTAACCGAACCCGACATGCACCCGGCAGAAACGAATCCGAACCTGAGACTGACCTGCTAGATAACCGATTTAACCCGACCTGTTTGGAAATCGACCTGTTTTGAACTCGACCTGTTATTGACCAGAACTGATATTGACCTGAATTGATATTGTTATTTGATTTACTGATAATGATAATTATGACATTTGAAGAAGTTATATCTAATGAATTTAAAATTTTAAAATCAATTAAAAATAATAAGTATTTTTTTTATATTTAGTAATAATGTCAAATATTAACTAACTTAACTTTAATTAAAAGATAAATTGAATGAATAAATATCAAGTGATAAAAAATTATCTTCAATTAAAAATAATTTTAATTAAAAATAATAAAAATAATCTTTTAAGTTAATAATGATAATAAAAAATTATCAAATATGTTCCCAGCATATTAGATGCTACATAACTCTGTTATGATGGAACCTTTGCGTAAGCAAATAAAACCCAGATCTCATCAATAAATCCACACATATTCTAAAGTGCTTACATCTTGAAGATGTGAAAGTATGCAACATACGAACAAACTTGATAACTTTATCAACTCCCTGACAAAGCTTTTGACACAGCATAAGCATGTCAGTTACACTAAGCCATATCGTATTAGATACGAGAATGATTGGTCTTAGTGCTAGTGGGAGATTGTTGGAGTATGCCCAAAGACCAATCATATGATGATTGAATAGACATACTATTTTACTAGATTTATCAAGTAATGACATTGCCATTATTATCATTTGGTATGTTTCTGTGCATCAAACTAACCATTGGATAATAATGTCCATACAATAATACGATTATTGTTAAATATGATCCTTAGTTGAATATTATTACGGGTATGGACAGTGATAATATATAAAGACTAATATGTGGTTGATGACAAGCGTTGTCATTGACATAGAGATGTCAAAATCAACACATAAGTATTTGTTAGAGAACAAAGTACTGGATTGACCCACTACGAGCATGTTTCTTGGGTAATAATGTGACAGTCACAACATTGCTCATGATAAACATATGTATAATCCTCAGACTTGAGATCAACATGATTTCAACATAAAGATTTACGTATTTTGACATAGTCAAACGTGTATCGTAACTGACTACATTATAAAGACTGATGATTGGATACGTGATGACCTATGTAGTGAAATATCGTTGATCAATAAAGGATTTGTCCCTCCTACATAATGGGAGAAATATCTTCGGCCACTTGATTGAGTGAGATTAGAAAATGCATGACCATGCTCAAATATTATGATATGGGATATCATAGAGATTCGTTTATCAAAATCTACTCAAGACATCAAGAAACACTAGATGGACAACGCAAGTGTGACTAACCCATGACTTGTGTTCATCTAAGATATAAAGGACAAAAGGATGAAATACATAAAGGAAGTTTATTCAGGAATTAGGAAAGTCAAACCATGACTTCATGCAACTTAGGTAGCAATGATGTATTGCTAGATGCCACTCATTGTTTGTAAATTAGAACAGTTCTAATTTTGCTGCTAACGTTGCCTGAACTTACAAGGGTCACACCCTTCGAATGAAAAGAACAAAAAATGGAAACCATACTCCCTATTTTAGGGAGGTTGCCGAAAATCCCCTATGGGATAGGGGAAATCGACAACTCCCTTAAATGAGAAAAATATTGGATAAATATTGTATTTATCAGATATTATTTAGAGTATGGAAAATATTTAGAGACTTAAATATTATAGAATAAGATTCTAGAAATTTAAATATATATTTGGAATTTATATAATGTATATTTAATTCCAAGTTTATGTAGAATTATATTCCACATAATTAAAAATATATATATTTAAATATATTTAAATCCAAGTAAAGATAGAATGAGATTCTATATAATAAAAATACATATATTTGGATTAAATATAATGTATATTTAAATCCATGTTTTATGTAGAATAAGATTCTACATAATTAAATATATATATTTCATTTAATATTATTAAATATTATGTATATTTAATATAAACCAATTTCACGTAGAATTAGATTCTATGAATTTTGGTTGAACTTGGATTTAAGGAATTCAACTAGAATTAAGTCTCTGAATACTATTTAAAAGGACAAGGGCTAGTAACCAAATCATCCCTCTTCCTCCTCTTGAAGATTTCGACAACACCCCTAGGGATTCCCCACTGGAATTCGACATATTCCAGAAAGCTCTCTGAGAAGCTGTTCGATATTTTTTTGGTGTTCTACTTGCCCCCTGGCAAATCCCTGAAGGTTCCCTTGCTCGATTGCATGTCCCGGTTGAACTCCTGGTCGATTTCAGACTCCCTCAGGAATCCCTAGAGGGATTTCGACTTCTCCCTAGAAGGTGTTCAAACCTGTCAAAATTTATCCCTAAGTGTTAGGGAGGCAGAAACTTTGTTCGTTTTGTTCGGGTGGACTCCGTAGAGGTCGTTTCGAACCTGTGACGATTTCGGTTTTACTTGACGTGGTTATTCCGACATACCGTCGGTTTTCCAGTTTCTAGAGTTTTAAAAGGTAACTCTTCATCTTTTCACCCCGGATTCGTTCCTGTACATGGATCCTGGCTGGATTACGTCGGATTAATTTTTCTGCTGCGCCACGGGGCATGCCGATGTGACCCAACACTGCCCACTTCATGGTTTTCCGGCTTGGACACATGTGTCATTGTTTTACAACGGGGTAAACTACCCAACTCGAATGATGATTGATGCCTCAGCCAACAGAATCATCCTCGACAGACAACCAGAAGAGGCACTGCAGATCCTGAACCAAGCTGTCAAAAATGACTATAAGTACCCAACAGCTCGCCGAGACGGCATTAGGCGGCCAACAATTGTGAACGAAGTGGAAGACTCGGAATCTGTCAATGCTCGCCTCGACAAGTTGACAGAGCAAGTTATGAACATGGTAAAGCCCACTGGGAAAGTCTATGAGGCCAAGGCTATAGAGCCATTCTGCAATGAGTGTGGGAGAAACCACGACTCCTCCAAATGTACCGCATCTGCCAATTTCATGGGAGGGTACGAGAGGAACAGAATGCCCAACACGAATACGTATAACCCTGGTTTGAAGAATCATCCAAACTTCTCCTAGAGCAATCCTAAAACTGCTGCTAATCCATAACAACAGCAAGGAGGCTACCAGCAAAACCATTCCAGACAGTAACCTCAGCAACCACAAAACAATAATTCACTAGAAGCAACTCTTCAAACGTTTATGTCTAATACTAGTGAGTTTATTGTTCGTACAAATAAGTTTATTGATAAAACTGAGTCATTCATGGACATGACATAGAAGAGGATAAACAACTAAGAGGCTGTGATAAAGAACCTAGAGACCCAGTTTGGGCAGTTCACTGCGATCTTCAGTAGTAGGACCATGGGTGCAACATCTAGCAGTACAGAGGCAGCAACTAAACCCACATATGAGCAGTGCAAAGCCATAACAACCAGAAGCGGGAAACTGTTGAATGAGGCTAGAATGGAAAAACCAACAAAGAAACAGCCAGCACAGAAAGAACTACCTGCCACGGCAGCATCCACACCAGCCGCCCCGGTAGAGGAGCTTGATAGTAGCTATGAGGCAGATGATCCTCCACAGATAAAGTTCCCATGCAAAGAACATATAGAGGACATCCGCCTGCCAGCACCTTTCCCCCAGAGGCTTAAGCAACAGAAGCAAGAGTACCAGTTCAGGAAATTCTTGGATATTCTGAAACAGGTGCACATAAATATCCCTATCATAGAAGCCATTCAGAACATGCCCAACTATGCAAAATACCTAAGGGATATGGTTTCTAAGAGGAAAAGATTTGGGAGTTTGAAATAGTTGTTGTGACAGATGAGTGCATGGCTATGCTACACAACAAGTTGCCGCCCAAGCAAACAGATCCAGGAAGTTTTGTGATACCATGTAGAATAGGCAACAAGCTTGAAACAAAAGCCCTGTGAGACTTAGAAGCCAACATAAACTTGATGCCTAAGATAATCTTTGACAAACTAGGTATTGGGCAAGCCAAACCTACCTCCATTATGCTGAAACTTGCTGATCATTCATTTGTACAACCGGAGGGCAAGTTCGAGTGGGCAACCTTATTTTTCCAACATACTTCCTCATCTTAGACTGCGAGGCCGATGAAAACGCCTCTATCATCCTTGGGCAACCACTTTTGGCCACGGGAAGAACATTAATTGATGTGGAATATGGGAAACTAATCATGAGGGTAGACAATCAAAGTATCAAGCTGAATGCGTTACAACCCTCAGTAAAGGAACATGAAGGATGCCCAGATGCTCAGGCGGCCAAAATCAGCACAAAGACAGGCCAAGACAGTAGCTGTCGCAGCAGACCCAAGGGCAGGCTGAAGGACCTAGCAGCACACCACCTTAAAGAATATGAGGACCCCCAAGAGGGAAAGACAAGAAACACCACCTCAGGAAGTGGTTATGTCTGGGAGATACACCAAAATGCACTCCCAACATAACTTAATTATTTTTATCTTTATTTTCTTTATTTTTATTTTATGCTTTATGAATAGAATTTAATTTTCTACAATTTATTCTTTTTAGATTTTATATTAGTCGAATTTATTTTCCACATTTTCAAATTTTCAGAAGTTATTATTTAATTACCTTTATTTTTAGTTTAGGCTTTAGGAATTAAAGAGCTGGATCAAGAAGAAGGCCAAAAAAAGGAGCCCTCCTACCATCCCACCAAGACAGCCAAGGGCGGCCAAGCGCAGATAGCGTGTAAGGGCTAGTTGGCTGCTAACGGCAAGCTACCAACGGTTACAGAAATAACGGGTAGAAATCTCGTAACGTGCGCGAGACAACTTTCCTGTTGGACATTTAATGCCACCCCGACATCTCTCGGCAACCTCTATTTAAACCTCACTCATCTCATTCATTTATTTTACTATCACCTCCTTGCTATACTCTTCTTGAATCCACAACTCTCTTTTCTCACAACATTTTCTTTAAGTTTTAGTTATATCTAAATCGTTTCACACATGGCATCAACATCAGCACCCAAACCCACCTTCCAATGCTTATGCTCCAAGGCAGATGTAACACCTTGGTTTTGGGCCTAGATGTTTTAGATATTGGATCGGACCGGTCGAGAACGGTTCGAATCGCGTAAGGTGATTTAAGGAAATCAAGGACCGGAATAGGATAAAATTGTGATAAAAATTGCTAAAATCCTATAAAAATATGTTTAGGAGGTTGTTCAAGTCAATTTTACAAAATGGATTTCGGAAATGGGACATTTTGAGTAGTGACCAAATTGTAAAGTTTCAAAATTGGGAAAAATGTGATTTTTAATGTAGAAGCCAAAATCATAGAATCTTTAGGGGGCTTTAAGAAAATTTGACCTTTTCTCAATATGACATGTGTTTTAAAAGGCTTTTAATTAAATGGATTTAATTAGATTTATATCAATTAATTAATATAGTTAGTTAAAGTGAGATTTCTAATTACGTAACTACCAACTCTTTCTCATTTTCAACCACACACTAATTCTCTCATCTTTTCTCAGAATTCTTTCTTCCAAAAACTCTCTCAACATTTTCTAAACCATTTTCAAGAGATCTTTTATAATTCTTCAAGATTTTGCTAAGGAAAACTTGTCATTCATTGAGAGAACCAAGGATTGGAGGTAAATCCCGTTCTCAACCTCTAATCTAAGTTCTTTATTGAAATTCCCAAGATATTTGGCTTCTAAATACTATTTTTGGTTGAGTTTTCATTATAGTTTTGATTAGAGATCAAAATCTTGTAAAAATATGATTGAAATTTTGATTTTCGGGCTTGTTGAGTTAGGCAATGTTTTGTGTTGATTTTAATTGAGTTTTAAGTTGATTTATATGTTAAAAGAAGGTGTTGATAACATAGATCCCGAAATCCTTAAGATCCTTGAGTTTCTTGGTAGTTTTAAGTGATATTTTGGGTTGAAATTGTGGAATCTTGCTTGCTGGAGGTATAAGGATGTGTTAGGTTGTTTATTAGATATGGTTTGATGTTGATAATTGTTTGGAAGTGATGTATGATGGCTGGGATTGGTTTAGAAAGCAATCGATTGAGTTTTCGGTTGTTTTATAAGGGTATTTTGGTGTAGTTTGGGTGAGCAACGGGTTTGTGAATTGTTGGTGGTGTTGGAATGCATTTTAATGCATTTAGATCTCTGTTTTGATGATGTGAAAATAGGGGATCTTGATCCGAAAGCAAACAGGGTGATTTTGGAGGCTCCGGAGGGGTAATTTTCGTGTCAGTGAGCAAGGCTTCGCGTATCGGTGAGTGGAAATGCAATTTTCTGCTTTGTAACGCTTTGAGCGTGGTCTTGGGAGCTTAGTGTAAGTTTGAAACCCTTAGCTAAGCTCAAGAGTAAGTATTCGGAAATTCCTCTCTTGGAAATGTGCTATGTTTGATGAAATTGCACTTGAATTAAGTGTGGATTTGTTTACTGTTTTAAGCATGTTTAAGCAATGTTTAATGCAGGATTTTTAATGCCATTATGTTAAGGATGCACTAGGTAAGTGATCATTGGTTTGCATGTGTTGAATGCATATGATATTAAGCATGTGATGCTTGTGGAAATGGCATTGTAGTTATGCTTGCAAAATAGCGGGTTAATGTGGTTAAATGATTATATTGGCATGTGATGAAAATGGTTTTTGGTTACTTTAAATGGATACAGTTAGCCGACAATAGGATTGGGTGCACCGTGAATAAAGTCGCCTTGGATGTCAAGGGGTTGTGATTGTGCCGTAATCTCCATCTAAGTACCCTAACGATTGAGGTTAAGATCACAACAGTGAATGGTTAGTCCCGTGTGTGTCTTGTGTATGTGTCCCATACTCTCGTTAGTGGAATTATACAACTACCGGTGAGTGATGTTGAGGGGTTGTGATTGTGCCATTAATCTCCATCACGGGTGTTGAGGGGTTGTGATTGTGCCTTTGATCTCCACCTTGTGTAGTCCGGTAGTGTGTATGAAGCGTGTGGGACAACGCTTGTAATCCACGTATCCGATTGTGTCTTGTGTTGAAATGGTTTATGTATTATCATTTGCGAGCCAATATAATGTAAATGAATAATGTGAAGCATGAGATGCTTGTAAATGATGTAAGGATGCATGAGATGCTTGGTTAAGCATGATCAATGGTTTATTTGCTGATTTAGAGTGATGCATATGAACATGTGTTTATAAAGTGCATTGATGTCTTGTGAAGGCATGTTTTATGAAAAGGCATGAGTTGTAAAATGGTGGTTGTGCCAATAATGTGAAGTGTATTGATGAATGTTGCATAGCGGTCCTCACGCTCTTTTGTTTCATCAATTCAGAAAACTAGGCTTTCAAGGCGGCGAGTAAGTAAGAAGAATCCAAGCTCTTGATCTTGCAAAGTACGTGGCTTTACTCCAGTGTAATAAAAGGAAATGGGTGAGAAATATACTTTGGAATGGTTGAGGATGTTTCCCTTTACTTTGAGCTTGTTAAATTGCTTATACTTGAGTTGTAAATGGCCTTTGATGTTTGGATTTCGGTTTGATTGTTGTTATAGCTTGTTGTGGTTTTGGTGGACTAGGAAGCATGCCTTTAGCACCTATGATTGCATGAGTGATGCTATGTTCTAGTTTATGATTCATAGATATGGTCCTTGATGCATATGTGAGATGTGTGTATGTTGTGGCATGTCTCGGAAATGTTTCGGATATGAAAAGACATGAAAAACCAGCAAAATCTGCTGTTGCAGGGCAAGGCGTATCAGAACGCCCTTGCCTGTTTCGAAACAGAGGCCTGAAATGGCTAAGAGGTTTTGGAACCGGTGGGGTCGTATCGAAACAGTTTGGCTATTGGAGGAGGGTGGTTCGATACGGGTCTCGGAACGTACCGAGCATCAAAACGGTCAACCCTGTTTCAAAACGACCGTTTTGGTATAGGGCCATCCGTATCGAAACGCCTGATCGTTGGGTTTGAATTTTAAACTGTTTCAAGTTTTTGTTTCTTACGTTTAGGTCTCTGGATTCGGAATGCTTAATTGAATGAGTTTGGATGGTTTGTTTGAGTTGAAATTTGGTTGGTTGGCATGTTACATGACTAATTAAAGTTTGGTAACTTTAAAATCTTAGAAGTCCCTGTATTTTATGGAAATTACAGTTTAGTCCCTAAATGTCAAATGTTTGCAATTGAACCATTAATTGAACTCCGATCGCTGAGCCGTTTTCTTCTGAGTGTCTTGCTGAACACATAGGACAATAATGAGCATCTAGATAAGAAAAAAATAAAAAAGGGTCGTAAATCAAGGTTAACTTTCGGGTTGACTTTAGTTTTCCCCGTGTAATCTTCGTAGTTCGGGTTAAACGTCTAGACCGGGCTAAGGGGGTTACATTTGTTGGTATCAGAGCATGGTTACGAAAGAATTGGGAATGTTGGCATGTGAAATTGTCATGTGTTGAAGTATGATGTTTGAAAAGTATGCGATTGGTTGAATTTTGAAGTTTATGCTATGCTTGATCTTTGTGAATTGCATGAGGAATGAATGTGATTGTGTGGCAATGATGCAATGCTGTTATGTGCTGATTTTGGATGATGAAAAGCATGTTGAGCATGATGTTCCATGTATGCTATGCTGTGTTGAGGGGAATTGGGGTACCCATTGCCTTATTACACTAATCAAATGTTTTGTAAACTTGGATTTTTGCTTGCAGCTGACCTAAATGGGTTGACTTATTTTGTTGTTATGCTTTGTTAAAATAACACTATGGGACCTAGAAGGGAGTTGAGGTCCAATACGATAATACCTGCAGCTGAGCAGGGTGACCAGGGTGAACAAGAGGCTAATGTCCCTCATGGTGGAAATCTACCTCCTCCGCCACCACCTGGAGGTGGGGAGCAGGTGCAGCAAGGACATGCTGGTCCTGGTTTGGGTTATTTGGCGCCATTAGTCAGGCGATCACCGGAGCGTTTCAGGCTGCTGTTGCCGGAGCGCATGTTTAGGTCCTTGCAGTTGGGCAAGCGGGCTTATCGTTGGAAAGGTTGAGGAGCTTAGGAGCTGTAGAGTTCTTTGGTATGTCTCCTGAGACGTCTGAGGCCTAGTTAGCGAGTACGATCCGTATCATGGATCAGATTGGCTGTAATGATGTGCGCAAGATGGGATGCGCAATATCCTTGTTGCAAGGCGACGCCTACAACTGGTGGACGACTACCACGGCTGGTATGGAACCCAATGAGGTTGATTGGGAGTTTATCAGAGCTGCCTTAAGGAGGAAGTATCTAGGGGGTGAGATACTTGGATGAAAAGAAACGAGAGTTTATGTCGCTTGTTCATGGCAACCTATCTGTGGCTGAGTACGAGGTCCAGTTCGTACGCTTGAGCCAGTATGCTCCTGAGCTGGCACCTAGTGAGAGGCGCCAATGTGATCGCTTCCGGTACGGGTTGGTACAGGAAGTTAAGACGTATATGCTGGCTGCATACTAAACTGATTTTGATGTGCTTGTTTGTCGAGCGAAGGACATTGAGCAGAACTTGGGATTGTCGTCTCGAGGTGTTGGTTCTAGCTCTGGTAAGAGAGCAGCTGAGCACAGTTCCGGAGGTGGACGGAACAAAAGAGGGCGTGATAGGAGACATCATCTTGAGGGAAGGCGTGGTACTCCGGGTCGAGGTGGTCAGGCCCAGGGTGGTCGTGTGAGATATTAGCAGCATACATGCTGTACATGTGGTTCGAGGGGTCATTTGAGGCGAGATTATCCTCAGGCGGCTAGAGAGGTTCCGGCTTCTTTTGTGGTGATAGGATATTCTTGTTGGAATTGTGGTTCGTCGGATCACATGAGGAGGGAGTGTCCTTTGTTTCCTGTTGGTTGCCAGGGACGTGCTCCTGTGGTAGCTGCACCTCAGCGAGGCCGTGGGCACGGCCGTGGGAACTTTCAGAGGAGAGATGAGGGGCAGCGAGGTATTGCTCATGTTGTAGTTGTTCGACCCGAGGGAGGTGGACCAGCGAGGGTATATGCTCAACGTGAGGAGCGCAATGATACTGATGTCATCGCATATACCTTTGCTCTTCAGTCTTTATCTTTACTAGTTTTGATTGATTCTAGATCCACGTGTTCTTATATTTTGAGTGAGAATGCACATTTGATTGATATACCTGTTGAGATGCTTGAAGTAGGAATGCAAGTGACTAGTTCTTTTGGTGAGACTGTAGTCACTAGGAAGTTGTATAGGAGATGCCCTTTGTCTGTGCAATGTCATATTTTTCTTGTGGATCTGATGGAGTTACTTTTTTACAAATTTGATGTAATCCTTGGCATGGATTGGTTGTCGGAGCATAGGGTGGTGGTTGACTTTAAGGTCAAGCGAGTCACCTTAAAGTTAGCCGATGATTATGAAGTAGTGGTAGTAGGCGAGAATGTGAAATTCTTGTCGAATGTGATTTCGGCTTTGGTAGCAAACCGTATGATGAGTTTGGGTTGCGAGGCTTACCTTGCCTATGTGATGAATCCTGGCACCAAGGATGTGCGTGTGCAGGACATCCGAACTGTTCACGATTTTCTGGGTGTCTTTTCAGAAGAATTGCCTGAATTGCCACCAAATAGGGAAGTTGAGTTTGGTATAGAGTTGTACGAGAATACAACTCTGGTGTCCATTTCCCCTTATCGCATGGCACCTAAAGAGTTAAAAGAGTTGAAAACGCAATTGCAGGAGTTGTTGGACCGAGGTTTCATCCGGCCGAGTGTGTCACCTTATGGTGAACCGATCTTGCTTGTAGAGAAGAAAGATGGGATAATGCGGATGTGCATAGATTATCGACAACTGAACAAATTGACAATCAAGAACAAGTATCCCTTGCTTAGAATTGATGATCTCTTTGATTAGTTTCGGGGAGCCTCAGTGTTTTCTAAGATAGACTTGAGATCAGGGTATTATCAGCTGAAGGTGAAGGTTGTGTACGTACCTAAGACAACTTTTCGCACGAGGTATGAACATTATGAATTTTTGGTGATGTGTAACCCCCCTTAACCCGGCCTAGACGGTTGACCCGAATTAAGAAAGTCACACGGGGAAAACCAAAGTCAACCCGAAAGTCAACCTTGATTAACGACCCTTTTTTTTCTTTTACTCTTGTCTAGATGCACATTAACCCTAGATGTGATCACACAACAACGTACTAAAAGATCACAAACATCAGAGATCAAACAAGGACCCAATTGAACAAATTATAACTTTAGGGACCAAATTGTAATTTCTGATAAATTAAAGGACTTAACCCAAATTAATCTTACCAACTTGAAATTAGTCAGGTTTCATGCTTCTCTGTGAAATTTCAGCTCAAAAGGACTTCTCCAACTCAAACAATTGCACAAACAAGATTCAGGACCAAAACGCAAACATTTCAAAACATATAACTGCCCATGTCAGCCCCCAACGGTCGACCGTTCCGAAACAGGTTGACCCTGTTCCGAAACACGGGCCGTTCTGAAACTAGTTCCGCAACGGGGGTCTGGCAGAGACCAAACCGTTTCGAAATGGTGCATACCGTTTCGGACCCCTGGGTTCATTCCAAGCACCCGTTCCGAAACGGTGCACACTGTTCCGAAACGCCTGCACAAAATTCAGCAAACTAGCATACCAAAACATGCAATTGATCACTCAAACATGCTCTAAATGCTACCAAACTTTACCAGCATGCAATTCAACATATATAGAACATACTTGCTTCATCAATTCATCAAAACAACATCACAAGCAAAAAGCCCCAATTCTATAGGCATGCTTCCTACACAAGCTAGCTATTCAAGCATTAACTTTAAAAACAAGCATATAAGGATCCAATCCAAAAACCAGCGTTCAAATCATCATTCAACATACTTAGGGAGTTCCAAACACCTCCCAAAACATACACATTGGTCCCCCATTGCCAAATCAACCAAAAGCTAAAATGTTTAACAAAAACCTTCCATACATTGAGCTCTACTTGTACTTGAACTCTTGCCCTTCTTGCTGCCCTTCAAGATACTCTAGTGCTCTGCATTATTGAATTAAGAAAACAAGAGAGCGTAAGCAAAAGCTTAGTGAGGAGTGCTCTTTAAAAACCATTCAATAATGCAATTAAAAGCATTTACAAAATCATGCTTATAATCAACCTTTGCACATGCTCAAAAGCATATTTAAAACAAGCAATCTCATGCTTCAACATAATCATTAAAACAAGCATCTCATGCTTCACAATATTCTTAACATGTCATATTGGCTCAAGTGATACATTTCATTTATTAAAACAAGTTCAACAACTTTCCCAAG
Organism: Hibiscus tridactylites; assembly: GCA_958450335.1. Classification (NCBI taxonomy): domain Eukaryota; kingdom Viridiplantae; phylum Streptophyta; class Magnoliopsida; order Malvales; family Malvaceae; genus Hibiscus; species Hibiscus tridactylites. The sequence continues at coordinate 21,247,494 of OY288282.1, forward strand.
GACTTTTAAACACCTTGGCCCCAAGGACTTTTAAACACCTTGGCCATGGACTTTTAAACACCATGAATGAGGACCACACAAGGACTTTTAACCACCTTTGTGTCCAATGCTTGAATCACCCCAAGGACTTTTAAACACCTTGGCCCCATGGACTTTTAAACACCATGGAAAGGAGCACCTAAGGACTTTTAACCACCTTAGTGTCCGCAACAAGAACCATCCAAGGACTTTTAACCACCTTGATGTTCTTAAGTAACAAGGCTCACTCAAGGACTTTTAACCACCTTAGTGACCTTCACTTTTTCAAAACATCACTTGCCAATATACATCTTTTTCATCATATAATCCACTGTTTTAAAGCATTAAACCAAGCCATTTACAACATGCATTTCAAAGCATCAAACCACATTATTTCAATGTATAAAATCAAGGAACTCCTACCTAGAGTTACCTTCAACATATGGCTTAAAACATCAGCAATTACCATGCTAAAACATGCTTTCAAAACAGTAATTAAAACGTGCAAATCATCATTTTGCATCACATCAAAATCATGGCCACCACTAGAGAGAAAATCCGAAAACTTACACTTGAGCTTAGCAAAGTTGTTTAGACTTAGACTAAGCCCCCAAAACCTTGGCTTCAAAGCCGAAAACCATTTTCACTCACCGATTTCCACTTTGCTTCAAGCCAAAGCACCAAATCAAGCCTCCGGATCAACAACTCTTGGATCCAAGGATGCCTCCCCTGTTTCAACACATCAAAGCAGAGGATTAATGCATCATCATGCATTAATTGCTTCAATGAAAGCACCTAAACTCGCTGCTCTCATTCAACCTCCATTTTCGGCCACCAAACACAACCGAAAATGCATCCAAAACACTTCTAAACAAAGCCCAGCCATAAACCAGCAAAACCTCACTTCCATTAACATCATAAAACATCTAAAACACTTCTAAACAAAGCCCAGCCATAAACCAGCAAAACCTCACTTCCATTAACATCATAAAACATCTAAAAACAACCTACAAACATCCTTATACCTCCAGCAACATCAGATCCACAAGATCACCACAAAAACTACCTTGAAACACAAGCTAAACTTAGGAAACTCAACCTATCCGGGATTGCATCAATCAAAACTCAATTCCTTATCAATTTAGAGATCATTTAACATCAAAAACACCTCTCAAAACACAGATTACTCAGATCTAACGAAAATCATCAAAAATCATCAAAATCTTGCATAATAAGCCAAGATCCATTTCAACACTTTAAAACCTTTAATTAAACATCAATTTAGGATTGAAAACTTAGGAATTTCAGTAAAGAACTGATAGTTTAGAGGAGAAGGACGTTCTTACCTCCAAACTTGAGTTTCTCCTCTTTTTGGAATCAAAATCCTTGTTGAAACAAGTAGCAATTGAAGAGGTTTTGAAGAAACAATGATTAGGAATCAAATGAGAGTTGAAAGAAGGAATTTAGGTGAGAAAATCAGAATCAAATCTCTGGAAATGGAGTGTTTGGGTTGAGAGAAAAAAAAGAGAAAGAAAATAGAGAAGTTAGTTATGAAATTAGCCAAATGGCTTTTCCCTCCTTTTGATATACTTTAAAATCAGAATTATAACTCAAAATATCTTAGAAAAATCTGGAGAAACTCCCTTTGGGTAAATAGCTCCTTAAAGATTCAAAGTTTCAACCCTTTATAAAACAGCCACCAAACTTGCGAAAATTACATTTTGGTCACTAGCCAAAATGTCACCCTTCCAAAACTCATTTTCCAAAATTGATTTCACAGTTCACTTAATTATATTAAAAGATGATTTTAGAATATTTTTCCATATTTTTAATGCAACCCGAACTAGGCTTTCCTAATTTAACCTCTTATGATTCGAACAACACTTTGATCGACCGGTCAACGCCCAAGACTTCCAAGCCCAAAACCGGGGCGTTACAACTCTCCCCCCCTTAAGAAATTTCGTCCTCGAAATTTACCTGAAGGAAAGAGATAAGGAAACTGCTTCAGCATGTCTTCCTTCCGCTCCCACGTGGCTTCCTCAACACCTCGATGCTTCCACAGCACCTTCACCAACTCAATGGTCTTGCCACGAAGAACCTTGCTATCCGAATCCAGAACCTTCACCGGTTCCTCATCATAGGTCAAATCCGGATTCAATACCACTTCCTCCACAGGCATCACATGCGAAGGATCAGATCTATACTTCCGGAGCATAGAAACATGGAACACATCATGAATCTTCTCCAGCTCCTGAGGTAACCTCAACCGATACGCAACAGAACCCACACGCTCAACAACCTCATACGGTCCAATGTATCTAGGGCTCAACTTACCCTTCCGACCAAACCTCATCACCTTCTTCTAAGGCGAAACCTTCAAGAACACACGGTCACCCACCGCATACTCTATCTCCTTACGCTTCAAATCCGCGTAAGATTTCTGCCGGTCAGAAGCAGCCTTCAACCGCTCACAAATGAGCTTCACCTTTCCAGTGGTTCCCTTCAACAAGGCCGGCATCGAAACCAACTTTTGACCAGTTTCAGCCCAACAAAGAGGAGTCCTACACTTCCTCCCATACAGAGCCTCATAAGGTGCCATTTGTATACTCGCCTGATAACTATTGTTATAAGAGAACTCAACCAAAGGCAGATGCTTCTCCCAAGAACCTTGGAACTCTATCACGCAGCATCTTAACATATCCTCCAAAATCTGAATAACTCGCTCAGACTGACCATCTGACTGAGGATGATAGGATGTACTGAAATGCAACCTTGTACCCAAAGCTTGATGCAAACACTGCCAGAAACGCGATGCGAACCTCGGATCCCTATCCGACACAATCGACTTAGGCACACCATGCAGCCTCACAATCTCAGCAATGTACAGCTCTGCCAGCTTATCCAAAGAAAATGTAGTATGCACAGGCAAGAAATGCGCACACTTCGTCAGGCGATCCACAATCACCCAAACAGAATTCTTCTTTGATGGAGACAAAGGTAAACCAGATACAAAATCCATGGTAACCCTCTCCCACTTCCATTCAGGGATTTTCAAAGGTTGCAACAAACCAGAAGGAGCCTGATGTTCAGCCTTAACTCGCTGACACACCAAACACTTGCTCACGAACTCTGCAACATCCTTCTTCAAACCTACCCAATAGTACTCATCACAAAGATCACGATACATCTTAGTACTACCAGGATGCATAGCAAAAGGACTACTATGACCTTCAGTCAGAATAGCACGCCTCAACTCAACATCAGCAGGCACTACTATTCGACTCCCAAAACACAACACTCCATCCTCATTAAAGCAGAAATCCGAAGGTCTACCCTCCGTGATATCCTGAACATGAGACACCAAGGAATCATCCAACAACTACTTATCCTTGATCAACTGAACCAACGATGGTTTCACCTGCAACTCAGCAACAAGACCACCATCCCGCGATATACTCAAGCTAGCAAACATAGCTCTCAGCTCAACAGCTACCTTCCTACTCAAGGCATCCGCAACAACATTAGCCTTTCCAGGATGATACTCTATCGTCAGATCATAATCCTTGAGCAACTCCAACCAACGCCGCTGCCTAAGATTCAACTCCTTCTGAGACATCAGATACCTCAAACTCTTGTGATCTGTGTACACAGTACACTTCTCACCATACAGATAATGCCTCTAGATCTTCAGAGCAAAAACCACTGCAGCCAGCTCAATATCATGCGTAGGATAATTGCGCTCATGCACCTTCAACTGCCGGGACGCATAAGCCACAACCTTACCCTCTTGCATCAGCACACACCCCAAACCAACATAGGATGCATCACTGTAAACCACAAACTCTTTCCCTGATTCAGGCTGAATCAAGATAGGAGCTTGCGTCAAAGCCACCTTCAGCTTCTCAAAAGCCTGCTGTCTCGCTTCTGTCCACTCATACTTAACATCTTTCTGCAACAACTTCGTCAAAGGAGCAGCAATCTTGGAAAAACCATCCACGAACCTCCGGTAGTATCCTGCCAAACCAAGGAAACTACGGACCTCCTGAACAGACTTAGGAACTTTCCAGTTCATCACCGCTTCAATCTTCTGAGGATCCACACGAATCCCCTCAGCTGAGACCACATGCCCAAGAAACACCACTTCCCTAAGCCAGAACTCACACTTGCTCAGCTTAGCATAAAGCTGATTCTCCAACAAAGCTTGCAGCACAATCCTCAAATGCTCTTCATGCTCTTCCTCAGTACGCGAGTACACAAGGATATCATCAATGAACACCACAACGAACTTGTCCAGGTATTCATGAAACACACGATTCATCATGTCCATGAAAACAGCAGGAGCATTTGTCAAACCAAACGGCATCACAAGGAACTCATAATGCCCATACCTTGTCCTGAAAGCTGTCTTAGGCACATCCACATCCTTCACCTTCAACTGATAATACCCTGACCTCAAGTCAATCTTAGAGAACACAGCAGCTCCCCGAAATTGATCAAAGAGATCATCAATCCTCGGCAAAGGATACCGATTCTTGATAGTCAACTTGTTCAGCTGACGGTAATCAATGCACATCCTCATAGTGCCATCTTTCTTCTTCACAAACAAGACAGGAGCACCCCAAGGCGACACACTCGGCCGAATGAAACCACGATCAAGCAGCTCATGCAACTGCGTCTTCAACTCCTTCAGCTCCTTAGGTGCCATTCTATAGGGAGTAATGGACACAGGAGTTGCATTCTCATACAGCTCAATTCAAAACTCCACCTCGCGAGTAGGAGGTAAACCAGGCAACTCCTCAGGAAAAACATCAGGAAACTCCTTCACAACCCTGATATCTTGCACCCTCAACTCCTTAGAACAAGGATTCATCACAAAAGCCAGATAAGCTTCACAGCCCTGCCTCAGCATCCTGCTCGCCTCCAAGGTAGAAACAACATTGGCAAGAAACTTCACATTCTCACCAACCACCACCACTTCATAATCATCCGCAAGCTTAAGCGAAACCCGCTTATTCTCACAATCCACAATAGCACGATGCTCAGCAAGCCAATCCATACCAAGGATCACATCAAAACCATAAAAGGGCAACTCCATAAGATCAACATAAAAGACATACTCTTGAACGACCAAAGGACACCTTCTATAAAGCTTACGAGTCACAACAGTTTCACCAAAAGAACTAGTGACTCGAACACTAACATCCAAAGACTCAACAGGCAAACCAAGCAATTCAGCATGCTCACGCAAAATGTATGAATGCGTAGATCCAGAATCAATCAAAGAAAGCAAAGACAAGGATTGCAAAGTAAAGGTACCTGCAATCACATCTGCATCATTCCTTCCCTCGCGCTGAGCATACACTCTCGCCTGGCCTCCACCCTCAGGCTGAATAGCCACAACATGGGCTACTCCACGACCACCTTCCTCACGTCTCTGGAAATTACCACGGCCGCGCCCACGACCTCTCTGCGGTGCAACAACAACAGGAGCACGCTCTTGACCACCAGCCATCCTCGGACAATCTCGCCTCAAGTGGTCAGCAGAACCACAATTCCAGCATTCATAACCAGCTGCCGCAACAGGAGCTTGCACCTCCCTCACAGCACGAGGATAGTCACGCTTCAAGTGACCACGCGAACCGCAGATCCAACAAGCACTAGGGTCAGCTCTAGCATTGCCACCCCTAGCCGGTGCACCTCCACCTCTCTTAGCTGAGGACTGAAACCTCTGATCACGTCCCCTCTTGTTCCGTCCACCTCCGGAACTATACTCAGCAGCTCTCTTCCCAGAACTTGCTCCAGCACCTTTCGCAGACAAACTCAAATTCATCTCAATGTCCTTTGCTCGGCCCACTAACACATCAAAATCATCATATTCAGTGGCCAGCACATACATCTTTACCTCCGTTATGAGACCATAACGAAACCTCTCGCACCTCTCCCGCTCATCAGGAATCAGCTCCGGTGCATACTGACTGAGTCGTACAAACTGCACCTCATACTCAACCACACTCATGCTCCCTTGGGTCAGAGTCATGAATTCACGCTTTTTCTCATCCAGATATCTCACTCCCAGATATCTCCTCTTGAACGCATTCTGAAAGAAGGTCCAAGTGATGTCAGCTTCAGCCATTCCAGAGGTTGTGGTCGTCCACCACGTATAAGCATCGCTTTGCAGCAAAGACACAACACATCCCAACTTTTGCACATCAGTGCAGCTCATCTGTCCCAAGATACGCTTGGTACTCTCTAGCCAAGCTTCCGACCTCTCAGCTGACATACCCCTAAACTCAGTCCCACCAAGACTGCGCAGACGCTCTAAGGGTAGTCTAACACCAGCATCTCCCTGATGCCCAGCTCCTTGAGCTCCAGCTACTGCTGCTCGAAAAGCACCCGCAATAGCTTGTACCAGCATCGTCATATCAGGCATAGCTTGCCCCTGACCAACCTCAGGTCCTGCAGCTCTAGCACCAGCTGCTTCAGCTCCAGCTCTCCCTCCATCAGCACCACCACCACCAGGCGGAGGAGGAGGTAACACAGCACTACCCGCATTCTCATCATTCCCATCCGGGGTCGTAGCTCTCACGCTACTCCTTAACTCTCTACGTGGTGCCATACTTTTACCATGCATAACAATACAAATAAAACATAGTCAGGCCCAGCAAGGTAAGCAATCCAAGTATTCAAGCTCAATTTCTTTCAAAATCAACATCATTTCTTTAGCTTTTGTTTGGCAATGGGTACCCTCATCATGCATCATCACAACATACATCTCAAAAGCATCAACGTCTCAAGCCACTGAACATGCTTTCATACAACAAGCATACAAGCCAAACATACTTCAATCATGCATACAAACATTCCCAATTACTCGAGAACTCAGCTCTGATACCACCAAATGTAACCCCCTTAACCCGGCCTAGACGGTTGACCCGAATTAAGAAAGTCACACGGGGAAAACCAAAGTCAACCCGAAAGTCAACCTTGATTAACGACCCTTTTTTTTTCTTTTACTCTTGTCTAGATGCACATTAACCCTAGATGTGATCACACAACAACGTACTAAAAGATCACAAACATCAGAGATCAAACAGGGACCCAATTGAACAAATTACAACTTTAGGGACCAAATTGTAATTTCTGATAAATTAAAGGACTTAACCCAAATTAATCTTACCAACTTGAAATTAGTCAGGTTTCATGCTTCTCTGTGAAATTTCAGCTCAAAAGGACTTCTCCAACTCAAACAATTGCACAAACAAGATTCAGGACCAAAACGCAAACATTTCAAAACATATAACTGCCCATGTCAGCCCCCAACGGTCGACCGTTCCGAAACAGGTTGACCCTGTTCCGAAACACGGGCCGTTCCGAAACCAGTTCCGCAACGGGGGTCTGGCAGAGACCAAACCGTTTCGAAATGGTGCATACCGTTTCGGACCCCTGGGTTCATTCCAGGCACCCGTTCCGAAACGGTGCACACTGTTCCGAAACGCCTGCACAAAATTCAGCAAACTAGCATACCAAAACATGCAATTGATCACTCAAACATGCTCCAAATGCTACCAAACTTTACCAGCATGCAATTCAACATATATAGAACATACTTGCTTCATCAATTCATCAAAACAACATCACAAGCAAAAAGCCCCAATTCTATAGGCATGCTTCCTACACAAGCTAGCTATTCAAGCATTAACTTTAAAAACAAGCATATAAGGATCCAATCCAAAAACCAGCGTTCAAATCATCATTCAACATACTTAGGGAGTTCCAAACACCTCCCAAAACATACACATTGGTCCCCCATTGCCAAATCAACCAAAAGCTAAAATGTTTAACAAAAACCTTCCATACATTGAGCTCTACTTGTACTTGAACTCTTGCCCTTCTTGCTGCCCTTCAAGATACTCTAGTGCTCTGCATTATTGAATTAAGAAAACAAGAGAGCGTAAGCAAAAGCTTAGTGAGGAGTGCTCTTTAAAAACCATTCAATAATGCAATTAAAAACATTTACAAAATCATGCTTATAATCAACCTTTGCACATGCTCAAAAGCATATTTAAAACAAGCAATCTCATGCTTCAACATAATCATTAAAACAAGCATCTCATGCTTCACAATATTCTTAACATGTCATATTGGCTCAAGTGATACATTTCATTTATTAAAACAAGTTCAACAACTTTCCCAAGGACTTTTAAACACCTTGGCCCCAAGGACTTTTAAACACCTTGGCCATGGACTTTTAAACACCATGAATGAGGACCACACAAGGACTTTTAACCACCTTTGTGTCCAATGCTTGAATCACCCCCAAGGACTTTTAAACACCTTGGCCCCAAGGACTTTTAAACACCTTGGCCCCATGGACTTTTAAACACCATGGAAAGGAGCACCTAAGGACTTTTAACCACCTTAGTGTCCGCAACAAGAACCATCCAAGGACTTTTAACCACCTTGATGTTCTTAAGTAACAAGGCTCACTCAAGGACTTTTAACCACCTTAGTGACCTTCACTTTTTCAAAACATCACTTGCCAATATACATCTTTTTCATCATATAATCCAATGTTTTAAAGCATTAAACCAAGCCATTTACAACATGCATTTCAAAGCATCAAACCACATTATTTCAATGTATAAAATCAAGGAACTCCTACCTAGAGTTACCTTCAACATATGGCTTAAAACATCAGCAATTACCATGCTAAAACATGCTTTCAAAACAGTAATTAAAACGTGCAAATCATCATTTTGCATCACATCAAAATCATGGCCACCACTAGAGAGAAAATCCGAAAACTTACACTTGAGCTTAGCAAAGTTGTTTAGACTTAGACTAAGCCCCCAAAACCTTGGCTTCAAAGCCGAAAACCATTTTCACTCACCGATTTCCACTTTGCTTCAAGCCAAAGCACCAAATCAAGCCTCCGGATCAACAACTCTTGGATCCAAGGATGCCTCCCCTGTTTCAACACATCAAAGCAGAGGATTAATGCATCATCATGCATTAATTGCTTCAATGAAAGCACCTAAACTCGCTGCTCTCATTCAACCTCCATTTTCGGCCACCAAACACAACCGAAAATGCATCCAAAACACTTCTAAACAAAGCCCAGCCATAAACCAGCAAAACCTCACTTCCATTAACATCATAAAACATCTAAAAACAACCTACAAACATCCTTATACCTCCAGCAACATCAGATCCACAAGATCACCACAAAAACTACCTTGAAACACAAGCTAAACTTAGGAAACTCAACCTATCCGGGATTGCATCAATCAAAACTCAATTCCTTATCAATTTAGAGATCATTTAACATCAAAAACACCTCTCAAAACACAGATTACTCAGATCTAACGAAAATCATCAAAAATCATCAAAATCTTGCATAATAAGCCAAGATCCATTTCAACACTTTAAAACCTTTAATTAAACATCAATTTAGGATTGAAAACTTAGGAATTTCAGTAAAGAACTGATAGTTTAGAGGAGAAGGACGTTCTTACCTCCAAACTTGAGTTTCTCCTCTTTTTGGAATCAAAATCCTTGTTGAAACAAGTAGCAATTGAAGAGGTTTTGAAGAAACAATGATTAGGAATCAAATGAGAGTTGAAAGAAGGAATTTAGGTGAGAAAATCAGAATCAAATCTCTGGAAATGGAGTGTTTGGGTTGAGAGAAAAAAAAGAGAAAGAAAATAGAGAAGTTAGTTATGAAATTAGCCAAATGGCTTTTCCCTCCTTTTGATATACTTTAAAATCAGAATTATAACTCAAAATATCTTAGAAAAATCTGGAGAAACTCCCTTTGGGTAAATAGCTCCTTAAAGATTCAAAGTTTCAACCCTTTATAAAACAGCCACCAAACTTGCGAAAATTACATTTTGGTCACTAGCCAAAATGTCACCCTTCCAAAACTCATTTTCCAAAATTGATTTCACAGTTCACTTAATTATATTAAAAGATGATTTTAGAACATTTTCCATATTTTTAATGCAACCCGAACTAGGCTTTCCTAATTTAACCTCTTATGATTCGAACAACACTTTGACCGACCGGTCAACGCCCAAGACTTCCAAGCCCAAAACCGGGGCGTTACATGATGTCATTTGGTTTGACCAACGCGCCAGCTGCTTTCATGGACATGATGACTCGTGTATTCCATGAATTCTTGGATCAATTTGTGGTGGTGTTCATCGATGATATCCTTGTGTATTCGCGTACCGAGGAGGATCATGATAGGCACTTGAGAATTGTTTTGCAAGCGTGGTTGGAAAATTAGTTGTATGCCAAGCTGAGTAAGTGTGAGTTTTGGCTTAGGGAGGTGGTCTTCCTTGGGCATGTTGTATCAGCTAAGGGTATTCACATTGATCCGCACAAGGTAGAAGCTTTGATGAGTTGGAAAGTGCCTAAGTCAATGACAGAGGTACGAAGTTTCCTTGGATTTACTGGGTACTACCGTAGGTTTGTCGAGGGTTTCTCAAAGATAGCAGCGCCTTTGACCAAGTTGTTGCAAAAGAATGTTCGCTTTGAGTGGACGGATGCGAGACAACAAGCTTTTGAGAAGCTGAAAGAAGCTTTGAGGGAAGTTCTTGTTCTGATTCAACATGAGTCTGGTAAGGAGTTTGTGGTCTATAGTGATGCATCCATTGTTGGTTTTGGCTGCGTGTTAATGTAGGAGGGTAAGGTAGTGACCTATGCATCTAGGCAGTTGAAGATGCATGAGTGCAACTACCCTACTCATGTTCTTGAGCTTGCGGCTGTGGTGTTTGCCTCGAAAATTTGGAGGCATTACCTGTACGGTTAGAAGTGTGTTGTGTTTACAGACCATAAGAGCTTGAAGTATCTCATGTCTCAAAAGGAGTTGAATCTTAGGCAACGTCGCTGGGTTGAGTTGCTTAAAGATTATGATCTGACGATTGAGTATCATTCGCTGTGGAGTTGAGAGTGATGTTTGCTCGTTTGAGCATATCGCGTGATGGTGGTCTTATTGCGGAATTGCAAGTGAAACCATCCCTGATACAGTTGATCAAAGATAAGTAGTTGCTTGACGATTCTCTTGTTTTGCATGTTCAGGACATTGCGGAGGGTAGACCTTCAGATTTCAGCTTTAGTGATGATGGTGTTCTGTGCTTTGGGAGTCGAATAGTGGTGCCATATGATGCTGAGTTAAGGCACACTATTCTGACAGAAGCTCATAGTAATCCTTTTGTTATGCATCCTAGAAGTACAAAGATGTATCATGACCTGAAAGATGAGTACTACTGGGTGGGGTTGAAAAAGGATGTGGCTGAGTTTGTTAGTAAGTGCATGGTGTGTCAGCGAGTGAAGGCTGAGCATCAGGTTCCTTCTGGGTTATTGCAGCCTTTGAGAATCCCAGAATGGAAGTGGGAGAGAATCACCATGGATTTTGTGTCTGGATTGTCTTTGTCGCCGTCAAAGAAGAATTCAGTTTATGTGATTGTTGATCAGCTTACCAAGTGTGCACATTTTCTGCCTGTGCATACTACATATACTAAGTTGGCTGAGCTATACATAGCTGAGATTGTGCGGTTGCACGGTGTGCCAAAGTCCATTGTGTCGGACAGAGATCCGAGGTTTACAGCACGATTTTGGGAATGTTTGCATCAAGCTTTGGGTACACGGTTGAATTTCAGTACTTCTTATCATCCTCAGATGGATGGACAGTCAGAACGTGTGATCCAAGTGCTTGATGACATGTTGAGGTGCTGTGTGATAGATTTTCAGGGTTCTTGGGAGAAGCACTTGTCATTGGTTGAGTTTGCATACAATAACAGTTACCAGGCAAGTATTCAAATGGCTCCATACGAAGCTGGGTAAAAGTTGGTTTCAATGCCAGCTATGTTTAAGGGAACCACTGAGAAGGTGAAACTCATTTGTGAGCGTTTAAAGGCAGCATCAGATAGGCAAAAGTCTTATGCGGACTTGAAGCGTAAGGAAATTGAGTTCGCAGTTGGTGAACGTGTGTTTTTGAAGGTGTCACCTTGGAAGAAGTTGATGAGGTTTGGGCGTAAGGGTAAGCTTAGCCCAAGGTTCATTGGACCTTACGAGATTGTGGAGCGTATTGGTCCTGTGGCATATCGGTTGAGATTGCCTACAGAGTTGGAGAAGATACATGACGTGTTTCATGTCTCCATGTTACGGAAATACTGATCGGATCCTTCACATGTGATGTCTGTTGAGGAGATAGAGTTGAATCCGGATCTGTCGTATGATGAGGAACCGGTGAAGGTTCTAGACGTGAGTAGCAAAGTTCTTCGTGGCAAGACGATAGAGCTTGTGAAGGTGTTGTGGCGACACCAAGGAGTTGAGGAGGTCACGTGGGAAAACAAGGCGGACATGCTGAGGCAGTTTCTGCATCTCTTTCCATCAGGTAAGAATTTCGAGGATGAAATTTCCTAAGTGGGGGAGAGGTGTAACGCCCTAGATTTGGGCCCAGATGTTTTAGATATCGGATCAGACCAATCGAGAATGGTTTGAATCGCGTAAGGTGATTTAAGGAAATCAAGGATCTGAAAAGGATAAATTGTGACAAAAATTGCTAAAATCCTCTAAAAATATGTTTATGAGGTTGGTCAAGTCAATTTTACAAATTGGATTTCAGAAATGGGACATTTTGAGTAGTGACCAAATTGTAAAGTTTCAAAACTGGGAAAATGTAATTTTTAATGTAGAAGCCAAAATCTTAGAATCTTTAGGGGGCTTTAAGTCAATTTGACCTTTTCTCAATATGACATGTGTTTTAAAATGCTTTTAATTAAATGGATTTAATTAGATTTATATTAATTAATTAATATAGTTAGTTAAAGTGAGATTTCTAATTACGTAACTACCAACTCTTTCTCATTTTCAGACAAACACTAATTCTCTCATCTTTTCTCAGAATTCTTTCTTCCAAAAACTCTCTCAACATTTTCTAAACCATTTTCAAGAGATCTTTTCTAATTCTTCAAGATTTTGCTAAGGAAAACTTGTCATTCATTGAGAGAAGCAAGGATTGGACGTAAATACCGTTCTCAACCTCTAATCTAAGTTCTTTATTGAAATTCCCAAGATATTTGGCTTCTAAATACTATTTTTGGTTGAGTTTTCATTATAGTTTTGATTGGATATCAAAATCCTATAAAAACATGATTAAAATCTTGATTTTCGGACTTGTTGAGTTAGGCTCTGTTTTGTGTTGATTTTGATTGAGTTTTAAGATGATTTATATGTTAAAAAGGAGGTGTTGATAACATAGATTCTGAAATCGTTGAGATCCTTGAGTTTCTTGGTAGTTTTAAGTGAGATTTTGGGGTGAAATGGTGGAATCTTGCTTGCTGGAGGTATAAGGATGTGTTAGGTTGTTTATTAGATATGTTTTGATGTTAATAATTGTTTGGAAGTGATGTATGATGGCTGGGCTTGGTTTAGGACGCAATCAATTGAGTTTTCGGTTGTTTTGTAAGGGTATTTTGGTGTAGTTTGGGTGAGCAACGGGTTTGTGAATTGTTGCTGGTCTTGGAATGCATTTTAATGCATTTAGATCTCTGTTTTGATGATGTGAAAACATGGGATCTTGATCCGGAAGCAAACATGGTGATTTTGGAGGATTCATAGGGGTAATTTTTGTGTTGGTGAGCAAGGCTTCGCGTATCGGTGAGTGGAAATGCAATTTCCTGCTTTGTAATGCTTTGGGCGTGGTCTTGGGAGCTTAGTGTAAGTTTGAAACACTTAGCTAAGCTCAAGAGTAAGTGATTCAAAAATTCCTCTCTTGGAAATGTGCTATGTTTGATGAAATTGCACTTGAATTAAGTGTGGATTTGTTTACTGTTTTTAAGCATGGTTTAATGCTGGATTTTTAATGCCATTATATTATGGATGCACTAGGTAAGTGATCCTTGGTTTGCATGTGTTGAAGGCATATGATATTAAGCATGTGATGCTTGTGGAAATGACATTATAGTTATGCTTGTAAAACAGTGGGTTAATGTGGTTAAATGATTATATTGGCAAGTGATGAAAATGGTTTTTGGTTACTTTAATCGGATATAGTTAGCCGGCTATAGGATTGGGTGCACCCTGAATAAAGTCGCCTTGGATGTCGAGGTGTTGTGATTGTGCCGTAATCTCCATCCAAGTACCCTAACGATTGAGGTTAAGATCACAACGATGAATGGTTAGTCCAGTGTGTGAGTCTTGTGTATGTGTCTCGTACTCTCGTTAGTGGAATTATACAACTACCGGTGAGTGATGTTGAGGGGTTGTGATTGTTCTATTAATCTCCATCACGGGTGTTGACGGGTTGTGATTGTGCCATTGATCTCCACATTGTGTAGTCCGGTAGTGTGTATGAAGTGTGTGGGACAACGCTTGTAATCTGCGTATCCGATTGTGTCTTGTGTTGAAATGGTTTATGGATTATCACTTGCGAGCCAATATAATGTAAATGAATAATGTGAAGCATGAGATGCTTTTAAATGATGCAAGGATGCATGAGATGCTTGATTAAGCATGAGCAATGATTTATTTGCTGATTTAGAGTGATGCATATGAACATGTGTTTATAAAGTGCATTGGTTTCTTGTGAAGGCATGTTTTATGAAAAGGCATGAGTTGTAAAATGGTGGTTTTGCCAATAATGTGAAGTGTATTGATGAATGTTGCATAGCGGTCCTCACTAAGCTTTGGGCTTACGCTCTTTTGTTTCATCAATGCAGAAAACTAGGCTTTCAAGGTGGCGAGTAAGTAAGAAGAATCCAAGCTCTTGATCTTGCAAAGTACGTGGCTTTACTCCGGTGTAATAAAAGGCAATGGGTGATAATTATACTTTGGAATGGTTGAGGATGTTTCCCTTTACTTTAAGCATGTTAAATTGCTTATACTTGAGTTGTAAATGTCCTTTGATGTTTGGATTTTGGTTTGATTGTTGTTATAGCTTGTTGTGGTTTTGGTGGACTAGGAAGCATGCCTTTAGCACCTATGATTGCATGAGTGATGCTATGTTCTAGTTTATGATTCATAGATATGGTCCTTGATGCATATGTGAGATGTTTGTATGTTGTGGCATGTCTCGGAAATGTTTCGGATACGAAAAGACATGAAAAACCAGCAAAATATGCTGTTGCAGGGCAAGGCGTATCAGAACGCCCTTGCTTGTTTCGAAACAGAGGCCTGAAATGGCTAAGAGGTTTCGGAACCGGTAGGGTCGTATCGAAACAGTTTTGCTACTGGAGGAGGGTGGTTCGATACGGGTCTCGGAACGTACCGAGCATCAAAACGATCAACCCTGTTTCAAAACGATCGTTTTGGTATAGGGCCATCCATATCGAAACGCTTGACCGTTGGGTTTGAATTTTGAACTATTTCAAGTTTCTGTTTCTTACGTTTTGGTCCCTGAATTTGGAATGCTTAATTGAATGGGTTTGGATGGTTTGTTTGAGTTGAAATTTGGCTGGGGTGCATGTTACATGACTAATTAAAGTTTGGTAACTTTAAAATCTTGGAAGTCCCTGTATTTTATGGAAATTACAGTTTAGTTCCTAAATGTCAAATGTATGCAATTGAACCATTAATTGAACTCCGATCGTTGAGCCGTTTTCTTCTGAGTGTCTTGCTGAACACATAGGACAATAATGAGCATCTAGATAAGAAAAAAAAGAAAAAAAGGGTCGTAAATCAAGGCTGACTTTCGGGTTGACTTTGGTTTTCCCCGTGTAATCTTCGTAGTTCGAGTTAAACGTCTAGACCGGGCTAAGGGGGTTACATTTGTTGGTATCAGAGCATGGTTACGAAAGAATTGGGAATGTTGGCATGTGAAATTGTCATGTGTTGAAGTATGATGTTTGAAAAGTATGCGATTGGTTGAATTTTGAAGTTTATGCTATGCTTGATCTTTGTGAATTGCATGAAGAATGAATGTGATTGTGTGGCAATGATGCAATGCTGCTATGTGCTGATTTTGGATGATGAAAAGCACGTTGAGCATGATGTTCCATGTATGCTATGCTGTGTTGAGGGAGGTTCACGTGGCCATTTGAGGCGAGATTTTCCTCGGGCGAGAATGTGATTATGGACGTGTGGATCATGTGGCCATTTGAGGCGAGATTGTCCTCGGGCAACGAGGGAGGTTCAGGCTCCTGTTGCAGTGACAGGTAACTCATGTTGGAATTGTGGTTCGGCAGACCATATAAGGAGAGAGTGTTCTTTGTTGGCCGGTGGTGGTCAGGGACGTGCTCCTGGGGTAGTTGCACCTCAGAGAGGCCGTTGGCGCGACCGTGGTAACTTTCAGCGCAGAGATGATGGTGGGAGGAATGTAGCGCATGTTGTGGTCGTTCAAACTGAGGGTGGTGGCCAGGCTTGAGTGTATGCTCAGCATGAGGGAAGGAATGACACAGATGTGATCGCAGGTACCTTTACTTTGCAATCCTTATCATTACTTTCTTTGATTGATTCTGGATCTACACACTCATACATATTGCGTGAACATGCTCAAATGCTTGGTTTACCTGTTGAGTCTTTGGATGTTGGTATGCGTGTGACTAGTTCCTTTGGTGAGACAGTTGTAACACGAAAGTTGTATGTGAGATGTCCCTTGAATGTGCAAAACCATGTTTTTCTTGTTGATCTCATGGAGTTGCCTTTCTATGGCTTTGATGTAATTCTTGGTATGGATTGGCTTGTTGAGCATCGAGTTGTTGTAGATTTTGAAAGTAAGCGAGTTTCGCTGAAACTTGCGGATGATTATGAGGTAGTGGTGGTTGGTAAGAATGTGAAGTTTCTTGCCAATGTGGTTTCTACGTTGGAAGCAAGTCGGATGCTGAGGCAGGGTTGCGAGGCTTACCTAGCTTTTGTGATGAACCCTAGTTCAAAAGAGTTGTGTGTTCAGGATATCAAAACCGTAAGAGAGTTTCCTGGAGTGTTTCCGGAGGAATTACCTAGATTGCCTCCTAGTCGAGAGGTGGAGTTTGGAATTGAGTTGTATGAAAACACAACTCCAGTGTCCATTGCTCCTTATCGCATGACACCTAAGGAGTTGAAGGAATTGAAGATGCAACTTCAGGAGTTGCTTGACCGTGGTTTCATTCGACCTAGTGTGTCACCGTGGGGTGCACCGGTCTTGTTTGTGAAGAAGAAGGATGGCACTATAAGAATGTGCATTGATTATCGTCAGCTGAACAAGTTGACTATCAAGAATCGGTATCCTTTGCCGAGGATTGATGTTCTTTTTGATCAATTTCGAGGAGCGGCTGTGTTCTCTAAGATTGACTTAAGGTCAGGGTATTACCAGCTTAAGGTGAAAGATGTGGATGTGCCAAAAACAACCTTTAGAACGAGGTATGGGCATTATGAGTTCCTTGTAATGCCGTTTGGTTTGGCGAATGCTCCTGCAGCTTTTATGGACATGATGAATAGAGTATTCCATGAATACTTGGATAAGTTTGTTGTAGTGTTCATTGACGATATCCTTGTGTACTCTCGCACTGAGGAGGAGCATGAAGGTCATTTGAGGGTTGTCTTGCAAGCGCTTCTGGAGAATCAGCTTTATGCTAAGTTGAACAAGTGCGAATTTTGGCTTAAGGAAGTTGTTTTCCTTTGTCATGTAGTTTTTGTTGAGGGGATTCGTATTGATCCTCAGAAGGTTGAGGCGGTGATGAATTGGAAGCCTCCTAAGTCCGTTCATGAAGTCTTTAGTTTCCTTGGGTTGGCAGGATATTATCGGAGGTTTGTGGATGGATTTTCAAAGATTGCTGCCTCTTTGACAAAGTTGTTGCAAAAGGATGTTAAATATGAGTGGACGGAAGCGAGACAACAAGCTTTTGAGAAGCTTAAGGCAGCATTGGCGCAAGCTCCTATCTTGGTTCAGCCTGAATCAGGAAAAGAGTTTCTGGTGTACAGTGACGCATCCTATGTTGGTTTGGGGTGTGTGTTAATGCAGAAGGGTAAGGTGGTAGCTTATGCATCGCGCCAGTTGAAGGTGCATGAGCGCAATTATCCTACGCATGATATTGAGTTAGCTGCGGTGGTTTTTGCTTTGAAGATCTAGAGACATTATCTGTATGGTGAGAAGTGTACTGTGTACATAGATCATAAAAGTTTGAAGTATTTGATGTCTCAGAAGGAATTGAATCTTAGGAAACGACGTTGGGTGGAGTTGCTTAAAGATTACGATCTGACGATCGAGTATCATCCGAAAAAAGCTAATGTTGTAGCGGATGCCTTGAGTAGGAAGGTGGCGATAGAGCTAAGGGCTATGTTTGCTAGCTTGAGCATTTCGCAAGATGGGGGTTCTTGTGGCTGAATTGCAAGTGAAACCATCTTTGGTTCAGTTGATAAAGGATAAGCAGTTGTTGGATGATTATTTGGTGCCACATGTTCAGGATATTGCTGAGGATAGACCATCAAATTTTTGTTTTAATGATGATGAAGTTTTGTGTTTCGGAAAGCGGATAGTGGTGCCGAATGATGTGGATTTGAGGTGTACTATTCTGACTGAAGCTCATAGTAGTCCTTTTGCTATGCACCCTGGTAGTACAAAGATGTATCGTGATCTGAGGGATGAGTACTATTGGGTGGGATTGAAGAAAGATGTTGCGGAGTATATGAGTAAGTGTATGGTTTGTCAACGGGTTAAAGCTGAGCACCAGTTTCCTTCAGGGTTGTTGCAACCGTTGAGGATCCCTGAATGGAAGTGGGAAAGGATCACCATGGACTTTGTGTCTGGTTTGCCTTTGTCGCCATCAAAGAAAAATTCGGTGTGGGTGATTGTGGATCGCCTTACGAAGTGTGCGCATTTCTTACCTGTGCATACTACATATACTTTGGATAAGCGTGCAGAGCTGTACATTGTTGAGATTATGCGACTACATGATGTGCCAAAGTCTATAGTGTCGGATAGAGATCCGAGGTTTACATCACGTTTTTGGGAGGGTTTGCATCAAGCTTTGGGTACGCGGCTGAATTTCAGTACTTCTTATCATCCATAGTCGGATGGACAGTCTGAGCGTGTTATCCAAGTGCTTGAGGATATGTTGAGGTGCTGTGTGATTGAGTTTCAAGGCTCTTGGGAGAAGCATTTGCCTTTGGTAGAGTTTGCTTATAATAATAGCTTCCAGGCAAGTATTCAAATGGCACCTTATGAAGCCTTGTATGGGAGGAAGTGCAGAACTCCTCTTTGCTGGGCTGAAACAGGTCAGAAATTGGTTTCAATGCCGGCTTTGTTGAAAGGAACCACTGAGAAGGTGAAGCTCATTTGTGAGCGGTTGAAGGCAGCTTCTGATCAACAGAAGTCTTATGCGGATTTAAAGCGTAAGGAGATTGAGTTTGCGGTGGGTGACCGTGTGTTTTTGAAGGTTTTGCCTTGGAAGAAGGTGATGAGGTTTGGCCGGAAGGGTAAGTTGAGCCTTCGGTATATTGGACCATACGAGGTGATTGAACGTGTGGGTCCTGTTGCTTATAAGTTGAGGTTACCGCAAGAGTTGGAAAAGATACATGATGTGTTTCATGTCTCTATGCTTCGGAGGTATAGATCAGATCATTCGCATGTTATGCCTGTGGAGAAAGTGGAGTTGAATCAATATTTGACCTATGACGAGGAGCCGGTTGAGGTTCTGGATTCGGACAGTAAAATTCTTCGAGGTAAGACCATTGAATTGGTTAAGGTGTTATGGAGGCATCATGGTGTTGAGGAAGCCACTTGGGAAAGAAAAGATGACATGAAGAAGCAGTTTCCTTACCTTTTTCCTCCATGTAAATTTCGAGGACGAAATTTCTTAAGAGGGGGAGAGTTGTAACACCCCAATTTTGGGCTTAGAAGTTTAGGGTCTGAACCGGACCAGTCTGATAAGTGGTTCGAATATAAAAGGAGGTTTTAGGGAAAGCCTAGTTCGAGATGTTTTAAAAATATAGAAAAATATCTAAAAATCCTCATTTAATATATATAAGAGAGTGGTGAAATCAATTTTACAAAATTAGGTTTGGAAATACTACATTTCGGTGTAGTGACCAAAATGCGATTTTTTGCAAAGTTTAGTAGTGACTGTTTTGTAAAGGATTGAAACTTTGAATCTTTAAGGAGCTAATTTACCCAAAATGTTTTTCTCCAGATTTTTCCTTAATTTGGGTGATTTAATTAATGCTTTAATTAAATAAAAAGAAAAGGGAAACTACTTTTTGGTTTTTCATAACTACCTTTTCCTAATTTTCTCTCATTCCTTTTTCTCTCAAAATCCCATCATCTAAACACTTTTTCTCCAACAACTTTCACATAGATTTTCACTTCAATTGATGATATTTCCATCATCTATTGGTTCCTAATCAATCTTGCATCAAATCCTTTTGATTTCCACATTGAATTTTCATGGAATTTGGCCCAAATCAAGGAGAAATCATCATTTAGAGGTAAAGATGTTCTTCTCCTCTAAATACTCAGTTCTTTACTGAAATTCCCAAGTTGTCAATCCTTTATTAAAGTTTTATAAATGGATTTAATGTTAGAAACTTGATTTTTGGCTTAAAACTCAAGATTTGGAAGAGATCTTGAACATTTCCGTTGTAATGGATTGTGCTCTGTTTTGAGATGATTCTTTAATGTATTTTGGATTTCAAATGATGTTAGGAATGAGGTTTTATCAATCCAATCCCGAATAGGTTGTATTTCCTAAGTTTTTGCTTATGAAAATGGTGGTTTTTGAGGTGTTCTTGGTGTTCTGTTATAGCTGGAGGTATAAGGACGAGTTTAGGTTTATTTTTGGATGTTAATTGATGTTTAGAAATGGTTAGAAGTGATGGATCTTGGCTGGGTTAAGTTTTGCAAGAGTTTGGAGGTGTTTTCGGTTGTGTTTGGTAGCCGAAATGTTGGTTTTGGGTAGAGCAGCAAGTTTAGGAGTGTTGGCTGAAGATTTCAATGCATGATGATGCATTAATCCTCTACTTTGATGTGTCTAAAACATGGGAGACATCTTCAGACGCTTTTGGAGTTGATCCGGAAGCTTAATCAGCGTTTCGGCAAGCAAGCGAAACGAAATTGGTGAGTGGAGTTGGTTTCCAGCTTTGGAACAATTATTTGGAGGTTTTGGGAGCTTAGTTTAAGTCTAAACAACTTAGCTAAGCTCAATAGTAAGTTTTCGGAAAAACTCCCTCGGATGTGCTAGATTGCGGTTTGATGCATTGGATATGAAATGCATGTTTAATTACTGTTTTGAAAGCATGTTTTAGCATGATTAATGCTGGTTTTGAAAGCCTTGTATTAGGGATGCTCAAGGTAAGAGATCCTTGGTTTGACATGTTAATAATATGGTTTTGATGCATAGTGATGCATGATGTTAAGTGGCTTTGATTAATGCTTTAAAACAGTGAATTGTTGATGGTATTTGATGTATATTGGCAAGTGATGTAATGGTTTTTAAAGTACTTGAATCGAATATAGTTAGCCGGCTATAAGATTGGGTGCACCGTAAGTAAAGTCGCCTTGGATGTTGAGGGGTTGTGATTGTACCGTAAACTCCATCCAAGTACCCTAACGATTGAGGTAAGATCACAATGGTGGTTGTAAATTCCATGTGTGGATCTTGTGTCATGTGTCCCTTACTCTCGTTAGTGGAAGTATACAACTACCGGTGAGTGGTGTTGAGGGTTTGTGATTCTACCGTTATACTCCACCACGAGTGTCACATCAATAGAGGGATTGCTCTTGAGTGTGAACCTTGTGTAGTCCGGTAGTGTGTATGAAGCGTGTGGGACAACGCTTGTAACCTGCGTATCCGATTGTGTTTTTGTGTTAAAATGGTTATGAACTATCACTTGAAAGCCAATATATTGTATTGAATGTAATGAAGCATGAGATGCTTGAAAAGATGCTTGGTAGCATGAGAAAGAGATGTGCATGTGGTTTAAAAGCTTTGTTAAATGTGTTTTCTAAAATTGCATTATTGTAATGGTTTTGTTTAGAGCATGCCTCGCTAAGCATTTGTGCTTACGCTCTCTCTTACCAATAATGCAGATAATTGAGGTGCTTTGGGCATCAAGGAAGCTAAGTGCATCCAAGGAAATCCAAGCTCACGTATGGTGATGTTTTCGTACACTATTAGTTTTGATAAATTGGCAATGGGAACCTAAGTTTTGTTTTGGGAGATGTGTTGAACTCCCTAAGGTTGTGGCATGTTTGTCTTTGTTGGTTTGAATCGTAAATGACCTTTAAATGCTTGATTTGAAGTTGGTTTGCCTTTTTGGTTTTGATAATAGGAAGCATGCCTCTAGTCTTGTGAAATTTCATGTTTGATGATATGAACGTATTAGGGTGTCCTAGACATGTACCATTTATGTATGAAAAACCAGCAAAATCTGCAGTTTCTGGGCAAACCGTATCGAAACACTCTCTGGCGTTTCGAAACGGGGGCCTGTAATGGCCTTCGTGTTTCGAAACGACTGGAGGTTGTTTCGAAACGATTTGGCTACTAGAAGGCCTCGTTTCGGAACCAGTCTCGGAACCAACCCGCGTTTCAGAATGGTCAACGCCGTTTCGGTCCTCGTTCCGATACAGCAGGTGAACGTTTCGAAACAGGTGACCGTTGGGCACCTATTTGAATGGTGCTGAAGTTTGCAAGCTTTACATTTTAGTCCTGAAAGTTGAGTTTGCAATTGTATGAGTTTGAGATGTCCAATTAAGGTGAAATTTGACAGGGAAGCATGTAACACGACTAATTTCATATTGGTAACATAAAATTCAGTAAAGACCCTCTAATTTACAGAATTTACATTTTGGTCCCTATTCTTGTAATAAGTGCAATTGAGTCCCTGTTTGTTATTCGATCGCTGTGCCTTTTTCAAATAAGTTTTGTGGGAACTCACTTAGGATTAATGTGCATCTAGACAAGATTAAAAAGAAAAAAAAGGGTTGGGAATCAAGGTTGACTTTCGGGTTGACTTTGGTTTTCCTCGTGTAATCTTCGTAGTTCAGGTCAACCGTCTAGGCCGAGCTTAGGGGGTTACAATCCTAAATCCCCAAACCTTGTTTCTTTGTCCCTCAAGGACTTCTAAAACCATTCGCACTCACTGATTACGTTTCACTCTCTTGCCGAAACGATATCTAGGCTTTTGGCACCTCCGGATCAACACCAAAAGCGTCCAAAGATGTCTCCCCTGTTTATTACACATAAGAGGAGAGGATTAATGCATCATCATGCATTGAAATCACCAGCCACTCATTCAAACTCGTTGCACTACTAAAAAACACCATTTAGGGCTACCCAAAATAACCGAAATCATCTCCAAACTTTCCCAAAACAAAGCCTAGCCAAGATCTATCAATTCTAATCATTTCTAAACCTCAATCAACACCAAAAATCACCATAAACACGTCCTTATATATCCAGCAACAACAGAACACCAAGAACACTCCAAAAACCACAAATCTAGTATCTAAAACATAGGAAGCCAAGCCTATTCAGGAATCATTGGTTAAAACCTCATTCATAACATCAATTATCATCCAAAATACATTAGTAATCAACCTCAAAACAGAGCCTAACAAAGAGTTACGAAAATCATCAAGATCTCACCAAGAATCTTGAGTTTTACAACAATTTCATGCTTCTAACATTAAAACAACTAAAAAATCATTAACAAAGGATTGAGAACTTGGGAATTTCAGTAAAGAACTGATCATTAGAGGAGAAGGACGAAGCTTACCTCTAATGGTTGATTTCTCCTCAATTTGGGCAAGATTTATTGAATATCCAAAGTAAAAACAAAAGGATTTGATGAGATAAAGATTAGGAATCCTTAGGAGAATGAAATCTTAGTGAAAGAGATGAAAATCAGAGATTAATTGGTGAGGGAATTGTGTTTGGCTGAGTGGAAGTTGAGAGAAAATGAAAAGAGGGAAAAAGATCTTAAAGTATTTATGAAAAGTCATAATAGGATTTTTCTCTTAATTCTTTTTATTAAATCATTATTAAAACACCCAAATTAAAGAGAAATCTGATGAAATTGTTTTTGGTAAAATTAGCTCCTTAAAGATTCAAAGTTTCAATCCTTTACAAAACAGTCACTAGTCAACTTTTGCAAAAACTGCAATTTGGTTACTACACCGAAATGTAGTATTTTCAAATCACATTTTGTAAAATTGTTTTCACCATAACCAATAATATAATAAATGAGGATTTTTAGATATTTTTCCATATTTTTAAAGCATTCCGAACTAGGTGTTCTCTAAATCACCCTTAAAGATTTGAACCGTTCTCGACCAACCCGATTCAACCTCTAAAACATCTAGGCCCAAAACCAAGGCGTTACACATAACCATATTCACAACTTAAGACATCCATGAGCATTCATTTTAATCAAGGCACACAAGCAAAACGACAAGATTCAACATGGCATAATTCACTAAAGGAAACATTCATACTTGACATTCATAAAGAGGTTTAAAGACAAACTATGACATACTTCAACATTTAAAACATGTTAACAACATTAACAACCACATAAGAGTTTGGACACCAACTCCCAAACACAAAAGTCTAGCATTCTCATTGCCTAAGTATGATTACAACCATGAAAACCATACTTGAGCTAGCAAAAGAACTCCAAGGTTCCTACTTTGCCCCACTTGCCTCCCATAGCCACTAACGATATGCATTGCTGGAAAAGAGAGCGTAAGCTTAAAAGCTTAGTGAGCGGAGCTCAAAATCACAACATCAACAATGCAGTTTCAAACATATATCTAGTTTAAAGACAAAACCATTTGGAAAGGAAATATATTAAACCGAAGGCATAAGAACAAATTCATGGTATGCACATGCACAACCATTCTCGGTGGAACTACACATCACCGTATTCAACAACAAGCATATTTCTTGTGGGACTACACATCACCGTACTCATCTACTAGTCTCCTCCGATGGGACTACACATCACCGTATTCAACAACACACTTCCCATTAACCATCACGTGAGACTTTGACAACAACAACAACATCATCACAACATTAAAAAGGAGGTAAAAGCAAATCGTATTTCACTCAACAACACGTACAATCACATACACCAACACTTAACGAAACAATGTAAAATTAGTTAAACTTACACTTGAGTTTAGGTTGGCCCTGTAAGGCTCCACCCAAACCCCAAGAAACCCTCTTTGAAAAGTTCAAAGCCTCAAAATTACCACTCACCAACACAATTCCAAAACTAGCTAACAGTCCACCTTCAAGCTTCTCCAACTCCCGGTGTAGCGTCCGAAGAACCCGAATCTTTATCCGCTGCTTCTACACAAATCAAAACAAGGAGTTAACACACTTTTCAACATTCAAACCCACTGAAATCAATCCTATAAAAATTCGACAACAACAAGTTTCTGATTCCTATCCGAAACTAACCAAAACCATCCTCATTTCTACTCTAACCATAAATCAGCCATAACTTCATCAATCTAACATTCAAAGCATGTTTAAATGCCCCGGAAACATCAACCTAACACCATCAAAACATTGGAAGTCATTTCCTACCATTTCCAACCCAAAAATTCAAACATCCCTTATCCAAAAATTACCCATTTTCCAAATTCCGGATTTCTTGATAAACCCATTATCTTAACATCATTTTACACCCAAAATATGGTTTATAACTCACACAAAACACTGTTTTGACCCACTATGCTTAAACCCTTCAAAAACCCATTATCTCCCAAAAGGAAGAACTTTGAGAAATCTTTCAAAGTTTTGAAAGGAAGTAGTTAGAAATTAAGGGGATGTGAAGAAATGTTAGGAACAAAACACTTACCTTGATGAGTTTTCAAAAATGGTGGAGGTTTGATGGAGGGGAGAAAATGACGTCAAATGGTTTTAGGGAAGAAAAAGAGGTGGATATTTTGAAATATAATATTCTATTTTAATTTAAAATCTATTTCCAAAAACCTATTTGTTACACATTTGACCAAAAACCCCTTTTAAAATTCCCTTTTCTTCAAAAGCTTTAAAATTTGTTCATTTAAATTGTTTTCCCCAAAATTAGCTTAACCCGAACCGGCTTAACTGAACCCGAATATCTCTCGGGCCCTAAACTCGGGCGTTACAACTCTCCCCCACTCAATGAGTTTCGTCCCCGAAATTTACTTGATGGGAAGAGATACGGAAACTGTATCTTCATGTCATCCTTTCTCTCCCAAGTGGCCTCTTCCACACCTCGATGTCTCCACAAAACCTTGACTAACTCGATAGTCTTCCCGCGCAAAACTTTACTATCCGTAGCAAGAATGTCAACTAGCTCTTCATCATATGACAAATTCGGATTCAATTCAATCTCTTCCACGGGCATAACATGAGACGGATCTGATCTATACTTTCGAAGCATCAAACATTGAACACATCATAAATCTTTTCTATCTCGGTCGACAATCTCAATCTATAAGCAACGGGACCGATTCTCTCAACTACCTCGTAAAGACCAATGAATCTCAGACTTAACTTACCCTTCTTACCGAATCTCATCACCTTCTTCCAAGGTGAGACTTTCAAAAATACTTTGTCGCCCACAACATACTCTATCTCTCTTCTTTTCAAATTGGCATATGATTTATGTTTGTCTGAAGCTGCTTTCAAGCGATCACAAATCAGTTTTACCTTCTCGGTAGTGCCCTTAAGCAAGTCTGGCATAGGCACAAGCTTATGTCTGGCATTGGCCCAACAAACCGGTGTTCTAAATCTTCTACTATACAAAGCTTCATATGATGCCATCTGAATACTAGCCTGATAACTATTATTGTACGCAAACCCTACTAGCGGTAGATGTTTTTCCCACGAACCTTGAAAATTGATGATGCAACACCTCAATCATAGTACCGCAACACCAATCAACAACGCGATTCACTGCCTCTGGTTTGCAGTTGGAGACTACGGAACCTTGTGTATCAACGCTTGCATTCATCTTTTGCATGAGAAGTGAAAATGGATTGGATTTGATGTGTGCACACCATGTGTTTGTGAATATTTCTGAGTAAAACTATGTGCACAATTGAAATTTCAAGTAAGAATTAGAGGCACGCACGCAACCTTAATGGTGAGGAAAACGAGCTCGAGAAATTAGATTCTAAGAGTTTGGACGGTTTTTGTATCAAACTTGCTGGAGTTTGTACCAAGAAAGAGAGCGAGAGATGGAACCAAATTTGGATTTGTACGTTTGGGATGAAAGGCGAATGTGGATCGAATCATAGAGCGTTTTCATGGATTTTGGCTTTACGGATACAAATTAAAGGTAATGATGGCGCAAAGAGAGACTAGGGATACGTTTTAGAGAAGAAAATGTGATAACACTGATTGAAGGATGAACAAGGAGATCCAGAAACAGTGGGATGATCATGATCATACAAACAATTCCAAAAGGAATCTAGTGAGGCGGCTTAACAAGGATGAGGATGGTGATGATCGAATCACATCGAAAGAGCAATCTAGAGTGGAAGAGAAACGTAAATGCGTGGATGGGGTTGTTGATGCCGGCAAATGGGAAATTTTACAGAATTGCGCTTTGGGTTTTTGCCATCAACCCAGCCAAATAGCGGATCTTTCAAATGAGATTACAAAGGCGAAATTGATAGGTTTTATGTAGATTCGAGTTACGGGCTCTCTTGTATTATTCATGTTTGAAGATAAAGAATCGAGGAAGAGAATTTTGGAGACTAGGCGTCTAGAAACATGGTTTGAAAATTTAATTGAACGGTCACCTACATCATTTTTACCGAATCGAAGGGTATGGCTTTCAGTAAGTGGAATTCCTATTCATGGATGGCCTAAAGAAACATTTCAGAATATTGCTACGATCTGGGGAGAACTCATACGGATTGACATTGAGACTTTGGCGCCTTCGCCGTTTGAAAGATGTCGATTTCAGATCAAAACTGATTGGATTTCACACATAGATGAAGTAATGGACTTGCACATTAATGATGACATTTTCACAATTCGCGTTACAGAAATTGAGAAAGCGATTGACCCTAAGTGTGATTGTAGTTGTGAGGCGGTGAACTGCTCGGAAGATACAATGAGTACTAAGGATTTGAACATGGATATGTCCAGCCCGATTAAGGTGTCTATAAGTGGGGGTTCAGAAAATGCTACAATGGTACCCAATTCTTTCTCTTATTCGGCTCTGGGATCGAGCCAAATTGATCGCATGTGGAATGAGAACATGAGGGAGGATTGGTGTGTCATGAGCACGACAAGTTGGATGGCAGATGAAGATGTAAGCTTTGTCCATCATGAAAGGGAAAGTCAGTGAATTCTAGATGTTTTGCCGAGTGATGCTGTGGTGGATGTTTTTCCAAACAATGTGGGAGTACCATGTGCTGAACTAGTTGCCAAAGAACTAGTAGCTGATGAATTGAGCCCCCATGTTGATGGGTCAAGGATAGAAATTCATAGGGCTAATAAGGCTCAATCAATTGAATACAATGGAGAGTTTAGAAGGTTACGGCAGGTTTCAGAAATCGAACTGAGTTTTTATTGCCTGGTGAGCGAGGTGAGGCTGAAGCGAAGCTAGTAAAAAAGGGCAGAGGTCGTCCGAAGAAAAACAATTGGAAACGAACAAGAAAATCAGTTTCAGACTTCTATAACCAGAAACAAATTATTTTAAGAGAACTGGAGGAAACATTAAAATTGGTTAAATTGATTGGGGTGAAAACAATTGGAAACGAACAAGAAATTGTAAAGGATATTACGCGTATGATTGAAGCGTGAGAATGATACTAATTGTGAAGAGCGTTGGGTTTATAGTCGTGGAATGTGAGAGGGATTGGTTCAGCGTTGAAGCGTAAATCAGTTCAACGCTTTTTGAGACAACAAAGGTGTGCGATGGTCATTTTATATGTGACTAAATTAAAGACATCAAGTGATGGTATGGTGAATAAGATATGGTTTACGAATGACTTTGTTTATGTGTTTACACCTTCTTCGGATGTTTTTGACATTCGAGAGAGGAGACAGATTTGCTCGGTTCTTGGATGTTTGTTTTTGTGGTATAGTAAGAGTATACATACTGTGTGTGGGAGAGGATCAAGCGAGTTTGTTAGGCGATATGTGGTGTGGTATTCTACAACGAGGTATGGTGGAATTATTCATTGGCTGTGGTGCGTGATTTCCTTTATGTCGATAGAGTGGCGTGGTGTGGTTTGTTAAAAGTGTGAGGATTGAATAGTATGGAAACACGCAACATCGGAGCATTTTTTCTGTTGGTGCTTGACGACATCTTTTGGCCTAGAATTTGCATCTGAGGGGGATTATTGTTGAGCTCATGTATTCATGTTTTTATCAAGAAGCGAATTGCTTGGATGACTTTTTGGCGAGGGGTGGTGTTGATCGTACATCTTGGTTTTTCATGCTAGCGTGAATGTTTTGGTTTCTCGCGTTAGTTTTTTTCATGTTTGTTCGGTTGTTTTTAGCGTTTGTTCTTTATCGCATACTCCTCGGTACTCTTTTCCTCCATTTAGGTGTAGGGAGGTTTTTAATGAGGCCATGGAGTGTGATGACATTGTATGATACTTATTAATAAAATCATACTCTTTTACTGATAAAAATAACACCTCAACATGTCCTCTAACACCTGAATAACTCTCTCTAACTGACCATCTGACTATGGGTGATACGAAGTACTAAAGTTCAACCAAGTCCCAAAGGCACGATGCAAACACTCCCAAAATCTAGCTGTAAACCTCATATCTTGGTCTGACACAATCGATTTCGGCACACCATGCAGTCTTACTATCTCACTGATGTACAGATCGGCCAACTTGTCTAAGGTGTAAGTAGTATGAACATGTATGAAATGGGAACACTTAGTGAATCTGTCAACTATCACCCATACTGAATTCTTCTTCGAAGGATTCAACGGCAAACCTGACACAAAATCCATAGTAATATGTTCCCACTTCCATTCTAGAATCTTCAACGACTGTAACAAACCTGAAGGAAACTGATGCTCGACCTTAACACACTGGCAAACCATACATCTACTCACATACTCGGCCACATCTTTCTTTAACCCAATCCAGAAGTACTCCTCTTTCAACCCATAGTACATCTTCGTACTACCCGGATGCATAGAAAAAGGACTGTTATGAGATTCGTTCAAGATAGTACGTCTCAACTCGGCATCTTCTGGAACAACTACTCTATCCTTGAAACATAAGATCTCGTTCTCACTAAAGTAGAAATCCGTGGGTCTACCCTCGGCTATATCTTTGCACTTGAGGTGCCAAATATCCGTCTTGCAACTGCTTCTCTTGAATCAACTGAACTAACGAAGGCTTAACCTATAGTTCGGCTATCAAACCACCATCTTGAGACACACTCAATCTAGAAAACATAGCTCGCAACTCAACTGCCACTTTTCTACTCAAAGCATCGGCCACTATGTTTTCATTACCCAGATGGTACTCTATTATGAGGTCACAGTCCTTAAGAAGCTCTAACCACCTACGTTGTCTAAGATTCAACTCTCTCTGAGTCATCAAATATTTCAAACTCTTGTGGTCTGTGTAGATTGTGCATTTCTCACCATAAAGGTGATGTCTCCAAATCTTCAAAGCAAAGACTACATCAACTAACTCTATGTCATGAGTGGGGTAATTCTTCTCGTGAACCTTCAACTGTCTCGAGCCATAAGCTACAACTCTTCCTTCTTGCATAAGCACACAAATTGCAAATGCTCATCATGTTCTTCCTCGGTCCTAAAATACACTAAAATGTCATCTATGAACACTACTAAAAATCCACCCAAAAACTCGTGAAACACTCTGTTCATCATGTCCATAAATGCAGTTGGGGCATTAGTCAAGCCGAATGCATTACCAAGAACTCGTAGTGTCCATACCGTGTGCGGAAGGCTATCTTCAGTATATCCACATCCTTCACCTTCAACTGATAATAACCGGATCTCAAATCAATCTTCGAAAATATTATAGCACCTCTCAATTGATCAAGTAAATTGTTGATCCGCGGCAAGGGATACTTGTTCTTCATTGTTACCTTGTTCAACTGCCTATAATCTATGCACATCCTCATACTGCCATCTTTTTTCTTCACAAACAAGATCATAGCACCCTATAGAGAGATACTAGGCCTAATGAAACCTCTATCTGACAGTTCTCGAAGTTGTGTCTTCAACTCTTTCAAATCTCTAGGTGCCATTCTGTACGGAGCAATGGATACGAGAGCAAAATCTGAATATGTCTCAATAGCAAACTCAACATCCCTATCTGGAGGCAAACCTGACAACTCTTCTAGAATGACACTCAGAAAATTACAAACAATTCTCATGTCTTACGGTCTAACTTCACTCATATTCGGATTCATCACATATGCCAAATATGCTTGACAACCCAAATCCATCAATCTCTAAGCTTCTAAAGTAGAAACAACATTGGACAAGAACTTAATTTCTCGCCAACTACTACAATCTCATAATCATCCTCAAGTCTCAAGGAAACTCTCTTGGTCTCGGAGTCTACCTTAGATCTATGCTCTACGAGCCAATCCATGCTCAAATTCACATCGAAACCATAGAACGACAATTCCATTATATCAACCGGAAACACATGACCCTAGATCGTCAAAGGACACCTCTTGTACATTTTCCTAACTACCACGGTCTCACCGAAAGAACTAGTAACATTCACACCTACCTCTAACCACTCATACGGTAAATCCAAAGATCTTGCATGCTCACCCAAAATATATGAATGCGTCGAACCCGAATCTATCAACGGAAGAAAGGATAAAGACCTTAACTAGAAATTACCTGCGATGACATCCGTGTCATTCCCCGCCTCTCGCTGTGCATACACCCTAGCCGGTCCTCCACCAACGGGCTGAACTGCTACCACATTAGCTACATTTCTCTGTCCATCATTCCTTGGATGAAAGTTACCTCGACCGCGCCCACGGCCTCTCTGATGCTTAAAACCTCGAACTGGGGCTTATCCGCCCCTAGCCGGGTGAGGACAGTTACGCCTCAAATGATCTTGGGAACCACAGTTCCAACATACCCCAAAGGTGCCCATACACTCGCCCGGATGGCGTCTTCCACACCTAGTGCACTCAAGATTGTGAACAACAACTCCTTGGCCCTAATGGCCACGTCCATAGTTACCGCCCCTATGTCTCGAGTCTGGATGATAACTCATATCCTTGTGCCTCTTAGCATGCTCTCTGTCCCAATCCGCATGTCGCTTCCCTGAATCGGACCCACTAGCACGAGCGTTCAAGCACAAACTCTGCTAAATATCTTTTGCCCTATAAACCAAAGCATCGAACTTGATGTAATTAGAATCAAGCATATAAGTCTTCACATCCCTAGTCAAACCGTAACGGAAGCGCTCACATCGTTCTCTCTCATTGGGAACCAACTCAATAGTATATTGGCTCAACCTTACAAACTGGACCTCATACTCTCACACCGTCTTACCACCCTGAACCAAAGCCATAAATTTCCTCTTCTTTTCATCCTGATATTGGGGTCCAAGGTACTTCTTTCTGAAGGCTGTTCTGAAAAATTCCCAAGTGACATCCGCCTCTGGCATACCTGAAATAACTGTAGGCAACCAAGAATATGCATCTCCCTGAAGCAAGGAGACAACACAACCCAACTTACGAGTGTCTGAGCACTCCATCTGACCTAAGATTCGTGTAGTGCTCTTAAGCCAAGCCTATGAACCCTCGTGAGTCAAACCACGGAACTCGACCCCACCCAAACTAGGAAGTCTCTCAAGGGGTAAACCAATCCACGTACCCTGAGGTGGTGTTGCATCGTGTATGCCGGCTAAAGCTGTCTGAAAAGCCCCGGCTGTAGTCTGAATCAAATGAGTCATGTCCGCACCAGCCTGACCCTGACCAACCTGGGGTCCATTACCATCACCTCTAACATTCGCACCAGCCCGAGGTACATTACCTCCGACATTCGCCCCATTACCATCGGGAGCATGAGGAATCAGAGGCACATCCTTAGGGGCCTAGTCACCCGCTCTAGGCCATCCTCCCGGTCTCACCATAAAGAAGATACAATGTAAAACAACAAACATAACACACAAGAAAACATTGGGTCAGCAAGGGCAAGGATTCAAGTGCTCAAGCTCTTTTAACCAAAACCATTTTCTAATAACGATATTTAGTAATGGGGAAGCTCGACTACTCTTCAACCAACAAAAAGAACAAGAAATCATGCTTTCACACACCATGCAACAGCAAACAAACCAAACAAACCAACTTACCTGACTTACCTTCCCGGGAGACCTCGAAACCGAGGCTCTGATACCACCAAATGTAACCCCCTTGACCCAACCTAGCCACCAGACCGAATCGCAAGGGTTACACAGGGAAAATCGAAGAGAAACCCATTTAGGCTTCACTCCGATTAGCAACCCTAAAATTTTCTTTTAAATTAATCTTGTCTAAATGCCATATTTGTTCTTACGTGAGAAGGCAAACAACGGAAAAGAAAAAACGAATGTAAACCAAGCTATATAGACATTAAAAGATAACTTTTAGCCATTTTACTTCCCAAGGTCAACTCTAGGAGACCGTATCGATACCCTACATATTGGTATCGATATGCCCTCAAGGGTCAAGTTTTCCAAAGTCAACATCAAGACCGTTTCGATACGCTTAAGGCCCATACATATACCCCAATTTCTTGTCAAAATCTTAGATTTCTAGAGAACAAAGTAGGTATCGATACGCCTGTAGAGCGTTTTGGTGTTCTCTATTTATGAGCACAAGTGCACACTCCTGTCAAGTTATAGTATAAAAGATACCGTCTCCCACAAGGATTACACAACTTGGTTCGAGTTGTAAGTCCCGCACAAGAAAAGTAAATGCACAATTGGCAGGAGAATGGAACTGTGTCTCGGCGGAAAACTCGGCAGAACTACAAGGCTTGGCAGAACGCTTCGAAAGTGACTCTGCTTATGTCTAAGTCAGAGTTCTTTTGATGCCCACTGCAGATAATTCTAGTCACGACATGAATTGTGCAAAGACAGCAATGTTGATCCGTCCTCTTTTAGCCGCCTTAAACCCTAAACCTATGTTTAGACCGGATTGATTCCACCGTCTATAGATGAAATCATGCTTACTCCTTTCGTGAGTTCGACTCTCTCGATACCGAAAAAATGGATAGAATTCAACTAATCTTTCGCCTTAATTGAAAGCTATAAAGAACATGGAATAAGTATACCTTGAAATTTTATTTGCAAAAACAAACTTGAAATCCTAAACAACCGTTCTCACAACTAATTACAACATAACCCAAACCCAATGAGAAATTTAGAACATGTCGGTGGCAAGAAAACCTAATCTATGCCTAAGGAAAACCTAAGCTATCTTGAATTAGAGTTACAATGGGTATATATAGGCATTAGCTAGGTCTAGTCCTTCTTGAAGTAGAAGTCTTCAAAGTAGTTTTTTACATTAAATGTGGCTTTAAACTCTGACTTCTTTGAGTTGAATGTGGGTTTTATCACGTTGCCTTACTCTGCAAGTAATCTCGAGGTACTTTTTTGGTGGTTCTATACGCTGCTACAGGCATTAGAAAATTGAGTGGACAACATCGATAGAATCATGATTTTTTACTCTAAAGATCACACTCCGGTTCTTCAACTCCATAGTCTGCTGTCTTGGGCGGCAAGGTTGGCGACGGCAGCTACTCGGTAGCTACTGTCTCTGTCTGGAACTGCATCAGTACAACTCCTTGGGTTGCTACCTCAGCTTCACGTCCTTAGCTCCTCTCTCCCTCTGTTATCCTCTAGTACCTAAAACTAAAAGTACACTAAAACAATACCTTTTCTTCACCAAATAAAAGATAATCTAGCAAAGCATGGCAAGGGAAAGAAATATTGTAAAATGCAATGCATGGTCCTAATTATGCCTAAAGTGCACTCAAAACAACAATAATATGAGATGGAATGTGCATGAAATATAGAACTTGTGGACACTTTACACACCCCATACTCGAACTATTGCTTGTCCTCAAGCAATGCAACCTAAACATACTTGCCCTTATACTAACCAGAAAGAAAAACATGTTTTCAACTTGATTTAGTACCTCAAGGTCGTGGCACCTATATTAGATTAGTGAAGGGAACTTAGCAAGAAAATAACTCAGAATTAATTTCTATAATGCCAGTGCAGTGTGTGCAGAGTTGTGTACAGACTAAATATACAGAATATCTAGATAAACAAAGATGATGTTATGATATGTAAGGTCGCTGCCGAGACAACACAATATTTAATCATGGCAATGAGGGCTTCGGCTTATTACAACTACTCTTCTAGGTCTGAAATTAAGATAGGAGCAAACTACAAAACCCCAAACCCATGGAGTAGAGTCATCCCATGAAGACTTTCATTCACTCATGCTAATTTGTCTGTCACTTCAAAATTTTCAGATTCATGGACTTTGATAGCAGCGGAGTATCCTCACACATGATTCTTCCTAGAGCTTGTTGTGGGCACCTCTAGGGTAAACAACAATGTTTCTTTGTTTTTCTTTTTCTTCTTTTTTTTTCTGTTGCCATGGCAGTGCTGTATTTTTCTGTTTCTGTTTTCTGCCTCGACGGCTACCTGCAACCATTGTTAGTGTAACCCCCTTAACCCGGCCTAGACGGTCGACCCGAATTAAGAAGATCACACGGGGAAAACCAAAGTCAACCCGAAAGTCAACCTTGATTAACGACCCTTTTTTTATTTTACTCTTGTCTAGATGCACGTTAACCCTAGATATGTTCACAAGATCATCATACTCAAAGATCATAACAATCAGAGAACATTCAGGGACTCAATTGCACAAATTACAACTTTAGGGACCAAATTGTAAATTCTGAAAATTATAAGGACTTAACCCAAATTAAAGTTACCATTATGAAATTTATCATCTTTCATGCTTCACTGCCAAAATTCAGCACAAACGGACATCTCAAACTCATCCAATTGCATAAACAAGATTCAGGACCAAAACGCAAAGGTTTCAAAACATTTAACCAACAATTTCAGTGCCCAACGGTCGAGTGTTTCGGAACAGGGAAGACCCGTTCCGAAACGCGGGACCGTTCCGAAACTGGTACCGAAACAAGACCTGGCAGTGGCCAAACCGTTCTGGAACAGTGCCTTCCGTTTCGGAACGCCCAGGCCATTTCAGGCCCCCATTCCGATACGCTAACACCTGTTCCGAAACAGGTTGCCCAGATTGCGGAAAAATTGCTGGTTCATCACACAATTGACCCATCAAACATGCTCCAAATGCAACCAAACTTTACCAGCAAGTCATTCAACATACAAGGAACATAATTGCATCAACCAAACATCAACATGGCATCAATTATGAAAAACCCCAATTCTATAGGCATGCTTCCTACTTAGCAAACCATTCAAGCATCAACATGCCAAAACCACCTCATAAGGCCAATTACATGTTCCAACCTTATTAACAACATAAAACCAAACTTGTCCAACATACACAATCCCATTAAACATCAACATAAGAGATTCTTCCCCCATTGCCTCTATTATCTATAGCTATTACCGAGACATACATCTCAAGTGGAGCTCTCCTTGAATCCCTTGCTTCTCGCTGTTCCAACTTCAATTATCTGCATTGATGGACAAAAAGGAGCGTAAGCACATAATGCTTAGTGAGGAATGCTCAAAACCAAAACACCATCAATGCAGCGAATCATAAAACCACTTTCAAAAGCATCATAATTTGATAAACCAAAGCAATGTTTGAAAACCCTTTTGACAACATGCTTATCCTCATGCATTTCTCAAACATGAAAACCAACCCTTAGCTTAGAAAGCTAAGTAATCCTTTTCAAAGCACAATCTTGCAAAACCATCTATTTAACCAATCCATGCATGAACATCATCATGTGCAAGATTAAATACAAGATCCTTAAAAAGCATTTCCTCATCACATCATACTTTTCTCATTCTTGAAAATCATTTC
Organism: Hibiscus tridactylites; assembly: GCA_958450335.1. Lineage (NCBI taxonomy): Eukaryota > Viridiplantae > Streptophyta > Magnoliopsida > Malvales > Malvaceae > Hibiscus > Hibiscus tridactylites. The sequence continues at coordinate 21,284,502 of OY288282.1, forward strand.
AAAACAAGAAACCTTTTAAACATCACTTGCTCATTCGATTAACTACATGCATTAAACAATTGCAACATATGAACCATAAACTCAACACTTGCATTACATGCCTTTTAAACAAGCCTTCACAAGACTTCAATGAACTAAAGAGATTTCATGCAAACATGCACCATTCTCAATAGATCATAAACACTTGTACATGCTAACAAGTAAAACATGCATTCATTAAGCATTATTCACTTCTCATGCAACCATGCATCATTTCAAGCATCTCATGCTTCATTACATTCAAGAACATTATATTGGCTTCCAAGTGATAAACCATATCCACTTTTCAACTCAACAACAAATCGGATACGCGGATCACAAGCGTTGTCCCCACGCTTCATACACACTACCAATCTCAAGGTCCCCAAATGGAATTTTAACCACCATTTGACCTTACCATACACAAGGCTCTCATATGGAATTTTAACCACCATATAGCCTTAACATTCACAAGGTTCTCATATGGAATTTTAACCACCATATAACCTTAACACTCACAAGATCCTCATATGGAATTTTAACCACCATATGACCTCAACATGCACAAGGTTCCCCCATATGGAATTTTAACCACCATATGACCTTAGCATCAACCATTGGTAGTTGTATAACATCACTAACGAGATCCGGGACATACTTCACAAGATCCACACATGGACTTTACACCACCATTGTGATCTTAACAAGCACAAGGTCCTCAAATGGAATTTTAACCACCATTATAACCTTTGCTTACCCAAGGTCCTCAAATGGAATTTTAACCACCATTATGACCTTAAAACCCACCCATGGAATTTCAACCACCATGGTGTACTTAACCATCTCGTTAGTGTACTTGGATGGAGTTACCGGTTCACACTTAACCACTCCACATCCAAGGCGACTTTATTCACGGTGCACCCAATCCTATAGCCGGCTAACTATATCCGATTTAAGTAACCAAGAACCACTTACATCACTTGCCAATATAACCATCTTACCACATTAATCCAATGTTTTACAAGCATAACCCAAATGCTAAAACCAACATTTACCATCATCAATCCATTGTTTTTGAAGCATTACGCAAAGCCATTAAACAACATGCAACACTATGCATCAATTCCACAATTTCAATGTACAAAACCAAGGATCTCTTACCTTAAGCATCCTTCACATTTGGCTTTCAAAACCAGCATTAAACCATGCTAAAATATGCTTTCGAAACAGAATTTAAAACATGCAAATCACATGCATTGCATCCAACAATCACAATTGCTTTAAGAACCAATTCACAACACAAGCCAAGAGGGAAAATCCATTTACTTACTCTTGAGCTTAGCAAAGTTATTTAGACTTAAACTAAGCTCCCAAAACCTTCAAACCTTGGTTTTAAAGCTGAAAACCCAACTTCACTCACCGATACACAAAACAAGGCTAGCCAACAAGCCTTCCAAGCATCCGAAACCTTCCACACCACCTCTAATGCTCACGGATCAATCTCCCCTGTTTCAAGCACATAACAACAGAGGATTAATGCATCATAATGCATTAAAAACACCAGCAACATAACTCAACTCGCTGCTCTACACAAATCCAACATTTCGGCTACCAAACACAACCGAAATCACCCCCAAACACCTCCAAAACTTAACCCAGCCAAGATCCATCACTTCTAACCATTTATAAACATCAATTAACATTCAAAAAGAATCTAACCACGTCCTTATACCTCTAGCTATAACAAATCATCAAGATCACTCCAAAAACAACCAAAAACTCAAGCAAAACTTAGGAAAATCAACCTATTCGGGATTGCATTGATTAAACCTCAATTCCTCATCAATTTAACATTCATTTATCATCAAAAAGACACCTCAAATCACTGCTTAAACAGATCATACGAATTTTAACCAAAATCAACCAAATCTTGCATTTAAAAGCCAAGATCAAGAACACAACCTTAAAACCTTTTATAAAACACAAATTAAGGATTGAGAACTTAGGAATTTCAGTAAAGAACTGAGAGTTTAGAGGAGAAGGACGTTCTTACCTCCAAACTTGAGTTTTCTCCCTTTTTGGAACCAAATTCTTGAAAAACCAATTAGCAAATGGTGAGGTTTTGTTGAAGAGATGATTAGAGATCAAATGAGGATTGAAAAGAGATATTTAGGTAGCAAAATCAGAGGAAAAAGCTCTGGAGAAAGATGTTTGGTTTGAGAGAAAATGAGAGAAAAGGGAAAATAGAAAATATGGAAAGTTAGTTGGAAATGACAAAATATCTTCCCTCCACATTTTATTTTATTTAAAAACCTTTAATAAATCATTTAATATCTTAGAAAAATCTGGAGAAACTCCCTTTGGGTAAATAGCTCCTTAAAGATTCAAAGTTTCAATCCTTCTTAAAACAGTCACCCAGTTTTCAAAAATTACATTTTGGTCACTAACCCAAAATGTCACTCTTCCAAGCCTCATTTTGCAAAATTGATTCCACCATTCTCTTATATATAATAAAAGAGGATTTTAAGACATTTTTGCATATTTTTAATGCAACCCGAACTAGGCTTTCCTAAAAATCACCTTTTATATTCGAACCGCACTTTGACCGAACCGGTCCAAACCCAAAACTTCTAAGCCCAAAACCGGGGCATTACAACTCTCCCCCCCCTTAAGAAATTTCGTACTCGAAATATCAACTGGCGAAAAGAGAACAACCAAACTTCTCAAAACAACCCACAAAGCAACATAGGAGACTTAACCACCACTGAACACTCTCCTCACAAAACTCCACCCAAGCTCAACACCACCACATACGGTTCACGAATTCCAGAATACTCAGATGTTAACCACATCTTAACCTCCCACACTTCCGGACTGCACATAGCCCCAACAACAACCTGAAGAACCTCCAACTTTACAGCATACACCACCTTAACTCACAACTTCCAAAACTTGTTCACATAGTGACACCAACCAATCCAGTTTAGCCACCAAGTGACCCACAACCTTCAATGCCTCTAAAACTCCCTGCAAAACTACTCAACCTCTTTCAAAGACTACCACAACAAGCAAAAATTCTTAAGCATCAACTGCTTACCCGAACTTCTCAACGTATTGCTGACATTCCCTCACATCCGCTGCTATCATTACCACAACAACTCACCAGGACTACTCACTCACCATCTGATAATCACGTCACAAAACCCAACCTTGTCTCTGCCAGCCGTTCCACATACCATCAGCTGACCTCAAAAGGAATTTACTTACTCACAACCAGCCAACCACTTCTCACAAGAACCCTTCCAACCAACAATGGCCTTTGAACTTACATTGCCTTTCCACAACAAGCTTTAACTACAACATTGCCTTACCAGAACATCGTCCAACCTACACATGCATATATAGGTTACGAAACTCCTGTTCTCCCGGACTAACCCTTTTCTACAACCCACAACACAACATCTTCTCAACTCTTCGAAGGTTGCTACGAACCCTCACCTACAAAACAACCCTTCTACTATAACATCAATGCCAAGTTACCTCAGCACTCTGAAAACACATCCACTATCTTACTACAACACTTAACACCAAGGAACCACCTCTTCTACTAACTATTCAAAAACCACTTGACCGATTCTAACACAATGGTAATCTCCCCACCACCATACCGCTAAACTCCTTAAGAGCCAAACACTTTCCTTCTACAAACATGCTACACCGCACTCATTATTACTAACAACTCGCTTAATACCCTCCACAACTTCTAACATTCTCCTAGCACCAAAACAACCTCTAAAAACCCATCATCCAACCTAACTCTATCACAGCACTAACAAACTCGATTAGTTATTAGCGAGTGTGAACGTTGTATGCATGGTCACCAATATGCCCTACCAATGCCTGATGTACATGTATGCAAAACCTCTAATGTCATGCCACATGTATGCATGGACCAGTACATATATAATATAGCATATAACAAATGACTTTTAACTGTGCATGTATGTCGATTCACACCCACCATTAACATCCTCAGAATCCGTCTAAGAACAACCTCCTACCTCACTTTCAACTTGTCTAACTCCATCATTCTAGCAACCCACTATCCACAAGATACTCACTAATGCCCTTTCCACACTAAAGTTGTTTTCAAAACAACAACAACTACTACCCCAACCATGCTAGCAACGAAACCATACTCATTACGCAAGAAAAAACCAAACCAAAACCAAACTAAGATAACTAGGGCAAAGGTTACTTGAAAAGGTTACCTAAAAACACATCACCACCCCGAAGCTTCAACAAACGAGCTCTCTTCCTTGCAGCACCATTATTCCCCAGCCGCACCGCTGCAGCATCAGCTAACACCCTTAGGTCACCACCATCTCCTTGCGGCAAAGAACCCTGACTACCCCGAGCCAACCTCAAACAACTACGTCTCATATGTCCAACAGACCCACAATTCCAACAGACTTCACTTCCCAAGCTCCTCACAACTTTCTGCCCTTCCTTCCACCCTCGAATTTTGTCTCGGCCGTGCCACGACCCTTCAGAGACCCTTCTGCTACCACTGAAGCTGATTTTACCACATGAGGACAATCTCGCTTCACATGCTCTTTAGAACCACAGTTCCAACAAGCACCTGCGCCCCAACAACCTCCGATATGGCGCCTTCCACAACGGTCACACACCGGTAGCTGAGCTTCCACTTCTTGATCAAGCAGCACTTGCCCCAGATCTACACTACCACTCAGGCTTTGATCCAAGCAAAAACTTCCATCACATAGCCTCTTACACTGCTTAACCCTTGGAAATTTCTCTCCAAGATACCTTTCATAAAAGGCAGATACAAAGAAATCCCAATCAATGTCGTGGATGTGCGATGCCACAGCCACAGATGTCCACCAGGCACAAGCGTCCTCCAACATCAACGTAACAACACTTCCCAGCTTACAGGCATAATCACAGCCTTCCTGATCCACAATCAAAACTACACTGGCTAACCAAGCCTCAAACGACTCAGGTGTCGAACCATGATACTCCACAACTCCCAAATCATACAAACGCTGTTTCGACAAACCCGCACATCCCAAAACCGGCACGTCTACAGGCCTTACTTTTGCCACAGCCTGAGATGTTCCCAACACCTCTTGAGCAAAAGGTGATGAACTTTTCATCACAGAACCAACTTCTTCCTCCTGCCTCACCACCTCAACACCAGGCACAGAAAACTGAGACGAAACACCTCCACTAAAAGGTGAATTCCACGCCTTAACAACCCGCTCTAAGGCAGCAACCATCTCACCTAACTGCCATTCTTTCATCGATTTCACCATGCTATTAACAGCAAACAATCACAACAAAACAAACAAATCGGTCAGACCAGCTTTAAGCAAGGATTCAAACTCCAACTCCAAAATAACACAATAGCTATAATAATAAGGCAATGGGTATCTCGAATCCTCCCCTTTTACATGACATAACAGTCAATGAAAATATGGATATCACAACATCAAGCATATCAATCAATATATTCGATCATGCTTTCATCAAACAACATCCACTCGCAACAGCATAGCATCAAACAATATCAAGTCCCTCACACTTTCATTATTCATTAAATCAGCTCATAACACCAGCACAACATCAGCACAAATCCACATTAACTCAATGAAGATTCACAATCAAAAGCATGCTTAAAAACATCAACAATTCACTCCAAAAACACGCATTTCAACCGGCTTTCAACTACACATCAGCACAACAACTTACCATTTCCCCAAACATTCGCAACCTGGCTCTGATACCACCAAATGTAACCCCCTTAACCCGGCCTAGACGGTCGACCCGAATTAAGAAGATCACACGGGGAAAACCAAAGTCAACCCGAAAGTCAACCTTGATTAACGACCCTTTTTTTATTTTACTCTTGTCTAGATGCATGTTAACCCTAGATATGTTCACAAGATCATCATACTCAAAGATCATAACAATCAGAGAACATTCAGGGACTCAATTGCACAAATTACAACTTTAGGGACCAAATTGTAAATTCTGAAAATTATAAGGACTTAACCAAAATTAAAGTTACCATTATGAAATTTATCATCTTTCATGCTTCACTGCCAAAATTCAGCACAAACGGACATCTCAAACTCATCCAATTGCATAAACAAGATTCAGGACCAAAACGCAAAGGTTTCAAAACATTTAACCAACAATTTCAGTGCCCAACGGTCGAGTGTTTCGGAACAGGGAAGACCCGTTCCGAAACGCGGGACCGTTCCGAAACTGGTACCGAAACAAGACCTGGCAGTGGCCAAACTGTTCCGGAACAGTGCCTTCCGTTACGGAACGCCTAGGCCATTTCAGGCCCCCGTTCCGATACGCTAACACCTGTTCCGAAACAGGTTGCCCAAATTGCAGAAAAATTGCTGGTTCATCACACAATTGACCCATCAAACATGCTCCAAATGCAACCAAACTTTACCAGCAAGTCATTCAACATACAAGGAACATAATTGCATCAACTAAACATCAACATGGCATCAATTATGAAAAACCCCAATTCTATAGGCATGCTTCCTACTTAGCAAACCATTCAAGCATCAACATGCCAAAACCACCTCATAAGGCCAATTACATGTTCCAACCTTATTAACAACATAAAACCAAACTTGTCCAACATACACAATCCCATTAAACATCAACATAAGAGATTCTTCCCCCATTGCCTCTATTATCTATAGCTATTACCGAGACATACATCTCAAGTGGAGCTCTCCTTGAATCCCTTGCTTCTCGCTGTTCCAACTTCAATTATCTGCATTGATGGACAAAAAGGAGCGTAAGCACATAATGCTTAGTGAGGAATGCTCAAAACCAAAACACCATCAATGCAGCGAATCATAAAACCACTTTCAAAAGCATCATAATTTGATAAACCAAAGCAATGTTTGAAAACCCTTTTGACAACATGCTTATCCTCATGCATTTCTCAAACATGAAAACCAACCCTTAGCTTAGAAAGCTAAGTAATCCTTTTCAAAGCACAATCTTGCAAAACCATCTATTTAACCAATCCATGCATGAACATCATCATGTGCAAGATTAAATACAAGATCCTTAAAAAGCATTTCCTCATCACATCATACTTTTCTCATTCTTGAAAATCATTTCAAAACAAGAAACCTTTTAAACATCACTTGCTCATTCGATTAACTACATGCATTAAACAATTGCAACATATGAACCATAAACTCAACACTTGCATTACATGCCTTTTAAACAAGACTTCACAAGACTCCAATGTACTAAAGAGATTTCATGCACACATGCACCATTCTCAATAGATCATAAACACTTGTACATGCTAACAAGTAAAACATGCATTCATTAAGCATTATTCACTTCTCATGCAACCATGCATCATTTCAAGCATCTCATGCTTCATTACATTCAAGAACATTATATTGGCTTCCAAGTGATAAACCATATCCACTTTTCAACTCAACAACAAATCGGATACGCGGATCACAAGCGTTGTCCCCACGCTTCATACACACTACCAATCTCAAGGTCCCCAAATGGAATTTTAACCACTATTTGACCTTACCATACACAAGGCTCTCATATGGAATTTTAACCACCATATAGCCTTAACATTCACAAGGTTCTCATATGGAATTTTAACCACCATATAACCTTAACACTCACAAGATCCTCATATGGAATTTTAACCACCATATGACCTCAGCATGCACAAGGTTCCCCCATATGGAATTTTAACCACCATATGACCTTAGCATCAACCATTGGTAGTTGTATAACATCACTAACAAGATCCGGGACATACTTCACAAGATCCACACATGGACTTTACACCACCATTGTGATCTTAACAAGCACATGGTCCTCAAATGGAATTTTAACCACCATTATAACCTTTGCTTACCCAAGGTCCTCAAATGGAATTTTAACCACCATTATGACCTTAAAACCCACCCATGGAATTTCAACCACCATGGTGTACTTAACCATCTCGTTAGTGTACTTGGATGGAGTTACCGGTTCACACTTAACCACTCCACATCCAAGGCGACTTTATTCACGGTGCACCCAATCCTATAGCCGGCTAACTATATCCGATTTAAGTAACCAAGAACCACTTACATCACTTGCCAATATAACCATCTTACCACATTAATCCAATGTTTTACAAGCATAACCCAAATGCTAAAACCAACATTTACCATCATCAATCCACTGTTTTTGAAGCATTACACAAAGCCATTAACCAACATGCAACACTATGCATCAATTCTACAATTTCAATGTACAAAACCAAGGATCTCTTACCTTAAGCATCCTTCACATTTGGCTTTCAAAACCAACATTAAACCATGCTAAAATATGCTTTCGAAACAGAATTTAAAACATGTAAATCACATGCATTGCATCCAACAATCACAATTGCTTTAAGAACCAATTCACAACACAAGCCAAGAGGGAAAATCCATTTACTTACTCTTGAGCTTAGCAAAGTTATTTAGACTTAAACTAAGCTCCCAAAACCTTCAAACCTTGGTTTTAAAGCTGAAAACCCAACTTCACTCACCGATACACAAAACAAGGCTAGCCAACAAGCCTTCCAAGCATCCGAAACCTTCCACACCACCTCTAATGCTCATGGATCAATCTCCCCTGTTTCAAGCACATAACAACAGAGGATTAATGCATCATAATGCATTAAAAACACCAGCAACATAACTCAACTCGCTGCTCTACACAAATCCAACATTTCGGCTACCAAACACAACCGAAATCACCCCCAAACACCTCCAAAACTTAACCCAGCCAAGATCCATCACTTCTAACCATTTATAAACATCAATTAACATTCAAAAAGAATCTAACCACGTCCTTATACCTCCAGCTATAACAAATCATCAAGATCACTCCAAAAACAACCAAAAACTCAAGCAAAACTTAGGAAAATCAACCTATTCGGGATTGCATTGATTAAACCTCAATTCCTCATCAATTTAACATTCATTTATCATCAAAAAGACACCTCAAATCACTGCTTAAACAGATCATACGAATTTTAACCAAAATCAACCAAATCTTGCATTTAAAAGCCAAGATCAAGAACACAACCTTAAAACCTTTTATAAAACACAAATTAAGGATTGAGAACTTAGGAATTTCAGTAAAGAACTGATAGTTTAGAGGAGAAGGACGTTCTTACCTCCAAACTTGAGTTTTCTCCCTTTTTGGAACCAAATTCTTGAAAAACCAATTAGCAAATGGTGAGGTTTTGTTGAAGAGATGATTAGAGATCAAATGAGGATTGAAAAGAGATATTTAGGTAGCAAAATCAGAGGAAAAAGCTCTAGAGAAAGATGTTTGGTTTGAGAGAAAATGAGAGAAAAGGGAAAATAGAAAATATGGAAAGTTAGTTGGAAATGACAAAATATCTTCCCTCCACTTTTTATTTTATTTAAAAAACTTTAATAAATCATTTAATATCTTAGAAAAATCTGGAGAAACTCCCTTTGGGTAAATAGCTCCTTAAAGATTCAAAGTTTCAATCCTTCTTAAAACAGTCACCCAGTTTTCAAAAATTACATTTTGGTCACTAACCCAAAATGTCACTCTTCCAAGCCTCATTTTGCAAAATTGATTCCACCATTCTCTTATATATAATAAAAGAGGATTTTAAGACATTTTTCCATATTTTTAATGCAACTCGAACTAGGCTTTCCTAAAAATCACCTTTTATATTCGAACCGCACTTTGACCGAACCGGTCCAAACCCAAAACTTCTAAGCCCAAAACCGGGGCGTTACAGTTAGAGCTTTGAAAAGAATTATAAAAACAAAGTAGGCAGTGTTCATTAGATATTCTAGAAAATTCAGCAAGTAACAGAAGTGATTGACAGTTTTGGCGAATTACAAAAAAAATCTGAGTCATTTTGCATGCTTTTCCCGTATCAAGTTCAATTTATTTATTGGTGCAAAAATAATTAATCGGCTAATTATCATAGGCACAAGTTATGTAACAATTTTTTTCTTTTCCGATTAACATTAAGGCAAGTACAATGCAAGCTATATGCTACTAAGTATGCCTAGATAAAAAGAAGTGAGAGCTATCCCCCCAAACTCGAGATGGCCATTGCCTTCAATGCACAAAATAAAAACAGAAAATAATAAAAGAAAAAAAATACAAGTGATAGATAAAAAACATAAAAATAAAATAAAGACAAGAGAAAGAAAAAAACTAGAAATTGGCTGAGGGTTGAGAGGAGCCTTGAGTCTTAGCTGCTGAGGAGGAGGAGAAGGATTGGATGATTAGGCGGCGGGCGGCAGATGTCCTGGCAGCAGACTTGGCAGAGAAGACCTTTGCTGTCCGCGGCAGATGGACTATTTTGGGCGTGGGACGAGGCTCTTCTTGATGTTCGGCAGGAGGAGCGACAGTTGGTGCTTCGCTCTCTTCTGACTCTGTCTCGTCGTCCACAGGCTTGGCAGCTATGATGTGCCGCTTTCTCTTCCTGGTTCCTTCCTCTGTTGGTGCTACCGGAGGGTCTATTGGGATGGTTGTTGCTACTGTTGCTAGCGGCTTCTGCTCAATCTCCTCTTATGAGGAAGTGTTTGCCACTGTTTTTGTCGTGTAGGGAGGTGAATGATGTTGCTGATGCCTCTTGGGTGAGTCTGACACCGTGTTGGAAACGGAGGTGGCTGAGTATCACGGGTAGTGAGTCGAAGATGGCATCTGGCGGCGGAAGGAGGCATGGCGGGCAGCGATAGCTGATGGCGTTCCTTGATCTGGGGCATTTGCGGCAGCTAAGTCTGTAGGGTAGGTAGGCAAGGTGGGGCCGTCATTGGGATACTTCTCCAGGAAATAAGCCACAAAGGCTTCTTGGACCTCCCTCGCATATTTCATGAACGTCAGCTGCTGCTGCTCGATCCACTTGTTGTTGTCGATAAGGGTGCGCAGCAGCGTGAGCACTTCGTTGGTTGGGGCAGCTTCAGTACTGCCGGGGGCGGCTAGAGTGTCAGGCTAGGCGGTAGAGGGATGGCTGGGCGTTATGGGCTCTGTCTCTTGGGCCTGCATCATTTGCATGCGGACTTTTCTGGTCCACCCCTTCTTTTGCAGTCGACATCTCATCTTTGGGCTCGGTCGGGACATTGAAATTGGATCTCCTTGCATATAATCTCCCCTACATTGATGGGCCGGTTCATCATGATGCTTCGGATTAGGGCGGGGCGTGGTCGATCGAGAGTAGAGTTGTCGGAGGTGGGCAGTAGATGCCTCTTGACAAATGTGTTCCACAGAATAGCCTCGGGTAGCAAGTAGCAGCGTTGGGCAGATCCTCCATGCTTTCCTGCCAACCATGGTGTGTTGGGCTTGCATAGCTTGGCCTTGAGTTTCTCATAATCGGCAGCCTTCAGTGACTGCCTCCACTCCTCGTGAGGGTTGTTGTTCATATCCAGGCCATAGAATCTGTTGATTACGACAACGTTGAGCTTGACAGGTTCCCCTCAGATGAACACGAACGACATTTTAGGGCGGGGATGGTGGGCATAGAACTCCCTGACCATGGTGATGTTGGCTATCTCCGGCTGTCGTGTGAATATTTCCCATCCCTTGCTATGGATGGTTTCAAATAGATTTGGTTCTAGGCCGAGATCTCTCGTCTGCCTTGTATAGTGAAAGCCTTGCTTTTCCCATATGGCTTGTTTTGTGAACTGGGTTCGGTATCTCCTTTCATCTTCGCGGGAGAAGAAGCGTTGGAAGGTGGGTTTGGGTGTCGATGTTGAAGCCATGCGAGACGGTTGAAGTTTACTAAAACTTGAGAGAAAATAAAGTGAGAGTAGTGGATGCAAGAATAACATAGCAAGAAGGTGAAGTAAAATAAATGAATGATGTGAGAATGGTTTAAATAGAGGTTGCCAAGCAGTGCCATGGCAACATTAAATGTCTAACAATCCAATTGTCTCGCACACGTTACAGGATTTTTGCCTATTTTTTTTGTAGCCGTTGGCAGCTAGCCGTTAGCGGGCAACTAGTCATTACGCGTTTTCTGCGCTGGCCTGCCTTGGGCTGTCTCGGCGGGATGGTGGGTGGGCTCCTTGCTGAGCCTTCTTCTTGATCCGGCTCTTTTATTTCTAATCTTGAAATAGTAAATAAATATAATTAAATAAATTCTGAAAATTAAAAATGTGGAGATTAATCTACTCCTAATAAAAATAAATTGCAATAAAATAAACTATAATACTAATGCATAAAATAAAAATAAAGAAAGTAAAAAAATTAAGTTATGTTGGGAGTGCATTTGGGTGCATCTCCCAGACATAACCACTTCCTAAGGTAGTTTGGCTTGTTCTTCCCTCTTTGGGGTCCTCTTGTTCCTTCAGGTTATGTGCGGCTGGGTCCTTCAGCCTACCCTAGGGTCTGTCGCGACAGCTGCTGCCTTGACCTGTCTCTATGCTGATTTTGGCAGCCTTAGCATATGGGCTTCCTTCCTTTTCTTTTTCTGAGGGTTGTAGCACATTTAACTTTATGCTCTGGTTGTCTACCCTTATGGTTAGCTCTCCATGTTCCACATCTATTAGCGTTCTTCCTGTGGCCATGAATGGTCGCCCAAGGATGATAGGGGCTTTTTCATCAGCCTCACAGTCTAGGGTGATGAAATAAGCTGGAAGAATAAGGTTGCCCACTTTTACAAGGATGTCTTCGATCTTTCCCTCCATTTGTACAAAAGAATTATCGACAAGTTTTAGCATGGTGGAGGTAGGTTTGGCTGGCCCAATCCTAATTTATCAAAAACTACTTTAGGCATTAAGTTGATGCTAGCTCCCAAGTCGCACATGGCTTTTGTTTCGTGCTTGCTTCCTATCCTATATGGAATAACAAAGCTGCTCGAGTCTATTTGCTTGGGCGGCAGTTTGTTATGCAGCATTGCCATGCACTCCTCTGTTACAGCAACTGTTTCGAACTCCCCAATTCTCTTCCTTTTAGAAACCATGTCCCTGAGGTATTTGGCACAGTTGGGCATATTCTGAATGGCTTCTATTAGAGGGATGTTTATGTGCACCTGCTTTAGAATATCCAGGAATCTCCTAAACTGGTGCTCTTGTTTCTGTTACTTAAGCCCCTGGGGGAAAGGTGTTGGCAGGCGGATGTCCTCTATACGTTCTTTGCAGGGGAACTTTATCTGTGGAGGATCATCTGTGTCAGGACTGCTGTCGTGTTCAGCTATCGGGGCATCTGGTGTTGTTATTGCCGTAGTAGGCTATTCTTTCTGTGCTGGATGTGTTTCTAGTTGTTTTTCCTCCCTAGGGTTCATCCAACTACTTTCCACTTCTTGTAGATATTGCTTTGCACTGCTCATAAGTGGGCTTGGTTGTTGCTTCTGCACTGCTGGATGCTGCTCCCAATGTTTTGCTGCTGAAGATCTCTGTGAACTGCCCAAATTGGGTCTCCAGGTTCTTTATAGCAGCCTCCTGGTTGTTCATCTTTATCTTTGTTCTGTCTATGAAAGAATCATTTTTATCAATAAATTTATTAGTGCGAACAATAAAATCACTAGTTCTAGACATAAAAGTATGAAGAGTTGCTTCTAGTGAGTTATTGTGGGTTTGCAGCCGTCTTTGGGTTGCTCTAGGAGAAGTTGGTATGGTTCTTCCATTCAGGGTTGTAGGTGTTCTGGGAAGGTCTGATGTTCCTCTCGTATCCTCCCATAAATTTGGTAGATGCGGTGCATTCAGTGGAATCATGGTTTCCTCCACACTCATCACAGAATGGCTCTACAGCCTTGGCCTCATAGACTTGCCCAGTCGGTTTCATTATGCTCATAACCAGCTCTGTCAGCTTATCAAGGCGGGCATTGACAGATTCTAAGGCTTGTACTTCATTCACAATAGCTGGCCGCCTAACACCGCGTCGGCAGGCTATTGGGTACTTGGAATCATTCTTGGAGACTTGGTTCATGATATGTAGTGCCTCTTCTGGTGGTCTATCGATGATGATTCTATTGGTTGAGGCATCAATCATCATCCGTGTTGGGTAGTTCACCCCGTTATAGAGCATTGATATATGTGTCTAAGCCGGGAATTCATGTAGCGGGCAGTTTTTTAGCATCTGTTGGTACCGCTCCCATGCTTCAAACACTGGCTCGTCATCCCTTTGTCGAAAGGATGTTATTTCGTTTCGTAGTCTGTCTCTGACATTGGATGAACTGAAACGGTCTAAAAAATCCTTGCACAGCTTTGTCCATGTGTTGAACGATCCTGTTGGCTGGTTGTTTAACCATTGTTTCACCCTATCCCTTAGTGAATAGGAAATAATGTCAGCCTCAACACGTCTTGATGGACCCAGTGTATTTTGAATGCTCTGTCAATGTCTAGGGATCCTTTTAAGTGCTGCTGAGCATCTTCTGTGGCAGTCCCTCCAAATTGCCCCAACGTATTGATCATGTTAAACATAATAGGCTTCAGCTTGAAGTGATCCGCCTCAATCTCAGGTTCTGTCACCATTGGATAGAACCCTCTAAAGTCATGTTCCAAGTAGTCCCTAGTGGTTCGAACATGTTGTGGCTGTCTGGGCGGCACTTGTTGTAGTCTGGGCGGCGGGTCTTGCTGCCCATCCCTGCCGTTTGCAGCATTGTTGGCAGGGTTGTTGTTCTCCATGTTTACCTTTGCTTCTTATTTTTCTTCTTTAATTTTCCCTAGGGCTACTCTGATTTCTTCCTTTAGCTCTCTTGCTTTTTGATCGATATCGTCATAATAAAGGATTTTTCCTTTTGGGTTTGCCTTGGTCATACACTAGCAAAGGAAATCGTAAAATTCTCTTCTGTTTTTTATTAAAATAAAAAAATAAAATGTAAAGAAATAAGAGGGCAAAAATTAAAGACGAATTTCGTTGTTACTAATCCCCGGTAATGGTGCCAAAAACTTGTAGAGCGTTTGGGTGTTCTCTATTTATAAGCGCAAGTGCACACTCCTGTCAAGTTATAGTATAAAAGATATCGTCTCCCCCAGGGATTAGACAGCTTGATTCGAGTTGTAAGTCATGCACAAGAAAAGTAAATGCACAATTAAATTGGGTGTCGAGGAAGAAAATAGAATAAAAACACAAGTAATTAAAGAGGAAGTGATCATATTGATAAAGAGGGCAGGGTTATGCTGCTGCTTAGTGTGAAACTACGTTGAATAGGATAAGCTGTTTTGCACTGCCAGATTCTGCTACCTCGGCGGATGATGGCAGGTAGACTGCTGAGACCCTCCCGCTACCTCAGTAGGGGAATGGAACTGTGTCTCGGTGGCAAACTCGGCAGAACTACAAGGCTCGACAGAACGCTTCAAAAGTGACTCTGCTTATATATATGTCAGAGTTCTATTGATGCCCACTGCAGATAATACCAGTCGCGGCGTGAATCGTGCAAAGACAACAATGTTGATTCATCCTCTTTTAGCCGCCTTAAACCCTAAACTTATGTCTAGGCCGGATTGATTCCACCGTTTATAGATGAAATCGTACTTACTCCTTTTGTGAGTTCGATTCTCTCGATACCGAACAAATGGATAGAATTCAACTAATCTTTCGCCTTAATTGAAAATTATGAAGAACATGGAATAAGTAAACCTTGTAATTTTATTTGCAAGAACAAACTTGAAACCCTAAACAACCGTTCTCACAACTAATTACAACATAACCCAAACCCAATGAGAAATTTAGAACATGTCGATGGTAAGAAAACCTAATCTATGCCTAAGGAAAACCTAAGCTATCTTGAATTAGAGTTACAATGGGTATATATAGGCATTAGCTAGGTCTAGTCCTTGAAGTAGAAGTCTTCAAAGTAGCTTTTTACAGTAAATGTGGCTTTAAACTCTGACTTTTTTGAGTTGAATGTGGACTTTATCACGTTGCCTTGCTCCGCAAGTAATCTCGAGATCCTTCTTTGGCGGCTCTGCCCGCTGCTACAGACATCGGAAAATTGAGTGGACAACATCGATAGAACCAGGATTTTCTGCTCTAAAGATCGCACTCTGGTTCTTCAACTCCATAGTCTGCTATCTTGGGCGGCAGCAGCTGTCTCTGTCTCGATCTACATCAGTATAGCTCCTTGGGTTGCTGCCTTAGCATCACGTCCTCAGCTCCTCTCTCCCTCTGTTATCCTCTAGTACCTGAAAATAAAAGTACACTAAAACAATACATTTTCTTCACCAAATAAAAGATAATCTAGCAAAGCATGGCAAGGAAAAGAAATATTGTAAAATGCAATGCACGGTCCTAATTAAGCCCAAAGTGCACTAAAATAGCAATAATATGAGATGGAATGTGCATGAAATATAGAACTTGTGGACACTTTACAACGCCCTCGCGTACCGGTACGATAAGCTTAAAATATGGGACCGTGTCGATACTACCCTTGAGCGTATCGATACGCCCTGCATAGATATACAAAATTTTGCAGATTTAAGCACAAAGGGGCTTACACAAACACTCTAAGCAATCATATTAAATGACCCCTAACCACATTCACAACTTAAGACATCCAAAAGCATTCATTTTAAACAAGGGACACAATCAAAACGACAAGATTCAATATGGCATAATTCACTAAAGGAAACATTCATACTTGGCATTTATAAAGACGTCAAAAGACAAACCATGACACACTTCAACATTTAAAACATGTTAACAACAATAACAACCACATATGAGTTTGGACACCAACTCCCCAACATAAAAGTCTAGCATTCCCATTGCCTAAGTATTATTACAACCATGAAAACCATACTTGAGCTAGCAAAAGAACTACAAGGTTCCTCATTTTCCCCATTTTCCTCCCGTAGTGTAACACCCAGATTTGGGGGTCGGGTGAAATTAAAATATTAAAATATTATTTTGGGCCTCGTGTTTTCAAAACAAATAAATTTATGTTGGGCTTGTTTTGATTTAAAACCCAAATTCCAGGGATTATAGAAATTTGAAGATGGCCACTTTCATTAATGGCAATCTTGTAATTAATGGGACATGTAAAATAAAACCCAATTTATTTTATTTCAAATACCCAAAATTTTACCCATCTTCTTCCTCCCCAAGTTTGAACGTGAGTTTCTCCTCCCCATCTCCCATCATTGTTCCATCACCATTCTTGCTTGTTTTTGGAGGCTTTTCAAAGGTAAATTCATTTTCTTATTACCCTCATCTTCCTCTTTCTTCCCATATATTTTATTTTCATAAAGCTCACTATTTTACATCTTGGGTTTTGAGTTCTTGATGATAAAAATCCAAACTTTGTTAGCTTTAACTCAAGTTTTTGATTTGTTGAAGTTAGATAAGTTGTCTGCTATCTAAAAGGTCCAACATACTTGATTTTTACAAGGTTTTATAATGATTCCCGAATTTGGGTTTAAGTGGGGTTTTAGGGAGTTCAAAGGTTGAGTTTTGGGGCTGTTTGATGTGGGAAATTGTTGGCTAATGGTTGGTTGATGTTTAAGGGTTGTTTTGGAAGCTTTTAGGTGTGTTAAAAGTGTTGGAATCGATGGGTTTTGGTTGTGCAAGTGGGCTGCTCGAAAATGTTGTTTTGGGAGTGTTCTTGGCTAGTTTAATTGCTTGAATGGTAATCCGGGTTTGTTCCAGTGTTTGATGTTGATTGTGGTTGCTTTTGTTTGTGTTTTAATGGCTAGAACCAAGGTTTCATGTTGGGGAATCATCGGGAACCAATCTGGGAAGTTCGGAAGTTTGAGTTGGCTTGGTGGATTGATTGGGAACCAATTTGAGTGTTGTTTCACATAGGATGTATAAACGCATCTAGACAAGATAATAATTATATGCAAAAGTTTTCTCGGGTTGTTAACTAGAGTGGAGCCGTAACGGGTTTCGCCTCAGTTTTCCTCGTGTATCCCACTCGGACCGGTCAGTCGCCCAGACCGGGACGAGGGGGTTACACTTGTTGGTATCAGAGCCTGAGGTTTCTAAGACCTCGGGCAGGTAAGTGAGGTAAGTTAAATTCTTGTATTGCAATTGCACGATGTTTTCTTGCCATGTAAGTATGCTTTGATGTTGCTTGATTAATCGTATGAGTATGTTGTTTGAAGCATGTTGAGTAGAGTCTCATTGCTTCTATTACATCGGAAAAAGGATTTTTAAATGAGGGAAACATACTTGAGCCACTTGGACCCTTGCCCTTGCTAACCCTATCTTGTATATTGTTGTTGTTGTAGTTGTTATATGTGAGCAGTTATATCGAGGCCTAGAGGTAGACCGAGGTTGGTTCACCATAAATCCTGTGTTGCGGCTCTTGTTAATGAGCCGGTGGTTGGAGTAGAGGCTCCTGTGGAAGAGCCTGCTGTTGGAGTTGGAGCTCCTCCTCCACCACCTCCTCAGCCAGATGTGGAAGGCGAGGCTGGAGTTGAGGGAGCGGGACCTCAGGTTGGCCAGGGTGGCCAAGGTCCTGCAGGGATAGATATGGCTCCGCTAGTTCAAGCTATAGCGGGAGCGTTTCAGGATGCAGTTGCCGGAGCTCAATCTGCAGCTCAGCCGAGAGAGGATGATGCTAGCTTACCTTTAGAGAGGCTTCGTAGCCTAAGAGCTGATGAGTTCAGGGGATCTACGCCTAAGAGATCAGAGTTGTGGCTAGAGAAGACAGTTCGTATCCTAGCTCAGATGGTATGTGTTGGGGCTCGTAAGTTGGGCTGTGTAGTTTTGTTGCTTCAGGGTGATGCCTACACCTGGTGGGTCACCATTACTTCTGGCGTGCCTCAGGCCGAGATCAGTTGGAATTTCTTTGAGACTGCTTTCAGAAAGAGGTATTTGGGGCCGAGATATTTAGATGAGAAGAAGAGGTAGTTCATGGCTCTTATTCAGGGAGACACCTCAGTGACAGATTGTGAGATCCGCCTTGTTCGACTGAGTTAGTATGCTCCAAAGTTGGTTCCTACTGAGAGGGATCGTTGTGATAGGTTCAGCTATGGACTTCATGAGGAAGTCAATAGGTACATCTTGGCTTCAGATTATTCTGATTTTGATGTTTTGGTCGCTAGGGCCAAGGACATCGAGCATAGCTTGGGGCTGACCAAGTGTTCGGAAGGATCCAGTTCAGGGAAGAGGTACAACAACTTTGATCGTGGTGATGCCAAGAGGCATCGAGGCAGTGGACATCAGTTTGATCTTAGGTGTGGCAGTGGCCACCATGGTAGAGGCCACCAGGGCCAGAGAGCTGGAGGGCGTTTGCCCGAGTGTGCCCTATGTGGGAGACAACATTCAGAAGAGTGTTGGGGAAACTATCATGCTTGCTAGAACTGTGGTTCGAGAGACCACTTCAGGAGAGAGTGTCCGCATCAGGCGGCACATACACCGATTCAGGCACAGGCTCCTGCGAGAGCGATCGACTATCAGAGAGGCCGTGGGCGCGGTCGTGGTTACTTCCAGTCGAGGGATGTCCAGCCAGAGGCTGGTGGACCAGCTAGAGTCTACGCACAGAGAGAGGCAGGGAATGACAAAGATGTGATAGCCGGTAATTTTGAGTTACAGTCCATGTCTTTGCTTTCCTTAGTTGATTCGGGTTCCACGCATTCTTACATTTTGAATGAGCATGCAAAGTAGTTAGATATACATGTTGAGATTTTAGACGTAGGGATGCATGTGACGAGTTCCTTTGGTGAGACAGTTGTAGTTAGACGAATGTATAAGAGGTGTCCGCTGAAGATTCAGGGTTATGTGTTTCCTATTGATATGATGAAACTTCTGTTCTACAGCTTTGATATTATTTTGGGTATGGGTTTGTTGGTTGAGCACATAGCTAGTGTAGATTTTGAGACAAAATGAATTTCACTGAAGCTCTCTGATAGCTACGAGGTAGTGGTAGTAGGCGAGAACGTTAAGTTCTTGTCGAATGTTATGTCGGCTTTAGAGGCTCATAGGTTGATGGACTCCGGTTGTGAGGCTTATTTAGCGTATGTAATGAATCTGAATATGAGTAAGGTTAGACTGAAAGATATCAAAACAGTTTGTGATTTTTTGGATGTGTTTCCAGAAGAGTTATCGGGTTTGCCTCCTGACAGAGATGTAGAGTTTTTGATTGAGACTGTTTCAGGCTCTACTCTAGTTTCTATTGCTTCGTACCGTATGGCTTCGAATGAGTTGAAAATTCAACTTCAGGAGTTGTTAGACCGAGGTTTTATTAGGCCTAGTAGTTCGCCTTGGGGTTCTCCTATGTTGTTTGTGAAGAAGAAGGATGGCAGTATGAGGATGTGTATCGACTACAGGCAGTTGAACTAGTTGACAGTAAAGAACAAGTATTCGTTGCCTCGTATAGATGACTTGTTTGATCAGTTGAGGGGTGCCTCCGTGTTTTCGAAGATAGATTTGAGATCATGGTACTATCAGTTGAAGGTAAAAGAATGTGATGTTCCGAAGACAACCTTTAGGACTAGATACGGTCATTATGAGTTCCTTGTTATGTTGTTTGGGCTCACGAATGCACCAGCAGCTTTCATGGACATGATGAACAGAGTTTTCTGAGACTATCTAGACTGGTTTGTAGTTGTTTTCATAGACGACATCCTTGTGTACTCGAGATCAGAAGAAGAGCATGATGAGCTCTTGAGACTTGTTTTGCAGAGATTGATGAGTAATCAGTTGTATGCTAAACTGAGTAAATGTGACTTCTGGATTAGAGAGGTTGTGTCTCTTGGCCATGTAGTATCAGTTGAAGGTATCCGAGTTGATCCGACAAAGATTGAAGCTGTTGTTGAGTGGAAGCAACCTAAGTCAGTGACTGAGATTAGGAGTTTTCTAGGATTAGATGGTTACTATAGGAGGTTCGTTGATGGTTTCTCTAGAGTAGATGCTCCGTTGACTAAATTGTTGCAAAAAAGAGTGAAGTTTGAGTGGTCAGATGCGAGATATAGTGCTTTTGAGAAGTTAAAAGAAGATTTGACGAATGCTCCAGTGTTGGTACAGCCAGTTTCAGGGAAAGAGTTTGTGATCTATAGCGACGATGCTTCCAACGTAGGTTTAGGTTTTGTTCTGATGCAAGAAAGAAGAGTTGTTGCTTATGCTTCGAGACAGTTGAAGGTGCACGAGAAGTACTACCTTACACACGACATTGAGTTAGCAGCAGTTGTGTTTGCGTTGAAGATTTGGCGTCACTACTTGTATGGTGAGAAGTGCACGATTTACATTGATCATAAAAGCTTGAAGTATCTGTTGACTCAGAGAGAGTTGAACTTGAGACAGAGAAGATGGCTTGAATTATTGAAAGACTATGATTTGACTATCGAGTACCATCCGGGTAAGGCAAATGTTGTGGCCGATGCGTTGAGCAGAAAAGTTGCAGTTGAGTTGCGAGCTATGTCTGCTAGACTGAGCGTATCAGGGGATGGTGGTTTGATCACAGAGTTGCAAGTGAAACCTTTGTTGATTCAGATGATCAGAGAGAAACATCTGTAAGAGGTATCTTTAGTTTCTCATGTTTAGGACATTGTACAAGGTAGACCGATAGAGTACAGTTTCAGTGGGTGAGAAAGTGTTTCTAAAAGTATCTTCGTGGAAGAAGGTAATGCGATTTGGCCGGAAAGGCAAGTTGAGTCCGAGGTTTATTGGTCTGTATGAGATAGTTGAGCGAATTGGGCCAGTAGCTTACCGTTTGAGATTGCCTTCAAAGTTAGAGAAGATCCATGATGTCTTTCATGTATCGATGATTTGGAGATATAGAATAGATCTGTCTCATGTTATGCCCGTTGAAGAGATAGAACTGAATCTGAATTTGTCTTACAATGAAAAACCTGTTGAGATACTTGCTTCTAATAACAAGGTGTTGTGTGGCAAGACCATAGAGTTGGTCAAGGTGTTGTGGAGACATAGGGGTGTGGAAGAGGCCACGTGGGAGAGGAAAGCTGAGATGCTTGAGCAGTTTCCGTACTTGTTTCCGTCAGGTAATTTCGGGGACGAAATTCCTTAAGTGGGGGAGAGTTGTAACACTAGGGTTTGGGGATCGGGTGAAATTAAAATATTAAAATATTATTTTGGGCCTCATGTTTTCAAAACAAATAAATTTATGTTGGGCTTGTTTTGATTTAAAACCCAAATTCCATAGATTTTAGAAATTGGAAGATGGCCACTTTCATTAATGGCAATCTTGTAATTAATGGGACATGTAAAATAAAACCCATTTTATTTTATTTCAAATACCCAAAATTTTACCCATCTTATTCCTCCCCAAGTTTGAATGTGAGTTTCTCCTCCCCATCTCCCATCACTGTTCCATCACCATTCTTGCTTGTTTTTGGAGGCTTTTCAAATGTAAATTCATTTTCTTATTACCCTCGTCTTCCTCTTTCTTCCCATGTATTTTGTTTTCATTAAAGCTCACTATTTTACATCATGGGGTTTTGAGTTCTTGATGATAAAAATCCAAACTTTATTAGCTTTAACTCAAGCTTTTGATTTGTTGATGTTAGATAAGTTGTTTGCTATCTAAAAGGTCCAACATATTTGATTTTTACAAGGTTTTATAATGATTCCTGGATTTAGGTTTAAGTGGGGTTTTAGGGAGTTCAAAGGTTGAGTTTTGGGGCTGTTTGATGTGGGAAATTGTTGGCTGATGGTTGGTTGATGTTTAAGGGTTGTTTTGGAAGCTTTTAGGTGTGTTAAAAGTGTTGGAATCGATGGGTTTTGGTTGTGCAAGTGGGCTGCTCGAAAATGGTGTTTTGGGAGTGTTCTTGGCTAGTTTAATTGCTTGAATGGTAATTTGGGTTTATTTCATTGTTTGATGTTGATTGTGGTTGCTTTTGTTTGTGTTTGAATGGCTAGAACCAAGGCTTCGTGTTGGGGAATCATCAGGAACCAATCCGGGAAGTTCGGAAGTTTGAGTTGGCTTGGTGGATTGATCGACTAGAGTTGTTGAGCTTGGAGTAGTCGATGAGTGGTTCTACGTTTTTAAATTGGTTTTCAAACGTTGGTTCAAGCATGTGGACCTAGGTTGGGCTTGGTAAACCCACCTAGAGTTGAGATTAGATTGGTAGTCTAATCTCAAGCTTAGTTTAGGAGACCTTTGGTTGAACTTCTAAATGTATGATGTGCCTCTTGATTCATATTCATTGTGATTAATGTTGCATTGTATATTGTAATATACATGTGTGTTGAGGCATGATGTGTGATGTTGTTGGAACACGTCGGCACGCCCCGTGGCGCAGCAGAAAAATTAATCCGACATAATCCAGCCAGGATCCATGTACAAGAACGAATCCGGGGTGAAAAGATGAAGAGTTACCTTTTAAAACTCTGGAAACTAGAAAACCGACGGTATGTCGGAATAACCACGTCAAGTAAAACCGAAATCGTCACAGGTTCGCAACGACCTCTACGGAGTCCACCCGAACAAAACAAACAAAGTTTCTTCCTCCCTAACACTTAGGGATAAATTTCGACAGGTTTGAACACCTTCCAGGGAGAAGTCAAAATTTCTCCAAGGATTCCTGAAGGAGTCTGAAATCGACCAGGGGTTCTACCGGGACTGGGATTCGAACTAGAAAATCGCCAGGAATTTTCCAGGGGGCAAGAGGAACACCATAAAAATATCGAACAGCTTCACAGAAGAAATCTGGGACTTGTCGAAAATTCCAGAGGTGAATTCCAGGGATATGTTGAAATTCGCAAGGAGGAATAGGGATGATTTGGTTGCTAGCCCTTGTCCCTTTAAATAGTATTCAGAGACTTAATTCTAGTTGAATACTTTAAATCCAAGTTCAACCAAAATTCATAGAATCTAATTCTACTTGAAATTGGTTTATATTAAATATACATTATATTTAATAATATTAAATGAAATATATATATATATTTAATTATGTAGAATCTTATTCAACATAATTTAAATATACATTATATTTAATCCAAATATATATATATATATATTTATTATATAGAATCTCATTCTATCTTTACTTAGATTTAAATATATTGAAATATATATTTTTTTAATTATGTAGAATCTAATTCTACATAAACTTGGAATTAAATATACATTATATAAATTCCAAATATATATTTAAATTTCTAAAATCTTATTCTATAATTTTTAAGTCTCTAAATATTTTCCATACTCTAAATAATATCTAATAAATACAACACTTATCCAATATTATTCTCATTTAAGGGAGTTGCCGATTTCCCCTATCCCATAGGGGATTTTCGGCAACCTCCCTAAAATAGGGAGTATGGTTTATAATTTTTTTTTGTTCGTTTCATTCGAAGGGTGTGACCCTTGTAGGTTCATGCAACGTTAGCAGCAAAATTAGAATTGTTCTAATTTTACAAACAATGAGTGGCATCTAGCAATACATCATTGCTACCTAAGTTGCATGAAGTCATAGTTTGACTTTCCTAATTCCTGAATAAACTTCCTTTATGTATTTCATCCTTTTGTCCTTTATATCTTAGATGAACACAAGTCATGGGTTAGTCACACTTGCGTTGTCCATCTAGTGTTTCTTAATGTCTTGAGTAGATTTTGATAAACGAATCTCTATGATATCTCATATCAAAATATTCGAGCATGGCCATGCATTTTCTAATCTCACTCAATCAAGTGGCCGAAGATATTTCTCCCATTATGTAGGAGGGACAAATCCTTTCTTGATCAACCATATTTCACTACATAGGTCATCACGTATCTAATCATCAGTCTTTATAATGTAGTCAGTTACGACACACGTTTGACTATGTCAAAATACGTAAATCTTTATGTTGAGATCATGTTGATCTCAAGTCTGAGGGTTATACATATGTTTATCATGAGCAATGTTGTGACTATCACATAATTACCCAAGAAACATGCTCATAGCGGGTCAATCCAGTATGTTGTTCTCTAACAAATACTTATGTGTTGATTTTGACATCTCTATGTCAATGACAACACTTGTTATCAATCAACAACATATTAGTCTTTATATATTATCACTGTCCATATCCGTAATAATATTCGACTAAGGATCCTATTTAACAATAATCGTATTATTGTATGGACATTATTATCCAATGGTTAGTTTGATGCACAGAAACATACCAAATGATAATAACGGCAATGTCATTACTTGATAAATCTAGTAAAATAGTATGGCTATTCAATCATCATATGATTGGTCTTTGGGCATACTCCAACAATCTCCCACTAGCACTAAGACCAATCGTTCTCGTATCTAATACGATATGGCTTAGTGTAATTGACATGCTTATGTTGTGTCAAAAGCTTTGTCAGGGAGTTTACAAAGTTATCAACTTTGTGCGTATGTTGCATACTTTCACATCTCCAAGATGTAAGCACTTTAGAATATGTTTGGATTTATTGATGAGATCTGGGTTTTATTTGCTTACGCAAAGGTTCCATCATAACAGAGTTATGTAGCATCTAATATGTTGGGAACAACCCTTAGTTCAGAAGTGAACCCTTTAGATCCAAACATCCTTCTTTATTGCTATGTCGATTGTAATACATTCAACCTATGTTGTAGAGTTAGATATTGTCTCATGTTGCTAACTCACAGTATCTTTTATTAATGCAAAACAGATTGCGATCTTTAGTTCCTTTTGATGAGTATGTCATCTACATACAATACTTAGGAAAGTAACAATGCTCCCACTAGCTTTTTTGAAAACAAGACTCCCCTTTGTTTCTAGATAAACCAAACCTTTTGATTGTATCTTCTGAAAAGAATATCCCAACTTTGAGAAGCTTGCCTTAGTCTATGGATAGACCTTTGTAGCTTACAAACCTTCCAAGTGTTTGCTGGAGTGACAAAACCTTCTGGATGTGCCATGTACACATATGTTTCAAGTTTTCCCTTAGGAAAGTGGTTTTGACATTCCTTTATTTGATTCCATAATCATCGTATGTAACTACTTGCAAGTGAGATTAAGATGGATTAAACATAGCTACAAGGAAGATGCTTTATCATAGTCTATACTATGAAGTTTGTCGAAAACTTTTAGCGACGAATCATCCTTTGTATGTTTTATCATCCATGTCGGTTTTCCTTTTTTTTAAAACTCATACATACCTCTTAGGTTTTAACCTTTTAGTAACCGAAGTCTATACTTGGTTTTAGACATGGATTCCATCTCATATCTCATGGCTCTTAGCCATTTTTCGAATTTTGGGCTCACCATTGCTTTCTGATAAGACCTAGTCTTTATCTTGATCTGAAAAGAAGAGTGTTTCCATGTACGGATAGTGAGAAATCCATATTTCTCAAGTAGATGGTATTCTCTTAAGGATCAACACAATGGTTGTGTTTTGTTCCTATGTTCCTTGATCATTTGTGGAACATTCTCAATCTTTGGTTCATAAATTTGTTGTCTAAAATTTCTTCACATTCCAAATTTTATTTTTTTCTTTTGTGAGAGGTAATCTCTTTCGAGAGAAACTCTCGTTTGAGCAACAAACATTTTGTTCTCGTTGAAAAATGAAATCCCTTAGTGATAAGTATTCTCTTTCGAGATAAACTATCGTTTGAGCAACAAATATTTTGTTCTTGTTAAAGTTGAAGAAACAAAAAACATTTGTGAGAATTAATCTCTTTCAAGATAAACTCTCGTTTGAGAAACAAACGTTTTGTTCTCGTTAGGATAAACAACAAATGGAGTTTTTAAGGTTCAAACTTTATAAACATTTTAACATGTAAGTAACCTTAAAACTTCAAAGGTATTCTAGAACAATTCTTAGTCCATATCTTATATGGCGTTTCGAACCAAGTTTTAAAAAATGATTAAGTATGAGAGTTGTTTTTCTATTGTGTAAAGAAGTCAAAAATGACTTGTTCTGAATCAAAACATGTCTAACATATTTGATTCTCTTTCAAAGACTTTTCGTTCCACTTGTGGGATTTAATTATGGGACAATCCCATATTCTTTGAAAGTTCATCAAACTTTAAGTATTCTTGAATTTGATCTCATCAAATTACCTTAATATTTTTTACGAGTTTGAGATTAGTCATTTGTTTTATTTATCTTATAAATATTATTGATTTGCTTTGTTTAAAGATCATTGATTCGTTGTTCCATAAGAGATTAAAAGAATAACATTTATTTAAATAATCTCAAAATTAAAATATCTTGTCCTTACAAGATAACTAAAACTTAGGCACTAAATAATAATCTTAAAAACTAAAACAAATCTATTTAAGCAAAAACACATGTCCTAATGGATGATGTAGACACTCTTGCTTTATTTCCATTCGCAGGTCCATGTCTATTCTGATGTCTTCTCTTTAGAAGCTTCTGAGGTTGATGCCTCACTCGTTTTTGCTTTCTTGACTTCTTGTAGGTGTGTGGGGCAGTTTCTCTTCCAATGTCTGGTCTTGCCGCAATGGAAACATTTTCCATCCTTCTTGATTCCCTTCTTAGGTTTCAATGCCTCCTTTCCATCGGTTTTGGTCTTACCATCACCTTTAGACTTTGCTGTCGATTTACCTTTCTTCTTACCCTTGCGGACCATCAGAACAGGTTTAGGTCCTACCTTCTTCAGGTTGATTTCAGCAGTTCTCAACATGCCGAGCAACTGTGGCAGCGTCTTGTTAATTTCATTCATATTGAAATCAAGGACGAACTGATTGAAACTATCCGGCAACGATTGCAGGATGAAATCAGTAGCTAATTCGTTTTTCAGCAGAAAGCCGAGCTTCTCCAACGTTTGGATGTAGTCCATAATTTTGATGACGTGAGCTCCTACGGGAGATCCCTCACTCATCTTGCATTGAAACAGAGCTTTAGAGGTCTCGTACCTCTCTTGACGAGCTTGTCCTTCATAAATCTCCTTGAGATTTTGAATCATATCATAAGCTACCATGTCCTCATGTTGCTTCTGAAGCTCAGGGGTCATGGAGGCAAGCATAAGACAACTGACATCCAGCATGTCGACCATGTGTTTCTTAAACTTGTCTTTGTCAGCTCTGGAAGCAGTGGCACCCAGTTCATTAGGAACAGGTTTTTCAATGACATATTCCTTATATTCCTGTTTGAGAACAATTCTCAAATTGCGGAACCAGTCAAGGAAGTTTATGCCATTGAGCTTATCCTTCTCAAGGATAGATCGCAGAGATAGAGTATTATTTGCCATTAATTCTACAACAAAGAAAATATGCTACATAAGTTTCACTAAATTTTAAAATTTATAGATAGGTCTTTACTATAAATTTACTCCCACTATTTTCTTCAAAATTAAAAACCCTCTAGTTTTAATTTCGGAAAAACGTTTCGATAGTTTTTCTAGTGAGTGAGGATCCGTATTTCACCATTCCTAAATCAGCTTTGGTCAGTCTTTTAGGAAATAGTTATTTAGGTAAGTAACACCTTACTAATTACATCTCATGTAATTCCTCATCTTTTGGCGAACAACTCTTGTTCTTTAAATCATCTTATGATTAACCAAAACTTTTAACCACTAGGTTTTCTAATCTTATTAGAACAACTCAGCTAAGTCAATACCAATATCTCAACCGGCGAATATCACTAACTTATTCTTCGCGTTTAACTAAGATAGAAAAATGTTACATTGCTTTGGCAAAGCTCGCATTATATTGATCGAAGCTTTAACGAAGGTAAATATTGGATGGTTAAAACAGACTTAGAATTATAGTGAGGGATTTACTTAATTATCTCATCATTTTAACATTGATCCTATCAATAGAACTATGTTTAATCATGCTTATAAAACATCCATTGCATCACATACAAGGTAAATATAAGCGGTAAATAAATATGCAATGATTATAGCCATTCTTAACCTAAGGCGGCCCGTCCCAAGCCAATGGGAGGACCATTCTACTATAGATAGAATCTGCTTCTGAAACGCCTGGTCCACCAGGGAAGGCCCACCACGCTGCTATGTTGGTCCTTGCTTTATCTCCATGAGTATTTACAATTTTCAGAAACTCGCGTTACATGCGAGGGAGTGAAATGAGAAGAAAAGTACAATAGAAGATAGAGAAAGGCACGACACACAGGTCGTACTTATAAAAACCAAAACTATAAAGGCTATGGGCTATAACCGTGCAAAACAAACACCGTGCAATCAAACATGCATTTCAAACATCGTGCGAACAAAGTAACGACGTGTTTACGGAGTTTTAAACTGGTTATCCCTATGTTGCGGTTAATGGGCCAAAGAAGGATCACGAGGTTTCATAACCCATTTGCGTTAACGAACAAATGCACCAGGTAGGTCAACATGACAGAGAGGTGGCGCACTAGTCACACTTAAGTACCAGGTCTTTGATGATGTCAATCCTAGACATGCATTTTTCATAACGTCTAACCATAACTCTTATGGATTCACCATGAAAGATAGTTTGATAACTTTTATCAAATTAGAATCCCTTTCAGAGATTTCATAAATCTATGAAACTACGAACAACTACTTGTTCTCTAGACTAACTATTAGTCTCAACATGTTAACATTTAACATTGAAGCAACCTAACATAGTTATGATTAACTCTTAATCATTCAGTGATAATCGAAATAAGTCTTTATTAGGTGTGATATGATAAACGATAAATATCTAAATCGAATCAAACAGTATGCATCTCATACATAAACATCACCCGAGAATTTAAGTCCGAATTTGTATGATACAAGCGGCTCTAATACAACTGTTGGAACACGTCGGCACGCCCCGTGGCGCAGCGGAAA
This sequence comes from Hibiscus tridactylites, assembly GCA_958450335.1. Taxonomy (NCBI): domain Eukaryota; kingdom Viridiplantae; phylum Streptophyta; class Magnoliopsida; order Malvales; family Malvaceae; genus Hibiscus; species Hibiscus tridactylites. Next base: position 21,314,225 of record OY288282.1, read on the forward strand.
AATTAATCTAACATAATCTAGCCAGGATCCATGTACAAGAACGAATCCGGGGTGAAAAGATGAAGAGTTACCTTTTAAAACTCTGGAAACTGGAAAACTGACGGTATGTCGGAATAACCACGTCAAGTAATACCGGAATCGTCACAGGTTCGCAACGACCTCTACGGAGTCCACCCGAACAAAACAAACAAAGTTTCCGCCTCCCTAACACTTAGGGATAAATTTCGACAGGTTTGAACACCTTCCAGGGAGAAGTCGAAATTTCTCCAAGGATTCCTGAGGGAGTTTGAAATCGATCAGGGGTTCTACCGGGACTGGGATTCGAACTAGGAAACCGCTAGGAATTTGCCAGGGGGCAAGAGGAACACTATAAAAATATCGAACAGCTTCACAGAAGAAATCTGGGACTTGTCGAAAATTCCAGAGGGGAATTCTTAGGGATATGTCAAAATTTGCACGGAGGAATAGGGATGATTTGGTTGCTAGCCCTTGTCCCTTTAAATAGTATTCAAAGACTTAATTCTAGTTGAATATCTTAAATCCAAGTTCAACCAAAATTCATAGAATCTAATTCTACTTGAATTTGATTTATATTAAATATACATTATATTTAATAATATTAAATGAAATATATATATATATATATATATATTTAATTATGTAGAATCTTATTCTACATAAAACATGAATTTAAATATACATTATATTTAATCTAAATATATATATTTTTATTTTATAGAATCTCATTCTATCTTTACTTGGATTTAAATATATTTAAATATATATATATTTTAATTATGTAGAATCTAATTCTACATAAACTTGGAATTAAATATACATTATATAAATTTCAAATATATATTTAAATTTCTAGAATCTTATTCTATAATATTTAAGTCTCTAAATATTTTCCATACTCTAAATAATATTTGATAAATAAAATATTTATCCAATATTATTCTCATTTAAGGGAGTTACCGATTTCCCCTATCCCATAGGGGATTTTCGGCAACCTCCCTAAAATAGGGAGTATGGTTTTCAATTTTTTATTCGTTTCATTCGAAGGGTGTGACCCTTGTAGGTTCATGCAACGTTAGCAGCAAAATTAGAATTGTTCTAATTTTACAAACAATGAGTGGCATCTAGCAATACATCATTGCTACCTAAGTTGCATGAAGTCATAGTTTGACTTTCCTAATTCCTGAATAAACTTCCTTTATGTATTTCATCCTTTTGTCCTTTATATCTTAGATGAACACAAGTCATGGGTTAGTCACACTTGCGTTGTCCATCTTGTGTTTCTTGATGTCTTGAGTAGTTTATGATAAACGAATCTCTATGATATCTCATATCATAATATTCGAGCATGGCCATGCATTTTCTAATCTCACTCAATCAAGTGGCCAAAGATATTTCTCCCATTATGTAGGAGGGACAAATCCTTTCTTGATCAACCATATTTCACTACATAGGTCATCACGTATCCAATCATCAGTCGTTATAATGTAGTCAGTTACGACACACGTTTGACTATGTCAAAATACGTAAATATTTATGTTGAGATCATGTTGATCTCAAGTCTGAGGATTATACATATGTTTATCATAAGCAATGTTGTGAGTGTCACATAATTACCCAAGAAACATGCTCATATCGGGTCAATCCAGTATGTTGTTCTCTAACAAATGCTTATGTGTTGATTTTGACATCTCTATGTCAATGACAACACTTGTTATCAATCAACCACATATTAGTCTTTATATATTATCACTGTCCATACCCGTAATAATATTCGACTAAGGATCCTATTTAACAATAATCGTATTATTGTATGGACATTATTATCCAATGGTTAGTTTGATGCACAGAAACATACCAAATGATGATAACGGCAATGCCATTACTTGATAAATCTAGTAAAATAGTATGTCTATTCCATCATCATATGATTGGTCTTTGGGCATACTCCAACAGATGCATTGTGATATGCATGTGGTTGTGGAATGTGGTTTGTGCATGATGGTAAATCATGGTGAGTACGTGCTAAGCACGGAAATTGGTAAGAAAGTTGTGAGGTTGATAAATGAAATGAGTTAAGTATTGGCACTAGTATGCTTGGGTACAATGATCGATCATTAGGATGTTTAGTGTGCACACGAGTGTCGAAATGCGTGCGTGGTCTTGGTGATGGTAGTCATCAAGATGGAGTACGGGTACGCCCGGAAATCTTCATTTATATGTTAGTCGGTGATGAGTGGAATCCCATCGACGGGGCGTAAGGATGAGTGGAATCCCCTCCGCGTGTAATGGTGATGAGTGAAATCCCACCGTAAGGTAATGGTTGAGTGTTGGATGTGAGTCCAACGGTTGTTATCCGCGTATTCGGGTCATAGCTAGGTGCCAATATGTTTGATATATGTGTTTCCATATGGTTGTGTTTATGGACTTGTTGAGCATGGCATGATAATGATATTATGTTCATGCATCATATATACTTGACTCTTGTGGCTTCGAAGGTAAGAAAACATGCATTCTTCCTTGGTTGTGTTGCTCGTGCTTGGACCCTGCATTGTTGAGGTTTGTTTTAGGAGCTTACCCTCACTAAGCTTTATGCTTACGCTCTCTTTTGTTCGACAATGCAGATCCTTAGTTCGTGGGTTGCTTGTGCAAGGAGAGGGCCTCCAAGTGTGCTAGTTGTGCTTTTGCTATCCTCAAGTATGGACTTTTAAGTTAAGATGTAATAGACAAGCAATGGAATTTGAGTATTTTGGATATGTGTTGTTGTTTTGTATTAGGAGCATGTTCAAACTCCTATGGTATGTGGATGTTTTGGTTTTGGCTTGCTTATGCCTTGTATGTTGGCCTTGTACCCTTACCCTTATGCTTATGTGTTTTGTTTCTATGGCATGAAACCTTTTAAATGCAATGTATGTCTTTTTATGGTAAATGTATGATTCCTTTGATCGTATGCTCCTTGTTTGTGTTGAATGACTCGTATGTTGTTCCATGGATGTTGGATGTTGTATGTATGCTTGTGTGTGGCTAGGTGAGTCTTATCTTGTATCTAGAGTGGAGTCTTGTTGCGTTTTGCTGCAAATTTGAGTGTTGCAGTGCAGGGCGTATCGGTACGCCCAAAGGCCGTATCGATACGGTCCTACACTTTGGGACTCAAGTTTGGCCTAGGGTACCGGTACACGGGGGTGTATCGATACGCCAAAACCTCTCTGGAAATCTGAGATTTTGACGAGATTTTGGCGTATCGGTACGGGTCTAGGGTGTATCAGTACGGGTCTAGGGTGTATCAGTACGATCTTGTATCGTTGACCGTGAGAAGTTGACCAAGTGAGGGCGTATCGGTACGGTCAACCAGTGTACAGATACGGTCTCCCTGGTTTGACTTTGGGGCGTTGACCTAGTCAAGGCGTATCGATACCCTCTTCTAGTGTATCGATACTGCATGTTGTTTAATCTAAAATAGGTTGTTTTAATTGTATGTTTGTTGTTTCGCCTCGCTTGTTGCTTCCGATGTCGTTGTTTCACATTGGATGTATAAACGCAACTAGACAAGGTAATAATTAAATGAAAAAGCTTTCTTGGGTTGTTAACCGGAGTGGAGCCGTAACGAGTTTCGCCTTGGTTTTCCCCGTGTAGCCCACTCGGACCGGTCTATCGCCCGGACCGGGACGAGGGGGTTATATGTAGCCACTAACGATCTGCATTGTTGGAAAAGAGAGCGTAAGCTTAAAAGCTTAGTGAGCGAAGCTTGAAATCACAACATCAACAATGCAGTTTCAAAACATATATCTAGTTTAAAGACAAAACCATTTGGAAAGGAAATATATTAAACCGATGGCATAAGAACAATTCATTGTATTCACATGCACAACCATTCCCGGTAGGACTACACATCACCGTATTCAACAACTAGCATATTTCTGGTGGGACTACACATCACCGTATTCAAAAACTAGCATATTTTTGGTGGGACTACACATCACCGTACTCATCTACTAGTCTCCTCCAGAGGGACTACACATCACCGTATTCAACAACACAGTTCTCATTAACCATCACGTGAGGCTTTGACAACAACAACGACAACATCATAACAACATTAAAAAGTAGGTAAAAGCAAATCGTATTTCACTCAATAACACGTATAATCACATACACCAACACTAAACAAAACAAGGCAAAATTAGTTAAACTTACACTTGGGTTTAGGTTGGCCCCTAAGGCTCCACCCAAACCCCAAGAAAACCTCTTTGAAACAGTTCAAAGCTTCAAAACATTACCACTCACCACCACAATTCCAAAACTAGCTAACGGTCCACCTTCAAGCTTCTCCAACTCCCGGTGTAGCGTCCGAAGAACCTGAATCTTTATATGCTGCTTCTACCCAAATCATAACAAGGAGTTAACACACTTTTCAACATTCAAACCCACTGAAATCAATCTTATCAAAATCCAACAACAAGTTTCTGATTCCTATCCAAAACTAACCAAAACCATCATCATTTCTACTATAACCATAAATCAGTCATAACTTCATCAATCTAACATTCAAAGCATGTTCAAATGCCCCGGAAACATCAACCCAACATCATCAAAACATTGGAAGTCCTTCCCCACCATTTCCAAGCCAAAAACCCAAACACCCCTTATCCAAAAATTACCCATTTTCCAAATTCTGGGATTTCTTGATAAACCCATTATCTTAACATCATTTTACACCCAAAATGTGGTTTATAACTCACACAAAACACTGTATTGACCCACTTCGCTTAAACCCTTCAAAACCCCATTATCTCCCAAAAGGAAGAACTTTGAGAAATCTTTCAAAGTTTTGAAAGGAAGTAGTTAGAAATTAAGGAAATGTGAAGAAATGTTAGGAACAAAACACTTACCTTGATGAATCTTCAAAATAGTGAAGGTTTGATGGAGGGGAGAAAATGAAGTGAAATGGTTTTGGGGAAGAAGAAGAGGTGGATAGTTTGAAATATATAATTTTATTTTAATTTAAAATCTATTTCCAAAAACCTATTTGTTACACATTTTACCAAAAACCCCTTTAAAAATTCCCTTTTCTTCAAAAGCTTTAAAATTTGTTCATTTAAATTGTTTTCCCCAAAATTAGCTTAACCCGAACCGGCTTAACCGAACCCGAATATCTCACGGGCCCTAAACTCGGGCATTACACTTCTACTCTAAGAAGGACTAGACCTAGCTAATTCCTATATATACCCATTGTACTTTTACTTCAAAACAACTTAGGTTTTCTCTTAAGCATAGTTTAGGTTTTCTTGCCGCCATTATGTTCTAAAATTCTCTTTGGGTTTGGGTTATGTTGTAATTAGTGTGAGAACGGTTGTTTAGGTTTTAAGTTTATTTTTGCAATAAAGCTTCAATGTTTGCTTATTCCATGTTCTTCATAGTTCTCAATTAAGGCGAAAGATTAGTTGATTACTATCCATTTGTTCGGTATCGAGAGAGTCGAACTCACAAAAGGAGTAAGAACGATCTCATCTATAGACAATGTTGATCGATCCAGCCTAGACATAGGTTAGGGTTTAAGGGGGCTAAAAGAGAATGAACCAAACATTGATGTCTTTGCACAATTCACATCGTGACTGGTATTATCTACAGTGGGCATCAACATCATTTTGACTTAGACATAAGCGGGATCACTTTTGAAGCATTCTGTTGAGCCTTGTAGTTCTGCCGAGTTCGTCACCAAGACACACATCCATTCCACTGCTGGGGCAGCGAGAGCGTCACAGCAGCCAATCTGCCATCTCACGCTGAGGCAGCGAAGTCTAGCAGCGCAAAGCAACTTATCCTATTCAATGCAGTTTCACACTAAACAGCAGTATAACTCAGCCCATTCTATCAATCTGAACTCTTCTGTTTATTTACTTGTGTTTTGTTTTATTTTCTTCTTAAACAATTCAACTTATTTGTGCATTTAATTTTCCTTTGTGCAGGAGTTACGATTCGAGTCAAGTTGTCCAATCCCTGTGGGAGACGATATCTTTTATATTATTATTTGACAGGAGTGTGCACTTGCGTTCATATTTAGAGAACACTAAAACGCTCTACATCCTTATCTTTAGTATTCCACTTTTTCTTCAATAAATTATGGAATTTAGATCAGAAATTGGACAACTCCTTGAAGAGTTCTTTATTTGGAAAGTTCTTCATTTCAGTGTCACCAACTTCTTCTCCAAAGTTTATACTAATAGATTGTCATTATAAAATACACTTCTAAAAAATTGTGTATTAGTATGATAAGAATAATTCTCAATCATTACCACTTTTGTTTCCAAGAGCTAAATAATTTGTCTTAATAATGGAAACCGAAAGTTTAATAAACCTAATAAGTGGACATTGCAATGTTCTAATAGACTTGTCAAATCTCAATTTTCAATAATTTTAATAATAGACTATCAAGATTATTTAAAAAATAACCATGAATTTCTGATAATGAAATGGCAATAGCCAAACATAACCTTTCCAAGATTTTAATTTAAAATGCGTGAATTCAAAAACAGTGTTAAATCCACTTTAAGACTCAAGTGGCATGATAATAACATTTTTAATAGAATTAAAAGGATTTAAGTTATGCTATAAAGACTATTTTAAGATTATTTAACAGTCAATTTTATACAGTCATTTAGAACAACATTTTAACTCGAATTGCCTATTAAAATGCTTTAATTATTCATTCTTTAAAAATGTTTAAGACTCTTATTAAAACATCCACGTTTATAGCAATTTTCATGAATTTTGAGAGAAACATATTGTCATGGGGATAGAGTTTGACTAGCTGGTCCGTGCGGCCTTAATCGACGATCTAAGTCGAAGACTAAGTCAGCCTTCACAATCGCTAAGCAAGAGTGCTTATAATACCAGAAGCTCGAGGGAAAAATGGGAAATGGCTAGGCAAAACAAGGAAGATGAAGAAAGAACAAGGTGAGAGAAATTCTAAACTCTTTACTCAAGAACTCAAAGAAGTGAAAGATTATTTACAATGGTGAGTGAAGGCCTCTATTTATAGCCTCATCTCCTACGATCTAACGGTCTAAGAAGATTCGATCCAAGGGCTAAGGATCAATCTTCAAGATACAAATCTCCTATATATAGAAAGATGATCACTCAAATACATCGTTGCCTAAAATACAAGGTGTGCATACATCGTTTCCTCACCTCCAAAACCCCTCTCGGTAGCATGATCAGTAATGAATTGGGCCCTAGGAATGTGGGCAACTCGGATAGGGCTTGTCTCGACCCCAAGGTGTGCACATCGGGTGCTGACTCGGGCTCCATGGCGTGGGCAACATTGAGGGTGCTTGACTGGGTCCCTTTGGGTGCGATGGAAGTGCTCCCTCAGGTCCCTCTCTCGTAGGCAACACATGGGGTGCTTCTCTCGGCCCCATTGTGCTCGTGAATGGTGCTAGCTTGGCTCCTTCGGTTGCAGACACCACATGGGGTGCTGGTCATGTCCCCATGGTGTGCGACGTTGGTGTGTACTCGGGTCCCTCGGTTGGGTGAGGCACATAATGTGCTAGTGCAAGGTCATTGGTGTGTGGCTTGCTCGGTCATGGGCTAGCGGCCCGTGACAATATGCTATGCAGTCAACTAATAAGGCACAAATATGCTATGAATATTTTTACCTACTAATCATTGTAGGTAAACGTTACCCAAATTGAACAACACAATTAACCATTACCATGATAATAATAAGTACTTAAGCAGGGAATTACCTGATCAATTTTCCAATTTACTTTCTCACATGTTTAAGTGAGTAGGTTAAAGGAAAATTACCCTTGCACTTAATTTTAGCCTCACATAAATCATCATGGACTTGGAATGATAACGCAAATATCTCATGGGTGAAACCAGAATCTAACAAGTTTCACAGCAGCACGAATTCGCTTCTAAATTGTTGAAAAATAGACTGCGGCAAACGAGGTGTTAGCACTGACTAGATAATAAAATAAATAAGCAAGGATTCGATCAATCGTGTCATGGTATTAACCACTACCTTAGAAGCGAATTCGCCCTGACGTGTGTAATCGTTACAATGGACGAATAACCCCCTAAGCTTAGCACGACTCTCCAAATCTCATACACCCGAAAAATATAATGGACTTAGGTGGTACTACTATTCTCTAAGAAAGAAAACTTCGAAGAGGCTATAGAGCTTTTGAGAGTGAAAAAAATATTTTTGTGTTAATCAAAAGCTAAAAAGAGCTCTCTATTTATATGCTTAAAGTAGGGGTAAAATGGTAAAAAATCAATAACAATTAAAAAATAATCAATTGTAATAAACATCATTTTTAATGACCATATTTTGTAACACACTACGGCAAAATATATTTTTAGCGGCTTTTTTTGTTCTATAAGAACGTTTTTAAGCGCTGCTAAAACCCTCTCGGCGCTAGGAAAAGCACCACAAGAAGAGCCGCTAGATATAGCATCACAATTGTTAGCAGCGTTTGCGAACTAAAAATGTCGTAAAAGGTCTTGTTCTATAGCGACGTTTGGAATTAAAAATGCTTTTAGATACCCTATCTTTAGTGGCGTTTGATTTTCAAAATGCCACTAAAGAGCTTGTCTTTAGTGGCGTTTTATTTTCAAAACGCCGCAAAAAAGCCAATCTTTAGTGGCATTTGAATTTCTTAATGCCGCTAAATGTTGAGTTATAATGGCGTTTTATTAAAACGCCGCTAGAAGTGATGGGATTTAGTGGCATTTTCCCCAAAACACCGTTATATATTGTGATTTAGTGGCTTTTTTGCCACAAACTCCCTGAATTTTCTTTTTGACAATTACTATTTTTATTACAAATTATTGTTATTTTATTTCAAAATGACATACCAGAACAATTTTAACACCATTAACAATTAAAATTGAATTCTTAAATTAGGAACGTAAAAAGACCAAATTTAAATATACAAAAAGTATAGAAACTTTGAATATATTAACAAATTTAAATGTACAATTTTAACACAATTGGCAAATTAAGGGTGAAAGAAAGAACCCTTCAAATTATGTAAGTACAATTGAAAAGATGCCTCAAGTGGCCTTGTCCAACACATTTGACACGACAAGTTCATCTTTCTTTCTTTTTTTCTTTTTGAAATTACATGTACTAAGAAAGCTAATCAAACATCGGATAAATTATCAGTTTATCACCTTCTCTATCTACGTGTATACTTCCACCTTCAAGAACCATCGAATGTGAAAATCTAGGAAGCCTCTCATTTCCCAATATCTACAAACAATCAATGCTTAAAGATGAATCTCCAAAATATTAAGAAGTGTTAAACCATAATAAATAAATACATCACTAACACTAACCTTCTTTGCCACAAGAAGTTCAAGACTCCAATCTGTATAACAACCATCATCAACCCCTACAAACACCACGGCAACTTCCTTTTAGTGTAGACAGATGGAAGATAAACTCATATATTAACACATGAAGACTAATAACATTTAAAACCATCAAGTTCAAGGCCAGACGCTCCTGATCAACGCAATATGCAATTAAATTAAAGGTTTTGACCAACATCTTTCACGGCTTTCACTCAATATACTAAGTTTAACCATCATTTTCAGAAACTCCAGTCAATTAGTTCAAAGGCAAATTGGAAGGTAAGAACTTGATTTCTACTCATTGTTTGGCCTGCTATTAGATAAAGAATCCAAATCAACTGGTCCATACCATATGAGAGAGTAGCAAAAGTACAACATAAACTCATAAAAGCAAAAACGAACGCTCATTCTTTAAAAACTACCATAGCCAAATTAGCAGAATTATTATTAGAGGCCTTATAACACATTTGAATCGCCTTTTTTCTTTTGAATGGAGCAATTTAGCATTTAACCAAATATTGAACAAGTAAACCTTTAGAAGTTGACATCTGCAAGTAATAGTGGTTCCAAAGTCCTAAAGGGTTTTCTGATTCTATCAGAAGCATGATAAAACACCAAGTTCCCAATAATATGCATTCATTATCCCATAATAAAGATAGATATTGTTATGACAAAGTTAAATACAACCGGAGCATACTCTTTCCAAAGTTTTCAGAGCAGTGAACTGTATATAACAAGGCAAAATCTACATAAAAAAGACAACAAAAGAGAATCGTATCAATAATTCAAAACAACAGCAATGAAACATGACTGCATGACTAGTATGTGGAGAAATATAGGAGTTAAATTATTACCATAAATTTTCACAAAAGATAATGAATCATAAACATTACAATGTAAATTCTAACAGAGTGTTAGCAAATAGAATCATATCAACATTACAAATTTGAGCTTCATCAAAGAGAAACACTTCCAAGAAACATGGGAAAAAAGTCATCAATTTTCCTAAACCTCAGTTCAAATCTACTATTAAATTTATCAGTAATTTCGCTTTGGTTTATAATTCTTCAGATCCAAATGAACCTCCTTTCGATCAAACCTTAGAGATCAAAGCAAATTCACAATTTTTTAGAAGAAGAAAACAACAACTTGGACGTTAATCGTTTGGATAGAGTTAGCATTGGATAAGCATTTTTGGGTCTTTCTGTTTTGTCGAGGAATGGGGCTTTGTTTTTGGGTACTTGTTTAGCATACAGGTTTAGGAATCTTGTCCCATTTTATTTAAGATTATTGTAGGAAACGTTTTATATTAATAATATTGGACACTCTTTATCCCTATTTAGGTTTAGATGGTATTTTTAACGAGGCCTGTTTACCTTTAAAAAAAGGCTTAAACGTCAGATAGGTGCCTAAACTATACCTTTTTTCCAGTTAGGTGCCTAACGTTTGTTTCGGGCCACTTAGGTGCCTAACGTTTTATTCCGTAACCCATTTAAGGTTTTAGCCGTGACGGACGTTAAAATTTTCCGTTAAGGGACACGTGGCACATTTTTAGTGTTTCTGATATTAAAAATAATAAAATAAATTAATTAAATTAATTAAAAATAAAATTAACCCTTAACCCATCTTCTTCCCCATCACCATCCCCTCTTCCCCCTTCAGTTTAACACGGATGAATTTCAAGTGGTTTAGCTTCTCCGCCATCCAACTGACAGATAGAAAAGCTTTTGGCTCTTTTCTGTTTGGTTTTCCATTCCTTCTTTTTGAGCTCTTTTCTGTTTTTTTAATCAAAATATGATCCTCTTCCCATTTTCTTTTGGCTCTCCGAGGGAAGATAAATTCTGGGTTTTGCTTGGTTTTTGGAGTTCTGATTTCAAATTTCATTATTTCATCAAGTTTTGGAGGAAAATCTGCTTATTTTTATAGCAGATTTTTAAGATTTCCTTCCGAGGAAAAATTGAATTGTTGGTGCTAAACATTATAAGGAATTGAACATTTTGCTGATAGAAATTTATAGGGTTTTGAGATATGTTGGTGGCGGGGGTTCTGCTTATTGATGAAAAGAAAAGGAACCCTTTTTAGCAATCACTTTACTGATGTCATTTATAGTTGTTGAAGTAACAAAACTTGGTGTTTGTCGATTCCATCTTGGACATTTCAATGCCGTTTCCGGCATCGGTATATTGACCAATCGAGCTCGATCCGCCATCCAACTGACAGATAGAAAAGCAAGGCTCTAGGTCCAACTTCAGTTTTTAGCAATCACTTTACTGATGCCATTTAAAGGATTAAATCTAAAGGGGAAGAGGGGGGGGATGGTGATTAAATCTGAAGGGGAAGAGGGAGGGTGATGGGGAAGAAGATGGGTTAAGGGTTAATTTTATTTTTAATTTATTTATTTTATTATTTTTAATATCAGAAGCACTAAAAATGTGCCACGTGTCCCTTAACGGAAAATTTTAACGTCCGTCACGGCTAAAACCTTAAATGGGTTACGGAATGAAACGTTAGGCACCTAAGTGGCCCGAAACAAACGTTAGGCACCTAACTGGAAAAAAGGTATAGTTTGGGCACTTATCTGACGTTTAAGCCTTAAAAAAATATCGATTATTCCCACTTTTATAATATCTACATATTTACCTGGACAAACATTGTCACAAAAAGGATCACCAAATTCCAATTCACAATACCACAAATATTTTTAATGTCTCCCTTGGAAAAAAGAAAAAAAATGAAAACCTTTAGCGACATCGTACCCAAGGTCAGGGTTATATTGTTCTAATAACTTTCCAACAACCACTGCGCCCTCAACGCCAGCATTTGAAGCAATTGTATATACAGACATCTGTAGAAATGACATTGAATGTGTGAACTAAATGCATCCATATCTTTGATAAAAAAAGTCAAAGGGGTTATTTTGCCCCCGAATTCGACTCAAATTAAGAATGTTGCCCCTCGCGCAAAAGCGCGTTTAATTAGGTCTTCCAATTCGCATATTGCAGCAAATTAGCCCATTGACCAACGTTGACTGACGGAACCATTAACTGCTGGTTATGTTCCTGTTAACTATATGCTGACGTGGCATCAATTTTTTTTAAATTAACTATTTCTCTTATTTATGTTTATATTAAATTTTAACCAATTAGATGATGACACATGGCATCATCCGATTGGTTTTAAACTAAAGAATTAAAATAAGTCACATGAAATAAAAGGGTTGGGGGATCAAACCTAGGTCTGGGTAGTGTAAAGCCTAGTGCTTTACCACCATACCAACCTCTTAACCTTGTCAATAAACACTCAATATACTTTATAACCTCATCCAAATAGCATGCACATTTCTTCTTCTTCCACCAGCAATGGTGAGTTCATTGGTTCGAGTATGTTGAAGAACACCTCCACTAACAATTTCATTCAATGGCTTAGGAAATCAAACCTTTTCATCCACTTAATTGATTGTTTTGTAGCTTTAAAAATCTAAAAATTGGCATTACTCCATAATTCGATGGAAATGAAATCTCTCCCTCGAGATGATTAGTATCCAAGTACATGACTGAAATGGATGTTAGATTGTTCACTGAAACTGGAGTTTCCCCAGTTAAATTTTTTCCGAAAGATCAAGCCTTTTCAAGACCTGCAATTCACCAACATTTTTTGGTATATGACCGGAGCGAGATTTGTTATGAAGGTCCAAATGCACTAGATTGGTCAAGTTGGAGAATGAACCTAAAATACTACTAGTGAATCTATTCAAATGAAGAAGAAAAGCATTAAGATTTGTTAGACAACTAATGGTAGGAGAAAGAAACCCGAATAATTTACCAATGGTGTCCGGCCAGTGAACTCACCGTTGCTGGTGGAAGAAGAAGAAGAAGAAGAAGAAGAAGAAGAAGAAGAAGCATACATACTATTTGGATGAGGTTATAAGTTAAATTGAGTGATTATTGATAAGGTTAAGAGGTTGGTCTGGTGGTAAAGCACTAGGCTTTACACTACCCAGACCCGAGTTTGATGTTTCGTCAGTCAACTTTGGTCAATGGGCTAATTTGCTGCAATGTGCGAACTGGAGGACCTAATTGAACACGTTTTTGCGCAAGGGGAAACATTGCTAATTTGGGTCGAACTCGGGGGGCAAAATAACCCCTTTACCTTAAAAAAAACTAAATGCATACATACATCACTCTACACTTGTCATAATATATCTTTTCAGTTCATAAAGCTCAAAATTTTTTATTGGGTTCCTATCTTATGAAGCATACACTAACAAAAGGATTATAAACAACACTACACAATTCTTAAACCTGATATTTATCTCCAAAAATACAATGATGTTTGAGAATAAAGATTCTGTAAGAGATATTCCATTGGAAACAATAACATAAGGATAACCAGTTGGAACCTTAAGAGCATTCTGGATGATCTGAACACCAATTATTTTATTAAAGTTTGCAGTTTGCAGGTTTTCAAGCTCCTTCGAGGCATAAAGAAGGGCAACATGTAACACCCGAGTTTAGGGTCTGGGAGATAATCGTGTTTGGTTAAAGCGATTCGGGTTAGGTTAATTTTGAAACTATTTTAAATGGATAACCTTGGTTTTAATAAAAAGACAAAATGGGAATTTTGAAATAAAATAAATAAAGAAAGGGTTTTTGAAATGCTATCACCTTCTCTAAAAAAATTCCCTTTGCACGTTAAACCTCCCCAAAACCTCATTTCACTATTCCATTGCTCCTAGCTTTCTATCCAAGCGATTTCTTCAAGGTAATTGATTCTTTAACTTGGTTTTATCTTCCTTGAGTCGTAGATACTAAGATTTTTGCAAAAACCCATGCTTTAAACTTGTTTGATTTTGAAGTTTGGTTTGAAGTGGAATGGAGTTTATGTGATTTTTGTTGGGGTTGGTTGTGGTTGGGTTTAGGTGTGTTTTTAACTTTTTCTTATTGCTAAAATAACATGGAAATGATGAGTTGTTATAGGAAACCCGAATTGGGTATTGTGGGTAACTTTGGAAGTTGAAAATCTTGAGTTATTGGATGGGTTTTGGGTCTAAATGAAAGCTGGTGGTTTGGTAGCTTTGGGTTGATGTTTTGGATGCTTAAAGAAGTAGTTTTGATGGTAAATTTGTTGGGTTTTGGCTGCTATTTGTTTTGAGTTGTTTTGATGGTAGTTCCAAGTGTTTCGGGTAGGAATCGACTTGGTTTTGATGATGATTGATGAGTTTCTGTGTTGCTACAAGTTTGAGGGTTTGTTTTGGGTCTAATGCATCACTTTTGGATTGACTAGAAACAAGGGAAACAAGTTTGGGTTCTTTGGACGTGAGACCGGGTAGTTCAGAGGCTTGAAGCGGTGTTTCGGCAATCGTTTGGGCTCTATCGGTGATTGGAAATGTTTTTGAGAGTTTAAGTTGGGCTTGAAAGGCCAACCTAAGCTCAAGAGTAAGTGTTTAAAGTTTGCGTTTTACTTTTCCAAAAAATTCATTTTTAAGCTTGTTATACCTTGTTGATATGAGATGAATGTGTGAAATCATTTTCTGAATGTGGTATTGCTATGTTGGTCTATGTGATGGTTGAGTATTGGCAAATATGTGAGTCTTACCGTGTATAATTGGTCGACCATAGGATTAGAGTGCACTTGTAAAATTCGCGCGTGCCTTAGTGATGTAAGATGCCACCGGAAGCTTTATTGTAGACCCTGGTGATGTAAGATGCCATCGTGAGTCTTGTTGTTCCTATAGATTCGGTGATGTAATATGCCATCGTGACTCTTGTGTTGGAAAGTTGAATATTATCATGTTGTTTATGTTGTTGCATTGCTTGATGTAAGATGCCAAGCATGTGTAAGGTTGTAGATATTTATGTTGGTGGAATCCATGCTTGTGGCCTTGTTTTTAACTTATATATGGTTTTGCTAAAAACTGCATTGTTGTTGTTGTGGTTTTGACCACCACTCACTAAGCTTTATGCTTACGCGCTCCTTTCCAACAATGTAAATCGATAGTGTTCCGGGAAGCAAAGGAAAGTAAGGAAGAGGCTCTGGTGTTTGTAGCTTAAGGTCAAGTATGAATTTTAAGTTGTAATAAATTTAGCAATGGGAATACTTGTTGTTGTGATGAGGGAGGTTGTTGTAAACTCCCACGTGTTAGACCTTTTGCTACATGTTTTAAATGTTGATTCCAAGTTATATTGAGGCTTGCCTTGGCTGTTAGTTAATCGACATGTGTTTTGGCTTGTTTGCGTTTTTGAGTTAGAGTGTTCTCATGAGCTTTTGAGGTTGTGATCCATATTTGTGTGTATGCTTATTTGAAACCTGTTTTTAGGGTGTTTTGCCTCTAGAATGTTTGCTTGATATTTTGCCATGTGGTTTGTGGTCGATCGGGGTTAGTTTTTTGGATGCCAAAATGCATTTTCGGGTCAATCTGTGCCCAGACGTTTCAGAACGTTTGGTGTTGTTTCGAAACGGCCAAGATTTTGGGGCACTCGTATCGGAACAAGGGTGGTGTCGTTCTGGTATGTTTTGCCACTAGAGGCTCTCGTTTCAAAACCAAGGTGGGATGTTCTGGAACGGTCTAATGTTGCTTTTCGAATGAGAGTCCGCGTTTCAAAATAAGCATTCCTGTTTCGAAACGTAGGTAGTTAAAACGATTAAAGGGCATCTTTGAAGGTTTCCAAATGTTACATTTTATCCCCTAATGCTTGTATGCTATCTAAATAAGTTTATATCTATCCTTTGTGATGGTTTGACTCGTGTGCATGAAACTTGACTAATGAACTACTTGGTAAGGTTAAATTACCTTTGTGCCCCTGATCTGTGTGGTTTTTGCGAAGTGGTCCTTCGTGATTGTTTGTCTCGAATTGGACACACGATTGATGTCCGATTGAGATGTTGTTTCTTCCGTTGTGACCCTTAACACCATAGGACCATCAAATTTCATTTAGATAAGATAAATTTTGGGTTGTTAATCGAAGGGAAATTCTCAAATTTTTCTCCGGTTATCCCCGTGTAACTCTCTCGATTCTGTCTTGCGACTAGACTGGGTCGAGAGGGTTACATTTGGTGGTATCGGAGCCTTGGTTACGAGGTTTCCTCGGGAAAGGTAAGTCGGGTAAGTTGATTCGGTGTGTGTTTGACTAAATTGCACGGTGTTTGTGAGCATGATCTTGTGTACATGTTGCTGTTTTAGAGTTGGTTAAGCATTCCCATTGCTAGGTATTATTATGGAAAGGTGGTTTTGTTTACAAAGAGCTTAACACACAGATCTCTGCCTTTGCTGACCCAATGTTTATCTCCTGATTTGTGTTTGTTGTTTTAGATTGTTTATTTGTTATGGTGAGACCGAAAGGACGGCCTAGAGCGGGTGACCAGGTACCCAGGGATGTGCCTCATGCTCCTCATGCTCCTGATGGTAATGGGGCGAATGCTAGAGGTGATGGTAATGGACCTCAGGTTGGCCAGGGTCAGGCCGGTGTGGATATGGCCCAGTTGCTTCAGACTTTAGCCAGAGCTTTTCAGACGGTTGTTGTTGGTCTTCATGCTGCAGCACCACCTCAGAGTGCGGGAACGAGTTTTCCCCTTGAGCAACTTTATAGCCTAGGCGGAGTCGAGTTACGTGGTATGTCCCCCCGAGGGTTCGAAGGCATGGCTTGAGAGTACCACTCGTATCTTGGGTTAGATGGAGTGCTCGGACACTCGCAAGTTGGGTTGTATTGTCTCGCTGCTTTAGAGAGATGTGTATGCTTGGTGGACCACCATTATCTCAGGTATGCCCGAGGGTGAGGTTACTTGGGAGTTCTTCCGTAGTGCGTTTCGCAAGAAATACCTTGGTGTTCGTTATCAGGATGAGAAGCAGAGAAAGTTTATGGCTTTAGTGCAAGGTAGTATGTCCGTATCCGAGTCTGAGGTGCAGTTTGTGCGCTTGAGTCAGTATGCTTCAGAGTTGGTTCCCACTGAGAGGGAAAGGTGTGAACGGTTCCATTACGATTTGGTTACGGAGGTGAAGACCTACATGACTTCTTCTGATTACACTGATTTCGATGTCTTGGTCTCTAGGGCCAAGGACATTGAACAAAGTCTAAGTTTGACTACTCGATCGGGTGGGTCCAGTTTAGGGAAAAGGTCCGCCGAGTGGGAGCGAGACCGTAACAAGAGGCACAAGCATAGAAGGTACCAACCAGACTTTAGGCGTGGAGGTGGTAACATGGGACGAAGCCATCAGGGTCGAGGTTATATTGCTCGCACACCCGAGTGTGCTAGATGTGGGAGGAACCATTCCGGAGAGTGTTGGGGTTCTTTCAGTGCTTGTTGGAACTGCGGATCTCAGACGCATTTGAGGCGTGAATGTCCTCATTCGGCTAGGGATGGTCAGGCACCTGTTAGAGCTGTTGAGTATCAGAGATGTCATGGGCGCGGCCGAGGTAACTTTCAGCCGATGAATGATGGTCAGAGGAATGTGGCTCATGTTGTCGCGGTACATCCCGAGGGAGGTGGACCGACTAGGGTTTATGCACAACGCGAGGCTGGGAATGACACGTATGTGATTGCAGGTAATTTTGTGTTATAGTCCTTATCTTTGCTTTCGTTGATTGCTTCTGGCTCGACACATTCGTATATCTTGGGAAAGCATGCAAGATCGTTAGGTTTGCTATTGAGACATATTCAGATTCTGCTCTCGTATCGATTGCTCCGTATAGAATGGCACCGAAAGAGTTGAAGACACAGCTTCAGAAACTGTCAGGCAGAGGTTTTATTAGGCCTAGTATTTCTCTGTGGGGTGCTCCGGTCTTGTTTGTGAATAAAAAGGATGCCAATATGAGGATGTGTATAGACTATAGACAGTTGAACAAGGTAACCATAAAGAACAAATATCCCTTGCCTCAGATTGATGTTTTTCTTGATCAGTTGAGAGGTGCTTCAGTGTTTTCGAAGATTGATTTGAGATCGGGTTACTATCAGTTGAAGGTAAAGGATGTGGATATACCGAAGACAACCTTCCGTACATGGTATGGGCACTACGAGTTCTTGGTAATGTCTTTCGGTTTGACTAATGCTCCAGCTGCATTTATGGACATGATGAACCAAGTATTTCACGAGTTCTTGGATAGGTTTGTAGTAGTGTTCATAGATGACATTTTAGTGTACTCTAGGGCCGAGGAAGAACATGATAAGCTTTTACGGTTAGTGCTTCAGACTTTGCTTGAAAATTAGTTGTATGCTAAGTTAAGAAAATGTGAGTTTTGGATTAGGGAAGTAGTCTTCCTAAGTCATGTGATCTCAGTCGATGGGATTAGTATAGATCCCAAGAAGATAGAAGCAATAGTGACTTGGAAGCAACCGAAGTCGGTGACCGAAATTAGTAGTTTTCTAGGTTTAGCCGGATACTACCGAAGGTTTGTTGAGGGGCTTTCAAAGATTGCGGCACCTTTGACTAAGCTGTTACAGAAAAGTGTTCTGTATGAGTGGACAGATGCAAGGCAGCAAGCGTTTGAAAAGTTGAAGAAAGCATTGACAGAAGCTCCTATTTTGATTCAGCCTGAACCAGGGAAAGAGTTCGTAATCTACAGTGATATGTCATATGTAGGTTTAGGTTGTGTGCTTAAGCAATAGGAAGAGTTGTAGCTTATGCTTCGAGACAGTTGAAGGTTCACGAGAAGAATTACCCTACCCACGACATAAAGTTAGCGGCTGTGGTCTTTGCTTTGAAAATTTGGAGACATCATCTTTATGGTGAGAAATGCATAGTTTACACCGACCACAAGAGTTTGAAATATTTGATGACTCATAGAGAGTTGAACCTGAGACAACGTAGGTGGTTAGAGCTTCTTAAGGACTATGACCTCACAATAGAGTACCATCCGGGTAAAGCGAATGTAGTGGTTGATGCCTTGAGTTTGAAGGTAGCAGTTGAGTTGTTAGCTATGTTTGCAAGGTTGAGTGTGTCACAGGATGGTGGTTTGATAGCTGAGCTACAGGTTAAACCATCGTTAGTTCAGTTAATTCGAGAGAGACAGTTGCAAGACAGAACTTTGGCACCTCACGTGCAAGATATAGCCGAGGGTAAATCCACAGATTTCTACTTTGGTGAGAATGTGATCTTATGTTTTAAGAATAGAGTAGTTGTACTAGAAGACGTCGAGTTGAGACGTATTATTTTGAACGAAGATCATAACAGTCCTTTTGCTATGCATTCGGGTAGTACGAAGATGCATCGTGGATTGAAAGATGAGTACTTCTAGATTGGGTTAAAGAAAGATGTGGCCGAATTTGTGAGTAAGTGCATGGTTTGTCAGCAAGTTAAGGTCGAGCATCAATTTCCTTCAAGTTTGTTACAGCCGTTAAAGATTCCGGAGTGGAAGTGGGAACAAATTACCATGTATTTTGTGTCGAGTTTACCATTGACTCTTTCGAGGAAGAATTATGTATGGGTGATAGTTGACATATTCACTAAGTGTGCTCATTTCATACATGTTCATACTACATACACCTTAGACAAGTTGGCCGAGCTGTATATCAGTGAGATTGTGAGGCTACATGGTGTACCGATGTCTATTATGTCTGATAGACATCCAAGATTTACAACCAAATTTTAGGAGTGTTTGCATCGAGCCTTGGGAACTTGGTTGAACTTTAGCACATCGTATCACCCATAGTCATATGGCCAGTCAGAGAGAGTGATTCAAGTGTTAGAGGACATGTTGAGGTGTTGCATCATTGACTTTTAGGGTTCTTGGGAGAAACACCTACCGTTAGTAGAGTTTGCATACAATAACAGTTATCAAGCTAGTATTTAGATGGCACCGTATGAAGCTCTGTATGCTAGGGGATGTAGAACACCTGTTTGTTGGGCCGAGGCCGGACATAAGCTTTTACCGATGCCAGACTTGCTGAAGGGCACTACCGAGAAAGTAAAATTGATTTGTGATCACTTGAAGGCATCTTTAGACCGACAGAAGTCGTATGCCGATTTGAAGAGAAAAGAGATTGAGTATGCTATTGGAGACAAAGTGTTCTTGAAGGTTTCCCCGTGGAAGAAGGTAATGAGGTTTGGTAAAAAGGGGAAGCTAAGTCCGAGATTCATTGGTCCTTACGAGGTAGTTGAGAGGATTGGTCCTGTTGCGTATCGATTGAGATTGCCATCCGAGCTTGAGAAGATTTATGATGTGTTTCATGTTTCGATGCTCCGAAAGCATAGATCAAATCCGTCTCATGTTATGCCAGTGGAAGAGATTGAATTGAATCAATATTTTTTGTACCATGAAGAACCAGTTGAGATCTTAGCTTCAGATAGTAAGGAGTTGCATGGAAGGATCATTGAGTTGGTTAAGGTTAAGTGGCGACACCGGGGAGTGGAAGAAGCCACTTGGGAGAGGAAGGAAGACATGAAAAAATAGTTTTCGTATCTCTTTCCACTAGGTAAATTTTGGGGACGAAATTCCTTAAGTGGGGGAGAATTGTAACGCCCGAGTTTCGTGCCCGGGAGATAATCGTGTTTGGTTAAAGCGATTTGGGTTAGGTTAATTTTGAAGCTATTTTAAATCGATAACCTTGGTTTTAATAAAAAGGACAAAATGAGAATTTTGAAATAAAAGAAATAAAGAAAGGATTTTTGAAATGCTATCACCTTCTCCCCAAAAAAAATTTGCACGTTAAACCTCCCCAAAACCCCATTTCACTATTCCATTGCTCCTAGCTTTCTATCCAAGCGATTTCTTCAAGGTAGTTGTATCTTTAACTTGGTTTTATCTTCCTTGAGTCGTAGATACTAAGATTTTTTCAAAAACTCAAGCTTTAAACTTGTTTGATTTTAAAGTTTGGTTTGAAGTGGAAAAGAGTTTATGGGATTTTCGTTGGGGTTAATTGTGGCTGGGTTTAAAGTTTGGTTTGAAGTTGAATATTATCATGTTTTTTATGTTGTTGCATTGCTTGATGTAAGATGCCAAGCATGTGTAAGGTTGTAGATATTTACGTTGGTGGAATCCATGCTTGTGGCCTTGTTTTTAACTTAAATATGGTTTTGCTAAAAACTGCATTGTTGTTGTTTTGGTTTTGAGCACCACTCACTAAGCTTTATGCTTACGCGCTCCTTTCCAACAATGCAGATCGTTAGTGTTCCGGGAAGCAAAAGAAAGCGAGAGAGAGGCTCCGGTGTTCGTAGCTTAAGCTCAAGTATCAATTTTAAGTTGTAATAAATTTAGCAATGGGAATACTTGTTGTTGTGATGAGGGAGGTTGTTGTAAACTCCCACGTGTTAGACCTTTTGCTACATGTTTTAAATGTTGATACCATGTTATATTGAGGCTTGCCTTGGCTGTTAGTTAATTGCCATGTGTTTTGGCTTGTTTGTGTTTTTGAGCTAAAGTGTTCTCATGAGCTTTTGAGGTTGTGATCCATATTTGTGTGTATGCTTATTTGAAACCTGTTTTTAGGGTGTTTTGCCTCCAGAGTGTTTGCTTGATATATTGCCATGTGGTTTGTGGTCTATCGGGGTAAGTTTGGGAACGTTTGGGGATGCCAAAATGCATTTTCGGGTCAATCTGTGCCTAGGCATTTCGGAACGTCTGGTGTTGTTTCAGAACGACCAGGCTTTTGGGCCACTCGTATCGGAACGGGGGTGGTGTCGTTCTGGTACGTTTTGCCACTAGAGGCTCCCGTTTCGGAATCAAGGTGGGACGTTCCGGAACGGTCTAATGTTGCTTTTTGAATGAGAGCCCGTGTTTCGGAACGGGCAGTCCTGTTTCGAAACGCATGTAGTTAAAACGGTTAAAGGGCATCTTTGAAGGTTTCCAAATGTTACGTTTTAGTCCATTATGCTTGCATGCTTCCTAAATAAGTTTATATGTATCCTTTGTGATGGTTTGCCTCGTGTGCATGAAACTTGACTAATGAACTACTTTGTAAGGTTAAATTACCTTTGTGCCCCTGATTTTTGTGGTTCTTTCGAAGGGTCCTTCCTGACTGTTTGTCTCCAATTGGACACCTAATTGATGTCCGATTGAGACGTTGTTTCTTCCGCTGTGACCCTTAACACCATAGGACCGTTAAATTGCATTTAGATAAGATAAATTTTAAAATCAGGGTTGTTAATCAGAGGGAAATTCTCGGATTTTTCTTCAGTTATCCCCATGTAACTCTCCCAATTTGGTTTTGCAACTATACCGGGCCGAGGGGGTTACACAACACTACTACCTAGGAATGGGAAAAACTTTACATCCCATATGACAATATAAATCCAACAAAATCAATCAATAGCAGCCAGATTTCAATTTAAAAAAGTTAGGGTTCTTAATTAAAAATTCTCAATTGTTAGGGATTTCAAAATTAGGTTTAAAAATTAGGGATTTTTCGAATCTAAGATTTACAATTTGGGTGCAATTTTTGGGGTGTTACAACTCTCTCACCCTTAAAAGAAATTTTGTCGTCAAAATTTTCAGACTTAATGATGTTTAGATAAAAGTTTAAAAGAGCATTTCGAATCAGGTTGCGAGTGACAAACACGTGGTTTTCATATAGACTTTGATCCCAAATTCATAAGAACGAGTATGACACGACCGGTCGCTAATCTAGAGCTCGTACGAGGTGGCAAAGTAATCTATCTACAAAAGGGACAATCCTAGAATTAGAGTTAGTACTTGGAGTTTCAGATTTAAAACACATTGAAAATAATAAGGTCAAAATTACATAATACCGTAGTATATTTTTCAGAAAATTCCCATTTTTTCCGAAATACTTTATTGCATGCAGAAGTTGAAAACATTTTGAAAATAATTGTGCTGAGCCTCACAGTCCGAGGGTTGAACTTAACTCTGATACCACTAAATGTAACCCCCTAAATCTAGCCTAGAAGAAATTGTCGAATTTAGGAAGTCACATTTGAAAAACTCTAAAATAAATATATGTAACGATAATTAATAAATATATAATAATAAATAGGGTAAATTACTGCGGTGGTCACTTATATTTTCCACCAGTACAGACTTAGTCACCGATTTTGAAAAACGACCAATAAGGCCACTTACGTTTTCGGGACATAAACTTTTGGTCACCCAACTGTTTGATGTTGTTAAATTTTGACGGATTTCTGATCCGACAGTTCAAAAAATCCCTAATTTTTCAAAATTCATAAAATAACACCCATATTTGAAACCTCCAACTCACCAAAACTCAAATCGTGATTTGAGTCAATTCCGTCGCCGATTGTAACGCCACCACCCACCACATCTGTCGCCGGACCACCATGATCGTTTACCCTACCACGCCGCTGCCAAAAATTGATCGGAGTCGTGCAAAACGTTGGACGAAGGTCAAAATATTTGGAAAATTCATTCGATCGATTTGCAACGAGCGACGGTTGAATGACGACGATTGGTGCATGGGTATTTCGGAGAGGGGAGGACGCTCCACTCCGTCGCCGGAATCGTGGCCAACGACGGCGGGAGTGACCCGATTGAGGGATTTAGGAATTTGTGAATTTGGGTTTTTTTTTTAAATTTTCTTGAATTTTGGGGTCATTGCAGTAGTTTATCCTTATTTTTTCAATTGCCAAATCAGAAAATCATCAAAGTTTAACGACATTAAACGGTTTGTGACTAAAAGCTTACGCCTCTAAAACATAAATGGCTTTACTATTCGTTTTTCAAAATCAATGACCAATTATGTACCGGAGGGAAACATAAGTGACCACCGCAGTAGTTTACCCTAATAAATAAAACATAAATGTCACAAAAAATTCGATTGTTTATATAAAATATCTAAAATAAAATTATAGTAAAAGAGTGCTTAAATAATTCGAAATACATAAATAGTCTCTCAAGTATGAAGTTACATAAATATCAAAATATAATAAAATAATAATTTGAATAGTTAAAAATGGTTTTTTACTAAATAATAAAATTACCGAATAAAATGTGAGCTCCTCCAAGTACCACATCGCCTAAAGTCCAAAGATATCTGTAAGAGGAAACTATAAGAGAGTAAGCTAAAGAGCTTAGTGTATCTCTAAAGTGCAAGAAAAATCATAATCATAAAACATAGTATTATTTTCTTAAAATTCTAACATAAAACAAACGATACAATATCACAAGTGTAATGCAATGCACCCAGCTACGTCTGCCAAAAATGAGGAAGGTTCCCATAACCTTCTGTCTACGTCCTCCATCTGAAGTGGAATTTAGCCCGAAGGGTGAAACCACTGAACTTCCTCCTTACAAATCCCAACTCATGCTCATACATATATGATGTTTAAAATTCAAGTTTCATAAAACCCAATTTCATAAGTTCGATATTCCATAAACATAATTCATAAATCATAGTCTATAAATCCATAAATCATAGATCCGTAAATCCGATGTTTCATAAATCAAATATTCCATAAGTCATAATTAAAACACGTTTTGAAAATTGTATGCACGTTATGTCAACCATACAAGCCATAATACATATAAATAATCACATAAGAGGTAAAATACCAACACATAGAAAAATAATATATAATTTATTTATAGCACCAGAAGAAACACACCTCGCAACAATAAAGCTCCAATGACGAACAAAAGGTGATTGTGGCTTCGATGTAAGGTGATGGCAACGTCAATCCGAGAGAAATTCATAAAACATAGGAATAAATATGAGTGGCGGAACTTTAAAACTTAAGGCTTAGGTTTATTTCTGTACGCAATAACTATGACTATATATATAGTTGAGCGGTGGTAATCTAAACAAATTAGGTTTAGAATATAATAATAATAATAATAATAATAATAATAATAATAATAATAATAATAATAATAATAATAATAATAATAATAATAGTAATAATAATAATAAAAATAATAATAATAATAATAATAATAATAATAACAACAACAACAACAACAATTTAAGTTGAAAAAGGAGAGTCAATTTAGTCGTGAGAAAAAGAGGAATTAGAATTCAATTTGAATTTAAAAGGTTGAAAAAAACTTAAACAAATTAAAAAAAAAGAGACGGATGAACTTTTAAAGAGAACTGAAATTCAATTTGATAAAAGGGTTATTTATGGATTCAATCATTAAACTTTCAAGAAATTTCATATTAACTTTCAAGTTTGATAAAAAAATCTTATTTAGTTCCTCATAAAAAAGTTAGGGTTCTAAATTAAAAAATTTCAATTGTTAGGGTTTTCCATTAGGGATTTCAAAATTATGTTTATAAATTAGGGATTTTTCGAATCTAGGATTTATAATTTGAGCGTAATTTTTGGGGTGTTACATCATAGGTGGTGTATATTTTGATGTTGTAGAATCGGTAGGTTTCTTGTTGGGGGTGGAATCAACAAGGTGTCCTCCCCCAAACTTGTCTTCTTTGTGCAGCTGTTTGCCACTATGCAGCGTGATAGCATTGGTTTGCTCCTTTCCAAAGGTCTTAGTCACTGTAGTATCACTAGGTAAATCACCATGAGGTCTGGTCTTCAAGATTTGAGCAGTTTGCCCAACTTGTGTTTCTAATGCTCTCAGTGAAGCACCATGATTTTGGAGCATCGCTTGTTGGTTTTGCAGCATAGCTCATTACGTCGTTAGCATATCTCCATGGTTCTTGAGATTTGTCTAATGATCCTGCGAAATAACCCTAGAAATGTCCATAAAGTTTTTGTAGGACGTTTCAAAAGAATTCAAACTGGAAGAAGAAACTCTCTGATTTTGCTTTTGGGCATTATGTTGGAATCCAGGAGGTTCTGTCGTAGCATTCGGTTTAACTCATGTGTTGGAGGTGTTTCCTCCTTGATTTCCCCATTCAAATATTGGATGTTGTCGCTAACCAAGATTATAGGCGTTGGAATAGGATTTGATGTTGCAATTGTAGTTCCCCGCATAGAACCTAGATTCCTGTTGTTGGGGGGCATTCATTCGAATGGTGTTCCCTGTCGCAATGCTCACAAGTGTAATTAACCACCTTGACATCTCGAACAGCGGGCAGTGGTTGGAGGTTCTTGAGCTTATTTGTGATGGCGGAAAGATGAGCTGCCACACTTTGGTACTCATCCAGGTGGTGGTTTTAGAAGATTTAGGACCGAGGCTAAACCTTGCGATAGGAAATTGATAGTCAATGTTGGCTATTTGATCAAGAATTTTGAATGCTTCTTCAGGATCTTTGTCTAACATGATGTCATTGTCCGAAGAATCAATCATCATTCTTTTGGGAGCATTAAAACCATTATAGAAAATTACCACTTGAAGCCAATCTTGGAATCCGTAAACCAAGCACTTGCGCAACATCTCTTTGTATTTGTCCCAACATTCATACATGGATTTATCATCTTTTTGCTAGAATAATATGATGTTGCTCCACAATTGGTTGTTCACGTCGGGTGGATTGTATCAAAGTAAGAAACAACGACAAAGATCTTTCCAAGACTCGATAGATCATGATGGTACTCCCTTCAACCATGCTCGGGCTCTATCTTTCAAGGAATAAGGGAAAAGTTTGAGCCGCAGCACATCATCATGCACTCGTTGTTGCTTGAAGCATTCACATACTTCCAGGAAGGCTTGGATAAGCTCTCTAGCATCCTCCCTTGGCGATCCACTAAACTATCCGATAGAGTTTATCATGTTGAACATGACAGGCTTATGCTCGAATTAAGCCGCCTAGATTTATGGCACAACGATCCCTGGAGTTAAATCATTTAGAATGGGTGCGTATTTATCATGGATGGGCCTCTTTCAAACCACATTTTGAACATTATGTTGTCCTCTAGCATCTTGATCATTGTTTTTGTAACGCCCCGATTTTGGGCCTATGTGTTTTGCGAGTCGGGTTGGACCGGTGGAACCGGTGTCGGTTGTTCGAATCGTTAAAAGGTGGTTTAGGGAAATCAAGGTTCAGAATGGGATAAAAATATGATAAAAATTTCTAAAATCCTCTAAAAGTATATTTAAGAGGTTGGTTAAATCAATTTTACAAAACGAGTTTTCGGAAGTATACATTTTGGGCAGTGACCAAAATGTAAATATTTAAAAGTTGGGAAAGTGTGTTTTTCAAGAAGAGTCAAAATCTTAGAATCTTTAGGGAGCTATTTGGAAATTAGGCCTTTTCTCTAATTTGGCATATGTTTTAAATGTTTTATTAAAAATTAAAAAGGCTTTTAATTGATTTTATTACAAAGGTAGTTAATCGATTAACAAAAATATTGACGATCTTTTCATTTCTCTTTTTCACTTCAGCCAAACACTCTTCATTTCTCTCTCAAATTCCATATTTTCTTCACTCTCAAATTCTCTTGAATTCCAACTTTTCCTTGGTGAATTCTCTCATTTTCCTTCAAGTTCTTTCAAGCTAATCTTGACAAATTAGAGGAGAAACAAGGATTGGAGGTAAATTTCGTGCTAACCCTCTAATCTAGGTTCTTTAATGAAATTCCAAAGATATTTGACTCTTTATCTATGTTTTTAATTGAGGTTTTATTATAGCTTTGATAAAATGTTGAAATCTTATTGAAAAAGATGGTTTAAAGTGATTTTCGGAGTTGTGATAATTTGGCTGGTTTGAGATGATTTCTAAATGAGTTTTGAAAGGTTCTTGGTGTTGGAATAGAGTCTTAATCATAGAGATCCTGAAATCTTTGACAACCTTGGTTTTTGAAGTGATTTTGGTTGGGTGTTTGGGGTGTTTTTGTGGAATCCGACTTGTTGGAGGTATAAGGATGATTTTAGGTTGTTTTTGGATGTTAATTGATGCTTAAAATGTGTTGGATGTGTTGGGTAATGGCTGGGCTGAGGTTAGAGGTCAATCGATTGAGTTTTCAGTTGTTTCGGATGGGTGATTTGATGCTTTAGAGTAGGGTTGCGGAATTTCTTTTGATTGCTGGTGTTTTGGATGCATTTTAATGCATTGAACCTTTGTTTTAATGTGTTGAAAGCAAGGGATAGTAATTCGGAATCAAACGAATTGAGTTTGGAGGCTTCAGACGATCGATAGTTGCATCGGCAAGTGTGGTTTCACAAGTCGGTGAGTGGAACTTGGTTTTCTAGCATGGAAACGTTTTAGAAAAGATTTTGGGAACTTAGTAAGAGTTTGAAACGCTTTACTAAGTTCGGAAGTAAGTAAAGTAAATTTTTCTCTCAGATTGTGCTAGTTTGAGCCTTTGGTTGCACTTGGTTTTAAATTGCATTTACCTATTGTTTTAAAGCATGTTTTGAGTATATGAATTGTGTATGATGATGCCATATGATTTAAGGATGCACTAGGTAAGTGATCCTTGTATGCATGAGGTTTGAAGCATGTTTTAATGCTTGATTATGGCTTATCATGAATGCTTTGTAAAAACAATGATGTATGCATGAGTTATGGATTATATTGGCATGTGATGTTGAATAAAGTGTTTTATAAATGAAATCGGATATTGTTAGTCGGCTATAGGATTGAGTGCACTATAAACAAGTCGCCTTGGATGTTGAGGAGTTATGATTGTACCGAAAACTCCATCCAAGCACCCTAACGATTGAGGATTGTTTAAGGTTGCAATGGTTGAGGGTAGCTCCCAGGTGCAAACCTTGTGTGTGTCACGTCTCTCGTTAGTGGACTATACATCTACCGATGAGCGGTGTTGAGGGGTTGTTATTGTACCGAATACTCCACCACGGGTGTCACAATGATGGAGGGTTGCTCTCGTGTGTGAGCCTTGAGATGCCGGTAGAGTGTATGAAGGGTGTGGGACAACCCTTGGTAATCTGCGTATCCGATATGTTTTGAGAATGTTGTTTATCACTTGTGAGCCACTATAATGAAATGAAATATTATGGGAAATGTGGTTGATGCATATTTTGAACTATACATGTTTTGGTTTAAGCTTAGCATAATGGTGTTTATGCTTGGAAGGCTTGAAATTTGAGTACCAATGGTTTAATTGCTGAAATTTTATGAATCATGTTGCATGATGTTTAACACAATGAATTTTGATAATAAAGTGCATGATTTGTCAAAAGAGGCATGATGGTTTTGAAAAGAGTGAAAAATGATTTTGTGCATTGACAAGGTTTGTGGTTTTGAGCAATCCTCACTAAGCTTGTATGCTTATGCTCTCTTTGTTCATCAATGCAGACAATTAGATGTTTGGAGGCAACATCTACAAGGGATCCTACCAAGACACTCTTTAAAAGTATGTTGTGTTCTTGAACTAGTGTAATAAAGGCAATGGGGTATCCAATGCTATGATTGTTGTTTTTTTAGTAATTTATGTTTTGATGCAAGTTTAATATGCATATTTGGTTGTGTAAATTGCCTCTAAGTTTTTGTTCATGCTTGGTTTTGGTATTTGGATTTTTGGCACTTATTTCTCTTAGGGAGCACGCCTTTAGTTTCTTTGTTATTGATATTGAAGATATGATGATGCCTTTGCTTCGTATAACTTGTTGTTGATGTATATTTGAGTTGCCAACATGATTGGGCATATGTCAGGATGATTTTGATGGTTTAATTGAGTTAAAACAACATTTAAAAACATTGTAGGCCCAAGTGTTTCGAAACACCCTTGCATGTTTCAAAACACCCTTGCATGTTTCGAAACGGTGGCTTGAAATTGCCTTGGGGTTTCGAAACGATGAGGCATGTTTCGAAACATTTTGCCTCTGTGAAACCTCGTTTCGAAACGAGTCTTAAGGGGTTTCGAAACAAACCCGCGTATCGAAATGGTCAGCTGTGTTCCAAAACAACCGTTCCGATACAGGGCTCACTGTTCCGAAATGTGCGACCGTAAATTCAGTTTTTTTTAATTATTCTGAGTTTTTGTTTCTTACGTTTTGTTCCATGTTTTTCTTGTATGCATTTGGATGGGTTCTATTGGTCGTTTTGAGCTAAGATTTTACCGATAAGCATGTAATGAACCTAATTAAAGAAAGGTAACCCAATTTTGGTAATAACCCTTTTAATATTTCAAATTTACCAAATGGTCTCTAAACCTTAAATTGGTTATAATCAATGGGTGATTGTGATGTTGTTTTATCCGCCGCTTGTGTATGTACATATAGGAACCTAAGTTTCATTTAGACAAGAAAAAAAGAAAAAAAAGGGTCGTTTATTGATGTAAACCTTCCCGGTTTACTTCAATATTCCTCGTGTGATCCGTTCGGTTTGGTCTATCGGTCAGGCCGAGTCGAGGGGGTTACAGTTAATGTTGTTAAGGTTGTCATTATGGAGTTGAGCACGATCTCCCATTGCTCTTTCCTCTCGTTGTTTGGCACGAAAGACTCTCTCAATCTCAGGTTCAAATTGAAGAGGGTCATCTCAATGCGTGCTTCTGGTCATGCACTTATAACACACTTGAAAAGAAAAGAAAAACAAAAACAATAATTAAAAATAGCTAAATAAAATAAAGTGTAATTACTAAGCTATAATCACCAATGTCTAATCCCCGACAACGGCACCAAAAACTTGATGTGTGTGATATGGTGCGCAATTTAGAGAAAGTATAATCGTCACTCAAGTAATAAAGTGATAAGTAGAGTGTTAAACCTGTCGCAACTGCCTTTTAGAGAGGCTTCGACGTTTTTGGAAAACACTTTTAAAAATCAACGGAGTCACCACCAATCTTTTTTGAAGGAAAAAGTGTGATTGGATCAATTTTTAAAAATAGAGTTATTTTAATAAAACGTTTTTTTGGTTTTAATAAAACAACGGTTTTGGTCTGCAAAAATCAGAAATCAGGTTCAGGGGTAGGTTACGCGTAGGGAAGGGTTAGCACCCCCACGATGCCCAAAATTGGTACCTAATTGGTTTTAAAATTGTTTTCAAAACTGGAATTTGCAAGTTCAAAAAGGGTCGACTTTACTTGTTCGTTTTATGAATATTAGTCTATTTTAACGGCCTTATCGTTCGGGAGATGAACTTCAATCACCGCCAACATTTTTGGTGCTAACCCATCATTCCCGTTTGATAAGACACTGCATTGATTATGTTTTCACTTTTCAAACAACATAGAAATTTAGTGCATTGAGCATTTTATTTTTATCTAAGTTCGATTATTTAAAGACCCTAAAACGTCTAAGTCTTTTATTCCTAATTTAAAGTTTAAGTTTGCTTAAGTGTATTTTATTTTTATGAAGAACATTTTTCAACAAACAAGTCCCTATCTAAACTTTAGTCCCTAATCCTAAGTTTACACCTATTTCTAAAACAAGCAAGCAACTTTTTTTTAGTTTTACCCTTTTTATTATTCCTTTTAAAAGCTTTTATTTCTTTTTTACATCTTTTTATTTTCTAAGCCAAAAATCTCTTTTTACGTTTTTTACTTTGTGTTTTTTAGTGTTTTTTTTTACCTTTTCTATTTTTTATGTTTTTTTACCAAAAAGAAATTCTCTCTTTTAAAAAAACTCATTTTCATTTCTTTTTCAATTTTCAGAAGTTTTCCTTTTAAACGATCCCTTTAAAACTTTATTTTTCGTAAAGAACTTCTTTTTAAGTTTTTTCCTTTTCAAAAATTTATTTAAATCCTAGACTCTAAACTTTTATGTAAAACCTTTTTTATTTTCTTTTTCTTGAAAACTTATTTTTTTTCTTTTTTTTTCTAAAAAACATCTTTATTATTTTTTCTTTTAAAATCATTTTGCCCATTTATTATTTAAAACTAAATTTCATAAAAAAAATTGCTCCAAACTCGAACTTCTTCTCTAAAAATTTCCAGCCAACTCTTGAAAAATTCAGAGAATTTTTCAGATTTTTCTTGAAGCTTTTCTAGCGATTTTTCTCTCAATTGTGTGTGATGAACAATGAAGCATTTGAGGGACTTTATAGGGTTTTGGGGGTGGGGTTTTAATGCAATTGAGGACAAAATCCTCAAATTCTTCCCCCTGAAAATCATCTTTTTGATCAGCCAACTTTATCACATTGAAATTCTATCCAAATTTCAACAGATTTGGCTCCAACTCGGGGAATTTTACCCCCCAATATAATTAAGTTTCAAAACCTCCCCCCTCCAAAACGGTGAGCTACTGGTGACGACAAGGAGTGGGGTCGGTGGCAACAGAACCGGCCGACCGAGACGAGTCGACCGGCACCCGTCATGGCGGACGCCGTGGCTGGAAAGAGCGGGACGAAGGCCGGCAGCCCCGCCTAGGGTTTTATCGGGGCTGGATTGGGGCTGTTGACTCGAGCGCGTGCGGCACACGCGCTAGGCGCGTGGACCTTTTTTATTTTCTGTAACACCCGGATTCGGGGGTCGGGTGAAATTAATAATTTAAAAATAGTTCGAGTTTCGGTTCAAAATTTTAAATAATAAAATAATGGTTTGGGCCTCGAGTTTTAAGACAAATAAAATTTAGTTGGACCATTCTCAAGACAAGCCCAATTTTTCCATGGTGTCATCCATTGTAGTTCCCTTATTTCATTAAGGGTGTTTTGGTCTTTTGACCCCCCATTTTAAACAAACATAAACTATCTACTTTTGCTCATCTTCTTCTCTCCACCCCCATCTCTTTCCAACGACAAAACACATCTCCCACCTTGAGCTACTATTCCATTCCATAGCTCACTCGTTTTTGAAGCTTTCTCAAAGGTATGGACGTTTTTGACTTGCCCTCACCTTCCCCTCTTTGGAAGTACTACTATTTTTCATTTTTACCCATGTTTTGAAATAGGAGTTTTTGGAAGTTTGGATGTAAAAATGGTGTCTTTAATGTTCTTGACTTAATGTTTTAAGTGATTGATGATAGACATGTTGTTTGGGAAGCATAAGGTCCAATTTTTTATGATTTTTAAAGAGTTTTGTTAAATTTCCCGAATTTGGGTTTTTGGGAGGTTTTGGGTTGAGATATGGGGGTGTTTTAGGTGGAAATGAGAGGGCCAATGGATAGGCTATATGTGAGGGCTATTTTGGAGGCTTTAGGGAGTAATTTAAGGTTTGGAATCTTTGGTTTTGAGGGGTGTTTAGGGGCTGCTCGGGATTGTGGACTTTGAGTTGTTTTCAATGGGAAAATTGATGTTATGTGCTTGGTATGTAATCCAGGTTGAATATTTTAGAACATTGACTGATTTGAGATTATTTGCTTGATGTTGGAATGGCTAGAAACGAGAATTTTGGTTGGAGAAGCTTCGGGGACAAATCTGGGGATTTCGGAGTCTTGAGCTTGGTCATCGATCTTCTCTTGGGTAGCAACGGTGAGTAGAATTGTTGATTTATGCATTGTGCTCGATATGGATGCTTTTGGGGTTTGGGTGGAACCTTGGGAGGTCACCTAAACCCGTGTGTAAGCCTCTCTACTCTCATGTTGTTGTGATATGTTGATTGTGTATACGTTGTAATCATTGAATGCATTTTAAGTTGTTAATGTTGTAGTCGTGTTGAGTTCGTGCCTCACGTGATGGTGGTCTAAACTACGGTGATGTGCAGTCCCACCGGTAGTGACTAGTAGGGTAGTACTTTGATGTGTAGTCCCACTGGAAATCCACTAGTCAAAACGGTGATGTGTAGTCCCATCATACGTGTATGTTGGTTGTGCTTGTGCAAACCAAGTGTTGTGATTGAGATAGATCCTTGTGCATTCCATTGCTTTTTTGCATATAAATCGTGTTTTGGAAAACTGCATGTTGTGAATTGTAGAGCCTCTCTCACTAAGCTAGATTGCTTATGCTCTTTTTGTTTCCAACGTGCAGATCGTTAGAGTTCGGGAGGTGAGCGGGCGAGGGAAGAGCTTTTGGAGTTCTCAAGCAAAGTTTAAGTATGGTTTGCTTTTGTAATAATGTCTAGACAATGGGGTATAGAGTTGTAGGAGTTGGGGTCGAACTCCTTAGGAAGTTTGTGTTTGAGCATGTTAAACTCGTAGTTGTGTTATGCTTTTGTTTCATGGATTGCGTTTTCTGCCTGTTATGTTGCTTATTTGAATATGCCTAGATATGTATGTTGATGGCCTATGTATGCCTTATGCTTGCCTATCTTGTATATGGTGCCTTATGCTTGTTAAGTATGTTTCTTTTTGTGAAATCGCATGAAGTCGTGACTTGTATGATCCTTGTGGATTCAATGCCTTGAAAGCTAAATCTTGGTTGTAGTCTTGATGTATGAAGGTTTGTATGAGCTTAGGGGAGTCCAAAAATGCATCTAGAGTTGTGTTTAAGGTCACCAAGTTGAAGATTGTGAAATTGCAGAGCAGGGCGTATCGATACGCCTAAGGCCGTATCGATACGGCCTTGCCCCAAATGCCACAGTTTTTGCTTGGCGTACCGATACCCTGAGGGTATCGATACCCTCCAAAGTTACTGTAATTTGGAGATGTGGGAACGAGTAGTGCGTAGCGATACGGGATTCCCCAGTATCGATATGGGTCTACTCCGTTGACCAAGGAGGTTGACCGAGAAGGGCGTATCAATACGCTCTAGAGATATATCGATACGGTCTTCCCGGAGTTGACTCCTTGGGTTGACCTGGTCAGGGCGTATCGATACCCCTAGTTAGGGTACCGATACTGTCTGCCCTGTAAGCTAAAAAAAATGGACTGTTTGTGTATGGTTGTGGTTTGATTGTGACACCCTTAAATGTTTTCCGCTGTTGTGAATCACATAGGACTTAATATTCCTTAGAAAAGTTTAAAAAAAATAAAAAAAATATAGGGTTGCTAACCGAGGGGGAACCTTAACGGGTTTTCACTCGGTTTTCCTCGTGTGGCCCATTCGGACCGGTCATCCGGCCAGACCGGGACGAGGGGGTTACATTTTCTTTCTTTTTTTCTCTTTCTTTTTCTTTTTTGTTGTTGTTGTTGTTTTGACCCTTTTTTGTTGTTTCTTTTTGCATCACATTTAATATATTTTTCTACTTCATTTCATTTCCTTTTTCACTTCTCCATACTTATTTTAAATCATAATTATTAAAATTCTTTTTTTTTCTTTTTTTTTCCTTTCTTTTTTTTTCTTTAAAAGTGGTCTTCAAAATAGAAATGGGCCTTGTTCCTTTTTCTTTAAAGGTGGGCTTCAAAATAGAAATGGGCCTTGTTCCTTTTTCTTTAAAAGTGGGCTTCAAAATGGGCTCTGTTTTTTCTTTTGAAATGGGCTTTGAAGGGTGGGTTTTTATTGTTTTTTTAATTTAAAATGGGTAGGCCTTTTATTATTTAATCGGAAAAAGGATTTTTTTTCGGATTATTTGAAACCGAGGTGAAAATTTAGTGACAACAGCTGTGTAACCCCCTCATTCCGGTCTAGCCAATAAACCAGACCGAACGGGCTACACGGGGAAAACCGAAGCGAAACTCGCTAAGGCCTCACTCCGATTAGCAACCCTATTTTTTTCCTTTAATTATCTTTTCTAGATGCATTTATCATACCCTATGTGAGAGGACAAGCAGCAGAAAACACACACAGATGCTAAACAAGCAAACAGGCAATTTAGATAACCATTTTCCAATTTTTCAACAGTCCGTATCTGTACGCCAAAGGACCGTATCGATACGCCTGTACTTTGTCAACCCTAGGGAAACCGTATCGATACCCACAAGGTGTGTATCGATACGCCCTCAACGATCAACTTTCCTATGGTCAACTACGAAGACTGTACCGATACCCTTAAGACCCATACCTATACGCCAAAATCTCGTCAATTTCTCAGATTTCCAGAGAGCATTTTGCGTATCGATACGCCCCCGCGTACTGGTACTCCTGGCCTAAAACAAGGCCCCAAACAAGGTTCCGTATCGATATCGCCCTTGAGTGTATCGATACGCCCTGCATAGAGAGTCTGCAAAAAACGATTTTAAGCACATGGGAGCTAACTTAAACACCTTAAGCAAGTCTATGTCAAACTCTAAACATGCATACAACCTAAGGCAACCAAGAAATACACATTTAAGGCACAACAACATACAACAAGGCTAAAAATCAACAAGGCAAGGTTTAACAAGCAACCAACATGCTTAACATCCATTGAAAGAGTTAAAGGCCATAACAAACATGCTTCAATACTTAAACATATCAACAACATTAATAAAAACAAGTGTAACCCCCTTAGCCCGGCTTAGACACTCGACCCGAACTACGAAGATTACACGGGGAAAACCAAAGTCAACCCGAAAGTCAACCTTGATTAACGACAAACTCCTTACCAGAATCATGTTGTATCAGAACAGGAGCTTGTGTCAAAGCTTCTTTCAACTTATCGAAAGCTTGTTGTCTCGCATCAGTCCACTCAAAGCGAACATTCTTCTGCAACAACTTGGTCAAAGGTGCTGCTATCTTCGAGAAACCCTCGACAAACCTACGGTAGTACCCAGCTAAACCAAGGAAACTTCGCACCTCCGTCACTGACTTAGGTACTTTCCAACTCATCATAGCCTCTACCTTGTGCGGATCAACATGAATACCCTCAACTGACACAACATGTCCAAGGAAGACCACCTCCCTAAGCCAAAACTGACACTTACTCAGCTTGGCATACAACTGATTTTCCAACAACGCTTGCACAACAATTCTCAAGTGTTTATCATGATCCTCCTCGGTACGCGAATACACAAGGATATCATCGATGAACACCACCACAAATTGATCCAGAAATTCATGGAATACACGATTCATCATGTCCATGAAGGCAGCAGACGCGTTGGTTAAACCAAACGGCATCACCAAGAATTCATAATGTCTGTACCTCCTCCGAAAAGCTATCTTAGGTACGTCCACATCCTTCACCTTCAGTTGATAATACCCCGATCTCAAATCTATCTTAGAAAACACTATGGCTCCCCGGAACTGATCAAAGAGATTATCAATTCTAGGCAAAGGATCCTAGTTCTTGATCGTCAACTTGTTCAGTTGCCAATAGTCTATGCACATCCGCATTGTCCCATCCTTCTTCTTTACAAACAAGACTGATGCACCCCAAGGTGACACACTCGACCGAATGAAACCTCGATCCAACAACTCTTGCAATTGTGTTTTCAACTCTTTTAGCTCTTTAGGTGTCATGCGATAAGAAGCAATAGACACCAGAGTTGTATTCTCGTATAACTCGATACCAAACTCAACCTCTCTGTTTGGTGGCAACCCATGCAATCCTTCTGGAAAGACACCCGGAAAATCGCGAACAGTTCGGATGTCTTGCACACGCACATCCTTGGTGCCAGGATTCATCACGTAAGCAAGGTAAGCCTCACAACCCATCTTCATCATACGATTTGCTTCCAAAACCAAAATCACATTCGACAAGAATTTCACATTCTCGCCTACCACCACTACTTCATAATCATCGGCCAACTTTAAGGTGACCCGCTTGACATCAAAGTCAACCACCACCCTATGCTCCGTCAACCAATCCATGCCAAGGATTACATCAAATTCGTAGAAAGGTAACTCCATCAAATCCACAAGAAAAATATGTCCTTGTACAGATAAAGGGCATCTCTTATACAACTTCCTAGTGACTACAGTCTCACCAAAAGAACTAGTCACTTGCATTCCTACCTCAGGCATCTCAACAGATATATCAAGCAAATGTGCATGCTCACTCAATATATAAGAATGCGTGGATCTAGAATCAATCAAAGCCAGGAAAGATAAAGACTGAAGAACAAAGGTACCTGCGATGACATTAGTATCATTGCGCTCCTCACGCTGAGCGTAAACCCTCGCTGGTCCACCTCCCTCGGGTCAAACGGCTACTACATGAGCAATACCTCGTTGCCCCTCGTCTCTCCTCTGAAAGTTTCCACGGCCTCTCTGAGGTGCAGCTACTACTGGAGCACATCCTTGGCCTCCACAACCAACCAAGGACACTCCCTCCTCATGTGATCCGCTGAACCACAATTCCAACATGAATTCTCAGTCACCACAACAGGAGCCTGGACCTCTCTAGCCGCTCGAGGACAATCTTGCCTCAAATGGTCCCTCACACCACATGTCCAGCATGTATGCTGCTCAGATCTCACACGACCTCCCTGGGCCTGACCACCTCGACCCAGAGCACCACGCCTCCCCTTAGGCTGATGTCTCCTATCTCGACCTCTTTTGTTCTGTCCACCACTGGAACTGTACTCAGCTGCTCTCTTCCCAGAGCTAGAACGAACACTTCAAGATGACAATCCCAAATTTTGCTCGATGTCTTTGGCTCGACATACAAGCACATCAAAATCAGTATAATCTGCAGCCAGCATATACGTCTTAACTTCCTGTACCAGCCCGTACAGGAAGCGATCACATCGGTGCCTCTCATTAGGCATCAGCTGAGGAGCATACTGGCTCAGACGTACGAACTGGACCTCGTACTCAGCCACAGAAAGGTTGCCCTGAACAAGCGACATAAACTCACGTTTCTTTTCGTCCAAGTATCTCACCCCTAGATACTTCCTCCTGAAGGCACCTCTGAAAAACTCCCAATCAACCTTATTGGGTTCCATACCAGCAGTGGTAGTTGTTCACCAGTTTTAGGCATCGCCTTGCAACAAAGAAACTGTGCATCCCAGCTTACGCACAACATTACAGCCCATCTAATCCATGATACGGATCGTACTTACTAACCAGACCTCGGATGCCTCAGGAGACATACCGTAAAATCCCACAGCTCCTAGGCTCCTAAACCTTTCTAAAGGTAAGCCCGCCTGCCCAGCTGCAGGGGCCTGTACATGCGTCCCAGCCACAGCAGCCTGAAACGCCGTGGTGATCGCCTGAACCAGTGCCGCCAAATCACCCAAACCAGGACCAGCGGGTCCTTGCTGCACCTGCTCCCCACCTCCAGGTGGTGGCGGAGGAGTTAGATTTCCACCATGAGGGACATCAACCCCTTGTTCACCCTGGTCACCCTGCTCAGTCGCATGTACTATCGTATTCGACCTCAGTTCTCTTCTTGGACCCATAGTGCTATTTTAAACAAAGCATAAAAACAAAACAAGTCAAACCATTTAGGCCAGCTGCAAGCAAGAATCCAAGTTTGCAAAACATTTGATTAGTGTAATAAGGCAATGGGCACCCCAATTCCCCTCAACATAGCATACATGAAACATCATGCTCAACATGTTTTTTATCATCCAAATTCAGCACATAACAACATTGCATCATCATCATGCAATCATATCCATTCCACATGCGATTTACATAAATCATGCATGGCATAAGCTTCAAAATTCAACCAATTGCATGCTTTTCACAAAACATACATCACACATATATATTTCTCATACCAACATCCCCAATTCTTTTGTAACCTGGCTCAAATAGCGACAAATGTAACCCCCTTAGCCCGGCCTAGACGTCCGACCCGAACTACGAAGATTACACGGGGAAAACCAAAGTTAAACCGAAAGTCAACATTGATTAACGACCCTTTTCTGTTTTTATCTTATCTAGATGCACTTTATTTACCTATATGATTAGCAAAACATTTCAGCAGAAGCGACACAGCGAACGGAACACAAACAGGGGTTCATTTGCATAGAAACATCTTTTAGGGACTAAAATGTAAATTTCCAGAATTACAAGGACTAAACAAATTTTAATGTTACTGATCTGTAATTAATCATATAACATGCCATCATGTCAAATTTCATCTCAAACGGATCATTCAAACTCATTAAATTAAGCAACCAAATCTCAGGGTCCAAAATGTAAGAAACAGAGACCTGGAACAGTTCAAATTCAAACCCAACGGTCAGGCATTTCGAAACGGATGGCCCTATATCGAAACGGTCGTTTCGAAACTTAGTTGACCATTTCGATACTTGGGTGCGTTCCGAGCCCCGTATCGAAACACCCCTTTCTAGTAGCAAAACCATTTTGGTACGTCCCCACCCGTTCAGAAACCTCATGGCCACTTCAGGCCTTTGTTCCGAAACAGGCAAGGGCGTTCCGATACGCCTTGCCCTGTATCAGAAGCTTTTGCTGGTTTTTCACTTCTTTTCATATTCGAAACATTCCCAGGACATGCCACAACATGCAAGCAACATAGGTACACATCAACGATCATCATTTTGAGGCATTAGCTATGACATGGCATCCAACATGCAAACATAGATATTAAAGGCATGCTCTCTAGTCCACCAAAGCCATAACAAACTAAAACCAACATTCGCATCCAAAATCAAACCATAATGGCCAATTACAACACAAGGATAAACCACCAAACATGCTCAAAGCAAAGGGAAACATCCTCAACCATTCAAAAGTATAAATCTCACCCATTGCCTTTTATTACACCGAAGTAAAGCCACATACTTTGCAAGATTAAAAGCTTGTATTCCCCTTGCTTACTTGCTGCCTCAAATGCCTAGTTTTTTGCATTGATGAAACAAAAGAGCGTAAGCACAAAGCTTAGTGAGGACCGTTATGCAACATTCATCAATGCATTTAACACCATTGGCAAAACCACCATTTCATATCTCATACCTTTCATAAAACAAGTACATTCAAGAACATCAATGCACTTTCTAAAACATGCTCATATGCAACATTTAAATCAGCAAATAAACCTTTGCTCATGCTTCACCAAGCATCTCATGCATCCTTGCATCATTTACAAGCATCACATGCTTAACATATAGCCTTTACATTATATTGGCTCGCAAGTGATAATCCATAAACCATTTCAACACAAGACGCAATCGGATACGCGGATTACAAGCGTTGTCCCACACGCTTCATACATACTACCGGACTACACAAGGTGGAGATCAATGGCACAATCACAACCCCTCAACACTCGTGATGGAGATTAATGGCACAATAACAACCCCTCAACATCACTCATCGATAGTTGTATAATTCCACTAACGAGAGTACGGGACTCATACATAAGACTCAGACACGGAATTAAACCATTCACCGTTGTGGTCTTAACCTCAATCGTTAGGGTACCTGGATGGAGATTACGGCACAATCACAACCCCTCAACATCCAAGGCGACTTTATTCACGGTGCACCCAATCCTATAGCCAACTAACAATATCCGATTAACACAACAAAAAACCATTTCCATCACTTGCCAATATAATCATTTAACCTCATTAATCCACTGTTTTACAAGCATAAACACAATGCCATTTCCACAAGCATAACATGCTTAACATCATATGCATTCAACACATAAAAACCAAGGATCACTTACCTAGTGCATCCTTAACATAATGGCATTAAAATCCAGCAACATTCATGCTTAAACCATGCTTTAAAACAGTAAACAAATCCACACTTAACTCAAGTGCATTTTCATCAAACATAGCACATTTCCAAGAGAGGGATTTCCGAATCACTTACTCTTGAGCTTAGCTAAGTGTATCAAACTTACACTAAGCTCCCAAGACCACGCTCAAAGCATTACAAAGCAGAAAATTGCATTTCCACTCACTGATACGCGAAGCCTTGCTGGCCGACACGAAAATCACTCTTCTGGAGCCTCCAACAACACCTTGTTTGCTTCCGGATCAAGATCCCATATTTGCACATCATCTAAACAAAGATCTAAATGCATTAAAATGCATTCCAACACCAGCAACAATTCACAAACTCGTTGCTCACCCAAACTACACCAAATTACCCATTCAAAACAACCGAAAACTCAATCGATTGCTTCCTAAACCAAGCCCAGCCAACATACATCACTTCCAACCATAATAAAAATCAAAACACATCTAATAAACAACCTAACCCAACCTTATACCTCCAGCAATCAAGATTCCACCATTTCACCTCAAAAACTCACTTAAAACAACCAAGAAACTCAAAGATCTCAAGGATTTCGGGATCTATGTTATCAACACTTCATTTTAACATATTAATCAACTTAGAACTCAATTAAAATCAGCACAAAATAGAGCTTAACTCATCAAGTCTGAAAATTAAGATTTCAACCACAATTTCACAAGATTTTGATCTCCAATCAACACCATAATGAAAACTCAACCAAAAATAGTATTTAGAAGCCAAATATCTTGGGGATTTCAATAAAGAACTTTGATTAGAGGTTGAGAACGGGATTTACCTCCAATCCTTGCTTCCCTCAATGAATGACAAGTTTTCCTTAGCAAAATCTTGAAGAACTAGGAAAGATTTCTTGAAAATGGTTTAAGAAATGTTGAGAGAGTTTTTGGGAGAAAGAATTCTGGAGAAAGATGAGTGAAATAGTGTTTGGCTGAAAATGAGAAATAGTTGATAGTTATGTAATTGAAAATCTCACATTAACTACATATTTTAATTAATTAATATAAATCCAATTAAAGCCATTTAATTAAAAGCCTTTTAAAACACATGTCATACTGAGGAAAGGTCAAATTGCCTTAAAGCCCCCTAAAGATTCTAATATTTTTGGCCTCTACATTAAAAATCACATTTTTCCTAGTTTTGAAACTTTACAATTTGGTCACTGC
The DNA here is from genome assembly GCA_958450335.1 of Hibiscus tridactylites. Taxonomy (NCBI): domain Eukaryota; kingdom Viridiplantae; phylum Streptophyta; class Magnoliopsida; order Malvales; family Malvaceae; genus Hibiscus; species Hibiscus tridactylites. Next base: position 21,356,893 of record OY288282.1, read on the forward strand.
TCAAAATGTCCCATTTCCAAAATCCGTTTTGTAAAATTGACTTGACCAACCCCTTAAACATATTTTTAGATAATTTTAGCAATTTTTACCACATTTTTATCCTATCCCGATTCTTGATTTCCTTAAATCACCTTACGCGATTCGAACCGTTCTCGACCAGTCCGATCCGATGTCTAAAACATCTAGGCCCAAAACCAGGGCGTTACAACAAGACTTAAAAGTCTGAGCACCAACTCCATACAAAAGCCTAATATTCACATTGTCTAAGCATTATTACAAAACATAAGCCATACTTTGAGCTACTCGAGAACTCCGAGAAACTCCTCCCTTGCCCACTTGCCTCCCAAGCCACTAACGATCTGCATTGTTGGAAAAGTAGAGAGCGTAAGCTTAAAGCTTAGTGAGCGTAACTCTAATACACGACAACAATGCAGTTTTTAAAACATAAATCTTATATTTAAAGCAAAACCATTTAAGGGAAGACGTAATGAACACAATCATCACAATACATGGTATGCACATGCATAGCCAAAACCCAGTGGGACTACACATCACCGTACTCTTCTACTAGTCACTACCAGTGGGACTACACATCCTATTCAACCATCAAAACAAATCCAAAAAATATAAAAACATTCCCCAACATCAAGGGAACCACCAGTCACGTTTTTAACCTAAAACCAACCCCAAAACTCACCCTTTTCAACCTAAAAATCTCATTTTTATACCCATTTCGGGTTTTCCACCATTAGCCATCATTTTAGCATTTTTAAGACACCCAAATATGATCAAAAACACCCTTAAACGTTACATTAGAAAACCCATACGAAAAACCCATAGAAATACCCATTTTCTCAAACCCAACACCAAATCAAAATACATTTTAATGGCTTTTAAAAGAAAGTTTTCAAAGAGCACAAGCTAGATAGGTAAGAACTGAAATAAGGGAGAGATTACCTTAAAAGAAATCTTGCTTGGATGAGGGATTGGGCAATGGAATAGTGGTTTTAGGGTTTATGAGAGGTTTTGGAGAAAAGGGGTTTTTCTTTTGGAGAAGATGACACTTTCTTTTTCAAACTTCTTTTCTTTCTTTTTTACGCAAAATCCTATCTTCAAATTCATTAATAGCATTTTCGTAAATAAATGCATTTTTTTATAAAATCATCATTTTAAATCCCATTTAACCCGAACTAATCCTAGATCAAAACAGATAAACTCCCGGGCCCTAAACTGGGGCGTTACAAGCTACCCCTCTTTGCTTATCTATGTGCAACAAAGATAAAGAAAAGACCAAAAGGCACTAATTTTCACCAACTTTCCAAATTGGCTCCATTCACCAGATGCCCGAACGGATAGGCTTGTTCTATTCTCCTTTTGCCTGAATAGATGAGCGGATTCCATTCTCCTAACTCCCGAACGGATAGGCTGGTTCTATTCTCCTTATGCTCGAATAGCTGAGATGGGTTCTATTCCCCCAATTTCCTGAATAGCTAAGCTGGGTTCCACGCTCAAACAGATACGTTGATTCTATTCTCTTTACGCTCGAATAGCTGAGCTGGGTTCTATTCTCCCAAATGCCCGAATTGTTGAGTTGGGTTATATTCTCCCAGATACTCAAACAGGCGAATTCTTCTGAAAACTTCATCCTCATTATGCTTGGATGAATAAGTGAACTCTTAAAAGATTTCATCCTCCTCATGCTTGGATGAATAAGCAAACATTCTCTTTCCTCTCAAACGGATAGGTGAATCTTCTGACAAACACTTCATCCTCTTTGTGCTTGGATGAATAAGCGAAATTTCATCCTCCTTATGCTCAGATAAATAAGCGGGTCTTCTAAAAAATTTCATCCACATTGTGCTTGGGTGAATAAGCGAACTCCATTCTCCTTACGTCTGAACGGATAAGCGAATCTTCTGAAAAAATTCATCCTCTCTATGCTTGGATGAATAAGCAAACTTCTGAAAAATTTCATCCTCCTTATGCTTAGATGAATAAGTAGGTCTTCTAAAAAATTTCAACCTCCTTGTGCTTGGATGAATAAGTGAACTCCATTCTCCTTATGCCTAAACGGATAAGCGAATCTTCTAAAAAAATTCATCCTCCTTATGCTTGGATGAATAAGCAAAATTCTGAAAAATTTCATCCTCCTTACGCTTGGATGAATAAGCAAGTTTTAAAAGGGGTTCCATCCTCCTCATGCTCGGATGAATAAGAAGACTCTAAAAGGGGTTCCATCCTTCTCATGCTCAGATGAATAAGCAGGTTCCAAAAAGTGCTTCATCTACCTTACGCTTGGATGAATAAGCAGGCTCTAAAAAGGGGCTTCATCCTCCTCATGATCGGATGAATAAGCAGGTTCCAAAAAGTGTTTCATCCACCTTACGCTTGGATGAATAAGCGGGTTCCATTCTCCAAATGCCCGAACGGATGGGCGGGTTCTTTTGCTGTAAGTTCTTTCGTGTACCTGCAAAATGCGATATTCAATGCAATTATGATGTGTATGCCCCTAGGGATGCCTAAAACATGAATGCATGTCTCATTTCTTTTTCTTTTTGAATTTTTTAATTTTTCCATACGTTTACTCGCTACTCCAGATAAGCAGTTATACTTTTTCATTGTTTTTCCGACTCATGGAAAACATTCAATCTTTCCTCATTTAATCCAGTGATCATGTACTCTTGGTTGAAAGGACGGACTCCTTCAATTGTCATTGCTTTGGCATTCTCATTCTTCATATCTCTTTGCTTTGTTGAAAACAATCGATCTTCGTAGGCAAATGTCCCAAGGTCTACCATCATTGTAGTTGATACATCAATGCTGAGTGAAAGGCTTCCTTTTATGGTTTTGAAAGCTTCAAGTCTTCATATGCCCCTTATCAAGCATCTTCAATGCTTCTTGTGAATTCTCAAATTCTTGCCCCTGCAGGACATCTGTAACGCCCCGGTTTTGGGCTTAGAAGTCTTGGGCGTTGACCGGTCGGTCAAAGTGCTGTTCGAATCGTAAGAGGTTAAATTAGGAAAGCCTAGTTCGGGTTGCATTAAAAATATGGAAAAATGTTCTAAAATCATCTTTTAATATAATTAAGTGAACTGTGAAATCAATTTTGGAAAATGAGTTTTGGAAGGGTGACATTTTGGCTAGTGACCAAAATGTAATTTTCGCAAGTTTGGTGGCTGTTTTATAAAGGGTTGAAACTTTGAATCTTTAAGGAGCTATTTACCCAAAGGGAGTTTCTCCAGATTTTTCTAAGATATTTTGAATTATAATTCTGATTTTAAAGATTTCATAAAGGAGGGAAATCTCATTTTGGCTAATTTCATAACAAACTTCTCTATTTTCTTTCTCTCTTTTTCTCTCAACCCAAACACTCCATTTCCAGAGATTTGATTCTGATTTTCTCACCTAAATTCCTCCTTTCAACTCTCATTTGATTCCTAATCATTGTATCTTCAAAACCTCTTCAATTGCTACAAGTTTCATCAAGGTTTTTCATTCCAAAAAGAGGAGAAACTCAAGTTTGGAGGTAAGAACGTCCTTCTCCTCTGAACTTCAAGTTCTTTACTGAAATTCCTAAGTTTTCAATCCTAAATTGTTGTTTAATTAAAGGTTTTAAAGTGTTGAAATGGATCTTGGCTTATTATGCAAGATTTTGATGATTTTTGATGATTTTCGTTAGATCTGAGTAATCTGTGATTTAAGAGGTGTTTTTGATGTTAAATGATCTCTAAATTGATAAGGAAATGAGTTTTGATTAATGCAATCCCAGATAGGTTGAGTTTCCTAAGTTTAGCTTGTGTTTCAAGGTAGTTTTTGTGGTGATCTTGTGGATCTGATGTTGCTAGAGGTATAAGGATGTTGTTAAGTTGTTTTTAGATGTTTTATGATGTTTATGGAAGTGAGGTTTTGCTGGTTTATGGCTGGGCTTTGTTTAGAAGTGTTTTGGATGCATTTTCGGTTGTGTTTGGTGGCCGAAAATGGAGGTTGAATGAGAGCAGCGAGTTTAGGTGCTTTCATTGAAGCAATTAATGCATGATGATGCATTAATCCTCTGCTTTGATGTGTTGAAACAGGGGAGGCATCCTTGGATCCAAGAGTTGTTGATCCGGAAGCTTGATTTGGTGCTTTGGCTTGAAGCAAAGTGGAAATCGGTGAGTGAAAATGGTTTTCGGCTTTGAAACCAAGGTTTTGGGGGCTTAGTCTAAGTCTAAACAACTTTGCTAAGCTCAAGTGTAAGTTTTCAGATTTTCTCTCTAGTGGTGGCCATGATTTTGATGTGATGCAAAATGATGATTTGCATGTTTTAATTACTGTTTTGAAAGCATGTTTAAGCATGGTATTTGCTGATGTTTTAAGCCATATGTTGAAGGTAACTCTAGGTAGGAGTTCCTTGATTTTATACATTGCAATAATGTGGTTTGATGCTTTGAAATGCATGTTGAAAATGGCTTGGTTTAATGCTTTAAAACAGTGGATAATATGATGAAAAAGATGTATATTGGCAAGTGATGTTTTGAAAATGTTAAGGTCACTAAGGTGGTTAAAAGTCCTTGAGTGAGCCTTGTTACTTAAGAACATCAAGGTGGTTAAAAGTCCTTGGATGGTTCTTGTTGCGGACACTAAGGTGGTTAAAAGTCCTTAGGTGCTCCTTTCCATGGTGGTTAAAAGTCCATGGGGCCAAGGTGTTTAAAAGTCCTTGGGGTGATTCAAGCATTGGACACAAAGGTGGTTAAAAGTCCTTGTGTGGTCCTCATTCATGGTGTTTAAAAGTCCATGGCCAAGGTGTTTAAAAGTCCTTGGGAAAGTTGTTGAACTTGTTTTAATAAATGAAATGTATTGTAACCCCCTTAGCCCGGTCTAGACGGTTGACCCGGACTACGAAGATTACACGGGGAAAACCAAAGTCAACCCGAAAGTCAACTTTGATTAACGACCCTTTTTTTTTTCTTTTTAATCTTGTCTAGATGCACATCAACCTTAATTGTATTCATACAAACAACATATTGAAAGATCACAAACATCAGAGATCAAACAGGGACCCAATTGAACAAATTGCAACTTTAGGGACCAAAATGCAAATTCTGATAAATTAAGGGATTTATCCCAAATTAAAGTTACCATCTTGAAATTAGTCAGGTTCCATGCTTCTCTGTGAAATTTCAGCTCAAAAGGACATCCACAGCTCATGCAATTGATCAAACATGATTCAGGACTAAAACGTAAACAAAGCAAAACATATAAAGATACTTTTAACTGAATTTAACGGTCAGGTATCGATACACCTGATGTCGTATCGATACGCGGGGAAGGCAGTAACCAAACTCGAGAAACGGTATCGATACGATATCCTCTGTACCGATACGGCATTCAAACTTTACCCAGATGAGTATCGATACCCCCACAACCGTACCGATACACCTGGGCAGAAAAGAGCATACTTGGCTCAGGCGTATCGATACGCGAGCCCGAGTACCGATACCCCTGTCTGAAATCAACTTGAAATTCATACCATTCATGCTTCAAACCTCAGGTTAACATCACCAAATCATACCTCATAGATATACAACATGCAGGGATCATAAATGCATCAACAATTCAACTCATAACCATCACACATGAAAAGCCCCAATTTAAATGACATGCTTCCTACTTAAGCTACCTTTCATGCATAAACCTTCATAGCCAAGCAATAAGAAATCAATCCAAGATCCAGCAATTCAAACAGCAATTAACATCCATAGGGAGTCTCAAACACCTCCCAAAACAAACACATTGGTCCCCCATTGCCAAATCGACCAAAAGCTAAAATGTTTAACAAAACCTTCCAAACATTGAGCTTTACTTGAACTTGTGTGCTTGCCTCCTCTTGCTGCCCTCAAAGCACTCTAATGCTCTGCATTATTGAATCAAGAAAAACGAGAGAGCGTAAGCCAAAGCTTAGTGAGGAGCGCTCTTTAAAAACCATTCAATAATGCATTTAAAACCATTTGTAAATCATGCTTGTAAACAACCTTTACACATGCTCAAAGCATACTTTAAACCAAGCAATAACATGCTTCCACATTTCATTTAAACTAGCCTCATGCTTCAACATAAACATCAAATCATGCATCTCATGCATCTCATGTACAAAACATGTCATATTGGCTCAAGTGATACATTTCATTAGAAATCAAGTTCAATAACTTTCCCCAAGGACTTTTAAACACCTTGGACCCCAAGGACTTTTAAACACCTTGGCCATGGACTTTTAAACACCATGAATGGACCACACAAGGACTTTTAACCACCTTTGTGTCCGTAGCTTGAAATACCCCAAGGACTTTTGAACACCTTGGCCCCAAGGACTTTTAAACACCTTGGCCCCATGGACTTTTAACCACCATGGAAAGGAGCACCTAAGGACTTTTAACCACCTTAGTGTCCGCAACAAGATTCATCCAAGGACTTTTAACCACCTTGATGATCTTAGATTACAAGGCTCACTCAAGGACTTTTAACCACCTTAGTGACCTTCACTTTTACAAACCATCACTTGCCAATACACACTTTATACATCATGTAATCCACTGTTTTAAAAGCATTTAACCCAAGCCATTTCATCATGCATTTCAAAGCATTAAATCATCATTTAACAATGCATAAAAACAAGGCACTCTTACCTAGAGACACCTTCAACACATGGCTTAAAACATTAGCATAAATCATGCTAAAACATCAGCAATTAACATGCTCAAACATGCTTTCCAAAACAGTAGCAAATCATGCAAAATCATCATTTCACATTTCATCAAAACATGGCCACCACTTAAAGAGAGTAATCCGAAAACTTACACTTGAGCTTAGCAAAGTTGTTTAGACTTAAACTAAGCTCCCAAAACCTTCAACCTTTGGTTTAAAAGCTGAAAATCCATTTTCACTCACCGATTACCAAACAAGCCTAGCCAACAAGCTTTCCAAGCTTCCGAAACCTTCCGAAAACACCTCCAAAACTCAAGGATCAACCTCCCCTGTTTCAAGCACATAAAAACAGAACATTAATGCATCCTTATGCATTAAAACACCAGCAACATCAACACAACTCGCTGCTCATCACAAATCTAACAATTTGGCTACCAAACACAACCGAAATCATCTCCAAACACTTCCAAAACTTAACCCAGCCAAGATCCATCACTTCTAACCATTTTTATACATCAACTAACATGCAAAAAGATCACAACCCCGTCCTTATACCTCCAGGTATAACAGATCACCAAAAACACTCCAAAAACAACCAAAAACTCAAGCCAAACTTAGGAAATTCAACCTATCCGGGATTGCATTGATTAAACCTCAACTTCTAATCATTTTAGCATTCATTTAACATCATTTTAACACCTCAAAACCCTGCTTAAACAGATCACACGAAATTTTCACCAAAATCACCAAATCTTGCATTTTAGCCAAAAATCAAGATCTCAAATGAAAAGCCTTTAATAAAACATGAATCAAGGATTGAGAACTTAGGAATTTCAGTAAAGAACTGATAGTTTAGAGGAGAAGGACGTTCTTACCTCCAAACTTGAATTTCTCCCTTTTAGAGCCAAAATGCTTGATGAAACAATTTGCAAATTGAGAGGTTTTGATGATGAGATGATTAGGAATCAAATGAGAGTTGAAATGAGAGATGTAGATGTCAAAATCAGAGAAAGAAATCTGAGAAAATCTTGTTTGGGTAGAGAGAAAATGAGAGAAAAGAGAATTTGAGAGAAAATAGAAAAATTAGTTAAGATTTGGTCAAAATGATTTCCCTCTCTTTTCTTAATCTTTAAAATCAGATTTTAGACTTAAAATATCTTAGAAAAATCTGGAGAAATCCTTTTTGGAATAATAGCTCCTTAAAGATTCAAAGTTTCAATCCTTTATAAAACTGTCCCGCAACTTTCAAAAATTACATTTTGGTCACTAGCCAAAATGTCAACCTTCCGAACCTCATTTTCCAAAATTGATTTCACAGTTCACTTTTATATAATAAAAGATGATTTTAGAATATTTTTCCATATTTTTAATGCAACCCGAACTAGGTTTTCCTAAATTCCCTCTTATATATTCGATCAGCACTTTGACTAACCGGTCAACGCCCAAGACTTCCAAGCCCAAAACCGGGGCGTTACAACTCTCCCCCCCTTAAGAAATTTCGTCCTCGAAATTTACCTGAAGGAAAGAGATAAGGAAACTGCTTCAGCATATCCTCCTTCCGCTCCCACGTGGCTTCCTCAACACCGCGATGCTTCCACAGCACCTTCACCAACTCAATGGTCTTGCCACGAAGAACCTTGTTATCTGAATCCAGAATCTTCACCGGTTCCTCATCATAGGTCAAATCCGGATTCAATTCCACCTCCTCCACAGACAACACATGCGAAGGATCAGATCGATACCTCCGGAGCATAGAAACATGGAACACATCATGAATCTTCTCCAGCTCCTGAGGTAACCTCAACCGATACGCAACAGGACCAACACGCTCGACAACCTCATACGGTCCAATGTATCTAGGGCTCAACTTACCCTTCCGCCCAAACCTCATCACCTTCTTCCAAGGCGAAACCTTCAAGAACACGCGATCACCCACCGCAAACTCTATCTCCCTACGCTTCAAATCCGCGTAAGACTTCTGCCGATCAGAAGCAGCCTTCAACCTCTCACAAATGAGCTTCACCTTCTCGGTGGTACCTTTCAACAAAGCAGGCATTGAAACCAACTTTTGACCAGTTTCAGCCCAACACAGAGGAGTCCTACACCTCCTCCCATACAGAGCCTCATAAGGTGCCATCTGTATACTTGCCTGAAAACTGTTGTTGTAAGCGAACTCAACCAAAGGCAGATGCTTCTCCCAAGAACCTTGGAACTCTATCACGCAACATCTCAACATATCCTCCAAGATCTGAATAACTCGCTCAGACTGGCCATCCGACTGGGGATGATAGGATGTACTGAAATGCAACCTTGTACCCAAAGCTTGATGCAAACACTGCCAAAAACGCGATGTGAACCTCGGATCCCTATCCGACACGATCGACTTAGGCACACCATGCAACCTCACAACCTCAGCAACGTATAGCTCTGCCAGCTTATCCAAAGAAAACGTAGTATGCACAGGCAAGAAATGTGCACACTTCGTCAGGCGATCCACAATCACCCAAACAGAATTCTTCTTCGACGGAGACAAAGGCAAACCAGATACAAAATCCATGGTAACCCTCTCCCACTTCCATTCAGGGATTTTCAACGGTTGCAACAAACCAGAAGGAACCTGATGTTCAGCCTTTACGCGCTGACACACCAAACACTTGCTCACGAACTCAGCCACATCCTTCTTCAAGCCCACCCAATAGTACTCATCACGAAGATCGCGATACATCTTTGTACTACCAGGATGCATAGCAAAAGGACTACTATGACCTTCAGCTAGAATAGCATGCCTCAACTCAGCATCTGCAGGCACTACTATCCGACTACCAAAACACAACACTCCATCCTCATTAAAACAGAAATCCGAAGGTCTACCCTCCGCGATATCCTGAACATGAGACACCAAGGAATCATCCAACAACTGCTTATCCTTGATCAACTGAACCAACGAAGGTTTCACCTGCAACTCAGCAACAAGACCACCATCCTGCGATATACTCAAGCTAGCAAACATAGCTCTCAGCTCAACAGCCACCTTTCTACTCAAGGCATCCGCAACAACATTGGCCTTTCCAGGATGATACTCTATCGTCAGATCATAACACTGAACATGCTTTCACTCAACAAGCATACCAACCAAACCATGCTTCAATCATGCATACACACATTCCCAATTACTCGAGAACTCAGCTCTGATACCACCAAATGTAACCCCCTTAGCCCGGTCTAGACGGTTGACCCGGACTACGAAGATTACACGGGGAAAACCAAAGTCAACCCGAAAGTCAACTTTGATTAACGACCCTTTTTTTTTCTTTTTAATCTTGTCTAGATGCACATCAACCTTAATTGTATTCATACAAACAACATATTGAAAGATCACAAACATCAGAGATCAAACAGGGACCCAATTGAACAAATTGCAACTTTAGGGACCAAAATGCAAATTCTGATAAATTAAGGGATTTATCCCAAATTAAAGTTACCATCTTGAAATTAGTCAGGTTCCATGCTTCTCTGTGAAATTTCAGCTCAAAAGGACATCCACAGCTCATGCAATTGATCAAACATGATTCAGGACTAAAACGTAAACAAAGCAAAACATATAAAGATACTTTTAACTGAATTTAACGGTCAGGTATCGATACACCTGATGTCGTATCGATACGCGGGGAAGGCAGTAACCAAACTCGAGAAACGGTATCGATACGATATCCTCTGTACCGATACGGCATTCAAACTTTACCCAGATGAGTATCGATACCCCCACAACCGTACCGATACACCTGGGCAGAAAAGAGCATACTTGGCTCAGGCGTATCGATACGCGAGCCCGAGTACCGATACCCCTGTCTGAAATCAACTTGAAATTCATACCATTCATGCTTCAAACCTCAGGTTAACATCACCAAATCATACCTCATAGATATACAACATGCAGGGATCATAAATGCATCAACAATTCAACTCATAACCATCACACATGAAAAGCCCCAATTTAAATGACATGCTTCCTACTTAAGCTACCTTTCATGCATAAACCTTCATAGCCAAGCAATAAGAAATCAATCCAAGATCCAGCAATTCAAACAGCAATTAACATCCATAGGGAGTCTCAAACACCTCCCAAAACAAACACATTGGTCCCCCATTGCCAAATCGACCAAAAGCTAAAATGTTTAACAAAACCTTCCAAACATTGAGCTTTACTTGAACTTGTGTGCTTGCCTCCTCTTGCTGCCCTCAAAGCACTCTAATGCTCTGCATTATTGAATCAAGAAAAACGAGAGAGCGTAAGCCAAAGCTTAGTGAGGAGCGCTCTTTAAAAACCATTCAATAATGCATTTAAAACCATTTGTAAATCATGCTTGTAAACAACCTTTACACATGCTCAAAGCATACTTTAAACCAAGCAATAACATGCTTCCACATTTCATTTAAACTAGCCTCATGCTTCAACATAAACATCAAATCATGCATCTCATGCATCTCATGTACAAAACATGTCATATTGGCTCAAGTGATACATTTCATTAGAAATCAAGTTCAATAACTTTCCCCAAGGACTTTTAAACACCTTGGACCCCAAGGACTTTTAAACACCTTGGCCATGGACTTTTAAACACCATGAATGGACCACACAAGGACTTTTAACCACCTTTGTGTCCGTAGCTTGAAATACCCCAAGGACTTTTGAACACCTTGGCCCCAAGGACTTTTAAACACCTTGGCCCCATGGACTTTTAACCACCATGGAAAGGAGCACCTAAGGACTTTTAACCACCTTAGTGTCCGCAACAAGATTCATCCAAGGACTTTTAACCACCTTGATGATCTTAGATTACAAGGCTCACTCAAGGACTTTTAACCACCTTAGTGACCTTCACTTTTACAAACCATCACTTGCCAATACACACTTTATACATCATGTAATCCACTGTTTTAAAAGCATTTAACCCAAGCCATTTCATCATGCATTTCAAAGCATTAAATCATCATTTAACAATGCATAAAAACAAGGCACTCTTACCTAGAGACACCTTCAACACATGGCTTAAAACATTAGCATAAATCATGCTAAAACATCAGCAATTAACATGCTCAAACATGCTTTCCAAAACAGTAGCAAATCATGCAAAATCATCATTTCACATTTCATCAAAACATGGCCACCACTTAAAGAGAGTAATCCGAAAACTTACACTTGAGCTTAGCAAAGTTGTTTAGACTTAAACTAAGCTCCCAAAACCTTCAACCTTTGGTTTAAAAGCTGAAAATCCATTTTCACTCACCGATTACCAAACAAGCCTAGCCAACAAGCTTTCCAAGCTTCCGAAACCTTCCGAAAACACCTCCAAAACTCAAGGATCAACCTCCCCTGTTTCAAGCACATAAAAACAGAACATTAATGCATCCTTATGCATTAAAACACCAGCAACATCAACACAACTCGCTGCTCATCACAAATCTAACAATTTGGCTACCAAACACAACCGAAATCATCTCCAAACACTTCCAAAACTTAACCCAGCCAAGATCCATCACTTCTAACCATTTTTATACATCAACTAACATGCAAAAAGATCACAACCCCGTCCTTATACCTCCAGGTATAACAGATCACCAAAAACACTCCAAAAACAACCAAAAACTCAAGCCAAACTTAGGAAATTCAACCTATCCGGGATTGCATTGATTAAACCTCAACTTCTAATCATTTTAGCATTCATTTAACATCATTTTAACACCTCAAAACCCTGCTTAAACAGATCACACGAAATTTTCACCAAAATCACCAAATCTTGCATTTTAGCCAAAAATCAAGATCTCAAATGAAAAGCCTTTAATAAAACATGAATCAAGGATTGAGAACTTAGGAATTTCAGTAAAGAACTGATAGTTTAGAGGAGAAGGACGTTCTTACCTCCAAACTTGAATTTCTCCCTTTTAGAGCCAAAATGCTTGATGAAACAATTTGCAAATTGAGAGGTTTTGATGATGAGATGATTAGGAATCAAATGAGAGTTGAAATGAGAGATGTAGATGTCAAAATCAGAGAAAGAAATCTGAGAAAATCTTGTTTGGGTAGAGAGAAAATGAGAGAAAAGAGAATTTGAGAGAAAATAGAAAAATTTGTTAAGATTTGGTCAAAATGATTTCCCTCTCTTTTCTTAATCTTTAAAATCAGATTTTAGACTTAAAATATCTTAGAAAAATCTGGAGAAATCCTTTTTGGAATAATAGCTCCTTAAAGATTCAAAGTTTCAATCCTTTATAAAACTGTCCCGCAACTTTCAAAAATTACATTTTGGTCACTAGCCAAAATGTCAACCTTCCGAACCTCAGTTTCCAAAATTGATTTCACAGTTCACTTTTATATAATAAAAGATGATTTTAGAATATTTTTCCATATTTTTAATGCAACCCGAACTAGGTTTTCCTAAATTCCCTCTTATATATTCGATCAGCACTTTGACTAACCGGTCAACGCCCAAGACTTCCAAGCCCAAAACCGGGGCGTTACATGTATCACTTGAGCCAATATGACATGTTGAGAATATTGTGAAGCATGAGATGCTTGTTTAAATGATATTGTGAAGCATGAGATGCTTGTTTTAATGATATGTTGAAGCATGAGATTGCTTGTTTAAAAGTATGCTTTTGAGCATGTGCAAAGGTTGATATTAAGCATGTTTTGCAAATGTTTTTAATTGCATTATTGAATGGTTTTTAAAGAGCACTCCTCACTAAGCTTTTGCTTACGCTCTCTCGTTTTCTTAATTCAATAATGCAGAGCAATAGAGTTTCTTGAAGGGCAGCAAGAAGGGCAAGAGTTCAAGTACAAGTAGAGCTCAATGTATGGAAGGTTTTTGTTAAACATTTTAGCTTTTGGATGTTTTGGCAATGGGGGACCAATGTGTATGTTTTGGGAGGTGTTTGGAACTCCCTAAGTATGTTGAATGATGATTCGAATGCTGGTTTTTGGATTGGATCCTTATATGCTTGTTTTAGAAGTTTATGCTTGAATAGCTAGCTTGTGTAGGAAGCATGCTTATAGAATTGGGGCTTTTTGCATGTGATGTTGTTTTGATGAATTGATGTTGCATATATGTCCTACATATGTTGAATTGCATGCTGGTAAAGTTTGGTAGCATTTGGAGCATGTTTGAATGATCAATTGCATGTTTTAGTATGCTAGATTGCTGAAATCTGAGCAGGCGTTTCGGAACAGTGAGCACCGTTTCGGAACGGGTGCCTGGAATGAACCCAGGGGTCCGAAACGGGGTGCACCGTTTCGAAACGGTATGGCCTCTGCCAGACCCCCGTTGCGGAACTGGTATCGGAACGGCCCGTGTTTCGGAACAGGGTCAACCTGTTTCGGAACGGTCGACCGTTGGGGGCTGACATGGGCAGTTATATGTTTTGAAATGTTTGCATTTTGGTCCTGAATCTTGTTTGTGCAATTGTATGAGTTTGAGAAGTCCTTTTGAGCTGAAATTTCACAGAGAAGCATGAAACCTGACTAATTTCAAGTTGGTAAGATTAATTTGGGTTAAGTCCTTTAATTTGTCAGAAATTACAATTTAGTCCCTAAAGTTGTAATTTGTTCAATTGGGTCCCTGTTTGATCTCTGATGATTGTGATCTTTGAGTATGTTGTTTGTGTGATCACAATTAGGGTTAATGTGCGTCTAGATAAGATTAAAAAGAAAAAAAAGGGTCGTTAATCAAGGTTGACTTTCGGGTTGACTTTGGTTTTCCCCGTGTGACTTTCTTAATTCGGGTCAACCGTCTAGGCCGGGTTAAGGGGGTTACATTTGGTGGTATCAGAGCTGAGTTTGCGAGTAATTGGGAATGAATGTATGCATGATTGAAGTATGTTTGGCTTGTATGCTTGTTGTATGAAAGCATGTACAGTGGTTTGTGATGTTGATGCAATTGAGTTGTATGTTGTGATGTTGCATGCTGAGGGTACCCATTGCCAACCAAAAGCTAATGAAATGAAGTTGATTTTGAAAGAAATTGAGCTTGAATACTTGGAATTGCTTACCTTGCTGGGCCTGACTTGTTTTATTTGTATTGTTATGCATGGTAAAAGTATGGCACCACGTAGAGAGTTAAGGAGTAGCGTGAGAGCTACGACCCCGGATGGGAATGAGAACGATGAGAATGCGGGTAGCGCTGTGTTACCTCCTCCTCCACCTGGTGGTGGTGGTGCGGAGAGGGAAAGAGCTGGAGCTGAAGCAGCTGGTGCTAGAGCTGCAAGACCTAAGGTTGGTCAGGGGCAAGCTATGCCTGACATGACGTTGCTGGTGCAAGCTATTGCGGGTGCTTTTCGAGCAGCAGTAGCTGGAGCTCAATGAGCTGGGCATCAGGGAGATGCTGGAGCTAGACTACCCTTAGAGCGTCTGCGCAGTCTTGGTGGGACTGAGTTTAGGGGTATGTCAGCTGAGAGGTCGGAAGCTTGGCTAGAAAGTACCAAGCGTATCTTGGGGCAGATGAGCTGCACTGATGTGCAAAAGTTGGGATGTGTTGTGTCCTTGCTGCAGAGCGATGCGTATACGTGGTGGACGACCACAATCTCTGGAATGGCTGAAGCTGACATCACTTGGACATTCTTTCAGAATGCGTTCAAGAGGAGATATCTGGGAGTGAGGTATCTGGATGAGAAAAAGCGTGAATTCATGACTCTGACCCAAGGGAGCATGAGTGTGGCTGAGTATGAGGTGCAGTTTGTGCGACTCAGTCAGTATGCACCGGAGCTGATTCCTGATGAGCGGGAGAGGTGCGAGAGGTTTCGTTATGGTCTTATAACGGAGGTAAAGATGTATGTGATGGCCACTGAGTATGATGATTTTGATGTGTTGGTGGGCCGAGCAAAGGACATTGAGATGAATCTGAGTTTGTCTGCGAAGGGTGCTGGAGCGAGTTCTGGGAAGAGAGCTATTGAGTATAGTTCCGGAGGTGGACGGAACAAGAGGGGACGTGATCAGAGGTTTCAGTCCTCAGCTAAGAGAGGTGGAGGAGCACCTGCTAGGGGTGGTAATGCTAGAGCTGACCCTAGTGCTTGTTGGATCTGCGGTTCGCGTGGTCACTTGAAGCGTGACTGTCCTCGTGCTGTGAGGGAGGTGCAAGCTCCTGTTGCGGCAGCTGGTTATGAGTGCTGGAATTGTGGTTCTGCTGACCACTTGAGGCGAGATTGTCCGAGGATGGCTGGTGGTCAAGAGCGTGCTCCTGTTGTTGCTGCACCGCAGAGAGGTCGTGGGCGCGGCCGTGGTAATTTCCAGAGACGTGAGGAAGGTGGTCGTGGAGTAGCCCATGTTGTGGCTATCCAGCCGGAGGGTGGAAGCCAGGCGAGAGTGTATGCTCAGCGCGAGGGAAGGAATGATGCAGATGTGATTGCAGGTACCTTTACTTTGCAATCCTTGTCATTGCTTTCTTTGATTGATTCTGGATCTACGCATTCATACATTCTTTGTGAGCATGCTGAATTGCTTGGTTTGCCTGTTGAGTCTTTGGATGTTGGTGTTCGAGTCACTAGTTCTTTTGGTGAAACTGTTGTGACTCGTAAGCTTTATAGAAGGTGTCCTTTGGTTGTTCAAGAGCATGTCTTTCATGTTGATCTTATGGAGTTGCCCTTTTATGGTTTTGATGTGATCCTTGGTATGGATTGGCTTGCTGAGCATCGTGCTGTTGTGGATTGTGAGAATAAGCGGGTTTCGCTTAAGCTTGCGGATGATTATGAAGTGGTGGTGGTTGGTGAGAATGTGAAGTTTCTTGCCAATGTTGTTTCTACCTTGGAGGCGAGCAGGATGCTGAGGCAGGGCTGTGAAGCTTATCTAGCTTTTGTGATGAATCCTAGCTCTAAGGAGTTGAGAGTGCAGGATATCAGGGTTGTGAAAGAGTTTCCTGGTGTTTTTCCTGAGGAGTTGCCTGGTTTACCTCCTAATCGCGAGGTGGAGTTTGGAATTGAGCTGTATGAGAATACAACTCCTGTGTCCATTACTCCCTATAGAATGGCACCTAAGGAGCTGAAGGAGCTGAAGACGCAGTTGCAAGAGCTGCTTGATCGTGGTTTCATCCGGCCGAGTGTGTCGCCTTGGGGTGCACCGGTCTTGTTTGTGAAGAAGAAAGATGGCACTATGAGGATGTGCATTGATTACCGTCAGCTGAACAAGTTGACTATCAAGAATCGGTATCCTTTGCCGAGGATTGATGATCTCTTTGATCAATTTCGGGGAGCTGCTGTGTTCTCTAAGATTGACTTGAGGTCAGGGTATTATCAGTTGAAGGTGAAGGATGTGGATGTGCCTAAGACAGCTTTCAGGACAAGGTATGGGCATTATGAGTTCCTTGTGATGCCGTTTGGTTTGACAAATGCTCCTGCTGCTTTCATGGACATGATGAATCGTGTGTTTCATGAATACCTGGACAAGTTCGTTGTGGTGTTCATTGATGATATCCTCGTGTACTCGCGTACTGAGGAGGAGCACGAAGAGCATTTGAGGATTGTTTTGCAAGCTTTGTTGGAGAATCAGCTTTATGCTAAGCTGAGCAAGTGTGAGTTCTGGCTCAGGGAGGTGGTGTTTCTTGGGCATGTGGTCTCAGCCGAGGGGATTCGTGTGGATCCTCAGAAGATTGAAGCGGTGATGAACTGGAAAGTTCCCAAGTCTGTTCATGAGGTCCGTAGTTTCCTTGGTTTGGCAGGATACTACCGAAGGTTTGTGGATGGTTTTTCCAAGATTGTTGCTCCTTTGACGAAGTTGTTGCAGAAAGATGTTAAGTATGAGTGGACAGAAGCGAGACAGCAGGCTTTTGAGAAGCTGAAGGCGGCTTTGACGCAAGCTCCTATCTTGATTCAGCCTGAATCAGGGAAAGAGTTTGTGGTCTACAGTGATGCATCCTATGTTGGTTTGGGGTGTGTGCTGATGCAAGAGGGTAAGGTTGTGGCTTATGCGTCGCGGCAGTTGAAGGTGCATGAGCGCAATTATCCTACGCATGATATTGAGCTGGCTGCAGTGGTTTTTGCTCTGAAGATCTGGAGGCATTATCTGTATGGTGAGAAGTGTACTGTGTACACGGATCACAAGAGTTTGAGGTATCTGATGTCTCAGAAGGAGTTGAATCTTAGGCAGCGGCGTTGGTTGGAGTTGCTCAAGGATTATGATCTAACAATAGAGTATCATCCTGGAAAGGCTAATGTTGTTGCGGATGCCTTGAGTAGGAAGGTAGCTGTTGAGCTGAGAGCTATGTTTGCTAGTCTGAGTATATCGCGGGATGGTGGTCTTGTTGCTGAGTTGCAGGTGAAACCATCGTTGGTTCAGTTGATCAAGGATAAGCAGTTGCTGGATGATTCCTTGGTGTCTCATGTTCAGGATATCGCGGAGGGTAGACCTTCGGATTTCTGTTTTAATGAGGATGGAGTGTTGTGTTTTGGGAGTCGGATAGTAGTGCCTGCTGATGCTGAGTTGAGGCGTGCTATTCTGACTGAAGGTCATAGTAGTCCTTTTGCTATGCACCCTGGTAGTACTAAGATGTATCGTGATCTTCGTGATGAGTACTATTGGGTAGGTTTGAAGAAGGATGTTGCGGAGTTTGTGAGCAAGTGTTTGGTGTGTCAGCGGGTTAAGGCTGAACATCAGGTTCCTTCTGGTTTGTTGCAACCGTTGAAAATCCCTGAATGGAAGTGGGAGAGGGTTACCATGGATTTTGTATCTGGTTTACCTTTGTCTCCATCGAAGAAGAATTCTGTTTGGGTGATTGTGGATCGCCTGACGAAGTGTGCGCATTTCTTGCCTGTGCATACTATGTTTTCTTTGGATAAGCTGGCAGAGCTGTACATTGCTGAGGTTGTGAGGCTGCATGGTGTGCCTAAGTCGATTGTGTCGGATAGGGATCCGAGGTTCACGTCGCGTTTCTGGCAGTGTTTACATCAAGCTTTGGGTACAAGGTTGCATTTCAGTACATCCTATCATCCTCAGTCGGATGGTCAGTCTGAGCGAGTTATCCAGATTTTGGAAGATATGTTGAGATGCTGTGTGATTGAGTTCCAAGGTTCTTGGGAGAAGCATCTGCCTTTGGTTGAGTTCGCTTATAACAATAGTTATCAGGCGAGTATACAGATGGCACCTTATGAGGCTCTATATGGGAGGAAGTGTAGGACTCCTCTTTGTTGGGCTGAATCTGGTCAAAAGTTGGTTTCGATGCCGGCTTTGTTGAAAGGAACCACCGAGAAGGTGAAGCTCATTTGTGAGCTGTTGAAGGCTGCTTCTGACCGGCAGAAATCTTACGCGGATTTGAAGCGTAAGGAGATAGAGTATGCGGTGGGTGACCGTGTGTTCTTGAAGGTTTCGCCTTGGAAGAAGGTGATGAGGTTTGGTCGGAAGGGTAAGTTGAGCCCTCGGTACATTGGACCGTATGAGCTTGTTGAGCGTGTGGGTCCTGTTGTGTATCGGTTGAGGTTACCTCAGGAGCTGGAGAAGATTCATGATGTGTTCCATGTTTCTATGCTCCGGAAGTATAGATCTGATCCTTCGCATGTGATGCCTGTGGAGGAAGTGGATTTGAATCCGGATTTGACCTATGATGAGGAACCGGTGAAGGTTCTGGATTCGGATAGCAAAGTTCTTCGTGGCAAGACCATTGAGTTGGTGAAGGTGCTGTGGAAGCATCGCGGTGTTGAGGAAGCCACGTGGGAGCGGAAGGAAGACATGCTGAAGCAGTTTCCTTATCTCTTTCCTTCAGGTAAATTTCGAGGACGAAATTTCTTAAGGGGGGGAGAGTTGTAACGCCCCGGTTTTGGGCTGGGCGTTGACCGGTCGGTCAAAGTGCTGTTCGAATCGTAAGAGGTTAAATTAGGAAAGCCTAGTTCGGGTTGCATTAAAAATATGGAAAAATGTTCTAAAATAATCTTTTAATATAATTAAGTGAACTGTGAAATCAATTTTGGAAAATGAGTTTTGGAAGGGTGACATTTTGGCTAGTGACCAAAATGTAATTTTCGCAAGTTTGGTGGTTGTTTTATAAAGGGTTGAAACTTTGAATCTTTAAGGAGCTATTTACCCAAAGGGAGTTTCTCCAGATTTTTCTAAGATATTTTGAATTATAATTCTGATTTTAAAGATTTCATAAAGGAGGGAAATCTCATTTTGGCTAATTTCATAACAAACTTCTCTATTTTCTTTCTCTCTTTTTCTCTCAACCCAAACACTCCATTTCCAGAGATTTGATTCTGATTTTCTCACCTAAATTCCTCCTTTCAACTCTCATTTGATTCCTAATCATTGTATCTTCAAAACCTCTTCAATTGCTACAAGTTTCATCAAGGTTTTTCATTCCAAAAAGAGGAGAAACTCAAGTTTGGAGGTAAGAACGTCCTTCTCCTCTGAACTTCAAGTTCTTTACTGAAATTCCTAAGTTTTCAATCCTAAATTGATGTTTAATTAAAGGTTTTAAAGTGTTGAAATGGATCTTGGCTTATTATGCAAGATTTTGATGATTTTTGATGATTTTCGTTAGATCTGAGTAATCTATGATTTAAGAGGTGTTTTTGATGTTAAATGATCTCTAAATTGATAAGGAAATGAGTTTTGATTAATGCAATCCCGGATAGGTTGAGTTTCCTAAGTTTAGCTTGTGTTTCAAGGTAGTTTTTGTGGTGATCTTGTGGATCTGATGTTGCTAGAGGTATAAGGATGTTGTTAAGTTGTTTTTAGATGTTTTATGATGTTTATGGAAGTGAGGTTTTGCTGGTTTATGGCTGGGCTTTGTTTAGAAGTGTTTTGGATGCATTTTCGGTTGTGTTTGGTGGCCGAAAATGGAGGTTGAATGAGAGCAGCGAGTTTAGGTGCTTTCATTGAAGCAATTAATGCATGATGATGCATTAATCCTCTGCTTTGATGTGTTGAAACAGGGGAGGCATCCTTGGATCCAAGAGTTGTTGATCCGGAAGCTTGATTTGGTGCTTTGGCTTGAAGCAAAGTGGAAATCGGTGAGTGAAAATGGTTTTCGGCTTTGAAACCAAGGTTTTGGGGGCTTAGTCTAAGTCTAAACAACTTTGCTAAGCTCAAGTGTAAGTTTTCGGATTTTCTCTCTAGTGGTGGCCATGATTTTGATGTGATGCAAAATGATGATTTGCATGTTTTAATTACTGTTTTGAAAGCATGTTTAAGCATGGTATTTGCTGATGTTTTAAGCCATATGTTGAAGGTAACTCTAGGTAGGAGTTCCTTGATTTTATACATTGCAATAATGTGGTTTGATGCTTTGAAATGCATGTTGAAAATGGCTTGGTTTAATGCTTTAAAACAGTGGATAATATGATGAAAAAGATGTATATTGGCAAGTGATGTTTTGAAAATGTTAAGGTCACTAAGGTGGTTAAAAGTCCTTGAGTGAGCCTTGTTACTTAAGAACATCAAGGTGGTTAAAAGTCCTTGGATGGTTCTTGTTGCAGACACTAAGGTGGTTAAAAGTCCTTAGGTGCTCCTTTCCATGGTGGTTAAAAGTCCATGGGGCCAAGGTGTTTAAAAGTCCTTGGGGCCAAGGTGTTTAAAAGTCCTTGGGGTGATTCAAGCATTGGACACAAAGGTGGTTAAAAGTCCTTGTGTGGTCCTCATTCATGGTGTTTAAAAGTCCATGGCCAAGGTGTTTAAAAGTCCTTGGGGCCAAGGTGTTTAAAAGTCCTTGGGAAAGTTGTTGAACTTGTTTTAATAAATGAAATGTATCACTTGAGCCAATATGACATGTTGAGAATATTGTGAAGCATGAGATGCTTGTTTAAATGATATTGTGAAGCATGAGATGCTTGTTTTAATGATATGTTGAAGCATGAGATTGCTTGTTTAAAAGTATGCTTTTGAGCATGTGCAAAGGTTGATATTAAGCATGTTTTGCAAATGTTTTTAATTGCATTATTGAATGGTTTTTAAAGAGCACTCCTCACTAAGCTTTTGCTTACGCTCTCTCGTTTTCTTAATTCAATAATGCAGAGCAATAGAGTTTCTTGAAGGGCAGCAAGAAGGGCAAGAGTTCAAGTACAAGTAGAGCTCAATGTATGGAAGGTTTTTGTTAAACATTTTAGCTTTTGGATGTTTTGGCAATGGGGGACCAATGTGTATGTTTTGCGAGGTGTTTGGAACTCCCTAAGTATGTTGAATGATGATTCGAATGCTGGTTTTTGGATTGGATCCTTATATGCTTGTTTTAGAAGTTTATGCTTGAATAGCTAGCTTGTGTAGGAAGCATGCTTATAGAATTGGGGCTTTTTGCATGTGATGTTGTTTTGATGAATTGATGTTGCATATATGTCCTACATATGTTGAATTGCATGCTGGTAAAGTTTGGTAGCATTTGGAGCATGTTTGAATGATCAATTGCATGTTTTAGTATGCTAGATTGCTGAAATCTGAGCAGGCGTTTCGGAACAGTGAGCACCGTTTCGGAACGGGTGCCTGGAATGAACCCAGGGGTCCGAAACGGGGTGCACCGTTTCGAAACGGTTTGGCCTCTGCCAGACCCCCGTTGCGGAACTGGTATCGGAACGGTCCGTGTTTCGGAACAGGGTCAACCTGTTTCGGAACGGTCGACCGTTGGGGGCTGACATGGGCAGTTATATGTTTTGAAATGTTTGCGTTTTGGTCCTGAATCTTGTTTGTGCAATTGTATGAGTTTGAGAAGTCCTTTTGAGCTGAAATTTCACAGAGAAGCATGAAACCTGACTAATTTCAAGTTGGTAAGATTAATTTGGGTTAAGTCCTTTAATTTGTCAGAAATTACAATTTAGTCCCTAAAGTTGTAATTTGTTCAATTGGGTCCCTGTTTAATCTCTGATGATTGTGATCTTTGAGTATGTTGTTTGTGCGATCACAATTAGGGTTAATGTGCATCTAGATAAGATTAAAAAGAAAAAAAGGGTCGTTAATCAAGGTTGACTTTCGGGTTGACTTTGGTTTTCCCCGTGTGACTTTCTTAATTCGGGTCAACCGTCTAGGCCGGGTTAAGGGGGTTACAACATCTTGAGTTGCTTGCATGTGAAAGCTTATTTCCACCTTGAACATCTTTGAATGATATTGTCGCTTTAATCTCTTCGCCTATTAATACTGAGGGTCTGAAATCATTAGCCAATGTAGACTGCTCCAATCTGACAGCATCGTTTGCTTATCAAGTGCAATTCTTTCTCTTTTCATGCTTTTGAGCTTCTTCATCTTGCATGTGGATCTTTTCTTGACAACACAGCCCACTTCAAACTCTTCATCCCATGTGCTTCTTCTCATGCAAGGCGATGCCCCCATTCAAACTGAGGTTCAATTGTTTTCTGGGGTGATTTGTTCATGGTCTCCTACAATTGAGATCAATACCAAGAAATCTTTTGCTTTATATGAATCTATGTCAGCCTACTTGTAAGATGCAAGAAAAGGCTAGAAATGATATATAAAAAAAAAAGTCATAGCAAACGCAAGAAAAGGCTAAAAATAAGGATCTCAAGAAAATAGGCATGGCAAACACAAGAAAAGGGCAAAATACGATGCCCCAAAATTCAAAGCATGAATGATTCAAGAATCCATCAACCGGATAGTGCCTCACTTTTGATGGCTCTCTTTTACTCACACACTCCCCAATTTTTAAATTTCCCACTTTTCTAATCTCAATCAGACATTGAAAACTCGAGGTCCCTGAAGAAAGGTTAACTCAATTAGGCGAAATGTGTTCTGAAGACGAACTCCTTTCTCAAATATTCATGTGTGATCCAAATGGTCTTTTAAGGCTTGTAACGTAGGCTAGGCTCAGGTTTCCAAAGAAAGGATATAAAGGCTCAAATTCATATTTTAAGGGTGATTAAACCAAAGATCAACTTTTCTGATGAAATCTCTTTTCTTCTTCTTTTATTCTTTGGATCACTCTAGACTGCCCATTTTGAGTTTTCACCCTAGAGTTCATTTCCTTTTCTGGTACAATCTCATTTGAATGATTCGTTTCAAATTTTCCTTCACTCTTCAACTTTTTTTTCATTTATTTTTCTTTTCTCTTCTTCTTTTCTCTTATCTTCTCTTCTTTTTTTCTTTTCTTCTTTTTCTTCTTTTTTCTTTTTTTCCTCTTTTTTCTTGTTTTTCCTTTTTGTGTCTTTTTCATTAAGAGATTAGGACATTCAACTTAATCTAACATGTTTCTTTCAAACATTTTTTCATTTTATATGCCCCCGGTGTGAGGAGTGATCCTTGGTTAAGGTTAAATCATAAGAAAAATAATATCAGGCTCAAAGGGGGACACAAATGGATTTTTCTTATTCGTGAAGGGAAACGAAGGAATGTCAAATGTCATTTCACACACAAATATCATCGAAGAAAAGCAGTCTTCAGTTGGTAGATGTTTTAGAGTTATCACTTCATTCAAGGACCCTAACAACAATGTCTGAGAGGAAAATTCACTCAAATTTGTGTATTAAACCTGAACTCACATTTTTGCCCCTCTATCTCGGGATTAGAATCAAGAATCATTCATACAATCAATAATAGGGACTCTACAAAGAAAATGTATGTTAAAAATGGATAAAAAATGTAAAGAAGGGAAAAGGACAAAAATGAGAAACGTTTGCCATTTGAAGAAAAAATGCATCTTTAAACAAATGAACTGACATAGAAGCCCTTACAAAAGATCCCTAATGCTCGCAAGCAAAAGCAAGAGGGTTGGTTCTAAGCATAATCCCAATAGTCTAGAGAAAATTAAGTTTTATTCCATGAAAGCACAAATCCCGGTCAATCTTGCCTCCGACGACTTCGCGACGAAACTCTAAATGCGCTTGTCCTCGTCATCTTCTTCTCTCTCGAGTCTTCCACTTATGATGGCTGCCAATATTAACTCTCCATTCATGACCATGTCCACAAAAACCTTCGGTGGCGTGATTTAACATGTAGTCATAGAAAGGTCCATTTAGAGTTTCCTCAAACAACAGGGTAACTTCATTTTTTGACAGTGGAGGTTGAACTTGGGCTGCCACATCTCGCCATCTCTGGGCGTACTGGCGGAAGCTCTCATTAGGTTTCTGTTCCATATTCTGTAACACAATCCTGCTTGGGGCCATATCTGTTACATACTCGTACTGTTTGAGGAAAGCTTTTGACAGATCTTTCCAACTGTGTATGTTGACTCGACTTAGTTGAGCATACCATCGGATAGCAGTCCTAGATAGACTATCATGGAAATAGTGGATCAGCAACTTCTCGTTTTCTAAGTGCGGTGACATTTTCCAGCAATACATAGTCAAGTGTGCCAATGGGCATGTAGTTCCATTATACTTCTCGAAGTCAGGGCCTTGAACTTTGGAGGTGCCACCAAGTCCGAAACTAAACTTAAGTCTCTAGCATCCTTACCACCATGAATGCCTCCTTCTTGATAAGCTTTAAACATTTCCACCAGCTTCTTGTATCGGTCTTCCCATTTCTTCTCGACCTTTACCATGTCAGGTTTCTTCAATAAAGTCAGGCATCATAGGGCTGTGAACCTCATCAGTATGGGCAAAAGATTCTGAGATCTTGACTTTAGGTGAAGCCACTTCCTTTTGTATGAAAGCCATCCCCGGGAAAGCGTTGGTGCCTTCTCTCACTTCTGGGTCTTTGAACCCAAACATGGCTGCGATTTGGCTGATTGTTTTCTGGTGTGATATCTCAATCTATTTCTTCAGATTATTTACCATTTTCTCAAGCTTGTCACAAATGCTCTGCTGATTTGCTTCCAGTGTTGTCAATCTTTCCTCAGTGCTCATGACTCGAGTCGTGTTTGCGCGGGATCTTTACTACTTAATGGAATTTTCCAAAATTAATATTTTTTATTATTCATGAATGAATGCAATGATTGAAACATTATCTAATGCAAACAAAAACAAATGCATGGAAGCAAATATGTGTGTACAAACGAATTCACAAAAGCAAACAACGAAGCAAGCAAAACAGTGCAAATGCATGAATGCAGTCGAAGGGCCATCAACTCGTATTAAAAATCTGCTCATGAAAGGCAACTCTTTATTGAATTCGAAAGCTTTTATTACATCTTTTTTCTTGAATTACAAATATTTTTCTGTTTGAACGCCTAACTCCTTGATTTCTAGCCACATGGGTCTTGATCCCACTTCTCCAATGGGCTTGACGTACTGACGAAGGGTTGCAGCTTCATTTTCCAATGTTGTCACATGCTTGGTTCTCCTCCTTTTAAAAGCTTTTCATTCATAATTGAACAATTTTCCAAAATCAACCCCTTCTAAATATTAAATGATGCGTGCAATAAATAAATATATTATTCACACACAAAAGGGTTAGTAATAAACATGCTACAAAAACAACACAAAAAGGTTAGTAACAAATAAATATGCTACAAAACAAAACTCACACACAAAGGTTGGTAATATACTACAAAAACAAAGCTCACACACAAAAAGGTTAATAATCTTTATGCCACAAAAACACAACACAAAAAAAGGTTAGTAAACTTAAAAAAATAGAAACAAAACCCAAAAGATCCAAAACAATTTAATTGCATGATAATTTTGGGAAGTCATTCCAACATTCCAGGATATGTCTCCAAGGATTATTCCAGCGACTCAGCACCCTAGGCTTTCCCCATGGCTCTATTAGGGGTAGGCTCTAAATTCTCAAACTTGGTTTGGTTCTAAAAAATGTACCTGAGTTGTCCTTGATGTCCTCTACTAAGAGTAGCAAGGCCCTCGATTATCACCCATTATAGGCTACAAACGAATAGAGTTCAACTCAGGAGGACTCACCACCGGAGCCTTCTCGAAGAATAAATATTCTTACGAAGGCAAAGGGATTGAGTCCCGAAGGTACTTTGCGATGGTCATACGAAGAATCAATATTCTTACATGAGCAAAGCGTGTTCCCCCCGCTTAAACGAACAAGACAAAGCTCAGGAATAGAGCTTGGAATTAAGTCTTAAATCCATAAAATAGAATTATATTCATTTAAACGGACAAATAAATAGAACCTATGATGAACTTGCAAATTCCATATTTTAAAAAATATTTTTTGAAAATCATTTAAAACCAATTTGTGGCCTAACCCTCTTTATTTTTTATTTAAAAAAAACACGTCCCCAGCGGAGTCGCCAAGCTATCGCAACCGCCTTTTAGGGAGGCTTCGACGTTTTTGGAAAACACTTTTAAAAATCAACGGAGTTGCCACCAATCTTTTTTGAAGGAAAATGTGGGGAAGGGTTTTGGTCTGCGAAAATCAGAAACCAGGTTCGGTGGTCGGTTATGCGTGGGGAATGGTTAGCACCCCCCACGACGCCCAAAATCGGTACCTAATTGGTTTTAAAATCGTTTTCAAAACTGGAATTTGCAAGTTCAAAAAGGGTCGACTTTACTTGTCCGTTTAATGAATATTAGTCTATTTTAACGGGCTTATCGCCCGAGAGATGAACTTTAATCACCGCCAACATTTCTGGCGCTAACCCGCCATTCTCGTTTGATAAGACGCCGCACTATTAGGTTTTCACTTTTCAAACAACATGGAAATTTAGTGCGTTGAGCATTTTATTTTTATCTAAGTTCGATTATTTAAATACTCTAAAAACGTCTAAGTATTTTATTCCTAATTTAAAGTTTAAGTTTGCTTAAGTGTATTTTATTTTTATGAAGAACATTTTTCAACAAACAAGTCTCTATCTAAACTTTAGTCTCTAATCCTAAGTTTTCACCTATTTCTAAAACAAGCAAGCAACTTTTTTTAGTTTTACCCTTTTATTATTCCTTTTAAAAGCCTTTATTTCTTTTTTACATCTTTTTATTTTCTAAGCCAAAACCCCTTTTTACGTTTTTTTACTTTGTGTTTTTTACATTTTCCATTTTTTATGTTTTTACCAAAAAAGAATTTCTCTCTTTTAAAAATACTCATTTTCATTTCTTTTTCATTTTTCTAAAGTTTTTTCTTTTAAACGATCCCTTTGAAACTTTATTTTTCCTAAAGAACTTCTTTTTAAATTTTTTCCTTTTCAAAAATTTATTTAAATCATAGACCCTAAACTTTTATTTAAAACCTTTTTTATTTCTTTTTCTTGAAAACTTATTTTTTTCTTTTTTTTCTAAAAACACATCTTTATTATTTTTTCTTTTAAAAATCATTTTGCCCATTTATTATTTAAAACTAAATTTCATAAAAATATTATATTTTTTAAATCAAGCCATTTTATTATCTTACATCTCGCATTATTATTTTTCCTACTTAAATCTCTAATTTCAAGTTTTTTCAAGTTAACCACATTTACTTAATTTATTCATGCATTTAAAATCTAAACATCTTTTAAATTATTTTTTACATTTCTAAAGATCAAAATAACCCTAACAACATTTTTTAAAGCATGCAAAAATTTTAAGATCAAACTAAAATTAAAACGAAATTTTAAACGAAAAAAAGGTACCGGAATCGTGAACGATTTTCTGACTTCGAGAAAGCAACCTAAAAATTCACAAACAACACAAGCAAAAACACAAAAATTCAACCAAGAACAAACATAAAATCAACATAAAAATAAACAAAGAAAAGATAGAAATTTTACCGAGAAATTGACGAACGATGAACTCGAATTCAAGCTTCTCGAAATGCTCCAAACCACCTCCAAAAAATTGCTCCAAACTCGAACTTCTTCTCCAAAAATTTCTAGCCAACTCTTGAAAAATTCAGAGAATTTTTTGGATTTTTCTTGAACCTTTTCTAATGATTTTTCTCTCAATTGTGTGTGATGAACAATGAAGCATTTGAGGGGTTTTATAGGGTTTTGGGGGTGGGGTTTTAATGCAATTGAGGACAAAATCCCCAAATTCTTCCTCCTAAAAATCATATTTTTGATCAACCAACTTTATCACATTGATTAGGGTTCGAGACCTTCCCCCCCTAAATCGGTGAGCTACCGGCGACGGGAAGGAGTGGGGTCGGCGACAACAAAATCGGCCGGCTGAGACGAGTCGACCGGCACCCCTCACGGCGGCCACCGTGGCCAGAAACAGCGGGGCGAAGGCCGGCAGCCCCGCTTAGGGTTTTATCGGGGCTGGATTGGAGTTGTTGACTCGAGCACGTAGACCTTTTTTTTGTTTTCTTTCTTTTTTTCCTCTTTCTTTCTCTTTTTTTTGTTGTTTTTGACCCTTTTTTGTTGTTTCTTTTTTCATCACATTTAATATATTTTTTACTTCATTTTATTTCCTTTTCACTTCTCCATAATTATTTTGAATCATAATTATTAAAATTATTTTTTTCTTCTTTTTTTCCTTTCTTTTTTCTTTAAAAATGGGCTTCAAAATAGAAATGGGTCTTGTTCCTTTTTCTTTAAAAGTGGGCTTCAAAATGGGCTCTGTTTTTTTCTTTTGAAATGGGCTTCAAAATGGGCTATATTTTTTCTTTTGAAATGGGCTTTGAAAGATGGGTTTTTATTGTTTTTTTTAATTTAATTTAAAAATGGAGGGCCTTTTATTATTTAAAGGGAAAAAGAATTTTTTATTTTTTCAGATTATTTAAAATTGAGGTGAAAATTTAGTGACAACAGAACCCACAGAGATTGGAGTGATAAATTCAAAGTGATTGCACGAAAGAGTTAATGAAACAATGATGTGTGGTGAAAATTATAAACTAATGTGATAGCTAGGAAAAGTAAAGGGAAGCAATTATCAAAGAACAAACAGATGTTGCAGCAAAGATTCTAATGAGGATGGATGTTGGGTTTATTGCTAAGTGCGATGCTAACTAATATCCGAATGCTATAGCAACGAGTACGACACTTATCTACTCGATAGAGTTTTCGTAAAAACCCTTAAACTATGTCTAGCTAGAAATTGATAACAGTATGTTATTGTGATACATGTATGCGTAAACCCTAACAACTTATTATCTATTTAAGTTCCTCTTATTAGTCGTTGAAATCCTAAACTTATTCTAAGCCGGATTAGAACTCAAGTTAACATCTTAAGCTCCATTATTCACACGGTATAACTTAACTCTCTCGATATTAAATCACAATTCAATAATCAAAGGCCTCTCTTAAAAGCTCTTACAAGATTAAGCTTTTATTCGAGGAACAGTCTATTGTCTTCTACATCAGAGAACCCCCATCGTCAAGGTTAAGAGGAGTTTTCAATCGACGAGAGCTATCAAGAGAGGCTTGAAGAGCTTGGAGCACTGCAGCACCGATTTGCAGCACAAAGAAGAAATATCAGGACGCTTTGATTCCTTTTCTTGTTGCTTTATTTGACTGTTATGTTTACATACTTTATTTGGATGGATGTTATTTGCTCAGACATGAGCTAAATACTTTTTTAGTTGGGTTTATTGTTTAAGTTACTTTGCTTAATTATTATTTAATGTTATAGCATATATTTGCTTATCTATTATGTTCATTAGAATTAATGCTTACTCTTGTAATAGCTAGCGAGAGCAGCCTTTGAATATGAATTGTGACTTAACATCGATAGAGTTAAGTTAGACCGTGTAAATAATAGAGCTTAAGCTATCAACTTGAGTTCTAATCCTTCTTAGACATAAGAGTAGAGTTTCAACGACTAATAACAACTTAAATAGATAATAAGATTGCTAGGGTTAATACAGACATGTATCGTCGTAGCATTCTTTTATCAACT
The DNA here is from genome assembly GCA_958450335.1 of Hibiscus tridactylites. Lineage (NCBI taxonomy): Eukaryota > Viridiplantae > Streptophyta > Magnoliopsida > Malvales > Malvaceae > Hibiscus > Hibiscus tridactylites. The sequence continues at coordinate 21,387,202 of OY288282.1, forward strand.
TCTAGCTAGATATAGTTTAGGGGTTTATACGAAAACATTTCAAGTAGATAAGTGTTGTTTTGTTTCTATAGCCTCCAAATAATAGTTAGCATTGTACTTAGCAATAAACCCAGCTACCCATTCATATTGGAAATTTTTGCTACAACATCAGTTTGTTCTTCGATAATCACTTCACTTTACTTTTCTTGTTACAACATCAGTTCTTAGTTTTATTCATTATACCATATCATTCATTATTTTTCTTGTACAATTTCTTTGAGTTTACCACTCTAATCCATGTGAGTTTGACATTCAATACTTATCACTTTATTACTAGTGGGACGGGTATACTTACTCTAATTGCGCATAATATACGTATCACATGCATCAAAAAGCTTACTTTTGAGCTTAACATAGCTTGCTAGGCTATTATTAAACTCCAAAAATTCATTTCAAAACTTGCCATATCACAACGTATAGGTTTCCACTCACCCACTAGCTTTCGCTTCAACGTTGAAAGCTTTTACGAAGCTGTTGATGTTGTCGATTATGAGCTAGACTTCGTTCTTCGGTTCCGAAACGGCTACAACTCAACAAAAATATAATTCTACATCAAAATATAATCCAAGACCTCCAGCAACTTCAATTTAACTTAAACATCCACTTAGAACTTCTCTAAATAGTCGATAATCACTAAGATTGAAGCTCCAACACTTTCTAACTTCAAATCAATCATTATAGCTTCAATTTTAATCAAAATCCATCCTCAGGATCGCTAAACAATCCTCTAAAACATCTTAATTCCTTCACAAAACCTCAAGAATACCTAACTTAAATTAATTAATTTAATTAATTCCTAGATTAATTTCAAAAAATAGGATTGGATTACCTCTAACACGAAAGAATAATACATAACTCAATATAAACACTTAGGGTGCGTTTAGTTTCGGAGAATACAAGTAATTTCATTTTTATTTTCTTGGAAAATATAAAATGTTGAAGAAAAACATGTTTGGTTGCAAAATTTGAAAATGATTTTTTGAAAATGGAAACAAAAATGAGTGAAATTTTGAAAACATAAAAAATATGTTTTCACCATTTTCATTGAAAATGTTTTAGAAAAGTGGAAAATATAAAAACAAAAAGGTTTTTAAATTTTAACTCTATTTAACCCGGGTTCGAATCCTTCTAATTCCAATGTTAGAACTTTGATTAATTTAATCATACTTTATTCTTATTATAATAATATTTTTAATAATTATACTTTTATTTAATTATTTAATGAATAATTATTTGTTTATTTTTATTTGACTTAAAGATCAAATTAGTCCTCAACGAAAAATAAAAAGAATCGATTAATCTGAAACACACTTAACTTATGCCAAAAAAATCAATAATGGGTTAATTCGCATTAGAATAATTCGAACCTATATGCCGAAACACACTCAATTTAGCCATTTCGTAATGTTTGACCAAATTTTGACCATTAACTCATTGAAAACCAATAAAATGATAACGTGTGGCACACTCAGAAAGTGTTACGTCATTAAACCGTAAAATAATTAAAATTTTAAAAATATCCTCTAATTTGGCTATTTACTGATTTTTTATTTCAAAACAATCATAGTTTTGGGGGTTTTTTTTCAATTTGGTCTTTATTGATTTTTTTAATTCAAATTCTAAACCTCGTTTATTATCGTTACTGTAAGAACTACCATAGCTGTTGTAGATCCCCTATCCAGTCTTCCTCCAATCCACACGAATCAAGTTTTCTATTGAAATTTTACTAATTTCCTAGGACACAAACAATTCTTAACAAACAAACCACGTGTTTTAAGAAGAAATGGATGTTGAAACCTGAAGATGTTAGATTTAACTCCAACACATGCAAACTCTACAGCGTTTCAATGGATCCAAGTGAAGACGGTAGTTTTGGAGGGGAACTAATTAGCAAACTATTTTAAGGTGGGTAGTTGTAGAGGGGTTAATTTTAATTATGTTTTTTTAGATTTTTAAATTTTTTCAGGTGTACCACGTGTCACTATCTTAATGATTGTTTTTGAGTTAACCGTCAACGTTATGGGAGGGCTAAATTGATCGCAATTTGAATTATAGGAGTTTGATTGATTGTTATTTGAATTGTGAGGGCTAAATTAGGTGTAAAAAAATTATGAGGCTTAATTATTATTTTTTTTGATTTTTCGTTAAGAGCTAATTTGACTTTTAAGCCTTCTTATTTTGAAAAATTAGATACCAAACACATTTCAAATATTTTCATTTTTAAAAATAAGTTCTCGTTTCTATTAACCAAATGTATTTTCTAGTTTTTACAAAACAGAAAATAAAAAACATTTTCTGAAAATAAAAATAGAAAATATTTTTTAGAACCAAACGTACCCTCAAATTTTCATAAGAAAACAAGATTTCATCCTCAAACTTTCAAGAACTCAATTTCTCAATTTACTTTCAATTAAATTAATAAAAGATGATTAAAACAAGAATTTAAGAATGCTAAGCATGTAGAATATCAATGAGAAAAATCACCATACTTTAATTTGATTGAAAATCAATTTAGAAAATATTTCCTTATAGTTGACGTCAAATCTCAAGAAAATGATGATAATATATATGAGATGATTTGCTAAAGCTTTAGAAATATTTTAGAAGACAAAAGATTTGGAAAGGATTTAAAATCCATAAGATTTTAATAAAAGTGTTTTGAAAGTGAAAAAATCAATTGAGAGAAAATGAAGAATTCTTACTCTTTATTTTGATGAAAAATAACTGTCGTGAAATCTTTGTTAAAAATAGAGGGGAAATGATTAAAAACTCATATGGCTAAGTCGCTATTTTAAATTTATAAGATAGCATTCTCTTTCGATTAAATCACTAAAATCGCATGCTAAAATTAAATCAGCTTTTTGAAACCATTCCAACAAAAATCTATTATTTTTACACTTCAAACAATTCAAAATTAATTTATCCAACTAAAATATATTTTTTTCCAAAATTTAATTAATTGTTGTGAATAAAATAAAGAAGAACAAAAATAAGAACAAGAAGAACAAAGAGATGAGAGAAAAAGAAAAATTTGTATTATTCTCAAATATAGACTTGTCTACAATGTCTTCAATGAATCATCTATTTATAGGCATAAGAAGTACATAGTACATTAAACTCTAATTCATAGAGATAATATTCCTAATAATAAATAAATCAAACTTCTTTGATAAAGTTCTAATCATGATAGACATCCACATAGATAAATATTCATAACACTCCCCCTTGGATGTCTATGAAGATAATGTGCCTCTTTAAAACCTTACTAAGATAAAAACCCAGTGGGAAAAAAATTAGTGAAGGAAAAAGAGTACACACATCTTTGATACGCATAACATGTTGCCTCATTAAAAACCTTACCATGAAAACCCATTGGGACAAAACCTCGGTTAAGGGAAAAAGAGTGCAACGCGTATTTACTCCCCCTCATGCAAACATCACAGAAGATCTTTGAATCTTCATAATTTAATCTTGAATATCATTTTTCTAAAGATCGTGAGGGATGAAACTTTGGAGTAATATGTTCTATGATGTATTCACTTTCAAACTGAGATATACATCTTGCGTTATCTTCACACAAGATAGCTTTTATCATATCTTGTAAAAGTAAATCCACATATCTTTTGGATATGTTGGGTCAATAGTCTTAGCCAAACATATTTTTTGGTTTGCCTCGTGCATAACAATTATTTCTACGACATTTGAGGAGGCATCAACGAATGTTTGAAGATCTAAATGTAATGATCTTTGTATATTCATAGATATTTCTTGACCAACTAATATATAGTGCTTCAAGACCAAGAAAAAATATAATTATCTTTATTCACATCCAACAATCTTACAACTATTAGGATACTCAATAGATATGCTCTATTCATATTGAATCTTCTTTAAGATTCTTTCAGCTTATGTCTATTCATAGACAAAAGAAATATATAAAAATACTCGATCTTCAGGTCAAAATAAACTTGATGTCAAGATTCAAGTACTTGTATTGAAAGTACTTCATGAGTTTCCAATTTGAAGCTCTTTAGGAGTTCTAAAATTATCATAATGGATCTTGATCCAAACTCCTTTATAAAATACATAAGGAAATCTGATCATTCTTATAGTATTTTCTCAATTAGTATTCACTAAGGCGATTATACCAATTAAAACTTTTCACAAATCATAGTTCAAGTCGTATTTACGACTACTTATTTGTGCCCCATTTGCATTACACCTTTAGGTGTTTGGACTGCTGGTCCAAATACTTCTATTTTAGAAGTTCAAAGCGTCTTTCAACATTGGCCAATTCAATATCTATACTTCTGGATAGATTTTATACAAGATCCTCGATTCCTTTCTTTACTTCTATATAAGTATTTTATGTAAAATTGTTTGTAAAATCGTTGTCGACAACTTTCCAATTTTCTGGTTCCATTCTCGTAATGACATAACTCATCGAGATCTCTTCAAGATTTCAATCTTTATTTCAGGTACCTGAAACTCTTATAGAGTTTTATTATTTGTTATGTCTTGGGTCTCTTCAAGAGCACCCGCCTCCAATATATGACCATCTCATATTACTTTCTATTTACGAGAATTTTGATCATTGGAACCATTTCAACTATCATGCTTCAGGCATGATTTACATTCTCTCGCTCTAACATGTAATTTAAACTTAGAGCATTTCAGCTGGTATATGAGACTTAATTACTCTCATTGGGTCAGTAAATATGTCTGGCAGTTGACATGTAATAACATGAATTATCTTATGAACTTCTAGTTCATATACGAGGATCTAGATAATGATAATTCATTTTCCTCTATCCAGCTGATTATTATCTCCCCCTAATGTTGAGAAAAATCATGTCATAAATGATTCTCCAATTAATGTTTAAGAATTTAAACATAAAAGGAGACTAGTACTCAATATATATTCTCAACCCTTTTTATTTACCCATTTTGTGTGTTGTGGTGGAGCAATTCATATCGCACATTCAAAAATCATAAAATGGGAAATGTATGGTTTCTAACCAAAAACCAATCATAACGGGGAGTTTATTATAACTCGTTGGCTTGATGCGTATAAGTGTTGCTATATGGAAACACCATATAAATAATAACTCTTTTGTTCTCATAGTTTAGCTATTAAATAGGAGGCATTCAATTGAAATTTTGCTAAACTATATTTTTCATAATCAATAGGCTTTGTAACAACTGATATAGCCTAAAATATAAACTCACTAGTTTTTCAAGACGAATAGTCTAACTGCATAATCTGAATCTTTTAGAATCAATCTCACAGACTTCTGGTTGTAAGTCGATAAAACAATGTAGATGCATCTACTAAAATCATATAAAACTTTCCACATTTGTGGATATATGGGCCCATATTTCGTTCAGATGTGCAAGACATACAGTCTCAACTTCAGTACAAGAACTTTAAGTTCTAATTCTTTTGGTAAGTGAGATCATCTATATCCTTTGAGAACAAACAACACAAGAACTTCAGGTTCTTTTAGTAAGTGGAATTTAATCAATTCCTTTAAGCAACACAAGAACTTCACGTTCTTTAATAAGTGGAATTTAATCTATTCCTTTGAGAATAAGCACCACAAGAACTACAAGTTTTTTTAATACATGTGCATGTAAATCTCAATAATTTCTGCACCATTATTGATCAGGATGGTCTAACTGATCATGCCAATTATATATATGTGTGTATATATCTCTGAATTTGTAAACTTCTTGTTTACCATACCATGTAATTCAATCTTACTCGTGCATGTCTAGTACGACCATCAAAATTGTTCCTTTAAATAGGAATATATTTAGCTCTTTCGGAGCTTTCAATTGAAATTATCTTTTGGTAGCAATATATAGCTCTCCTAGAGCTTTCAACTGACTTTTGGCTACCAGAACTTATATCCATATTGGCTTATTTCAAATGCCAATTGATAACATATGTTATCTATAATTTCCAAGGGGATATTTTGCGAACTCATATTGCTCTCTTTATGACTTTGACGAGTATAACGCAATGTGAATATGGAATAAAGTTCCATTTGACAATAACATATTTGCTCAACCAGAGCCTTTTGTGATATTAGTACTTCCGAATATAGTACTCACATTATTCCCTTGCATTTTAATCGAGAAATGCATAATTGTGCACCTTTCAAAATGTGCTTTGTTTCATTTACTTCAGGTAATGAAAATATGTACTTTGTATCATTCACTTCGAGGAATGAAAAATATAAAATATAGCACATCATATCAAGTCGATTATCTATCAGAGATAAACTTTCAAGTGCTCTTCCGAATTATTGATATTTTAGTACTTTGAGAAATACTACTCATATTTCCCCTTGCATTTAAATGGGAAAAATATTTCTTATGCTTAAGTACAATATGAGTACTTGCATTATCTGCCAGGCATAAATAGCCACAATTCTAGGCATAAATAGCCACAATTCATTGTATATTTTATTCCGGAAGTAATCATATTCTTCAAATAATAAATTAACATAAAACGTAAACAAATAATATGTGAAATAAATAAACATAAAGCAAACTAACATGTTGAGATGCGTGGGGCTCGATTCGTTCAACCGATTTTGCTCACCAAGTGGTGGAGAGGTGGATATTTGGGTGGAAGGGTTGTGGAAGCTAGAAAGAATATTGACACAAAGATTTATAGTGGTTCGGCCTTCTAACAAGCACCTACATCCACTACCTTAGCTCCCCACTAAGGATTTCACAATCAATCCACTAATTGATTCGTCCCCTTTTCTAGGATTAGGAGGAAACCCTTACAACCGATCAAGCTTCTACCCAAGCCTTGATCAAAACCCTCTTTTACAAAGAGATAAAGAAAGCAAACTTAAACCCTCTAATAGGTATTTGTTTGCACAATGAAGCACTCACCCAAAACCTAAAACACTTGAGCAAATTTGACAATTTTGGCTCACTAATGTTTGTCTATACAAGAAATGACAAATTAAGCACTAAGACAATTTCTTGATCATTTGTTGATTGACAATTGAAGCATTAGTCTTCTCTTGATGCTTGAAGGTCCCTTTTATACTCCCAATTGAGTTTATAGCCGTTTAGGACCGTTGGGGTTGAAATAGAGTCGTTGGAGCCTTTAATTCCCTCCATAAATGCAGTTCTGCAGCTCCCCGTTTCGAAACGCTCAAAGTCGTTTCGAAACGCCCTTAATATAGAAAGAGCCGTTGCAGTCTGTCAGGGCACCCGTTTCGGAACACCCCCTTGCCGTTTCGGAACGCGTATCGGAACGCTATAAGCCCGTATCGAAACGACCTGCATTCAAAAGTTAGTTGGGAAAGAGCCGTTGGGGTTTATGACCGTTGTGGTCAGTGCCACGTGGGCGTATTGGAACGGCCTAGCCCGTTTCGAAACGCTAAGGCCCGTTTCGATACGAGTATCGAAACGTTTTAGCCACTGGAGGCACCTATTTCGAAACGCCCTAAGCATGTTTGTACTTTGGAAATGTTTTAAATACTTTTTAAATCAGTCCAAATTATTTTTCAATTATTATATCAAAACATTAGTTCTACAATCTCCCCCTTTTTGATATAATAAAACCACTTGAAAAATTGTTTGGGATTCTCCCCCTTTAACTTTAAAAATGTGAATAAGAGATTAAAAGTTTTAATTCAAATAAAGCTCCCCCTTATTCATTTGAAAAATCAATTTTTCAAACCATTTCTCCCCCTTTTTGTTATATCAAAAAGAATTTAAAACATGAAGTTCAAAAATAACAATAGAGGTAAAAATTTTGATAAAAATGAAAATTTGGTTTTAAAATGGCTCCCCCTTACTCAAAGCATCATTAAAATGTTAGTCCAACATATATGATCGTCTAGTTGAATTAAATAGAAAATAAGACAAATAAATTCAAAAACAACTAGAAATTTTACCAACACTTGAACCCAAGGGAGGATGTGAAGCCTTCCTTCTTCAAGTGTTCTTCCTTGTGTGTATGGAGCTCCCCCTCAATGTTTGACTTGTTGAACATCTCCATCACACCTACAATAGACAATCAAGTAACTTTTGGTATCCAAATTGCTTTGGATCCATAAACGTTAGTTGCACAAAATTTAGTCCCCTTAGGAATCCATTTTTCAATTTCATCCTTTTTAATTGAAGTATTAAGTCCTTTTGGGACCCAAACACTTCTAAAACATTTACCATTTATAAATCTAGGGGCACTAGATTGTCTAACATAAAAATTTGATTTTCCAAAATTGTTTTTCTTTTCAAGCTCTTTGGAAATCAAATCTTTTTCTACTTGAACATTTTGAAGCAATTTTTGTAAATCAAGACATTTTAACTCAAACTCTTCAAGTTTTGCTTCAAGTTCAAGTTTGGTTTTAGAAAGCAAATCATTTTGAATTTTTAACTTTGAAATCAATTTATTGTTTTTCAAAATGTGGCTTTTAAAATCTAAAACCAAATCATCATAGGCATCTTGTAATTCATCAAAGGAATAAGAACATGAAGTAGATGAATTAGAAGTTACCTTTGAATCTTCTTCGATGGCCATAAGGCAAAGGTTGGCTTGTTCATCGTCGGTGGAGTCTTCATCACTCCAAGTAGCCAATTGTACCTTCTTCTTATGGCTTGAAGTGCTTGCCCTCTCCTTTCTTTTAGGTTCTCATTCAAGCTCTCTCAAGGCTTTTTTCATGAAAGGGGCACACTTCTTGAAGAGATGAACTATCTCTTCATCTTCATCCTCCTCTTCACTTGAGTAGACATGATGGCAAGTGGATGACTTGAGAGCCATGGCACTAGCATTAATGCCAAGCCCTTTGATTTTCTTCTCTCCCATAGCTCTAATTTCTTCCCTCTTCTTCTCATCCTCTTTGTTCTTCTTCATGATTTGATGAGTAAGAAGTGACCCTATTAGTTCATCAAGCTTCAAAGTCTTCAAATTTTTGGCTTCAATGATGGCGGTCCTCTTTGAGTCCCAAGACTCGGGAAGTGAGTAGATGAGCTTTCGAACAAGCTTCTCCTCCGGGATGGCTTCTCCATAACCTTTAAGACCATTGGTGATGGTGGAGAACCTATCAAACATCTTCTCGATGTTCTCTTCCGGATCCATTTTGAAGTTCTCATACTCCAAGGTTAGAAGACCAATCTTGGTCTCCTTGACTTCGTTTGTCCCTTCGTATGTGACTTCAAGCTTGTCCCATACCTCCTTGGCACTCTCACAAGAAGACATCTTCTCATAGATGGATGGACCAAATGCACAAAATAGAATGTGCAAGGCTTTACAATTTAGCTCCACCTTCTTGCGATCGTCGGCACTCCACTCCGCTTTACTTCTTTGAGGCACGAACGGGCCATCTTCAACTACATCCCATAGCTTGTAATCTTTTGATTTGATGAAGAACTTCATCTTTGTCTTCCAATGGGCATAGTGAGCTCCGTCAAAGAAGGGCGGTTTGTCTATGGATTGCGCCATTTGAGCCGGTTGATGAAATAGTGATCGAGCTTGCCGGATCTTCTCAATAGGATGTTAATCCCCTTCGATTGAGCCAAGCTCTGATACCAATTGTTGAGATGCGTGGGGCTCGATTCGTTCAACCGATTTTTCCCACCAAGTGGTGGAGAGGTGGATATTTGGGTGGAAGGGTTGTGGAAGCTAGAAAGAATATTGACACAAAGATTTATAGTGGTTCGGCCTTCTAACAAGCACCTACATCCACTACCTTAGCTCCCCACTAAGGATTTCACAATCAATCCACTAATTGATTCGTCCCCTTTTCTAGGATTAGGAGGAAACCCTTACAACCGATCAACCTTCTACCCAAGCCTTGATCAAAACCCTCTTTTACAAAGAGATAAAGAAAGCAAACTTAAACCCTCTAATAGGTATTTGTTTGCACAATGAAGCACTCACCCAAAACCTAAAACACTTGAGCAAATTTGACAATTTTGGCTCACTAGTGTTTGTCTATACAAGAAATGACAAATTAAGCACTAAGACAATTTCTTGATCATTTGTTGATTGACAATTGAAGCATTAGTCTTCTCTTGATGCTTGAAGGTCCCTTTTATACTCCCAATTGAGTTTATAGCCGTTTAGGACCGTTGGGGTTGAAATAGAGTCGTTGGAGCCTTTAATTCCCTCCATAAATACAGTTCTGCAGCTCCCCGTTTCGAAACGCTCAAAGTCGTTTCGAAACGCCCTTAATATAGAAAGAGCCGTTGCAGTCTGTCAGGGCACCCGTTTCGGAACACCCCCTTGCCGTTTCGGAACGCGTATCGGAACGCTATAAGCCCGTATCGAAACGACCTGCATTCAAAAGTTAGTTGGGAAAGAGCCGTTGGGGTTTATGACCGTTGTGGTCAGTGCCACGTGGGCGTATCGGAACGGCCTAGCCCGTTTCGAAATGCTAAGGCCCGTTTCGATACGAGTATCGAAACGTTTTAGCCACTTGAGGCACCTGTTTCGAAACGCCCTAAGGTGTTTCGAAACACTTGGTCAGTTTTGTGAAAATTGGCCTTTGAAAACATGAAAAACCTTTTTTAAAGACATCCCTAAACATGTTTGGACTTTGGAAATATTTTAAATACTTTTTAAATCAGTCCAAATAATTTTTCAATTATTATATCAAAACATTAGTTCTACATAACATAAATAAATAATAAACAAAACGAATTAACATAAAAAAAAAAACAATTATTCCTGTTAGAGGTTATAAGGGAAATAAAATAAATGGTAAATTATTCCATTCAAGGGTTATGAGAAAATTAACAATATCCAATTGAGTTGGACCAATAACGCCATAATTATTTTCGCCATAAACAAATTTTGTTTATATTTTATTTCATTTATCATTCATGATTATGGATAAAGTCCATAATACTTTGGCGTTTGACAAGTACGAAACCAATGGTTTATAACATCACATTGGTAAAAGGATTTCACTTCCTTAGAATGATCTTTATCACTCTTGTCATCCTTATAACTTCGCTACCAGCGGGTAGAAGTATTCTTAAAATGATTATATTTTTCATGTGTATATTCATAGCCTCGACCACGACCACAACTTTTAATGTGATTTTTTTATTCCTTCCATAATATAATCTCACATTCACTTCAGGGAATGGAGTAGAGCCAGTGGGCCTTTAAAACCTTTTTCACATATCCTTATTACAGAGAACAAAGATTTAATCTTCGTACGCGGCATTGTTAAACCTGTCCACAAGGTCCTTTAAAAACCTCCTTTGAGACCACTAGCCTCACAGAACGGGATGTCCAGCCAATTATACTTGGATTATATCGAAATTATGTCTCTAATTGAATAATGATTTACCATGTTTGCATTCACTTCAGGGAATGAAACAGATCCAATAATCGCATGGAATAAACATCATGCTTGCATTCACTTCAGGGAATGCCCCATCATTGATAATTGCATGGAATAAACATCATGCTTGCATTCACTTCAGGGAATGCCTCCCATAAAACTTTTTGGATCAAGAAGAATTTTCGTAACTTGAAATTGGGAGAAGTCTATGGTCAAGTTTTTCAACGAAGAAGAAACATTGCTTTCGAGCAAATATAGACTTTATAATAATCTTCTTGTAAATTCAAAATCATCATGATTTATCGTACTTTAAAATAATAATATAAAGAATAAAAATAAAACCAAAATTTACCGATATTGATTTTTCTCTCGTGGACAATGGAGACATAGCATATGACTGAGATAGCTTCTCATAGTCCCTTTATATCACATCTCTTTCCAAGTCATTTAAGCATATCATGTAAAACTCAAAACACAGTTAAAAATATTAACTTTTACCAAATAAAATGACATAAATAATAATATGAAAAATATCAAATATAGTCATATAAGTAAAAGTATGAATAAGCATACCGCTAATTAACCCTTTTAGGAACAAGAGAAAACACACGTAATTTACACCAAACGCAACCTCTTCGTCTCTGTCGATTCGTCTTTTGGTTTGTGAGAAGCCACAAATTTATCTCTTTCCAATGTTCAAATAAAATTAAACATACTTCCAAAATTTTCAAAAATTAAAACAAAGTTAAAAATATAAAGAGAAAGACAATCGGTAACTAAAAAAATAAGGAGAAAAAAAAACTTATCTTTGGTTTATTCTATAATCGAATTCTCCCTAGTAACTTCTTTTGAATTATAACCATGAAGACCTCAGTTGATTAGAGTCTCGTGCTGATAACGTGTTGTGGATAAAATAAAGAAGAACAAGAATAAGAACAAGAAGAACAAAGAGATGAGAGAAAAAGAGAAATTTGTATTATTCTCAAATATAGACTTGTCTACAATGCCTTCAATGAATCATCTATTTATAGGCATAAGAAGTACATAGTACATTAAACTCTAATTCATAGAGATAATATTCCTAATAATAAATAAATCAAACTTCTTTGATAAAGTTCTAAACATGATAGACATTCACATAGATAAATAGTCATAACATTAATTAACTAAAATTTTAATTAATCCTAGACTAGCCCGGTCTAGATATTCGATTCTTTTAACTTAGAATTTGAGATGTTACAGTTCGTCTATTCAATGGGATGTATGTCTTTAGTGTTTCTCGTACAGACAATATTTTGTGTGTTTCAGAGATGTTACGACCTTTTCATGTGCCCATACAATCGCAGCATACGCAAATCCCAAAAAAATTACAAGTAATCTGTGAATCTTATTTATTGGCTGAAAGAAGTATTCAAGTTCTACAAATTTGAATTCCCTCTCATCAGCAATGACCGTGAATAGAATAAGGTAGGCCTATAATCTTACCATATCAAAATTTGCAAGAGAAAAAAAGTAAGACGTCCGGAGTCTACCAAGATCTTTGTGATATGAACATCCATCACCGAGAGCTAACCGACTAGCCTAAACTTTGAGGATACAGTAGACTCTCATAGCATAATAAAAAAAATTACATAGGTGGTCACTGAACTTTGGTAAAAAAAATAAAATGGTAACCAAACTTTCAAAAATCACAAAATGACAATTAAACTTTATGTTTTATAACAAAATGGTAACTAGATGTTAAATGTCGTTAAGTGACTGTTATAAAATTTGGTATAATAACACATTTAGTCCTTCATATTTATACATTCAATTAATTTAGTACTAATTTGAAACAATTCACTAAATTTAGCCCTCGTTATTTACGCATTCTTTCAATTTGGTCCTTAAAGCAAAATTCCAAAGTATGGTAACATGATAAATAATTACAATTAAATATTTATAGGAAGTCGAAAACTCGACTCGAATCGAAAAAAATTCAAATAAAGTTGGAGTTGTAAAATATGACAAGTCAACTCGAATAACTCGAAATTTTTTGACTCGACTCGATCGAACGCTCATCTCTATCTTAAGATATGACGCGTCAACTTGAATAACTCAAAATATTCGAATATTTTAAATCATTTTTCTTTTAAATCGAATATTTTTTAAAACAGAATATTTAATATTTTCATATTTAAATCACATCGATTATTTAATAAAAACTTTAAATATTCAATTTAAAAGAAAAAATGATTTAAAATATTCGGATATTTAACTAAATTTTTATAGGAACTCGATTCGACTCGAATCGAAAAAATTTCAAATAAAGTTTGAGTTGTAAAATATGACGCGTCAACTCGAATAACTCGAAATATTCGAATATTTTAAATCATTTTTTCCTTTTAAATCGAATATTTTTTAAAATAGAATATTTAATATTTTCATATTTAAATCACATCGAACATTTAATAACTACTTTAAATATTCAATTTAATTTAAAAATATTCAATTTAAAAGAAAAAAATGATTTAAAATATTCAAGTATTTAATAATTATTTTAAATATTTTTCTTTTAAATATTTGAATATTTAATAACTACTTTAAATATTCAAATATTTTAAATCATTTTTTCTTGTAAATCAAATATTTTTAAATTAAATCGAATATTTAAAATAGTTATTAAATATTCGATGTGATTTAAAAGAAAAAACGATTTAAAATATTCGAATATTTCGAGTTATTCGAGTTGACGCGTCATATCTTAAGATAGAAGTGAGCGTTCGATCGAGTCGAGTCAAAAAATTTTGAGTTATTCGAGTTGACGCGTCATATTTTACAACTCAAACTTTATTTGAAATTTTTTCGATTTGAGTCGAGTTTTCGAGTTCCTATAAAAATTTAATTAAATATTTGAATATTTTAAATCAATTTTTTCTTTTGAATCAAATATTTTTAAATTAAGTCGAATATTTAAAGTAGTTATTAAATATTTGATGTGATTAAATATGAAAATATTAAATATTTTATTTTAAAAATATTTGATTTAAAAGAAAAAATGATTTAAAATATTCAAATATTTCGAGTTATTCGAGTTGACGCGTCATATCTTAAGATACATGTGAGCGTTCGATCGAGTCGAGTCAAAAAATTTCGAGTTATTCGAGTTTACGCATCATAATTTACAACTCAAACTTTATTTGAAAATTTTCGATTCGAGTCGAGTTTTCGAGTTCCTATAAAATTTTAATTAAATATTCGAATATTTGAAATTATTTTTTTCTTTTAAATCAAATATTTAAAATTGTTATTAAATAACCGAGGTGATTTAAATATGAAAATATTAAATATTCTATTTTAAAATATTCGATTTAAAAGAAAAAATGATTTAAAATATTCGAATATTTCGAGTTATTCGAGTTGACGCGTCATATTTTACAACTCAAACTTTATTTGAATTTTTTTCGATTCGAGTCGAGTTTTCGAGTTCCTATAAAAATTTAATTGTAATTATTTATCATGTTACCATACTTTAGAATTTTGCTTTAAAGACCAAATTGAAAGAATGCGTAAATAACGAGGGCTAAATTTAGTGAATTGTTTCGAATTAGGACCAAATTAATTGAATGTATAAATATAAAGGACTAAATGTGTTAATATACCAAATTTTATAACAGTCACTTAACGGTATTTAACGTTTAGTTAGCGTTTTGTTATAAAACATAAAGTTTAATTATATTTTATGATTTTTAGAAATTTAGTTATCATTTTGTTCTTTTTACTAAAGTTTACTGATCGCCTGTGTACTTTACCCTAAAAAAATTGTCTATCTCTTTTAACATCTTTCAACAACTAATCATAATCAAATGTTATTTGTTTTACATATTTGTCTAATATAATGTTGTCTTCTATTGCAATTTTTTATTTGTTTATGCATTACATTATAAATAAGTTTTTCTTGAAACCACAATGAAAAATTATACTTAGCTTCAACAAATCAATTTTCATTTATTTCATATTTATTTACAACCTAATCATTTTTAATAAAATTGTTCACGGAACTCACCTGGTTAGTGTAGCGAGTTCTGTTGGGAATCTGACGGTAAAATTTTACCCTGACAGTTGACTGCTGGAAATTTTTTTAAAATAAAATAATATGAATTCGACGAATCAATCTCGCGAATTCTAACTAAATATTGCATTTAATTACGGTCTAATTAAAAAAATAATAAACAAGTTTAAAAAATTAATATTGCAAAAAACTCGTTAGACCTACTGGCGAGTTTGTGGGATCAGTGTTAAATCTGAAAATAATTTTACATAAATGACGAAAAAGAAAATAAAAAATCAAAATATTTAGGAAACGCCCATTGAGAAGGGTTGCCTTGACCGGTCAACAACTATGATTTTCATCCCACTTAAAGCTTCGTTCAGGAACGAAGTTAAAACCAACTTTTAGTTGTGAACGAAAAACTATGTCAAACGACTTAAAAATTTCGCTGTTTCAACCAATTTTTGCACTTTATTTAGACTCCAAATCAAACTTTTTAAAAACGCTAAAAATTTTTACTTTTCACCAAACCATTGTTCTCACTACTTGTACCCTAAAATCTCATTCCATTCCTGAATGGAGCCTTAAAAAGTATACCGCAAATGCTACAATTGGTTAAAATTTTCAGTTAACACTCTCTTTTATCCTAAGTAATGAAGCAAAATTTTCCTCTCCTTCCCTCCCTCCAAATAAAAATTGTTCCATAAAGAATTAACCTCAATCGCCTAATAAAAGAAAGCTTTACTGGCTGCAATATGCACGATCTCGATCAAACTACGACGGTGGATTAAAATTTATATTTAATCAAAACTGTGGAACTTTGTGATATCCCCACACTTGCCAAAAAAAGTAATTTGATTGTTCTTCGATATTGTTGATGGTGCTTCCAGAATTAAATTTACTTGCGAAAGAAATGGGTTAAAATAAAGACCTCCAACCAATAGCAGTTGGATAATGGGCTGAACCAAGTTAGCATGACCCAATGAAAACCTTCATGAATGTTTCGTGATGAACACTTTACTATATAAAATATACCCATACATATAAAACTTTGATGAACAACAGTTAATGGACCGAAACAGAATATTTTGAGTACTCTTTCATAGATTATATCGTACTTATGCCATGTGTTGCATTTGAAACCTTATTCACAAAATATATCAGACGAGTAAAAAGCATTCTCTTTTTTTTCTTTCATTTTTGTTCTGGTCTGACTCTTTTGTCTGATGTTTCAATCGGCACAACCTCACTTGAAGAACTACATTCCCAAAGTGCAAAATTATACCAAAATGTTGAAATTTCGGGAAATAACATATTATTGCCAGCCATGTTCATAAGAAGACGTACCTGAAGACAAAACAGATTACGAATTCTCTACTTCCAAGCAAGTTGTTTATTTGGCATTAAATTTATTTATGCCCTGAAGAAATCTAACTCCCTTCCTTCTGCTTCCCTTGTAACTTCTTAGATGGTATATAAAACAATCGCAATCCGAGCTTGATTTCTTCTCGGCCACAGTATGACTTGAAACAAAATAACAGGATAACTAACTTCACAGATTGGTAGAAAACAGACACCGTTCCGTATGGTTTGGTTTTCATCTCAACCGAAGCGTTTCTTAAACAGATGATGCCGCTTGGCTGGGTCCTTGGGCTTACTCTTCTGGCCATGCCCAAGAAGCTTATGTTTTCCGGTGCTGCAAGTGGAAAAAATTCATACATGCGGATAAACAATGTGAATAAAATAATTTAATTGTTCAAAGGCTTATAATATACCAACAGAATAAGGGATTGCTCTTCAGTCAGCTTACAGGCCAGCTAGACAGAATAAAGCAAGAAAAAGAAATAGACATTATTTGTACCTGTATTCCATGTAGACCATTCCATTTGCACCAGACATTGCACTCATGGATCCCATAGAGCGACGAGCTTTATGAAGGGCTATATCATCTGCATCTTCTTCCAACTGCTCCAAACCAACTGCATCGTCACCAGCAGTCAAGACCTGATTTGTAGAACTTGTCAGTGACTACAAGTTTTGACAATCACTTGAACTTTAAAATTTATAAGAGGGAAAACAAGCACCTTTCCTAGAAGAGCCAACTGCTCATCGAGATGGTAATAACTCAAGTCAGCACCAGCATCAGGAGGAGGCAAGCTTGTTATCACCTGTCAGAAATATCCACCATACAAGTGTTATGCTAAAGTATTTGCTTTTAAATTTTGCCAGTTCAAGCACAATTACAGCAACCATACAAATAAGCCAATTTCACAAGTAGCAATTCAAGCACAATTACAGCAACCATACAAATAAGCCAATTTCACAAGTAGCATATGCATAGTTTGTATTACATCAAAGTATTAAATGATATACCTTAAAGCTATAACCTTGATCAATTAGAAACTGCTGCCTTTTTGTTGAGTAGTACATTTCCTGCAAAGAGCATCAGGTTAAACATTATTTTCGTTAAAGAAACCACCATTCATGCAACAATGCCTAGCAATAGCTATGGCCTTGGAAAGACGACAAATGTTTACCTGTGTATCAGTAGAAACAAGGGAATAGAAAAATGCATTGTACTCCTCTTTACCGCCTGCCATCCTATCTTCAAGTTTACCCTGTTGGAAGCCATAGAGAATTTCAATTTTATACTTGTTCCAGCCAACTAGTAAAGCAAAGATAACAAATAAAAAAAATCAGATGCAAATTAAAACTGTAAAACCAACCTTTGCCCTAAGAATACGTCCCAATCGCTGGGCTTCTTGACGTCTTGAACCAGCATGTGATGAAATCTGAATGATTACATTCGCCTCGGGAATATCTATAGAATTATCACCAACCTGTAGATAGAAACAGAAATACCTAATAATTTTTTCTTGAAAGAATCCACTTGGGAACAAAACTAGCAGTCTCAGAATCTTAAAGCAGAAGATGTTAACTATAAGCATGCATTTAAGATATAATCTGCTGCAGATGAATACCTTCGAGAGAAAAATAGTGTTCACATCACGACTAGTCTTGAATGCCTGGAGAATTTTTGTCCTCTCAAGATGGCTGCACGTTACAAGGGAAGATTGACACAACAATATAAAAACAACACAAAAGATTGGAGTAATTGATGTTCATAAATTACCTGGTAGCACCATAGATCATAGGCTTGCGTAGTTTCATTGCATACTCAACCAGTGCAAAAAGATTGTCGGCAAAGACAATTATCTTATCACCACGCTCTCGTTCATGGAACCGTATGAGAAACTCACATGCCCTGAACTTATTAGGATTCATCACATAAAGTGCCTGAAATGCAGGAGGCAAGTATTACATGTGTATGCAGGAACAATAAGGTTAACTGTTGACAACTTATAAAGCAATATCCTGATTCTCTTATTAGAAGGAAAAAACAAAATGAGCCAGTTAATATATCGAATTCATAATATGTGCAATCAAACTAACTGAAAAACTCATTAAGAACCAGCAAACTAAGATGAATTGTTTAGATAATTGAACCTGTTTCTTCTTGGATTTTTCTTTCTTCAAATATTCAGCGAAAAACTCCTTCGTCATTGGGCACCATACTTCAGCGCACTGAACATTTGCTATAAATCCTCCTTTTACTAGATCCAGCCAATTTGCTTCATACAATTTGGGACCGATAAGGAAGTTCAAATCTGTAATTCTTTCATCCTCTCTCACAAGTGTAGCTGCAGGAAAGGATTCACATATTCACAAATAAGAGCTAGCTGAGAGCTAGAGATGCATCGAAGAAAAAAAGAAAATGAAGAATTACCAGTAAGCCCTAATTTGCAATGGGATTTCGTGATGCTAATGACTTTCCTAAACATGTGGGCAGGGACAACGTGCACCTGCCATAAAAAGAATGCAGTCATTGCATATAAAGTTGAAAACTTCCTTAAAGGTACATAAATGACAAGAACAATAACAATTAGTTAGTAATTACCTCATCCATGAGAAGCAGTCCCCATTCTCTGTTTCTTATCTCTTCAATAATATTTTCAGATTCTTCAGACCTCTTACCACCAAAAGCAACCATATTATATGTTGTCACAACCACTCCAGCATTGCCACGGAATCTCTCTTTGCTGTCGGATGTAAAACGACAAATATTTTCATCCCGTATGGTTGACCAAAGTTTAAATTGAAAAGCCCACTGATCCACCGAAACCGCATTTGTAGCCAAACAAAGGCAACTTTTCTTTATCCGGCTTGCTGCAGAGACACCGACTAGAGACTTACCAGCACCACAAGGTAGCACAATAATGCCAGATCTGGCTCTACCTGCACGGATGAAACTCGGGTGAAGTTTTCTCAAATACAGCACTCATACAAATGAGAGTTTATTTGCTTTATGTATTTTTGAAACTTGACAACAAAAACAGGTTATATTATTTCCTGAATTTTCTGAAATAGGATGCTAAAAGTGCTCTGCTAGCAACCCAAAATCTTATCATTTCATTGCTCTTGTAAGTTTTCAGTGAGAACAACAATTCAGAATATTGGAACTTAAAAAAAGTGTATAATTCTTCCATTCAAGAAGTTAAGGCGTCAACAATAAAATAAAAACATATGAGAATATTAAGCACAATGACAATTAGTTGAACAAATTATAATCTAGATAATCTCACCATTTCCAAACATTTTACTAAGACTCTTTTCCTGATATGGTCGGGGCTGTGCATGAGGTTTCAGTTCCATGTCAAGGTCAGGATTGACCTGCAATTCAAAGGAGAAATAAGAACTACAGGACTCTTCCCAGATCTATATATATTAGGAATTCAGTTGTCACCATTTGCTGAAAGCCACTTTTTTATTAGGGTCAAGAAAATGATACATGTTACTCACAGTGTCATTTCTGAAATCATACTCTTCTAACATTGGATAATTTAAAGCATTTGGCAAGCATCTTTGCTTCACATTTTCAACCTGGCAATATACAAAAAGCACAAGGTAAAATCTTATGTGCAGCATAATCTCATTCCAGTTCAATACTGACAGCATTCTCATCAAACTATAAGCAAAGTATCTTCTAATAGAATGATGAATCTAATGACATAGATGACCCATTTCTACCATAAGCTTAGTTTTAAAGGGAGCTAGGCGCTCCGAGGCGCAAAAGGTCCCTGGAGCCTAGGCGCTAGCTTTTCGTAGTCAAACCGTTCTTTGTATATATTAACTAGTATAAATATTATTAACACCAATTTAAATATAAATAAACACATGAAAATGAAAAAAGAACTTATGTTCTTTATTAAGTTACGAAAATAGCTAAAAAGTATAAATTTTATTTGCAATAATTTAATTATTGCAAATAAATAAAATGGGAAATAAAATAGAAAAATATTTTTATAAAATTAATATGAATAGAAGTTCAATTAATTATAAATTTTAAAAATAATTAATAATAATATACTATTATCTGAAAACTTAGAAAAATATAATATATTTTGGGGGCAATTTGTGATTTATGAAAAGTTTAGAGTCTTTTTGCAATTTCTTAAAGTTTTGGGTCCAATCAAAAACCTTATAAGATTTTGGGGATAAGCCCCAATTTTATCAATCTGTTTAGTAGTTAAATAATCTGTTGACTCTTGGTCAACCTCACCAAAATCTTATGTCAAGACACGTTGATTATTTAAGTTTCAGTTTATGTTTTTTTTTTTGGCCTAAACGCACCGTTCCATTTATTGGGTTAAAACCCTAAAACACTAGGGTTTCACTTATTTGTTGAATAACTTGAATGAAATGAAATCTTTCGGCCATTCTCTCCTCTCTTCTCTCATCAGAGCTGCCTCCTATCTTTCATTATCTTCTGCAATTTTTAGTTTTTAGTCTTCATCGGTGTCCAGTTGTAGTTTGAAACCCAGAGGCGCAAAAAGCGTCGCGCCCAGCGCCTTTGAAAAGGCGTGCGCCTTTGAAAAGGCGTGCGCCTTTCTGCGCTTCCGGTGCCTCCCTGCGCCTCTGCCTATGGAGGCGTTTTCCTCCACGCCTCTCATCGGCTGACGCCTTAGGCGCGCTTTTTAAAACTAAGACCATAAGATATCACCAAATAGGAATGCCACAAGCTAAAATATGGCTAAACAAAACTCAGATACCAACATATAGGTTGGTCATAACAGCAACAGAAAACAAGGAGTTCTAATTAGCTGAGATCTAATACACTAGTCCTCAAGGAAATTATGCAAAATGAAACTGAAATATAATAATGTCAAAGAAAGATAAAAAATAAAATACCTGAGCAGGATCAATTTCAAATGCATGAGTTTCTTTCTCTTCAGCAGCAGCTGCCAGTTCTGATTCCATAAGCAAACCATCATGGCCTGACTGAATTTCACCAGCAGTTTTGCTGATTGTAAATCCATCACTTCCCTGAGAATTCTATATCCATGATGGATTGATTAACATGCAATCCAGAAGGGAAAAAATAAAAAGAAAGAAGGGAACATCTCCTTAGAAAGAAAAGAAAATGGATGTCAAGAAAATAATTGACAAGCATCTAGAAGAAATATGATAACCAAAGAACCAAGCAAGTTAACAATAAAGAATCCCACAAGGAAACTCATGAGAAGGACATCTGCAGATAGAGTTCCAAATGAATCTAACTGAGTCTCAATCATTCTTTCCAAATGTTTGTCATGAACCATTATTCATAGCTAGCATCTAAGATAACACTTTGCAGAATTAGCTTAAGACCTTTGAGTGAAGAACAGTGAACAGATAAAAATGCCACTAAAAGAAGCGGCTCAATCTCAACAGCAATAAACAAAATAATCAACAAGTTCAATTCACGTTATGTAACAAACCTCAGAAATAATCCTTGCTCGACCTATAACCTCATCTCGAAGCAGTTTCTTCAGTACCTGCAAGGATCAACATCACCAAACAATTAATACCCAAAGGACCATTAAATTCCAATGAAATTCTAAAGTTACTAAAAAAACAAACTTGCCTCTGGAAATGGGGATTCAATAAAGTAACGATTCTTCTTAAGCACAAGCTTCACTTTGCCATAATTAGCGGTAGAACCATGTATGAAATCAATCATCTCTTTAGGAAGCTTAGTCTTGGACAATTTATTCAACACCGAGATAATAGTTTCTGTTTCCAGCCCCACAGATACCGCAGCATACAAGGAATGTGGAGTTAGATTGTACTCGTGCATCGACTCCGGCCTACATAAATTGAAAATTCACATTCATACACATATTAAGATAACATCCAATGAGCAAAGCAACAAAATCTAAAATCACATTTTGTTTACGTAATCAGTACCTGCAAACAGGTTCAGCTATAGCAATGAGAAAATCATAAGCTTGCTTGTATAAAGGAGAGAATGTCTCCAAGAATATACGCCCATCAGCACAAGCCCATAATGGGCGATTCCCGTGATCGGGCTTTAGTTCTAATTTGGTAAAATCTCGTTTCTTTCCTTCGTTTTCACCTTCAAAATTAATCGTAAAAAATAATTAAAAAAGTTTGCCCCAAATACAACTCAAATTCAATCTAGAAAAATTAGAAAGCAAGGAGAGCAAACAAAGGGGTACCATCGCGAGATTCATCATCGCCTTCATCAGGGTAAAAAGAATAATCATCTTCAATAGCTGAGCTCCTATGATCATCCTGCAAAAAGAAAACCCAAAACGAATATTGCTTCTATGAGGGAAAAGAAACAAATCCCCTAAAATTCAGACAAAAAATAAGAGAATTTATCTAACCTTGGCAGCAAATTTAAGCTTTTTGTTGGGTCGGCCTCTTTCACCTGACAATCATAAAAAAGTTATACAAAATCTTCAACAAAAATTGAATAGGTCACAGATTTTGGTTTTCCTTCGTTACCATGTCCCATGTTTGGTTTATATGTGTATTAGAAAAACCGATTTCCCTTTCGGTTTTTAAGCCCGTCAGACTTCAGAGATCGAAACGTTTGCTTTCCTCTTTCTTTTCTTTTCTTTTTTTAATATTTCGAGTGCTTTCGCCGACTAAAAGAAATCCGAATGTTCTATTTGAGAAATATAAAGATGATATTGGGGAGAGCCAACTCTATTTATAGACCAACTCTGCATCTGGTTTCGTGGGTACACCGTGCAAACCTGAAACGCAGCATTTTGATGTCCGTTTTAATTAGAGGGTTCATAAATGGTTAACCGTACTAGAATGACATGATATTGTTATTGAAATCAAAATTTTGACATTTTTTTTTGGTAAAATAGAACTATTAAAACTTAAGCCGCTCCATGTATATCAGCTGCAACAAGAGCAGCAATGCCAGAAGGTGGATCTTGAAACAGGCGTTCCCCAAG
Organism: Hibiscus tridactylites; assembly: GCA_958450335.1. NCBI lineage: Eukaryota > Viridiplantae > Streptophyta > Magnoliopsida > Malvales > Malvaceae > Hibiscus > Hibiscus tridactylites. The sequence goes on from OY288282.1 coordinate 21,410,913, forward strand.
CTGTGCCCCGCGGGATAATCTTGCTAAGCCATCAGCAACATTGTTAGCACTTCGACGAATGCATTGAACTTTTATTTTCCATTGAAAATCCAAAAACCTGCGTAAAGAGCCCACTAAGGCCGAGCCATGGAGTGTCGATGAAGTCCCCTGGAGAATGCGAGAGACCTCCCTGTTATCAGTTTCAATCTCTACATGTCGGAAGCCATGGTTCCACGCAATGCGAAGTCCATCACGAACAGCCCATAATTCAGCCATTATAAATGATCACGCACCGATATTTCTTGAAAAGCCGACGATCCAAACACCATTTTCATCCCTCAACACAACCCCTGTAGCAGCCGAACCATCAATCGCATTAACGACACCATCCACATTCACTTTAATCCATCCCGCCTCCGGTAATTGCCACAAGCTCGCCGGGGTATCCATTAGCACAGGCCGTGTAGATCGCTGCAAATAATTATTAGAAATTGCTACAGCAAATCGCATGCAAGAATCAGCAAAATCACCTTTCTCGACATAATTCTCATCAAGTAAAAGACTGCACCTACGCGTTGAAATCCATGGTCATGAACTGTCGATACTCACTAGGCGAAACTAGTCGTGACCAAGTGGATCGAGCTCTCGTGCAATAGCGTAGCACGTGATTAACATCCTCGTCACCACACCCACATAGCCGACAAACGCTAGAAGAAGTTAAATGGCGCCTAAAACGCTCCACATTTGTCAACAACTTTCCTCTCAACGCTAACCAAAGAAACACTCGGACACGTTGTGGTATTTGTAACTTCCAAATCATCTTCCATTGGTTGTTTAACTCACACAGTATGGACGAAGATAAGACTCGATAAGCTGACTTGGTCGAGAAAAAATGATTCTCCTCCCAACGCCAACCCGCCATATCATCACCCAAAGAAAGATCCGGTGGGCTAACTGCAGCAACTAGACGTAGTATGTTATCCGGCAACACCTGGGATAAGAGGTGCCAATTCCAAGTACCCTCCGAAGTGGCAAATGACGAAACCGCAGTAGGGGCTGGAATCTCATTATGCGTACAATAGTGAGCCAGAGGCTCCGATAAATTTAGCCAATTATCGTGCCAAAAATCCGTCTTGATGCCATTACTGATACTCCAACATATGCTATGGCAAATATCGTCCCACACATGTGATAGACCCTGCCAAAGCCGTGAACAATTGCGCCTCCTCAAAAAAACATGTAACGAATTGCCCCAACCATACTTATGTTTGAGCACCTGCACCCAAACCTTGTCTTCATTCGATATAAGTTGGAAACCAACTTTCATTAAGAGAGCTTTATTTTGCAAGTGTAAATTTCGGAAATCAAGCCCCCACCCTCGATCGGGAGCTGCAATGAACTCCAACTTACAAGCGGCAAACCACGAGCATTTGGACCACTCCCCTAAACAAATTGCCTTATTAATTTCTCCAGCTCCTCACAAAAGCCTTTAGGAAGCCATGTTGTTTGCATGGCATATGTCGGAATAGCTTGAAGGACAGACTTAACAAGGGTAATCCTTCTGGCTAACGAAAGAGAGCGGGTTGCCCAACCCGTAAGGTAGCCGCGCACCTTATCAAGCAAATATGCATAAGTTCCTTTAGTCACCCGCGAGTGAAGAAGCGGCACGCCAAGGTACTTCCCAAAATCCTTAACTTCATCGAATCCCAGGCCATACACAATATTTGCACGTAGCAAAACCAACGTGTCGCTAGAGAATTTTTTTTTTGTCTTAGCAACACTTACTCGATGGCTATATTCACGGCAAAAATTATCCAACACCCAGTGAAGCACCTACATTTAACTTAGAGAAGCTTCCATGAAAAGCACAAGGTCGTCGGTAAAAAATAGATGAGAGATGTCAGGCCCGTATCGTGACAATCGTAGCGGCTTCCAATTCCCTTCATTGACACAATGGGTAATTGATTGAGATAATCTATCCATGCATAACACAAAGATATAAGGGGATAATGGGTCCCCTTGTCGTATTCCTCTCGTAGGCTTAAAAGGTTCAAAGGCCTCACCATTCCATAGAACTTGCATCGATACTGAGCGTACGCACAACATAATGAGATTAAATAGTTTACTCGACATACCAGTGAGGATAAGTGTTTCGTGGATGTAGTCCCACTCGAGCCTATCATAGGCCTTTTCAAGGTCCACCTTCAATGTCATCCACCCTTTCTGACCCGTTTTATGGCACATGGAATGTATCACCTCTTGCGCCAATATAATATTATTCGTAATTTGCCTTCCCGGCACGAAACTCGCCTGAGTCTGAGCGATCCATTTAGGTAGGAAAGGCTTGAGTCGATCAACCATTGTCTTAGTAATCACCTTGTAAACAACATTACAAAGACTTATGGGGCGAAATTGATTGATCACCGTAGGACACTCCACTTTCGGAATAAGAACAAGGAGTGTTCGGTTAATCCATTCCTCCATCCGACCCTCCTCAAAGAATTAACGAATTGTTTGGTATAATGCAGGTCCCACCACATCCCAATTCCGCTGATAAAACATAACAGGAAGCTCGTCGCTACCCGGTGCCTTCAAAGGTTCCATGCTAAAAACTACACGCCTGATCTCATCGAGAGTCACTGGAGCCACCAAAGTCCTCATTTCAGATTCTCCATAATGATAGAAAGCACAAGTAGATGCAGCACTTGGCAAGGGTCACGGTTCAGCAGTGAACAAACCTTTAAAGAAATGTAGCGCATGTTGTTTAAGGACCACAGGATCATCGCACCACTTCCTAGCTGATATTTCAAGCATTCGAATAAAGTTTTTCTTCCTACGGATCATTGCACATGCATGAAAATACGCAGTGTTCCGGTCTCCATCATTAATCCATTTCGCACGAGACTTTTGCTGCCACAACTTTTTCTCTTGTACAAGGACCTCTTCCAATTTGGATTTGAGGGACACCTCAAGGCTCAAAAGAAAGGGTGACTCATACGACTCCAATGTTCTTTCAATACCCCTCAAGCGAGCCAACAACAGAGTCTTACGCCTTCCTATATGGCCAAAGACGGAATTATTCCACTCACTACTATCGTTCAGAAACCGAGTGATATTATCTCCTAATGAAACCAAATCCGACCATGAAGACTCCAAAAGACGTGTGAAATCTGAGTGATCATTCCAAGCAGCCAAGAAACGATACGGTCTATTGTTGGATTTAACCAAATCGTCCTTAGTATCAAGAAGAATAGGGCGGTGGTCAGAACCCAGCATTTGTAGATGAAACACCTCCGAGCTAGCAAAAACTGCAAACCAATCCCTGTTGCAAAGGTATTTGTCAAGACGTTGCGATAAATCCCCTCTCTTCCAGGTGAATTTCAGACCATTGAAACCCAAGTCGATCAACCCCGTATCAAATAAAAAGGCAGAAAAATTCGAGCATACTCATGAACGTCGTCGAGAGCCATCGGAATGTTCAGAGATATTAGCAATAACATTGAGGTCGCCACCAATGGCCCACGACCTCCCTTCACCCGGGTCAAGAGCCCTCAACTGTAACCACAAATCACGACGCTTCGATACACACGGACTGGTATAAATAAAAGTGAAGAAGAAGTTACACCTCACCGACGGAACAGAACAAAAAGCATGAACAAACTGTAAAGAGACGACCACTACGTCAACAGTAATCGATGCCTTCCACAACACCCAAATACCCCTAGAGAACCCTTCTGCTTCTACCCGATATGAAGAATCGAACCCTAAGCGACGGATGAAATGATCCGCTTTATCTCCTCCAATGCGAGGCTCAAAGACAACAAAGATATCGGGACACTTTGTTCTCACAAATAACTTAAAATAACGATTGAAAGCAGGGTCTAAAGCACCCTGAGAATTCCGTGAAATTATTTTAACCATAACGATATTAAAGGAAAAGGAATGGTAGATGGTTAAACCTGCATATTGGAAAATTCAAACACTGTGTTCTCTCGCCATTGAACAGAACCCCCGACATTTTGCTTTGTCTTATCCAGAATCCCTTGAGCATGGTCAAGATCAGAAGACAAAGACGTGACCAATTCCTGTAACATCGGTTGGCTTGGAGTCTTATTAACCTTCTTCTTAAGCTTAGCACGAGCCACTCCCAGAATCAGTACCTTAATTTTTTCAGCTCCCTTAGAACTAGAAATCGTAAGGGAAGCAGGTAGAACACGACCATTCCTCTCACGTAATGTTGGTCTTGCGGCTTTATCCAACACTTGAACCACATCATGGTTCCCTACATTTAACGTCGTGGCAATAGGAACTACATTCTCTTTAGAGGCAACTGGAAAATTTTTGACATTTTTATGAACTATTACGTGTAAAGAATTTGTATTATTGATAAAAAAAAATTCAAGATCAAATAGAAAATTCATTAACAAAACATAAAAGGGTACATCGACAATTGGCAAAGACAGTATGAAAATCGAGAAACATGAGCACAAAATGCTCGAACAAATATGGGCTCGACAACAATAAGCCCAATTGAAAGACCCACCACCAGATAGCAGACAATGCCGAAAACGGCAAAACATCAAGAAAACAACAAAGTCCCTTGAATTTTTTTATCGCTATACTCAGATCCGATAACTTGGAAACCTAAACCGAGAGAGATCCTTGGTCAGAGACTGCTTCTCTATACTAGAAGTACGCAGCCTGCGTCACCGGAGGGTCAACAACAGAGCAAGCCTGGACAATCAAAAAAGGAAGAAACGCTCGAAGGGAAGGCTGAAACATTCCATGAGCTTCAAACGTCACAATATTCTTTAGAAAATACTAACCATAGTCATCGACATAAGAGTCCCCGCAAACGGAACCAAACCAGAAACCTTCAACAACAAACGCCTTCGAGTGGAAATCTGAAAAAACAAGGGTTTTGAGGGCAATCGCAACGCGCGACCCTACATTGAAACCTCTAAATTTGTGGCCGAGCACCGATGACCCGCACCTCCACGCAACTTGTCTCCCAAAGAAAATCTATAAGGTGTCGGGAGGAGGAACCTCCCATGACCAACTAAAGGCAACCCCAAAAGACAACCTAAGATAGGGGAACAAAAGATCATATAAGGGCAAGAGGAGACAAAGATGAAGGCCAACGGACAGTAAGCGGCAACCGATGACGCTAGAGCCATTGGAGACGAGTCACCTAGGCAAATGCAAAAAGAGAGAGAGAAAATGAGAGACAAGCCAAGCCCATCTTCTATATTAATGATAATTAATAACACTTACAAGAGATAATATAAGAAGACCTGACTATACAAAGATAAGGAAAGTCAATGATTTATACATGGTACGATTGTATAAGGGGAGTCAAAGGTTTACACAAGGTAAGGATTGATAAAGATTAGATAATCTAATCTAATTTAGTTTTTATCTTTAATATGCCTCTCCAAGATAGAGGATTCATCGAAGACACCAATCTTGGACTGAAAATGAAGGAAGATATTCCGTTCAAGCATTTTGGTGAGAGTGTATACAATTTGAGCTTTGGATGAGATGTGTTGAACTAGTAGTGATATCATAGTAACTAAGTCACGAACAAATAAGTAATCAAGTGCAAGATGCTTCATACGGGAAAGAAATACTAGATTTATGCAAACATATGTGCCAATGAGGTTGTCACAAAAGAGAGATGGTGGTTTGTTTAATGTCATGCCAATTTCCTAAAGTAGATGTGGAACCCAAAGTGCTACTGTAACGACCCGAATTTTGGGATCCATGAGTCGTTTCACCTGAGCCTTGGGCTTTAGGTGTTGGGTTGAGGTTATGGAACCTAAATGGGTTTCTTATGGATGTTGGGCTAGAGTTTTAGGTTGTATGTGGGTTGGAAAGATGAGGAAAAGGGTAGTGAGGTGATTTCCCTCATTTTGAAGATGAAGACGGGGTTGTGTAACGACCTAATTTTTAGGTTAGTGAATCGGGTCTTGGGCCCGGGTTATGGGCCATTATTTTGGGAGTTTAAGTTAAGGACATTTTTAAGTTTGGGCCCATTAATTTAGAAGGAGATGGTTATTTGAATTTTAAATAGATGGTGTGTGGGAGCAAAAAAAGGAGATGGTATTTTTGAGGAGAGGGAGGGAAAATGTTAATAGTGCAAGAGAAATAGAAAAGTGGGAGAGAAAGTGAAGGAGAGACTTTTGGAGTCCGATCTAACGCGGTTTAAGCATCCGTTGGAGACACCACCAGTACGGCAGTACCATTGGAAAAATCTCGTCGAGACGAGTCGGCCGGTGGTCACCAAGTCACCGTAGTGGTCGTCGTTCGCTAGGGTAAGAGGAAGTAAGTTTTGAGTTGCTTGAAAGAGGTATTTCTATTGGCCAAATCACAAAATAAAGGGCATCAATGTTTCACCGGCGTCGGGAGAGCGAGGCTGGAGCTTGTTGTTGTCGTCCGACCACCGAAACAGCCCTCACGTGCCTCCACATGCCGCCCTTACGCGTGGGCGAGATTCAGCTACAGTGGGCCGCTATAATCAGTTTGGGCTGGTTGTTGGGTCAGCCAGTCGAGCCGTTCCGATAAGCCGGATCGAGCCGAGTCATTGACTTTTTCTGAGGGACCCAACATGGGGGTTTTTCGACATTAAGAGTCTGATGGCACAGTTCGTTTTTCCATATTTGAAACCGATAAGCTATTTTTACGCATTTTATCCCCTAAAGTAGTCCAATTGTGTGAAATGGCTTATGTAGTCGTATTTTTTTATCCGAGGATTTGGTGGACTTGAATATTGGGATTAAAGAGATGTTTGGAGGAGCTTGGATGTTGATTTATCGCTTTGGCTTAAGGTTAGTACAACTCAAACTCTAATTGCTTCATAAGTATCATAAATGTGATTGCTTTGCGTGTCAGTATTTGCAAATTAGGTAGACGATGAATATGCATGTTTGGAGACCGATTGCATTAGACTTGATATCTGTGTGAGGCATGATGATGTTTTGTTTATGATGAGACTCACGGAGGTTAGAGACCGTTTATAGTTGTTTGACATTCTCATATAATTACTCGATGAATGTTTGTTTAGTTGATTTACATGTTGTGTTGCTTGAGTGCTTGAGATATGTATTGGCATGTTCGTTGGATATTAATTGATTAAATGTGTTAGTAAACAAAACCTAATGACTTTCATAAGCTTTAGGAGTGGAATAAGCGTTGTAATATTGTAATCTAAGGAAATTGTGCAAACCCGTGAATAAGGTATCGATACGAGCTTTTACCGTACCAGTACATGATTTGGTGTCGTATCGGTACGGGTCGACCCATATCAGTACTTATAGATATCTAGGATTTCCAGTAAGCAGTATCTGTATTGATACTCGTGTTCGAGTACTGATACCCACTAAATAGAATAATCTTTTATGCTAATAAAAATATGGAAATAGACGTGGAATGTTAATAAGATAATATGGATTAATAGAGGTAATTAACGAGGATGATTAATATACACTCCCATAATGTATTAACAAGTTGATAAACTTAATTGGGTGACTTGTGCTAATAGCAACCATAGGAGATCCTTGGTGGATCAAGTTATGTTGTGTGTCGTATGGTAATCGTGTCAATGTTGTGTGTTGTTTGGGCACTTGGTTGGTTGAGTCACCTTTGATTGATGAGATTCGGATACCCAGAGAAAGAATGTTGCAACATCATGGTTAGAGATGTCGAATGTACGTTCCCGACATTATGTAACATTGGACCTCATTTGATGATACTTGAGGAGAGATGCCGAGTATGGGTGTACGTTTCCGAGGCTGTATGACATTGGGCCTCACTTAGAGTGTACGTTACCGAGGCTGTGTGACATCAGGCCTCACTACAGGTTCATGGTTATGACTTTGTGTGTCTTTGCTCAGATGATCTAGTGAGATCCCAAGTATGGTTCGACCTTGTGTGCCATGTATGATGATTACTATGATGAGAGCATGTGTTTAGGCGACTAGTGGTAGTGCCACATGTTTATTTATCTCTCCTTGCTGCTCATACTAGCATGCGTGCTTATGTTTATGATTAGTATGAAGTATAGTAGAGTAGATGTGTACTGTCGAGCTTACTTAGAATCGTTGTTTCTGTGTGTAGGTTGATCATCGGATCGTCGGTTCGAGGAGCACTATCAGTACATGATTTCAACGTGTGGAGGTTCCTAGAGTACGATACTTGTGTTTTCTAGGCTATGCATTCATAGGACCTTACGTGTCGAGTTTGTAATTCTTACTTTTGAAATTATATTAATCAAGTTGAATGTTTAAATGTTTTAAATTAAATTGGAGCTCATTTGTGACGATTTAAATTGTTTATCTATGTTTTCAACTGTTTGATCTAAATGTTTTGGAAAGTACCTTGTTGGTTGTTGACGTAATATTGCATGACAAAAGATTAAGTATTCAATGTAAATAAGCAAGTAAAAGCAATGCCAAGAATATGTCTTTTACGTGCAAGTATACACGGTTAATAAGTAATATAGTAGTAAGTTGAGTATCGTCTCCACAGGGATTGCCTATAGGAATTAATTGCCACGATTAATACTTGTGTACTAGAAAATAAAAGTGTTGGCAAATGATTGAAGGAATGAGTAAAATAAAAGAATTAAGGAAATAAAGATGATAAAGAGAATTGAAGTAAAGTGAAGATTATGGTAATGAAATGATAATGATCTGGCAAACAAAGGGTGCAAGACTGATAACAAAGATTCAGCATAGAATGTCTGAATTTTATGCTAGCAATGTTGACTTGTAATAATGTCCTACTGTAGAACGTTTGAGTGTTCTCTAAATATGAGTGCAAGTGCACACTCTTGTCAAGTTATAGTATAAAAGATATCGTCTCCCACAAGGACTGGACATCTTATTCGAATCACAATTCCTGCACAAAAAATAAATGCACCAGTAAATTTAGTTTGTAAAGAAAAGTAAATAAAACACAAGTAATTGATAGAAAAGATCAGAGTGATAGAATGGGTCAGGTTATGCTGCTTAGTAGTGTGAAACTGCGTTGAATATGTTAAGTTGCTTTGCGCTGCCAGACTTTGATGTCTTGGCGGAGGATGGCAGATTGGCTGCTTTGACGCTTTCGCTACCTCGGCAGTGGAACAGATGATTGGCTCGACGGCAAACTTGGCAGACCTTCAAGGCTCGGTAGAACGCTTCGATATTGATCCCACTTATGTCTAAGTCAGAATGTTGTTGTTGTTCACTGTAGGTGATACCTGTCACGGCGTTGTAATCACTAATTTTGTCAGGGGTACTCATGTTATTTCATTTTATAATAATGGGTTTATATGGGCTGTTGCTTATTTTTTTGTTACTATATAAATATAAGTGGTTGTTATTAAAATCAAAAAAACAAAATACTACTATTAGTATTATATCTATTATTATATTATTTATTTGAAAAACCCCTAAAACATTACTAATATAGTATATCATCTTCCCATATTTTTTATTATTAATGGTATCTTATTATTATCATTATCATTATATTTACAATTATTATTATTATTATTATTATTGTTGTTGTTGTTGTTGTTGTTGTTGTTGTTGTTGTTGTTGTTGTTGTTGTTGTTGTTGTTGTTGTTGTTGTTGTTGTTGTTGTTATTATTGTTATTATTTAGTATTGTCCTTATTATTATTATAAAACAAATCTGAAACCTCAAAAGAAAAAATTAAAAGCCCAATTTAAATAAATAAAAATCAGTCCATATGTATATCAATCCATATTACATTCGAAAAGCCCAAAAAAATATATAATAGAGCCCGTTTGGCCCAAAATCCCTAATATGATAACATAAGAAAAAACCCTAATTCCTAATCTTTTGTTTTGCGCAGCTGTATCTGGACCGTCAGATCAAGGGCTGCTGATTGAACGGTCCAGATGGTCCCTGATGGAAGAAGCCCTTGTTGGCTCCCCTTTGCCTTGGCGCCACATCAATTGTAGCCCTTGAATCGGGAGTGCACCGAACGACCAGATCTCATCCAACGCGCGTGCAGTCCACGCCCAACTCTCTAGCTTCGACACGCACGACTCTCTGGCTTCCCCACGCGTGCGTGGAGCTCACACATGGCGTTCCAGCTTCATCTTGACCGTCCAAATCCTTCAGCTGCCCCGTTCTCTCTCGCCGGTCCCCTCCTCCTCGCCGTCCACCATGCCAGCACATGCAAACGAAACATACAAAGAATGTCAGAGACGACAAAAAAATGCACAACGAACAACGGAAACGTACGAATTTCAGAGGCAAACCAGCAATTACATAGAGGCACCAAATTATCAGAAACAACAACAACCAATGGGATGTTTTCCCTTTTACCATGTAATTCGAAAAAATGTATTTTTCGGGCTATAAAAGCCGAAACAAACCATTGTAAACCCCAAGAAAAAACGGGGGAATATTGCGATCAATACAAAAGGGAAACAAAGCATTTATGAGGTATATCGTCCTCTCTTTTACATTTCGAAGCAAAATACGCAAAGAGTTAGGGTTTCATTTCTTTTATCTTCGGTGTCGATTTGCCATCTCCGCGACTGTTCACTTCCCCTCTTCCGGCAATAAACCTTACGGCTTCCTCGACCGTGTCGGGTGAGTCAATGAAAAGGGGTAAATAGCAGATCGGAGGGTTTCATTTTAAAAAGAAAAAGGGCTTTTCGAGTTTCTGTCTCTTTGTTAAAACGAAGGATGGGGTTTGGTTTTCTGGTTTTTTTGGGTGGTGGTTGAGTTAGAAACATAGGAAAATAGGGCTTTTTGGGCATTTAAGGGCTCGTCGGCCGTCGATTAACGACGACCGACGTTTCAGGTGTCGTGGTCGAGAGAGAAGGGGGATGTCTGAGAGAGCTTAGGGTTAACGAAAAGAGCTTAAAATGGTTTTAAGTTTGGTTTTATAACGTTTTAGTGTTTTAAAAATGGAAAACCCCCCTTTTAAATCCCTCCTTGTTTTCATATTTACGTCGTTAGCCCTTCTGCACTTTGTAATCACTCCCCTCGTCCCTAAAGCTTTTAAAATGTTTTCATTTCGCTCCCTCTTTCATTTATGAATTGATTTCTATGGTAAAAATCCCTTTTGGTCCACAAGATTTTGGTTTTCAGTCAATTTAGTCCCTATCGTAGTGTTTCCCCTTTAATCATGTATTTTCTTTTTGCCTTGCATCTTTAAATTTCTTACATTTCAGTCTTTTTTGTGATTTTACCATGTTGATATGTGATATGTGGATGGATATGCATATGATTTATTGTTATTATTCCTACCCTAATGTTGTGGATATTGTTATTATTCGTTCATATAATATTTTTATAATGTATATACGTAATACAAGGTTTTTGTATAATATATAGTTTATACATATATATAATATATAGTATATATAATATGGTTTATACATGGTATGTTTTTATATATAATATATAGTTTTATAATATATAACATGTATGTAGTATATAGTTTTATATATATACAATATGGTTTTAATGCAATATATATATATATATAATATAAGGTTTCCTCATATAATGTAGTTTTATATAATATATAGTTTTAAAATATACTTCAATGCATGGTGAAATACAATGTTTTAATGTGATGTTTACTTGTGGCATCTTATATTTGTCATTCATGAAACTGTTAATAATTTGGCATGTTAATTAATTAATTTGAAACACACAAAAGAGAGGTATCTATTAACTCCGATATTCGTGTCAAAACAGTCCAAGCTTAATGGATGTGGACCGAATATTTGGGTTAATTTTCACTGTTTCTAAGTAAGCAATAATTAAAAAAATGGAAATATCATATCACCATCCCTTATTTGCTTGCACCATGCATAAAGGTGACGTACGGAGTTCGAACCTTAAACTAACACGACAGTCAATCTTATATGATGTCGGTTTAATCTATGGTCCGGTGTACCGTCATCCTTTTTAATTAAATGATCAATTAATTCCAAAGTCGCAATTTGATAAAGCCTGTATCATTTAAGTCAAATTTTCACTTAAGAACTTCTAATTAAATTCACTTTAAATCTTAAATAATTTTTATCGATTAAAGGCAACAAGTAATTTTGTACCGATTTTCGGGTGTGATGGGGTGCTAACCCTTCCCCACACGTAACCAACTCCCGAACCCTTTTTAAAATGAATCTCTGGTTCTGAGGTGTCCGACCTACCTTAGTGGTCGGCGGCGACTCCTAAATTTTTACCGTTTTCCAAAACTCGAATTTTCCCCTTTTAATAAATCCTTTTCAAAAAGTGGGACGCATAAAAGTTTTTCGTTTTTTAAAAAACGTCATTACAGTTTGGCGATTCCGCTGGGGACAAATTTTTATTTTTACAAAAAAGAGAGTTAAGCCAATAAAACAATTGTTGCCTTTAATCGATAGAAACTATTTAAAGTTTAAAGTGAAGTTAATAAGTTCGTTCTTCCTTGAAAATACGACTTAAATTGTACGAGCTTTGAAAATTTGTGGTATTCGAATTAATTCTTTATTTAATTTCTAAGGAGTCACCGACATGTGTTGCATCATGATCATCAAGCTCTATACCCGAGTCGTACCCTTAAGTAGGAGTGAAATGCCCATACCCACGTGAGTATCCCTCCACGAGTCGGTAATCCACTTCCAGAATCCACACCTTTGACACCTGAGCAGCCCTCCACGTCATTAGGTCGTGCTTTCCCTCGAACCGAACCAATTCACAAGCTTGTAATGGGCCAGAATTGGGGTTCTTGTTGCCTTAGTAGGTGATGAGATATGTTCAGATACCCTTGTTAGAACCAAACTCATGTGTGAGAATATAAGAAGCCCACCCCATTAGAGCCATGCAGATAACCGTAGAGTTTAGAGTGGCTAGGGTCATCTTGTTAATTGCTTGCCTTCGTTATTTTGTTTGTATTTAATTCTCCTTGTTTATCTTGTAACTAACGCGTTTTCTTTTTGTTCTTTCCCCTTTATTTTGCATGTTTCATCATGACATAAAGAACACATTGAGTTGGAAATAGTCTATAATTAAAGACTTGATTAGTGGGAAATATGGTTTGTAACAATAATGAGAAGGATCTCGACGTACAAATATAGCCTTAAGGAGAGAAACTACATGGTTGAGTTTCCGAGACAAGAAAGGCTATAAAAACAAAAAAAAAGAAGAAAAAGAGGCCACCTCACTTATTTGTTAGACGTTCCAGGCAAGTAACCATCACTTCAAACCTTGGAGTTCAACCTACATTCGTTCTATGATCGGAAGCTTTGATTTGACTACAACAATTGGGAAATACTGAGTCTTGCAAGGAAATTAGCGAGAACCACAAGAACTAAGCTTTCCGGGGCAAGATCGGAAGTTTCTCGGGCACTTTTCCATCTTGGTTCAACAATCAAGTCTCAACCTAGAACAAGAAAAATACATCAAGTTAGAGGGAATTCTGACCTCACCCTCGATACGCCTTGAAGGTTGGGTTCAGTGGGACCCTTTCAAAGAGTATGTCAAGAGTACCAAACATCGACAGTGGATCAATCATAATTCGTAGCCTATATCACTTGGGGGGAGTGTTGCGTGTAAAATAGTCTATCGCAATTATAGTGCAAGTATACACGACGCAAGTAGTAAAGTGATACGAAGTATCGGATATCGTCTCCACAGGGATTGGGCTAATAGCTTCACCTAAATTCACTGCACGAAGTAAAGGAAATAATTATGAGAAGTTGTCACGAATAATAATGTAAAAACGCAAATAAAGGAATTGAGATATCAAGATAGAGAGAATGGGCTGGTATTGAATTGCTCAGTAGTGCAGGTATTGAATTGCTTAGGATCTCCAGTTCTGTCGTCGCACCCGTCGCCGACAGCACCTGTCGCGGCGTCTGTCCGTTAGCTGTCGCGGCAGCGAACACTAACTCAGTACTTCAAGCTTGGCAAGAATCCCAGATCTGCCTTGCCCTATCCCTAGGCACAAGTCTGTCGATGATCACGTCTTTGATGATACCTCACGGCGTGAATCGAAGGATGAACACCGATGTGTATGAATTCTTCTTTAGCCACTTAACCTCGCCCTATCCCTAGGCACGAGATGGTTCAACTATAAACTAGAGAACGCGCTCTTATCTCTTTCGTATACTTAACTCTCCCGATGCTAAGTAAATGGATAACCTCACAATGCTCTCCCGATGCTCTTGCAAGATATTAAAACCAAGATAAAAGAACTTGAAGTTTAATTTATTGAACTTGAAAAATCCTAAAACAAAGCAACCCTTGCAACTACTTTACAAAACAACCCGTAGCCCTAGGGGGAATTTAGAACATGTCGGTGACAGGTAAACGGCAGGGTTTAGGTTTCGGTTATGGGGTAATCGGTTGTGCTCCTAGGCTAAATCTATGCCCTTATATAAGCTTTGGGCTCAAGTTATCTAAGGTAACAAGGATTACAACTTTAATTAAAAGTAAGATTCTAATAAAGACTAAATCTCTAAAGTCTCCTACTTTCCAGCCGCATCCTTATTTTGTGGGAATTTCCTCTCCGTGGGCTTTGGCTTGACATATCTTTCGATCTGGGGCTTGGAAAAATATTTGGCTTTCACACGACAGACGAGCAGATTTTTCTCTATCTATCGAGGTCCACTTTACTTTTCCTCTTCATAAGTCTGCTGTCACCATGCTGTCACGACAGGTCCATGATAGGTTCGTCTTCTTCGGCTGCTTGTCCAGTTCAGCTTTCCTGCTTATCTGCCCTGCGCCTGCCTTCAACATCTACTGTGACAGATACCTGCAAAAATAGCCATCTTTCAGTAGAATCCGTGCCTTTTATATAATTGTGATGTTTTATTGAAAACTAACCTAAATGCAATGCAATGATGCTTGAATGCAGCAGAAATATGGGTTAAAAAGGGTGTAAATAATAGAACTTTTACACACTCAACACACCCCCAAACTCAAGTTTTTGCTTGCCCTCAAGCAATGAAGACTTAAAAGAAAACTGAAAATTTTTGTGTTGGCCTTCAAACAGTGAAATGTCCCTTACCTGTCGCTCATTCTCTATGGCGGCAGCAACCTGTCGGAAAGGTTAGGATCTGTCCGGAATCTTCCTATAGCTCTCGTGCAGTGTGTGCATGCTTGTGAACAGTTATATGCTAAGACTCTCTTAGTTTCACAAGAATATTCAACTTCTTAACTTGAATTTTTATGCCAAAGTTTATATTTTCTTTAGAAGGCACATTTTCATGCTTCTTTTTCTTCTATTTTCAAGCTAAGTTTTTCTAGAGCCAGTTTCGGGCACCTCTAGTTAGCTTCCTAGAGCCGGTTTCGGGCACCTCTAGGTTTTTGATTTTCTTTTGCTAAACTTCTTTCCTAGAGCCAGTATTAGGCACCTCTAGGGGCTATCCAAGTTCTAAGCTTCCTATTCTAGTTTGGCTAAAAGAAATCTAAGCAATATAACAGTCACAAAAGTGTTTAAGTTTTCAGAACTATAGAAAGGCTCTAAACTTTTACTTAACCTGTCCTAAAGATGCTGCCACGACAAAGCCGTCATGACAGGTAAGTTAACTTCACAGTTTTAAGCCAACAGTTTAAATTTTCTGATTTTTTTTAAAAGAACTTAAATAAATAATAAGACACAACAAATAATAAAGAGATGTGCTAAAGACTCCATTGATGATGGAGGGTTGCCACCCCCAAACTCAAGGGTTGCATTGCCCTCAATGCAAAATGACAGAAAAATAAAAGAAAAACAAGATAAATAAAAGTACATCACAAAAGATAAGGCAGGCAGTATTAAAGGAAAAAAATAAAAACTTAAATTTTCACTCGCTGTCCTTGCTGCTACTGCTGACGCGGATCTGATGGCGGCGTCTGCGCTGTGGAGGGGGCTGGGCAGGTTCAGGAGCAGGTTGCTCAGCAGGTTCATCGGCCGGTGGAGGGGCAGGGTGCTCAGCAGGTTCATCAGCAGGTGGAGGGGCAGGGTGCTCCACTAGCCGGACGTCGGAACTGCTACCGCTGTCCCACGAGCTGCTGGTGGTGATGGCTTTGGACAACCTTCTCTTGTTTGCCACGTGCTTAATTCGTTTTACCCGCGTAAAGTCGCTCTCCAAATTCCTCCGGATAAGAGGGCTGTCAGCAGTGGCAGGTCTTTTGGTTCCTCGAGGGGAGGTGTCTGCCGGTGGGCTGCCTTCCGCCGTTGGGGCAGGGGTTGGTGTGGGAGCGGCAGAATGCATATGGGGAGAGACAGGTGGTGTGGGAGTAGGGGAGGGGATATGGAAATAATGGGCGGGGAAGGTGGGGAAGATGACATCCGAATAATGTAAAGTATTAGTAATGAAATTTACCGTTGCATTTGAGAAGTCACGGATAAAAGTCATCAAACCCATTTGGCGCTCCTCTATCCTTAGGATGGCAACAAGGATGTGTGCAGACTGATCTGTCTGAGCGGTGTCGGTGGCAGCATCTGGGGCAGGTTCGGTGGCAGGTTCATCATCGGAATCAGCAGGAGGGGCATTTGGGTCGAAGGCGTTGATGGGTGATACGACTATGACCTCCATGAGGCTGGAGATGTTGTTGTCAGTCCAGCCGCTGCCCTTTTTGATCTTGTCGGAGGGCTCCTCTGGTACGGCAGCACAGCGGCAGAGGGCGGTGATGGTGAACGGCAGGCAGAGTCGTGAGTCCGAGCGGAAGGCACAATCGAGGATGCTGTCCCGCATGTACCTGCCCACATTGATGGGCCTGTCATGCATAATAGAGTGAATGAGGGCCAAGCGCTGTCGGTTGACTGTCGTATGGTGGGACGAGGGCAGGATACGCTTTTTGATGAAATCGTTCCACAGTTTTGCTTCAGGGAGGAGCTGCCCCCTGTTGACGGAGTGGGGGTTCTTCTTGCTGGTGGTCCATGTCGTACCAGCTTCTGTCAGCTCCACCATGATGGCATCATAGGCAGCAGCGTCGAGGGTGTCCAGAAATTGTTGGTAAGCATCATCATTGGGGCCAAAGAAGAGGCCGAACACATGGTTGATGCTGCTGGCGGTAAGGGGCACGTCCACTCCTCGGACAGTGACAGATGTCGCTGTTTTGCTGTCGATGGCCTCGTAAAATTCTCGGACCAAAGTATCATTTAACTCCGCCGGCTGCTCGGCAAAGTCCTCCCATAGCTGTGCCGTTATGGCTTTCAGAATGAACGGCCGCAGTCCCATATGAGGGGCATCTCTGTTGTATATAAAGCCACGCTCCTCCCATAGTTCCTTTTTGGCGAATGGTGATGCTGCTGCTGAAGAAGAAGCGGCAGCATCGTTTTGACGGGTTTGTCTCGATGACATTTTGGTTGCAAGGGCTGAAAAAGAGAGAAAACAAATAAAACTAGAGGAGAACAACAAGAGAGAAAAATCAGAAGTGATGAAAAATGAAAATGGGAAGGGGTTTATATAGCGGTTGAGAAGCTGCCCATTTAATGCCGCAACGGCAGGCGGGAATAACGGGGCGGCAGATTGAATGTAGCGTGTCTGACGCGTCTGACACGCATTTATGCGTCTGCTATGCGTCTACCGCACGCTTCTGCGTCTGCCGTGTCAGTCTGTTGACAGCCTGTCATATCCGTCCGCGGCGACAGCCGAAACGACAGGTTTCCATAAATGGGCTTTATTGGGCTGATGGATGGGCGGTGGGCCTAGGTCACTTCTCCTTTTCTTCTTGACTCCTTTATTTCCTAAAAACTGAAATTAGAAAAACAAAACATTATTCGAATAAAATAAACCTAATTTCCTAATAATAATAAATAAATAAATAAATAAAAATAAAAATTAGGTTAAATTAGGGATGCCTTGTGGGGCATCACCTAAAGTAACCACTTCCTGTATTCATGGGGCTTCAGTCCCCTGATAATGCTTGAGGCGTTGTCCATTGACTTTGAATTGGTGCCCATCCTTTAATGATTGAATTGTAATGGCACCATGGGGAAAAACTTGAACCACTTGGAACGGGCCAGACCATCTAGATTTGAGCTTCCCTGGAAAGAGTTTCAACCTAGAATTAAACAACAACACAAGCTGCCCTGGGCAGAACTGTCGTGGCAGCAGCTTCTTGTCATGCCACTTCTTAGTCTTTTCCTTGTAAATCCTTGCATTGTCATAGGCCATTGTCCGTATTTCATCGATCTCATTCAAATCTAACAGCCTTTTCTGGCCTGCCTTGTCCAAGTCCATGTTTACTGCCTTGATTGCCCAATATGCTTTGTGCTCGATCTCGATAGGCAAGTGACAGGTTTTCCCATAAATCAAACGGTATGGAGACATGCCCAATGGAGTTTTGAAAGCTGTCCTGTATGCCCATAATGCATCATTCAGAAGTAAAGACCAATCTTTCCTAGTTGGTTTAACCATCTTTTCAAGAATGTTCTTCACTTCCCTATTGGAAATCTCAGCCTGTCCATTGGTCTGTGGGTGGTATGCTGTCGCGATCCTGTGCTTGACACCATATTTCTTCAAGGCGGCAGCAATTACCCTATTATCGAAATGTCTCCCTTCATCACTGATGATCGCCCTAGGGATGCCAAATCTAGAAAAGATGTTTTTGTGCAAAAACTTTTGGACCGTTTTGGCATCATTCTTTTGAGTTGCGATTGCTTCTACCCATTTGGAGACATAATCCACTGCTAGGAGGATGTAAAGATTTCCACATGAAGATGGAAAAGGTCCCATAAAATCAATCCCCTAAACGTCGAAGATCTCGACTTCTAGGATATTCTGCAGTGGCATCTCGTTTCTCCTCGAGATGTTACCTGTCCGCTGGCACCTGTCACAGTTCTTGTAAAAGTCTTGTGCATCTTTATATAGTGTCGGCCAGTAGAACCCTGACTGTAGCACCTTGGCAGCAGTTTTGTTTCCTCCTAAGTGTCCTCCATATTGTGAAGCATGACAGTGATGGAGAATGTCTTCTTGCTCTTCTTGTGGTACACACCTCCTTATAACCTGATCTGCGCACATTTTGAAAAGAAGAGGTTCGTCCCAATAATAATGCTTAACATCATTTTGGAACCTCTTCCTGGCTTGATAATTAAGATCAGAAGGAAATATTCCGCTAACTATAAAATTAACGAAATCAACATACCAGGGAAGGTCAGAAGACTTACCTGCCGCCATGGCTGTCGCGACAGCGGTTGCGGCAGCAAAGAGCTGCTCATCTGGGAAGGTCTCAAGTATGTGTGTCTCATCGAACGGTAGACTCTGTCCCTTCTCCAACCTCGACAAGTGATCTGCCACCTGATTTTCTGTCCCCTTTTTATCTTTGATCTCAAGGTCGAATTCTTGTAATAGCAAGATCCACCGTATCAATCTAGGCTTGGCATCCTTCTTTGCGAACAAGTACTTAAGGGCAGAATGGTCGGTGTGCACTATTACTTTCGTCCCAAGTATGTAAGAACGAAACTTGTCGATGGAGAACACCACAGCTAACAGCTCATTTTCTGTGGTGGTATAGTTCACTTGGGCATCATTCAATGTTTTGCTGGCGTAGTATATGACATGAAACAGCCTGTCCTTGCGCTGCCCAAGTGCTGCCCCGACAGCATAGTCACTGGCATCACACATGATCTCAAATGGTTGTGTCCAGTCTGGTGGCTGTACTATGGGGGCTGTCACTAGCTTTTCCTTCAGAACCTTGAATGCTTCAGTACATTCTTCATTAAAGTCAAAGGGTCGGTTCTGCTCTAAGAGATGACATAGGGGCTTCGTGATTTTTGAGAAATTCGTGATAAATCTCCTATAAAAACCAGCATGCCCTAGAAAACTCCTAATGCCCTTGACTGTGGTTGGTGGCGGCAGCTTCTCAATTACCTCTATTTTGGCCCTGTCGACTTCTATCCCACGGCAGCTAATCTTATGGCCAAGAACTATCCCCTCATCCACCATAAAGTGGCATTTTTCCCAATTCAAAACGAGATTAGCTTTTTCACATCTTTCAAGTACCTTTTGAAGATTGCCAAGGCAGCTCTCAAAATCGTCTCCAAAGACGGAAAAATCATCCATGAAAATCTCAAGGAAGTCCTCGACCATGTCGGAGAATATAGCCATCATGCACCTTTGGAAGGTGGCAGGTGCATTGCAGAGTCCAAACGGCATCCTCCTAAATGCGTATGTTCCGTAGGGGCATGTGAAAGTCGTTTTCTTGATCCTCTGGTGCAATAACAATTTGATTGTAACCTGAGTAACCATCAAGAAAACAATAGTAAGGTTTACCCGCTAATCTATCAAGCATTTGATCAATAAAGGGTAAAGGAAAGTGGTCCTTTCGGGTAGCTTTGTTAAGCTTCCGATAGTCCATACAAACCCTCCAACCGGTCACAGTCCTGGTTGGGATTAACTCATTGTTTTCGTTGGTTATCACGGTCATGCCTCCTTTCTTGGGAACACATTGCACCGGGCTTACCCATTTGCTGTCGGAGATGGCGTAAATAATGCCAGCATCTAACCATTTAATTATCTCCTTACGTACTACCTCCTTCATCGCATGGTTTAGTCGCCTTTGGGCATCTATAGTTGGCTTATGATCTTCCTCAAGGAGGATTTTGTGCATGCATAACGCTGGACTAATGCCTTGAATGTCTGCTATCGTCCATCCAATCGCCTTCTTGTGCTTCCTTAACATGTCGATCAGCTGTCGTTCCTGTTCCTGCGACAGCTTAGCAGAGATGATTACGGGCAGTGTGTCATCACAACCAAGATAAGCATATTTAAGCTGCCCTGGCAGGGGCTTAAGTTCTAAGACAGGTGGTTCAACAGTAGATGGCTTTTGGATTAAATGGTTATCCGAAGTGTAATTCAGGGTTCGAATAACTTACCTGGACGATGGTCTAACCAGTCTACCTCCTCATGACCTTCAGTATCAGATGTATCGGATTCAGAGGAGTCGCTGTCGTCGGTGCTGTCGTCGTTGCTATCGTGACAGGCCTGTAGATGGCTGTCGTAGCAGTGACCAAATTTTATATCACGGCAGCCCGACCTGATGCAGGGTTGATCAAAGGTCACCTCAATGATGGCCTTGCATTCCTCATCCACATCAGCATGTTTCATTGCTTGGAGAACATTCAACTTAATTTCTTGATCGTTCACGCGCATGGTGAGTTCTCCTTTCTCCACATCGATCAATGATCTTCCCGTGGCTAAGAAGGGTCGCCCGAGGATGACTGGTGCGTTCTCATCTGCCTCACAATCTAAAATAAGAAAGTCAGCAGGAAATATAAGCTTATCCACTCTTACCAAAATATCTTCAATTTTTCCCTCGGGGTGAACGTAAGAGCGGTCGGCTAGCTGTAGGGTAACTGTCGTGGGCCGCGCCTTGCCAATACCTAGTTTCTGAAAAACAAATTTGGGCATTAGATTAACACTAGCACCAAGATCACATAATGCCTTACCCACAAATCTGTCGCCGATTACGCAAGGTATGATGAAGCTCCCCGGATCCTTCTTTTTCTGGGGTGGCTGCCGATGAAGAATACTCATGCATCCTTCTTGCATCCTTACCGTTTCAAATTCCCCAAGTTTAGATTTTTTCGACATAACATCCTTGAGAAATTTAGCATAACCGGGCATCTCTCTAACAGCATCTAACAACGGAATATTAATATGAACCTGTTTAAAGATATCATAAATCTTTTTAAGTTGAGATTCATGCTTAGCTTGCTGTATCCGTTGCGGAAAAGGTGGTGGAGGACGATAATCAGCAATGCGTCCTTCCCACTGTATGCGAATCTGAGGACGATAATCTTCTTTTTTCTCCTCTGTCGCTTCTGCTGTCGTGACAGGCTCATCGGCAGCAGTCTGTTTATCACCTGTCGGGGCAGCTTCCTCGGCAGGTTTATCCAAGGCAGGTTCCTTTTCTTTTTCAGCTTCTTTTTCCGGCCCTGGTAACTTTTTCCCACTCCTAGTAGTAATTGCCTTACATTGCTCATGTGGGGGCGGTCTAGCATTTTCAGTATTGCTAGGGAATCCTCCATTCTGCCGTGGCTTAATATGCTGCGACACCTGACCCATTTGTGTCTCTAGAGATTTCAAGGTAGCCTCATGATTTGTCATTCTCATCTTGGTTTCATCCATAAAGTTTTCCGTCTTCTTGACAAATTGATTAATATTCTCCATATACGTACCAGTCTGAGACATAAAGGTGGCCAGAGTCTGTTCCAATATACTACTCGTGGCAGGTGGTGGCTGCTGTTGTTGCTGAGGTGGCAGGTTCTGCGGCAGATGCTGTCGTGTTAACAATCTAGGACCTCCTGATTCTGATTATGCGCTTGTGGATTCAGGGCGTTGTTGGGGTTACTCCAGGAGAATTTGGGATCCTTCCTCCAATTGGGATTATAGTTGTTGGAATTGTAGTTCGGCTTGTAATTTCCAACATATTTTCCCTCTTCTATATTTATTGGGCACTCATCCCTACTATGATTTCCTTCACAAGTAGCACAAACTTCCTCGACAGCAAATCCTTGTAATTCATCATCATTCAATAACTTTTTCATTGCTTTAGTAAGGAATGCTACCTGCGATTTCATAGTGCTGTCGGCCTCATAGTCCTTGACAGCAAGTACCCGTTTACCTCCTCTTCTAGCGGTTGGAAACTGCTCCTCATTCTTAGCCAGATGTTTCAAAACTTGCAGGGCCTCGTCCGGATCTTTATCCAATAATAGTCCATTTGCTGCAGAATCAATTCGAATGCGAGTTTGTAAGTTAGCAGCATTATAGAACTTAGTTACCTGATTCCAGACGGGGAATCCATGCATTGGGCAGTTTCGAAGAAGAGTTGTAAATCTGTCCCAGGCCTCGTGCATTGGCTCGTCATCTTCCTGTTGAAAAGTAGCAATTTCATTACGTAATCGCTCAGCTAAATGTGAAGGATTAAAACGAGACAAAAATTCACGAGTTAAATCTGCCCAAGTCATAATAGAACCCGGTGTAAGTTTATTCCACCAAGTTTCAGCTCTGTCCCTCAATGAATGGGGAAATAACCGAAGCCTCAGTATCTCCGGACTAACTCCTGGCAGTCTAAACGAACCACAGATCTCCTGGAACGTTTTGAGATGCTCCCTGGCATCTTCTGTCGCAGAACCACTAAACTGCCCGGCGTTGTTGATCATACTAAACATGACAGGTTTAAGTTCGAAGTTGTCAACGTCAATATCCGGCAGCGTGGTCTCCAGTTCTACATGATCGTTCAGCATGTAGTCACGACATGACCGTCGTCCACCTGCCGCGGGCGGGTCACCGACAGGCGGTACACCATCACCAACAGGCTGATTACGGGCCATCTGCTCTAGCTGTTTCTCAAGGTATTCGTTCCGGTCTAAGAGGTGGCGAATTTGTTTCTTGAGATTGAAGGAAAGTTCGATCTCCGGATCTAATTTATACTCAGGATCTTCACCTCTTTTGGATCTGCGCATAAACAAGAAAACCTCGTGAAAAGCAAGAGTTTAAAACGCAAAAGAAAAATTAAAGAAAATTTAAATAAAAACAAAAAACGAAAATAAAAACAAAAAGTGCAAGGAAATAAAGGTGTAGTTATGTTGCCAATCCCCGGCAACGGCGCCAAAAACTTGTTGCGTGTAAAATAGTCTATCGCAATTATAGTGCAAGTATACACGACGCAAGTAGTAAAGTGATACGAAGTATCAGATATCGTCTCCACAGGGATTGGGCTAATAGCTTCACCTAAATTCACTGCACGAAGTAAAGGAAATAATTATGAGAAGTTGTCACGAATAATAATGTAAAAACGCAAATAAAGGAATTGAGATATCAAGATAAAGAGAATGGGCTGGTATTGAATTGCTCAGTAGTGCAGGTATTGAATTGCTTAGGATCTCCAGTTCTGTCGCCGCACCCGTCGCCGACAGCACCTGTCGCGGCGTCTGTCCGTTAGCTATCGCGGCAGCGAACACTAACTCAGTACTTCAAGCTTGGCAAGAATCCTAGATCTGCCTTGCCCTATCCCTAGGCACAAGTCTGTCGATGATCACGTCTTTGATGATACCTCCCGGCGTGAATCGAAGGATGAACACCGATGTGTATGAATTCTTCTTTAGCCACTTAACCTCGCCCTATCCCTAGGCACGAGATGGTTCAACTATAAACTAGAGAACGCGCTCTTATCTCTTTCGTATACTTAACTCTCCCGATGCTAAGTAAATGGATAACCTCACAATGCTCTCCCGATGCTCTTGCAAGATATTAAAACCAAGATAAAAGAACTTGAAGTTTAATTTATTGAACTTGAAAAATCCTAAAACAAAGCAACCCTTGCAACTACTTTACAAAACAACCCGTAGCCCTAGGGGGAATTTAGAACATGTCGGTGACAGGTAAACGACAGGGTTTAGGTTTTGGTTATGGGGTAATCGGTTGTGCTCCTAGGCTAAATCTATGCCCTTATATAAGCTTTGGGCTCAAGTTATCTAAGGTAACAAGGATTACAACTTTAATTAAAAGTAAGATTCTAATAAAGACTAAATCTCTAAAGTCTCCTACTTTCCAGCCGCATCCTTATTTTGTGGGAATTTCCTCTCCGTGGGCTTTGGCTTGACATATCTTTCGATCCGGGGCTTGGAAAAATATTTGGCTTTCACACGATAGACGAGCAGATTTTTCTCTATCTATCGAGGTCCACTTTACTTTTCCTCTTTATAAGTCTGTTGTCACCATGCTGTCACGACAGGTTCATGACAGGTTCGTCTTCTTCGGCTGCTTGTCCAGTTCAGCTTTCCTGCTTATCTGCCCTGCGCCTGCCTTCAACGTCTACTGTGACAGATACCTGCAAAAATAGCCATCTTTCAGTAGAATCCGTGCCTTTTATATAATTGTGATGTTTTATTGAAAACTAACCTAAATGCAATGCAATGATGCTTGAATGCAGCAGAAATATGGGTTAAAAAGGGTGTAAATAATAGAACTTTTACACACTCAACAGGGAGGGCCAAGGATTGATATATTTGTTAACGCCTGATTCCTAGCGAAAGATCCTTCAAAGCTTCTAAGAAAGAAGAAGGGATTGTGGAAATCTTGAAAAAAATTGTCAACCTAGATGCTGTCTTAGGACCATAGGTGGTAGGTTTCCTTTGATCATTGTAACGGACCAATGTTCCCATTGATACGAGTCGTTTAACAAGGATATTTTTTGAACTCAACGTCGCTCTTTGCATACATTCATGTGTTCACAAGTAGCATTATTTTGTGATGTGTTTAATTTCGATTTTCTTGTCCTGTTCAATTCTCTTTATGCATATTCATAACACTTTGTATATGAAATGTTGACTCAAGAACAGTTCGAAATTTAAGACTTTCATAACGGGAGAAAGAATCTGTAACTACGAACAAAAGAATCTCAAAGCCTAGGATTGATCACAAGATGAACAAAAGAAAACCTAGCCATCGGCGAAGAAGGAACTCGAGTTTCAATTATGCCTTGTATGGAAGTTACTTTCCTTTCCCATTGTGACGAGACCTGATATTCGTTATGAAAGTTATTAAATGAGAATGTTCGTGTACCTTTGCATTCAATTATACATTTTAATCGATTACCTTTAATCGTATGTTGTATATACGACACATTGCATTCATAAAATTAAGGTTCGATGCATCTTTGCACCAAATTATACCTTTTGATTGATTAGCTTTAATCATGTGTTCCGTTGTACATACAACGCATTCATTCATAAAAAATAATCTTAATGTCCATCAAATCAATGCATCTTTGCATTCAATTGTATATGTCTGTTTGATTACCTTTAATCACCTATCCTTGTTGTGCATACAACACATTACATGCATTATTATTTTCATACTTGTTTTTAAGTTATCTCATTTTTCATACATATAATACATTGCATACATTAATAAATCAAGGAATTAACTACGAGAAATATCATGGCAGAAAGTGAAAGTTTAATCTGCAATCATTCCTCATTCATACGTTACCTGTTTGCAAACCCGAGAAATGGAAGAGAGATTGACCAAGGTAGAGAAAGGGCAGAAGGACCTCGAAACTCGTTTGGATGGGGTCAGTAAGAATATCAGCGATCAGATCGCACAGTCGCAAGCTTCTATTATTGCACAAATGACTAATCTTTTACTGAAGATGACAAACGAGGAAAGAGTTTCTATGGATAGCTCAAACTTTGAAGAACACAAGGATACTGCATTCCAAGTGAATGATCAATTAGAAGTGCCAAATCCCGAAAAAAGAGTCTATGTTAATTTCATGGAAGTTTCTGCCAATCCCGCTATCGGGGCACCTGTTAGCCGCCATGGAGGAACCTCAATGAATCAGCTCATTGACTTAGAGGCAGGGTAAGAGGATGTAGTAGAGAGGATTAAGGCCGAGATGGAAGAGAAGCATGAGGAGAGATTTCGCTTCTTTTAAGAAAGATTCAAGACCTTACAAGGGACGAATGAGCAAGGGAATGATGCCAATGATTGGAGCCTTGTAACGAATTTAGTCCTTCCACCGAAATTCAAAGTTCCCGATTTTGAAAAGTATGACGGAACTACTTGCCTCTTAGCGCACATTACTATGTATTGCCGGAGGATGGCAGCTTTTATAAAAGATGAGAAGCTACTTATTCACTGTTTTCAAGACAATTTAACTGGTTCCGCAACCCGTTGGTATACTCAACTTAGTCGAATCGACATCAAGTCATGAAGAGATCTTTCAAAAGCATTTGTGGGGCAGTACATGCATATAACTGACATGATTCCAAATCGGCTCATGCTACAAGGTTTGGAACAAAATCGCAACGAGAGTTTCCGCGAGTATGCCCAGCGTTGGCGAGACGTGGCAGCTCAGGTCCAGCCCCCACTGCCAGAAGGTGAAATCATTCATATGTTTGTGAACACTCTAAAAAGAAGTCTTGTTTGATCGCTTGATCAACAATCCCACCAATATCTTTGCGGACATGGTCATGACGGGAGAACGTATTGAGAATGCTATTAAGAAAGGGAAGATAGTGGATCCCTATAGCACAACCGCCCACAAGGGGCATGAGTCCCAAGTTCATATGGTGGGCTCTCGCCCAAACAACCAGTTCCATGGCCACTATCATAATCAAGTGTCATGGTCTGCAAAGCCTCCAAGGGTTCTTCACTCGGTTCCTATATCGTACACTGAATTGCTCCCAATGCTTATTAAGAAGAAGCTTCTGACCCCAGTTCAGTCCAAACCAAACGATCCTCCCTATTCTGAAGGTTATGATGTTAGTGCCATATGTGACTACCACGTGGGAAGCACGTGCCACACCACGGAGAGTTGTGGGGGACTGAAAAACAAAGTTCAGAGACTGATCGAGAATGGTCTGTTGAAGTTTTAAAAAGTGAGAATGATGAGCGTGACTTTTGGGGAGATGTTGTTTCCCGGGTTTTGAGGAGCTCGTGTGTTCAAGTTTTCTTTCATGTTGCATTTTCTCTTGAAGTAATGCATGGAACAAACATTGCTATCATTTGCCCAAAGATAGCAATGATCTTTTTAAGGGGCACTTGTTATGTTTGCGGATTTTCTTTCTAATAAAGATGCTTTTTTTCTTAACATACAATGACCTTGAAATCATACTATGTATATCCCTCCTTACCTCCGTAGGTCCTTGGATATCACATGCAAGAGATCGATCGAATGTTGTGATAACGATGAAGTGTGATTTTTTGCACTGTCCGCTCTGGTCGGTAAAACGAGAGAAGCAAGATTACTATTCTTTCGATGATGTTCGATGATATGGAATTCTCCTAAGAAAGCCAAATAGAGTTGCTTGAATGTGCCTGAAAGAAAAAAAAGAAAAGAAGAAAAAAGAAGAAAAAAACAAAAGAGGAAAAATAGACTATTTCAAAATAAAATGTTTTTAACTACAAAGCCTGGTAATAGGCATCAATCAAAAAAGCACTCAAATGTTTGAAACCTGGTAATAGGAATTTTCGGATATGAGTGTGGAATTTTAGGGGCACTCCGCTGAATTCTGAAACTCTTCGCTTCATGAGTGATGGAAATATTTTCAAAGTCGTGACCATGCCGAGTAACTCGGGGAATTGTTGTATGCTCCATCTTTTTCCTCGAGCCAAAGGATTGTGACGAGTTGAATTCCCCTAAAAAAGAAACAAAAAGAATAGAAGAAAATGAATGAACAAATTGAATAAGTTCCGAAGAGGAATCCTTGAGGACATTGACACAAAATCAATGGTAATCATAAGCACACACGCTCCATGAGCTAAACGAAAGTTGAAAGTTTAAACATACATATGAGTGGAGAAACATGATGAGAACTAGTGGGGATAGTAATCGAGCTGATCAAGCAAGTACCATAATCATAAGGATGAACCAGGCAATTTGGGAGGAGTTTCACAACTTCAAATATCGCCACAACATTCAAAGTCTTCATAGACGCAAGCTATGCTTGAAGTGATCATCGGAAAGATGAATCTAAAATGTAACCCCCTTAGCCCGACCTAGACACCCGACCCAAACTAAAAAGATTTGTAACCCCCTTAGCCTGGCCTAGACGCTTGACCCGAACTACGAAGATTACACGGGGAAAATCAAAGTCAACACGAAAGTTAACCTTGATTAACGACCCTTTTTTATTTTTAATCTTGTCTAGATACTTGTTAACCCTAAGTGTGTACTCACGAATCATGATTGAGATAGGCACAGTGATCGGATAACATATGGGGACTCAATTGCACTTCACCCAATATTAGGGACCAAAATGTAATTTCTGCAAATTAGAGGGACTTCATTTATTTTAGGATTACCATTATGTAATTAGTCATGTTACATGCCTCTCTGCCAAATTTCAACTTAAAAAGACATCTCAAGCTCAAGCAATTGCAATCTCAGCATTTAGGACTAAAATGTAAAGCATGCAAACATCAAACAATTCAAATCTGGGTCCAACGGTAACCCGTTTCGAAACGCCTACTCACCATACCGAAATGCTGTATCGGAACGGTGTTGACCGTTTCGGTATGCGGGTATGTTCCGAGACCAGTTCCGAAACATGAAATTCCAGTAGCCAAAATGTATCGAAACAACTTCCTTCGTTTCGAAACGAAAAGGCCATTTCAGGCTCCCGTTCCGAAACACCATGGGGCATTTCGATACACCCTGCCCAGAAACAACATCAATTGCTGGTTTTTCACTCAAATACCTACTCAAACATGCCCCAAAGACTCTCTAATCATACCAACAAGTCATCATACATATAAGGAACATATTTGGGACATTCAAGCACAATCATAGCATCAAACACAAAACTTTATTATTCTAAAGGCATGCTTCCTAATCTCAAAACCCAAATAGGCAATCCAACCTCAAAACAAGCAATTAAGGCCATTTACAACCCAAGCAAACTAAAACAAACATGCCACAATCCTTAAAGGAGTTTAACACATCTCCCAAATACAATTCTTGGTTTCCCATTGGCAACCTATCAAAACTAAAGTGTATGAAAACTTCACCATACATGAGCTTGAACTTCCTTGGATGAACTTAGCTTTCTTGATGCCCGAAAACACCTCAATTATCTACATTATTGGTAAAAGAGAGAGCGTAAGCACAAATGCTTAATGAGGCATGCTCTAAAGAAAACCAACACAATAATGCATATCTTGAAAACACTTTCTCAAAAGCTTTTAAACCACATGCTCATTCTATCTCATGCTTGGAAACCTTTCAAAGCAGTTTGTCATTGAAACCACACGTACCTTCATTCTATCTCATGCATTTAAACCAATGCAAAACTCATGGCAAAGCCAAAACTCATGCTTGTACTCTAAAGCATTTCATAAACAAACCACATATGCATATCACATAGCATAAACCATTTCATCAAAGGTACATGTGAATCAAAAACCATAACATATTTTATATTGGCATTTCACATCTCTTTATTACTCGGATATGCGGACATCTCACTAGACACTTCCGGTGGCATCTCTCATCACCGTACTCACTCGTCTAGCAACATAGTTTCCGGTGGAATCTCACATCATCGTACTCACATGGCGGAATCTCTTATCGCCACAAAGCTTAGGCATTTCACCAAGTCCTACCTGATGGAATGCCCATCATCGGTTCTCTCCCTTTGGCTTAACCAAAGAGCATGTACGAATTTTTAGTTTATAGTGCACTCTCATCCTATTGATCGATCAATTATATCCGGTAAGTATCTCAACATCTATGCCAATATATTATGTCAAATCAACATCTCACCTACTGTTTTTCATGCATTAAAACTCAACATTCTCATCTCATTTCAAAATCATAACATTTGCTATGCTTTAACATAAAAGCTCAAATCTCAACTATGCAACATGTTACTTTATGAAATCATCTCATGCTATAATTCATGCATAAAAACAGTAGGAATTTATCAATATAAAACCATGAGCATGTAAAAGCATTTAAGGGGCAATCACCACATTCTAGAGAGCAATCTAGCCAATACTTACTTCTGGACTTAGGAAGGTGTTTCAAACCTTTCCTAAATACCCAAACCTTGATTCTTTGTCCCTCAAGGACTTCTAAAACCATATGCAATCACCGATTACGTTTCGCTTGCTTGCCGAAACGCTATCTAAGCTTCCGGATCAACTCCAAAGGTGTCCGAAGATGTCTCCCATGTTTTAAACACATAAGAGCAGAGGATTAATGCATCATCATGCATTGAAATCATCAGCCACACACCTAAACTCGCTGCTCTACACAAAATCCACATTTCGGCTACCAAACACTACCGAAATCACCTCCAAACTCTTCCAAAACCAAACCCAGCCAAGATCCATCACTTCTAATCATTTCTAAACATCAATTAACATAAAAAACCAACACAACCACGTCCTTATACCTCCAGCTATAGCGGAACACCAAAATCACCCCAAAAACCATCATTTAACAAGCAAAACTTAGGAAAAACAAACCTATTCGAGATTGGATTGATAAAACCTCATTTATAACATCATTTAACATCCAAAATACATTAGAAGACCATCTCAAAACAGAGCCCAATCAATCACCATGAAAATCTTCAAGATCTCTTCCAAAATATTGAGTTTTAAGCCAATTTCTTGTTTCTAACATTAAAACCACTTAAAAATCATTAACAAAGGATTGCTAACTTGAGAATTTCAGTAAAGAACTGATCATTAGAGGAGAAGGACGAAGCTTACCTCTAATGGATGATTTCTCCTTGATTTGGGCAAGTTTTCTTGAAAATTCAATATAGAAATGAAGTGGATTTGATGAGGAATTGATTAGGAATTAAAGAGTGATTGAAATCTCATCAAATGAAGTAGAAATCAAAGTGTATTTTCTGGAGAAAAAGTGTTTGGTTGAAAGGATTTTGAGAGAAAATGAAATGAGGGAAAATTTGTGAAAAGTAGTTATAAAAAGTCAAAGGTGATTTTCTATTTTAATCACCTTTATTTTCTTTAATTAAATCATTAATTAAATCACTCAAATTAAGAAAAAATCTGATGAAAACATTTTGGTAAAATTAGCTCCTTAAAGATTCAAAATTTCAATCATTTACAAAACAATCACTACTAAACTTTGCAAAAACTGTGATTTGGTCACTACACTGAAATGTAGTATTTCCAAACCTTATTTTGTAAAATTGATTTCACCATTCTCTTTTATATATTAAATGATGATTTTTAGATATTTTTCTATATTGTTAAAGCATCCCGAACTAGGTGTTCCCTAAACTCCCTTTTAGATTCAAATCGATTTCCAGACCGATCCGGTTCAGACTCTAAGCATCTAGGCCCAATTTTGGGGTGTTACAAGATTACACGGGGAAAACCAAAGTCAACTCGTTAAAGTCAACTCGTTAAAGTCAACCTTGATTAACGACCTTTTTTTAGCTTTTCTAGATGCACATTATTAATCCATGTGATTAGCAATTCATTTCAGCGAAAGCAACACAGCGAATGAAACTCAATTAGGGGTTCAATTGAGAACAAACATCTTTTAGGAACTAATTTGTAAAATTTCAGAATTACAAGGACTCAACAAGTTTTAAAGTTACCAAACCAAAATTAATCATACAATATGCCAAAATGTCAAATTTCACCTTAAACGGATCATCCAAACTAATTTAATTAAGCATTCAAGACTCAGGGACCAAAACGTAAGAAAACAGAAACTTGAACAATTCAAATTCAACTCCAACGATCGGGTGTTTCGAAACACAAGACCCTGTATCGGAACGGTCGTTTCGAAACCAGATCGACCATTTCGATACATGGGTGCGTTCTGAAACCCGTATCGAAACACAACTTTCCAATAGCAAATCGTTTGGAACGTTCCTACCCATTCCAAAACCTCATGACCATTCCATGCCACCATTCCGAAGCAGGTAAGGGCGTTCCGATACGCCTTGCCCTGCAACTTCACCATTTGCTGGATTTTCACTCAAATACTTCCAAAAACATTCCAATTGATGCCACAACATACATACAACATGTATAAGCATCAAAGATCAACTTTACGAAGCACAAACTAAATCATGGCATCAATCATGCAAGCATTTGAACTATAGGCATGCTCCCTAGTCTTCCAAAGCCACACAAAGCTAAAATCAACATTCAAACAAAAATCAATCCTCAAAGGCCATTTACAACCCAAAGATAAGAAACGAAACATGCTCAAGGTAGTTAACAACATCTTCAAACATCCAAGAGTAGAAATCCCACCCATTGCCTCTTATTACACCAAAGTAAAACCACATACTTTGCTAGACCAAAGTTCTTGGATTCCCTTTGCTTACTCGCTGCCCAAAAGCCTAATTCTCTGCATTGATGAAATAAACTGGCGTAAGCATAAAGCTTAGTGAGGATCGCTAAAATAACATTCATCAATGCATTACACACCACCGACAAATCACCATTTATCAACACATGCCTTTACTTAAAACATGCCCTCACAAGGCATCAATGCTCTTTTTAAAAATCATGATCGTATGCATCACTTAAAAACAACAAATACACCTTTGCTCATGCTTTACCAAGCATCACATGCATTCAAGCATAAATCACAAGCATCTCATGCTTAAACCATTAGTCCACAACATTATATTGGCTTACAAGTGATCAATTCTCAAACCATACCAAAACCAACTCAAATGACACAATCGGATACGCAGATTACAAGCGTTGTCCCATATGCTTCATACATACTACCAGACTACACAAGGTGGAGATCAATGGCACAATCACAACCCCTCAACACCCGTGATGGAGATTAATGGCTCATTCACAACCCCTCAACATCACACCTCGGTAGTTATATAATCCCACTAACGAGAGTACGAGACACATACCAGAAGACTCACATACGAGATTAGACCTTTCACCGTTGTGATCTTAGACTCAATCGTTAGGGTACTTGGATGGAGATTACGACACAATCACAACCCCTCGACATCCAAGGAGAATTTATTCACGATGCACCCAATCCTATAGCCGGCTAACTATATCCCATTAAGAGTAACCAAAAACCACCTTCATCACTTGCCAATATAATCATTAAACATCATGTAACACCCGGGTTTGGGGGTTAGGTGAATTAAAATAATAAAATATTATTTTGGGCCTCGTGTTTTCAAAACAAAAGATTTTATGTTGGACATGTTTTAGTTTAAAGCCCAATTCCATGGATTTTAGGATTTTTGAGATAGCCATCTCATTAATGGCAAAATGGTAAATATTTTGATTTGTAAAATAAAAACACTCTTATTTCAAAACACCCCAACTATTCATCATCTTCTTCTCTCCTCTTCCATTTCATTTCAACGACAAAGAACTCCCCTTCCCCAAGTCTACTATTCCATCATCTATCTTGCTTGTTGTTGGAGATTTTTAAAGGTAAAATCGTTTTTGACTTGTCCTCTCTTTCCTCTACAAGCTCATACCTTTGTTTTCATGAAAGCTCATAGTTTTTAGATTTTGAGTTTTTATGTTTTGAAGATAAAAATCCAAACTTTGATAACTTTTAGGTGAGTTTTTGATTTAATGTTGTTAGATAAGTTAAAAGCATCTTATAAGGTCCAACATATTCGATTTTTACAAGGTTTTATGGTGTTTCCCGAAATTGGGTTTTATGGAGGTTTTTGAAGGGTTTTAGGTTGAGTTTTGGGGGTGTTTAATATGGAAATTTGTTGGCTGATGGTTAGGCTATATATAAGGATTGTTTTGGAAGCTTTTGGGAGTAATATAATTGTTGGAAACATTGGTTTTAGGTTGTGCTTTAGGGCTGCTCGGGAATGAGGAATTTATGATTGTCTTTAGCTTGAAATTATGTATGTTGTGCTTAGTTTGTGTCCGGGGTTTTCTACATTGAATCGTAGACTGAATTATGATTGTTTTGATTGTGTTGGGATGATTAGAAGCAAGGAATCTTGTTGGTGAAGCCTCGGGAACGAATCCGGAGAATTTAGAGACTTGAGCTTGGTATTCGGCTTCCGTTTGGGTAGCAACGGTGAGTAGAAATGTCAAACTTTGTTTTGCTTTCGAAATGAGACTTTGGGGGTTTGGGTGGGACCTAGAGGGTTCACCTAAACCCGAGTGTAAGCTACTACTCCTACCTTTTTGTTATGTGTTGATGAGTGGCTATATGTTGTGGTATCATGTGCATCTTGAGTTGTTTTACACCGTTGTTGTTGTGTAGTCGTGTTGAAGTCGAGCCTCACGTGATGATTGTCATAACTACGGTGATGAGTGGTCCCACCGGTAGTGGCTAGTAGTAGAGTAAGGTGATGAGTGGTCCCATCGGAAAACTACTAGTCTAACGGTGATGTGTGGTCCCACCGTGTGTATGTTGGTTGTGCATGTGCAAACCATGTGTAGTCTTGTTGTGATATCATTCGTGCATCCATTGATTTATTGTCAATTATGAAAAGTGTTTTGAAAACTACATGCTTGTTGAATTTTAGAGCTTCACTCACTAAGCTAGCTAGCTTACGCTCTCCTTTATTTCCAACATGTAGATCGTTAGAGTTCGGGAGGCAAGTGGGCAAGGGAGGAGCTTTTGGAGTTCTCAAGTAGCTCAAGTATGATTTACATATTTGTAATAATGCCTAGACGATGAGGGTGTAGACTTGTTGGAGTTGGGGTCAAACCCCTTAGTTTGGTTTTGTGTTTGGATGAGCATGCTAAATTGTTGATTTTATGTTGGTCATGTGTATGCCTTTATGTCGTGGATCGTAGACCATGTTTACTTGATGCATATTTGCCTTGTGTATGAGGACTTATACCCTTCCCATGAATGCTATGTGTGTGTTGTCTAAGGCATGTTATCTTAAATGCTATGTATGAATCCTTGTTGAATTGATGCTTCTTTTTAAATGGCTTTTATATGTATGATGAGTGCCAAGCATGTTGTTTTAGGGTGCCTAGCATCTAGAGTTGTTGTGTGTTTGGTTGTGGGAGGTTTTAGTTGGAGTTTGGGGCTGCCTTGTGCCACAAACCAGCTAAAACCTGTATGTTCGCAGCAGGTGTATCGAAACGGTTTGTCTCGTTTCGATACGACCTGTTGTTTCAGGCCAGGCGTTTCGATACGCAGAGGGGACGTTTCGATACGATTTTGCTACTAGAAATATGAGATTTTGACGAGAAATTGAGAGTATCGAAACGATCCTAGGCATTTCGGAACGGTCTTCGTAGCGTTGACCACGAGAAACTGACCGATGAGGGTGTATCGATACGGTTGACCAGCGTTTCGATACGGTCTCCTCGAGTTGACTTTGGCCAGTTGACCGAGTCAATGCGTATCGAAACACCCTCTTGGCGTTTCGATACGGCCTGCAATTTAAGCTAAAATCGATTGTTTTTGGCATGATGTTGGGTAGATCGCCTCGCTTGTTGCTTCCGTTGTTGTCTTTACACATAGGATTAATTTAATCCATCTAGACAAGGTATAAATAAAGAAATTTTTTAGGGTTGCTAACCGAAGGGGAGCCTTAGCGGGTTTCACTTCGGTTTTCCCCGTGTAGCCTACTCGGACCGGTCAGTTGTCCAGACCGGGATGAGGGGATTACACATCAACATTTCACTGTTTTACAAGCATAAACACAATGCCATTTACACAAGCATAAACATGCTTAACATCATATGCATTTATCACATAGAACCAAGGATCACTCACCTAGTGCATCCTTAACATAATGGCATTAAAATCTAGCAGTAACCATGCTTAAAACATACTTTAAAACAGAAATCAAAACCACATTTAACTCAAGTGCATTTCCATCAAAATATAACACATTTTCGAGAGAGATTTTTGAATCACTTACTCTTGAGCTTAGCTAAGTGTTTCAAACTTATACTAAGCTCCCAATACCACGCTCAAAGTGTTACAAAGCTGGAAAATCCATTTCCACTCACCGATACGCGAAGCCTCGCTCGCCGACACGAAAATTACTCTTCTGGAGCCTCCAACAATGCCTCGTTCACTCCCGAATCAAGATCCCCTGTTTTCACATCATCAAAATAGAGATCTAAATGCATTAAAATGCATTTCGATACCAGCAACAAATCGCAAACTCGTTGCTCACCCAAACTACACCAATTTACCCATCCAAAACAACTGAAAACTCAATCGATTGCTTCCTAAACCAAGCCCAGCCATCATACATCACTTCCAAACAAATATAAACATCAAAACACATCCATAAACAACCTAAACCCATCCTTATACCTCCAGCAAGCGTGATTACACCATTTCACCTCAAAAACTCACTTAAAGCTATCAAGAAACTCAAGGATCTCAAGGATTTTGGGATCCATGTTATCAAAACCTCATTTCAACATAATAACCAACTTAAAACTCAATTAAAATCAATCCAAAACAGAGCCTAACAAAACAAATCCAAAAATCAAGATTTCAACCATATTTTTACAAGATTTTTATCTCAAATCAAAACTATAATGAAAACTCAACCAAAAACATTAATTAGAAGCCAAAGATCTTGGGAATTTTTGCTGCATTCAAGCATAATTCATTGCATCTAGGATAGATTTCACATATACATCATAATTATATAAAATGGCATAGTTGCTACTGATTTTGGCTGATTTTGCAGGTAGCTGCTGTGGTAGACTCAGGGCAGTGACGAAGCAGAGCTGGAACACAGGACTTAAGTCGAGAAGGAAGACGTTGCAGTGGCAGCCAATGACGACAACAATGGTGAAGAGTGAAGTGGAGCTCGACAGATAGAGGGAATTAAGCCGGTCTGTCGTGGGCCACTCTTATATTTTTCTGAGCCCTAGATCAGAATGAAGGCCAAGCCCAAAGTCCAAGGAAGAAACCCAAAGCAAGAAAAGAGGACGAATTAAAGGCATCTACTCAGAAGATTTAATCTTAATTAGAGTTGCACTTTAGTTTGAACTTTTATTCTTACCTTATTAGAATACTTGAACCCAAGGCCTATATAAAGGCATGTAATTCGACCTAGGGAAGGAGATCTCATTCTCTAGTCGTCTTCCCCAAAACCCTAGTCGTTTTCCCCTTCTCATCATGTTCTAAACTTCTCCTAGGGCTAAGGGTTGATTCTGTAAAGTAGTTGCAAGGATTGTACTGTTTTTAGGATTTTTCTGTTTAATAAAATAAACTTCAAGTTTGCTTATTCTGGTTTTCAACATCTTACAAGAGTATCGGGAGAGCATTGTGAGATTATTCATTTACTTAATATTGGGAGAGTTAAGTATACGAAAGGAATAAGTGCGGGTTCTCCAGTTTATGGTTGAACTATCTCGGACCTAGGCATAGGACGAGGTTAAGTGGCTAAGAAAGAATTCAACAACATCGGTGTTCATCCTTCGATTCACGTCGGGAGGTATCATCTAAGACGTGTTCATCGAAAGACTTGGACCTAGGGATAGGACAAGTCACAACAGGGATTCTTGCCAAGCTTGAAGTACAGAGTTGTGTGATCGCTGCCGCGACAACAACAGACTGCTGCCGCCGTAGGTGTTGTCGTGACAGGGACGATGACAGAACATGAAGTTCTATACAATGCAACACCTGCACTACCAAACAAATCAATACCTGTCTATTTCTTTACCCTAAATCTTTTAATCTTTTATCTTCAACATTCTTCATTATTCTTCTACAAACAATTAAACTCTCTTCTTTCTCTCTTGTGCAGCAATCCAAGGATAAAGCTATTTCCAGTCCCTGTGGATTCGACATCCGATACTTCGTGTATCACTTTACTACTTGCGTCGTGTACACTTGCACTCTATTTCAATAGACTATTTTACACGCAACAAGTTTTTGGCGCCGTTACCGGGGTCTGGCAACACATCTTTACCCTACTTTTACTGCACTTTCTTTTTAATTTTTTTTGTTTTTATTGGGACTGTTCACCCTGTGCTTTTCACAAGGTTTTTCGTTTGCTTATGCGCAGATCTAGACGAGACAAAGAACCTGAGTATAAACTAGACCCTGAAATCGAACGCTCGTGCAATCTCAGGAACCGAGTCCGTCTTTTGATAGCCAGAAACGATTATCTTGAGGAACAGTTAGAAGCTATGCATAAGGGAGGAACAACCTAAGGAATCCCGAAGATCCTGGAGATCCTATCGGGGATAAAGGGAATGGACAGCCTAACGCTGCCATGGCCGCACGATGATCATGCCGTGATTACATGATCAATGATCATGTGGAACTGGAGACCACCTTGCCAGACGTGGAAGCTGAAAATTTCGAGCTGAAACCTGTGATGTTCAGCATGATCAATTTCGCTGGCCAATTTAGTGGTGCTGCTACAGAGGATGCCAGAGAACATCTGAAAACGTTCCAAGAAATCTGTGGATCGTTTAGATTACCAGGAGTAAATCTAGAAATACTGAGGCTTCGGTTATTTCCTCATTCACTATGGGACAGAGCGAAAACTTGGTGGAATAAACTAATGCCAGGTTCAATACGAACTTGGGCGGATCTCACTCGTGAATTTTTATCTCGTTTTAATCCTTCCCATTTATCTGAGCGATTACGTAATGAAATTGTTACTTTTCAACAAGAAGATGACGAGCCAATGCACGAGGCATGGGACATATTTACCACTCTTCTGAGGAATTGCCCGATGCACGGATTCCCCGTTTGGAATCAAGTCATTAACTTTTACAATGCAGCCAACACACATACTCGGATGAGAATAGATTCAGTAGCAAATGGACTGTTTTTGGATAAAGATCCAGACGAAGCCATGGTAGTGTTGAAAAATCTAGAAAAGAATGAAGAGCAATTTCCCACAGTAAGGAGAGGTAAACGAGTGCTAGCTGTGAAGGACTATGAAGCCGACAATTCCTTAAAGACACAGGTCGCGTACCTCACAAAGGTAGTAGAAAATTTGTTAAAGAAAGATTCAAAACCTGTCTACTCTGCAGAAGTGGTATGTGAAACTTGTAATGGGAATCACAGTTCGGAAGACTGCCCGCTACAGCTAGAAGAAGGGATGTATGTTGGAAACTATAACAAGCCCAGAAATTACAATCCCAATTGGAGGAAAGACCCCAAGTTCTCCTGGAGTAACCCAAAAAACGCACTGAATCCTCAAGTGCAGAACACTCAAAACCAGGGGGCACCCAGAATTCTGACAGGGCATCAACCGCAACAGCAGCCGCACCTAGTATACTGGAGCAGACTTTGGCCATATTCATGTCACAGACAGGAGCTTACATGGCAAATATTGATCACTTCGTCAAAAAGACTGAGTTGTTCATGGATAAAACAGAGATGAGAATGACTAACCATGAAGCTACACTGAAATCACTGGAGACACAGAGGGGTCAGGTTTCCCAGCATATTAAGCTAAGGTAGAACGGAGGATTCCCTAGCGATACTGAGGTCGCTAGACAACCAACACATGAGCAGTGCAAAGTCATTACAACTAGAAGTGGGAGATAACTGCCAGGGCCAGAGAAGAAAGCCGTACCGGTTGAGGAACCAACCCTAGAATCATCTGCCGCGAACACTGCCCCAGCAGAAGATAAACAACCTATTGTCGCCACACCTGTCACGACAGCTGAAGGGACAGAGGAGAAAGACAAGAAGGATGAAGAACCTAAGCCTCCTCAGATCCGAATACCATGTGAAGGACGATTTGAATATTACCGTCCTCCACCTTCTTTTCCACAGCGGTTACAGAAGCAGAAATAGGAGTACCAGCTCAAAAAGATCTATGATATTTTTAAGCAGGTTCACATCAATATACCGCTATTAGAGGCCATCAAGGAGATGCCCGGTTATGCAAAATTTCTCAAGGATGATATGTCAAAAAGACCCAGACTTGGGGAATTTGAGACAGTTAAAATGATAGAAGGATGCATGACTATCTTGCACAGGTATCCACACCAGAAAAAGAAGGATCCTGGGAGCTTCATCATACCGTGCATAATTGGTGACAAATTCGTGGGTAAGGCACTTTGTGATCTAGGTGCTAGTATTAATTTAATGCCAAAATCTGTATTTCAGAAATTAGGTATTGGACAAGCATGACCCATGACAGTTATGCTGCAGCTGGCAGACCGCTCTTCTGTACAACCAGAAGGGAAGATCGAAGATATTCTAGTAAGAGTGGATAGGTTCATTTTTCCTGCTGACTTTCTTGTTTTAGATTGTAAAGCAGATGAGAACACACCAATCATCCTGGGGCGACCCTTCTTAGCCACAGGCAGATCACTAATTGATGTAGAGAAGGGAGAACTTACAATGAGAGTAAATGATCAAGAGATCAAGCTCAATGTTCTCCAGTCAATTAAACATGCTGATGCAGAAGAAGAATACAAGGCCGTCACTGTAGTAATCCTTGACCAACCCTGCATCAGGTCGAGCTGCCATGACATCAAATTTGGTTACTGCCACAACAGCCATCAGGAAGACTGTCACGGCAACAACGACGACAATAGCTCCTCAGATTCTGACATATCTGACACTGAAGGTCAAGAGGAGGTAAACTGGATAGGAAATCGTCCAGGTAAGTTATTCGAGCCCCTAAACTATACCTCGAATGAACACATAATCCAAAAGCCTTCAATTGTAGAACCACCTGTTTTAGAACTTAAGCCCCTGCCATTTGGACCTAGGGAGGTATCATCCTTCGACGGGAGGTATCATCTAAGACATGTTCATCGACAGACTTGGACCTAGGGATAGGACAAGTCACAACAGGGATTCTTGCCAAGCTTGAAGTAAAGAGTTGTGTGATCGCTGCCGTGACAACAACAGACTGCCGCCGCCGTAGGTGTTGCCGTGACAGGGACGATGACAGAACATGAAGTTCTATACAATGCAACACCTGCACTACCAAGCAAATCAATACCTGCCTATTTCTTTACCCTAAATCTTTTAATCTTTTATCTTCAGCATTCTTCATTATTCTTCTACAAACAATTAAACTCTCTTCTTTCTCTCTTGTGCAGCAATCCAAGGATAAAGCTAATTCTAGTCCATGTGGATTCGACATCTGATACTTCGTGTATCACTTTACTACTTGCGTCGTCTACACTCGCACTCTATTGCGATAGACTATTTTACACGCAACAAATTTCAATAAAGAACTTTAATTAGAGGTTGAGAACGGGATTTACCTCCAATCCTTGCTTTCCTCAATGAATGACAAGTTTTCCCTTAGCAAAATCTTGAAGAACCTGAAAGGATTTCTTGAAAATTGTTTAGGAAATATTGAGAGAGTGTTTAGGAGAAAATAATTATGGAGAAAAATGAATTAAAATTGTATTTGGCTGAAAATGAGGAGAGGATGGTAGTTACGTGATGGAATCTCACTAATTAACCACCTAATTCATTAAATAAAATAAAAACCAATTAAAGCTATTTAATTAAAACCATTTTAAACACATGTCATATTAAGGAAAGGCTAAATTGCCATAAAGCCCCCTAAAGATTCTAAGAATTCGCCTTCTCCTTTAAAAATCACATTTTCCACAATTTTGAAACTTTACAATTTGGTCACTACTCAAAATGTACCACTTCCGGAACTCTTTTTGTAAAATTGATTTGACCAGCATCTTAAACATATTTTTAGAGGATTTGATCAATTTTTACCATTTTTTATCCTATCCTGATCCCTGATTTCCTTAAATCACCATACGCGATTCGAACCGTTCTCGACCGATCCGGTCCGGTGTCTAAAACATCCAGGCCCAAAACCAGGCCGTTACAACTCTCCCCCACTTAGGAAAATTCGTCCTCAAAATTTTCCCTAAAAAAAGGTGCAGAAACTGCTTCAACATCTCCGCCTTGCTTTCCCACGTGGCCTCCTCAACTCCTCGGTGTCGCCACAACACCGTCACAAGCTCTATCGTCTTGCCACAAAGAACTTTACTGCTCACATCCAGAACCCTCACTGGTTCCTCGTCATATGACAGCTCCGGATTCAACTCTATCTCCTCAACATGCATCACATGCGAAGGATCCGATCTATACCTCCGCAACATAGAGACATGGAACACATCATGTATCTTCTCCAGCTCCGAAGGCAATCTCAACCGATATGTCACATGACCGATACGCTCCACAACCTCGTTGGGTCCAATGAACCTTGGGCTAAGCTTACCCTTACACCCAAATCTCATCACCTTCTTCCAAGGCGATACTTTCAAAAACACACGTTCGCCAATCGCGAACTTAATCTCCTTACGCTTCAGGTATGCGTAAGACTTTTGCCTATCCGATGCTGCCTTCAAACACTCACAAATGAGCTTCACCTTCTCAGTATCAAAATCAACTTTTGCCCAGCTTCTACCCAACAGAGAGGGGTTCTACATTTCTCCCATACAAAGCCTC
Organism: Hibiscus tridactylites; assembly: GCA_958450335.1. Taxonomy (NCBI): domain Eukaryota; kingdom Viridiplantae; phylum Streptophyta; class Magnoliopsida; order Malvales; family Malvaceae; genus Hibiscus; species Hibiscus tridactylites. The sequence goes on from OY288282.1 coordinate 21,453,706, forward strand.
ATATAGAGCTATTTGAATACTTTCCTGGTAGCTGTTATTATGCAAATCAACCAACGACAAGTGCTTCTCCCAAGAACCCTGAAAATCTATCACGCAACATCTCAATATGTCCTCAAGCACTTGGATCACATGTTCCTACTGTCCATCCGTCTGAGGATGATATGAAGTACTAAAATTCAACTGTGTACCCAAGGCTTGATGCAAACATTCCCAAAATTGCGCTGTAAACCTCGGATCCCTATCCGACACTATAAACTTTGGCACACCGTGCAACCGCACAATCTCAGCAATATACAACTCAGCCAACTTATCCAGAGTATACGTAGTATGCACAGGCAGGAAATGTGCACACTTCGTGAGCCGATCTACAATCACCCAAACCGAATTCTTCTTTGACGGTGATAACGGCAACCCAGACACAAAATCCATGGTAATTCTTTCCCACTTCCATTCTGGGATCCTTAAAGGTTGCAACAACCCAGAAGAAACCTGATGTTCAGCCTTCACTCGCTGGCACACCATGCACTTACTAACAAATTCAACCACATCCTTTTTCAACCCCACCTAGTAGTACTCATCTTTCAAATCATGATACATCTTTGTACTACTAGGATGCATAGCAAAAGGACTACTATGAGCTTCAGTCGAAATAGTGCGCCTCAACTCAACATCATCTGGCACCACTATTCAACTTCCAAAGCACAAAACACCGTCATCATTAAAACTGAAATCCGAAGGTCTACCCTCTGCAATGTCCTGAACGTGCGAAACAAGAGAATCATGAAGCAACTGCTTATCTTTGATCAACTGAATCAAAGATGGTTTCACTTTCAATTCCTCAATAAGACTACCATCACATGATATGCTCAAGCGAGCAAACTTCACCCTCAACTCCACAGCCACTTTCCTGCTCAAAGCATCGGCTACAACATTAGCCTTGTCCGGGTGGTACTCGATCGTCAAATCATAATCCTTAAGCAATTCCACCCAACGAAGTTGCCTAAGGTTCAACTTATTCTGAGACATGAGATACTTCAAACTCTTATGATCCGTGAACACTACACACTTCTCACCGTACAGGTAAGGCCTCCAGATCTTCGAAGCAAACACAACATCTGCAAGCTCAAGATCATGAGTAGGGTAGTTACGCTCATGCACCTTCAACTGTCTAGATGCATAAGCTACTACCTTACCTTCCCGCATCAACACATAGCCCAAACCAACAATGGACGCATCACTATAGACCACAAACTCCTTACCAGACTCAGGCTGAATCAGAACATGAGCTTGCGTCAAAGCTTCCTTCAGCTTCTCAAAAGCTTGCTGCCTCGCATCCGTCCACTCAAAGCGAACATTCTTCTACAACAACTTGGTCAAAGGTGCAGCTATCTTCGAGAAACCCTCGACAAACCTATGGTAATACCCAACTAGACCAAGGAAACTTCGTACCTTTGTTACCGACTTAGGCACCTTCCAACTCATCACATCCTTTACTTTATATGGATCAACACGAATACCCTCAGTTGACACAACATGTCCAAGGAAGACCACCTCCTTAAGCCAAAATTCACAGTTACTTAGCTTGGCGTACAACTGGTTTTCCAACAACGCTTGCAAAACGATTCTCAAGTGTCTATCATGATCCTCCTTGGTACGAGAGTACACAAGGATATCATCGATGAACACCACCAAAAACTGATCCAAGAATTCATGGAATACACGATTCATCATGTCCATGAAAGCATCAGGCGTGTTGGTCAAACCAAACGGCATAACTAAGCACTCGTAATGCCCGTACCTTGTCCAAAAAGTTGTCTTAAGTACGTCTACATCCTTCACCTTCAGCTGGTAATATCCTGACCTAAAGTTTATCTTAGAAAACACTGAGGCTCCCCGAAACTGATCGAAGAGATCATCAATCCTAAGCAAGTGATACTTGTTCTTGATCGTCAACTTGTTCAATTGCCGATAATCTATGTACATCCGTATTGTCCCATCTTTCTTCTTTACAAACAAGATCGGTGCACCCCAAGGTGACACACTCGGCCGGATGAACCCTCGATCCAACAACTCATGCAGTTGCGTTTTTAACTCTTTTAGATCTTTAGGTGCCATGCGATAAGGATCAATGGACACCAGAGTCGTATTCTCGTACAACTCGATACTAAACTCAACTTCCCTGTTTGGTGGCAACCGAGGCAATTCTTCTGGAAAGACACCTGGAAAATTGCGAACGGCTACACAAGGACATATTCACAAGGTTTAGAATCACAATAGCCATCATTAGTGACGAGGGCATCCATTTTGACAACAAGTTAATTGCCAAGACACTTCAAAAAGTGGGTGTCACACACAAGATTGTCGCGGCATACCATCCACAAACAAATGGGCAGGCAGAGATTTCGAACAGAGAAGTTAAAACCATCTTGGAAAAACTTGTCAACCCAAATAGGAAAGATTGGTCGATGAAGTTAGACGATGCCCTTTGGGCATATCGAACAACGTACAAAATGCCCCTCGAAATGTCCCCTTATTGGCTGGTATACGAAAAAGCCTGCCACCTCCCGGTTGAAATAGAACATAAGGCATATTGGGCAGTTAAAGCGGTAAACATGGATTGGAAGCAAGCTGGCGAAAAGAGATTGTTGGAACTGACCGAAATAGAGGAGTTCAGACGGGAAGCATACGAAAATGCTAAGTTGTACAAAGAAAAAGTAAAAATATGGCACGACAGCAAGATCCAGCAAAGGCAGTTCTTGCCTGGGCAGCAAGTGTTGTTGTTCAACTTCTGCCTGAAGCTGTTTCCTGGGAAATTAAAGTCCAGATTGTCAGGACCGTTCGAAATGGTCCACGCCTACCCACATGGTGCCGTGACAGTAAATCCAATAAATGGAGGGGCATAAATCAAATTTAATGGGCAGTGGTTAAAGCATTATGCATGAGATTCTGTCTCGAAAGAACAAGAAGTATTCACTCTAGGGGATTCCCACCCCACTATGACATATTTTTTCTTTTTTATACATTTTTATTGTTTTATCTATTTAGGAGTAGATTTTAGTTACTTAGATTAGATTTTATTTTCATCTGCGTTGTTACTATTTATTCCCCTCACAACTATTTATCCAGATTCAGACCCTAAAGCAACTAAGTCTAAGTTTTCTTTCCCTGTCTCATGTTTATTTTTCAGTTTCAGTTCTAATTTTTTTTTATTTTGTGCATAGAAGGCAATTCCCATCTTAAGTTGGGGGGGGGGGGGGGTTAGCACTCATCATGTTTAGGCATATTTAGATCATTTAGTTGCATATGTACTTGCCTTTAAATTAATCAAAAGAAATTTTTTTTGTTAGAACTTGAGGCTATGATAGGATAGCCGATTTTAAATTTTTCACACCATAATAAAAAGAACTTAATTTGGGGAAAGCATGAAGAAAACTTAGAATTTTTCTATAATTGCCAAAAATCATAAATGCTACTGTTACTTGCTGAATTTGATTAAATTTCTGATAAAAATTGCATGCTTGAATTATATTCAAAATTCTAACATGGTTGCAGAAAGTTGCCGCGACAGATAACAAAAAAGAAGAAGAAAAGCACTGCCACGACAGGAACAAAAAAACATATGTTTTTTCCCATAGAGGTGCTCGAAATAGGCTCTAGGAAGAATCATGTGCCAAGGACACTCCGCTGCTATCAAAGTCCATGTATCTGAAAATTTTTGAAGTGACGGACAAATTAGCATAAGTGAATGGAAGTCTTTACGGGTTGACTTTACTCAATGGGTTCGGGGTTTTGTAGTTTGCTCCTATCTTAATTTCAGACCTAAAGAGTAGTTGTGATGAGCTGAAGCCCTTATTGTCATGATTACAAAATGTGCTTAACTGTGCTGCCTCGGCAGCAACCTTACATTACCTAGACAACATCTTTCTTTACGTAGAATATTCCTCAATTTCAGCTTGTACACAGTCTCTTCACACACTGCACTGGCATTATAATCTAATTCTGAGGTAATTCATGTTATTTCCCTTTCTCTAATCTAATGATAGGTTGTTGTTCCCCCTTTGAATGATTTGCAACCAAGGATTGTTAGACCTCTTATTCAAGGTGGGAACTTTGAGTTTAAACCAGTTATGTTCCATATGATCAAATCCAATGGGCAGTATGCAGGGTTACCACATGAAGACGCTAAAGAGCATCTTCAATCTTTCCTTTTAATTATTGCTTTGTTGAGTGTGTAAAAGTTCTATTATTTACACCTTTTTAACCCATATTTCAGCTGCATTCAAGCATCATTTCATTGCATTTAGGATAGTTTACAGCAAAACATCACAAATATATTAAAGGCACAGATTCTACTAAAAGATGGTTGATTTTGCAGGTTGCCGCCATAGTAGACGGAGAAGGCAGGCACAGGGCAGAGATGCAGAAGAGCTGAACTGGACAAGCAGACAAAGAGGACGATGCTGCCATGGTGCTGCCGTGACAGCAGAGGACGACAGCAAGTTAGTGGAGAAAAAAGTAAAGTGGACCTCGATAGATAGAGAAAATTCTGCTCGTCTGTCGTGTGAAAACCTTATATTTTTCCAAGCCCCGGATCAAAAGATATGTCAAGCCCAAAGCTCAAGGAGAGAAAATCCCAAGAAACAAGGAGGACGGCTGGAAAGTAGATTCCTTGGAGATTAAGTCTTTATTAGAATCATACTTTTAATTAAAGTTGTAATCCTTGTTAACTTAGATAACTTGAGCCCAAAGCTTATATAAGGGCATGTATTTTAACCTAGAAAAACATCATAGCCGATTACCCCATAACCGACAACCAAAAACCCCTAGCCGTATACCCGCCGTCGACATGTTCTAAATTCCCCTTAGGGCCACGGGTTGATTTGTAAAGTAGTTGCAAGGGTTGTTTTGTTTTAGGAATTTTCAGTTCAATAAAATAAACTTCAAGTTCTCTTATTTTGGTTATTAATATCTTGCAAGAGCATCGGGAGAGCATTGTGAGGTTATCTATTTACTTAGCATCGGGAGAGTTAAGTATACGAAAGAAATAAGAGCAAGTTCTCTAGTTTATAGTTGAACTATCTCGTGCCTAGGGATAGGGCGAGGTTAAGTGGCTAAAGAAGAATTCATACACATCGGTGTTCATCCTTCGATTCACGCCGGGAGGTATCATTAAGACGTGATCATCGACAGACTTGGACCTAGGGATAGGACAAGGCAGATCTGGGATTCTTGCCAAACTTGAAAGTACTGAGTTGGTGTGTTTGCTGCCGCGACGATCAACGGACTGCTGCCGCGACAGGTGCTGCCGCGACGGGCGCGACGACAGAACTGGATTTCCTAAAACTCTGCAATACCTGCACTACTGAGCAATTCAATACCAGCCCATTCTCTCCATATTGATATTTTTACTCTTTATTTGCGTTTACTTAATTATTCTCGTGACAACTCTCAAATATTTCCTTTACTTTCGTGTAGTGAATTAAGGTGAAGCTATTAGCCCAATCCCTGTGGAGACAATATCCGATACTTCGTATCACTTTACTACTTGCGTCGTGTACACTTGCACTACCATTGCGATAGACTATTTTACACGCAACAAGTTTTTGGCACCGTTGCCGGGGATTGGCAACATAACTCCACCTTTCTTTTATTGCACTTTTTGTTTTTATTTTTTGTTTTTATTTTTATTTTTCTGTTTTTCTTTGGTGCATTCAACTCTTGCTTTTCACAAGGTTTCTTGTTTATGCGCAGATCGAATCGGGGTAAAGATCCTGAGTATCAATTAGATCCGGAAATCGAACGTTCCTTCAATCTCAAGAAACAACTTCGTCACTTACTAGCCAGAAACGAGTACCTTGAGGAACAGCTAGAGAAGATGGCACACCAAGGAAACGACCCTCCTGTTGGAGATGAAGAGGGCAGACTGCCTGTCGGTAACCCTGCCGCCGGCCGACAGTCCTGTCGTGACTACATGTTGAACGATCATGTAGAGTTGGAGACCACACTGCCGGATATTGATGTTGACAACTTCGAGCTGAAACCTGTCATGTTTAGTATGATCAATAATGCCGGGCAGTTTAGTGGTGCTGTTACTGAAGATACTAGGGAGCATCTCAAAACGTTCCAGGAAATCTGTGGTTCGTTTAGACTGCCAGGAGTTAATCCGGAGATATTGAGGCTTCGGTTATTTCCCCATTCATTGAGGGATAGAGCTAAAACTTGGTGGAACAAACTTACGTCGGGTTCAATTAGAACTTGGGCAGATTTATCTCGTGAATTTTTATCTCGTTTTAATCCTTCGCATTTATCTGAGTGATTACGTAATGAAATTGCTACTTTTCAACAGGAAGATGACGAGCCGATGCACGAGGCCTGGGACAGATTTACTACTCTTCTACGGAACTGCCCAATGCACGGATTCCCCGTCTGGAATCAGGTAACAAAGTTTTATAATGCTGCCAACTTACAAACTCGTATTCGAATTGATTCAGCAGCAAACGGACTATTATTGGATAAAGATCCGGACGAGGCAATGCAAGTATTGAAAAATCTGGCCAAGAATGAGGAACAGTTTCCGACAGCAAGAAGAGGGGGTAAACGGGTACTTGCTGTCAAGGATTATGAAGCCGACAGCACAATGAAATCACAGGTAGCATTCCTTACTAAAGCAATGAAAAAATTATTGAATGATGATGGACAACATGGATTTGCTGTTGAGGAGGTATGTGAAATCTGTGAGGGAAATCATGGTTCGGATGAGTGCCCTATACAATTAGAAGAGGGAAAATATGTTGGAAACTACAAGCCGAATTACAATTCCAACAACTATAATCCAAATTGGAGGAAGGATCCCAAGTTTTCTTGGAGTAATCCTAATAATGCCCTGAATCCTCAAGCACACAATCAGAATCAGGGAGGACCTAGATTGCTGACGCGACAGCAACTGCCGCCGCACCTGCCGACGCAACTGCCGCCGCCGCAGCAACAGCAGCCACCAGCTGCCACGAGCAGTTACTGGAACAGACTCTGGCCACCTTTATGTCTCAGACAGGTACTTACATTGAGAATATGAATCAGTTTGTCAAGAAGACAGAGAATTTCATGGATAAAATAGAGATGCGAATGACGAATCATGAAGCTACTTTGAAATCTCTGGAGACACAAATGGGTCAGGTTTCCCAACATATTAAGCCGAGGCAGACTAGAGGATTCCCTAGTAATACTGAAAATGCTAGGCAGCCCACACATGAGCAGTGTAAAGCTATTACTACTAGGAGTGGGAAGAAATTATCAGGGCCGGAAAAAGAAGCTGAAACAGTAAAGGAACAAGCCTTGGACAGACCTGCCGAGGAAGCTGCCCCGACAGGTAATAAACAGACTGTTGCCGATGAGCCTGTCACGACAGCAGAAGGGACAGAGGAGAAAAACAATGATTTTCGTCCTCAGATTCGTATACAGTGGGAAGGACGTATTGCTGATTACCGTCCCCCACCCCCTTTCCCTCAACGGATACAGCAAGCTAAGCAAGAATCTCAACTTAAAAAGATTTATGATATTTTTAAGTAGGTTCATATTAATATTCTGTTGTTAGATGCCGTGAGAGAGATACCCGGTTATGCGAAATTTCTCAAGGATGTCATGTCAAAGAAATCTAAACTTGGGGAATTTGAAACAGTAAAGATGACAGAAGGTTGCATGAGTATTCTTCATCGGCAGCCACCCCAGAAAAAGAAGGATCCGGGGAGCTTCATCATACCTTGCGTAATCGGAAATAAATTTGTGGGTAAGCCACTTTGTGATCTTGGTGCTAGTGTTAATTTAATGCCAAAATCTGTTTTTCAGAAATTAGGTATTGGAAAGGCGCGGCCCACGACAGTAACTCTACAGCTGGCAGACCGCTCTTACGTTCATCAGGAAGGAAAAATCGAAGATATTCTGGTAAGAGTGGATAAATTTATTTTTCCTGATGACTTTCTTGTTTTAGATTGTGAGGCAGACGAAAACGCACCAATCATCCTTGGGCGACCCTTCTTAGCCACGGGAAGATCACTGATTGATGTGGAGAAAAGAGAACTCACCATGCGAGTGAACGATCAAGAGATTAAGTTGAATGTTCTCCAAGCGATGAAACATGCTGATGTAGACGAGGAATGCAAGGCTATCACTGGAATTGCCTTTGATCAACCCTGCATCAGGTCGGGCTGTCACGATATTAAATTTGGTCACTGCCGCGGCAGCCACCTACAGGCCTGTCATGACAGCACCGACGACAGCAACTCCTCTGAATCCGATACATCTGATACTGAAGATCAGGAGGAGGTAAACTGGATAGGCAATCGTCCAAGTAAGTTATTCGAACCTTTGAATTATACTTCGGATAACCATGTAATCCAAAAGCCATCTACTGTCGAGCCACCTGCGTTAGAACTGAAGCCCCTGCCAGGGCAGCTAAAATATGTTTTTCTTGGTTCAAATGATACGTTGCCCGTAATCATCTCTTCTAAGCTGCCGCAGGAACAGGAACGGCAGCTAATAGGCATGCTACGGCAGCACAAAAAGGCGATTGGATGGACGATTGCTGACATTCAAGGCATCAGTCCGGCGTTATGCATGCACAAAATCCTTTTGGATGAAGATCATAAGCCGACTATAGATGCCCAAAGGCGGTTAAACCATGTGATGAAAGAGGTGGTGCGTAAAGAGATAATCAAATGGTTAGATGCTGGTATTATTTACGCCATCTCCGACAGCAAATGGGTGAGCCTAGGGCAATGCGTTCCCAAGAAAGGAGGAATGACCGTAGTAACCAACGAAAACAATGAGTTAATCCCAACCAGGACTGTGACCGGTTGGAGGGTTTGTATGGACTATCAGAAGCTTAACAAAGCTACCCGAAAGGACCACTTCCCTTTACCCTTTATTGATCAAATGCTTGATAGATTAGCGGGTAAACCTTACTATTGTTTTCTTGATGGTTACTCAGGTTATAATCAAATTGCTATCGCACCGGAGGATCAAGAAAAGACGACTTTCACATGCCCCTACGGAACGTATGCTTTTAGGAGAATGCCGTTTGGATTATGTAATGCACCCGCCACCTTCCAAAGGTGCATGATGGCCATATTCTCCGATATGGTGGAGGACTTCCTTGAAATATTTATGGATGATTTTTTAGTCTTTGGAGACGATTTTGAGAGCTGCCTAGGCAATCTACAAAAGGTACTTGAAAGATGTGAAAAAGCAAACCTAGTTTTAAATTGGGAAAAATGACACTTTATGGTGGATGAAGGGATAGTCCTTGGCCATAAGATTAGCTGTCGTGGGATAGAAGTCGACAGGGCCAAAATAGAAGTGATCGAGAAGCTGCCGCCGCCAACCACAGTCAAGGGTATTAGAAGTTTCTTAGGGCATGCTGGTTTTTATCGAAGATTCATTGCAAATTTCTCAAAAATCACCAAGCCCCTATGCCATCTTTTGGAGCAGAACCGACCCTTTGACTTTAATGATGAATGTACTGAAGCATTCAAGGTTCTGAAGGAAAAACTGGTAACAGCCCCAATAGTACAGCCACCAGACTGGACACAGCCATTTGAGATTATGTGTGATGCTAGTGACTATGCTGTCGGGGCAGCACTTGGGCAGCGGAGAGACAAGCTATTTCATGTCATATATTATGCCAGTAAGACACTAAACGACGCCCAAGTGAATTACACCACCACAGAAAAGGAGCTATTAGCTGTGGTGTTCTCCATTGACAAGTTCCGTTCCTACATACTTGGGACAAAGGTAATAGTGCACACAGATCATTCTGCCCTGAAGTATTTGTTCGCGAAGAAGGATGCAAAGCCTAGATTGATACGGTGGATCCTGCTATTGCAAGAATTTGACCTTGAAATCAAGGACAAAAAAGGGACAGAAAATCAGGTGGTAGATCACTTGTCAAGGTTGGAGAAGGGACATAGTCTACCAACAGATGAGACAAACATACTGGAGACCTTCCCAGATGAGCAGCTCTTTGCTGCCGCAATCGTTGCCGCGACAGCCATGGCGGCAGGTACGTCTTCTGAACTTCCATGGTATGCTGATTTCGTTAATTTTATAGTTAGCGGAATAATTCCTTCTGATCTTAATTATCAAGCCAGGAAGAGGTTCCAAAATGATGTTAAGCATTATTATTGGGACGAACCTCTTCTTTTCAAAATTTGTGCAGATCAGGTTATAAGGAGGTGTGTACCACAAGAAGAGCAAGAAGACATTCTTCATCACTGCCATGCTTCACAGTATGGAGGTCACTTAGGAGGCCACAAGACTGCTGCCAAGGTGCTGCAGTCAGGGTTTTATTGGCCGTCACTGTACAAAGATGCACAACTCTTTTACAAAAACTGTGACAGGTGCCAGAGGACAGGTAACATCTTAAGAAGAAACGAGATGCCGCTGCAGAACATACTAGAAGTCGAAATCTTCGACGTTTGGGGGATCGATTTTATGGGACCTTTTCCATCTTCATGTGGAAATCTATACATCCTCCTAGCAGTGGATTATGTCTCTAAGTGGGTTGAAGCTATCGCCACTCAAAAGAATGATGCCAAGAAAGTCCAAAAGTTTCTACACAAAAACATTTTTTCTAGATTTGGCATCCCTAAGGCGATTATCAGTGATGAAGGGAGACATTTTGACAATAGGGTAATTGCTGCCGCCTTGAAGAAATATGGTGTCAAGCATCGGATCGCGACAGCATACCACCCACAGACCAATGGACAAGCTGAAATATCTAATAAGGAAGTTAAGAACATTCTTGAGAAGATGGTTAAGCCATCTAGGAAAGATTGGTCTTTACTTCTAAATGATGCGTTATGGGCATATAGGACAGGTTTTAAGGCTCCATTGGGCATGTCTCCATACCGATTGATTTATGGGAAAACCTGTCATCTGCCTGTCGAGATAGAACACAGGGCATACTGGGCGATCAAGGCAGTGAATTTGGACTTGGATAAGGCAGGCCAGAAAAGGCTGTTAGATCTGAACGAGATTGAAGAAATACGGACAATGGCCTACGACAATGCAAGAATTTACAAGGAGAAAACTAAGAAGTGGCATGATAAGAAGTTGCTACCACGACAGTTCTGCCCAGGGCAGCTTGTATTGTTGTTCAATTCTAGACTAAAACTCTTCCCAGGGAAACTGAAATCTAGATGGTCTGGTCCATTCCAAGTTGTACAAGTTTTTCCCCATGGTGCCATCACAATTCGATCATTAAAAGACGGGCACCAATTCAAAGTCAATGGACAGCGCCTCAAGCATTATCAGGGGACTGAAGCCCCAGGAATACAGGAAGTGGTTACCTTAGGAGATGCCCCACAAGGCATCCCTAATTTAACCTAAATTTTATTTTTATTTATTTTTATTATTTATTATTTATTAGGTATTAAGGTTTATTTTATTCGAATAATGCTTTTATGTTTACTGTTTTTAGGAAATAAAGGAGGCAAGACGAATAGGAGAAGTGACCCAAGCCCACCATCCATCCATCAGCCCAACACAGCCCAATATTGAAGCCTGACGTTCCAGCTGCCGCGGCAGACACGGAAGAGACAGGCTATCACCAGACTGTCATGGTAGACGCAGAAACGTGTGATAGACGCGTAACAGACGCATAAATGCGTGTCAGACGCGTCAGACACGCTAAAGCTCAACAGTCACCCTGTTATTCACGCCTGCCGTTACAGCTTCAACGGGCAGCTATTCCTTTCCTATAAAACCCCGTTTCATTTTCATTTCACTCACTTCTGTTTATTCTTACTTGCTCTCCCCTTTAGTTTTTCTTTGTTTTCTTTACTTTAAACAACCCTTGCAACTAACATGTCTTTCAGAAGAACCCGCCGCAGTGCTACTTCAACCTCTTCACCAGCAGCACCCACCCCGCAGTCCTTCGCAACTAAGGATCTATGGGAAGAAAGAGGCTTTATTTACGCTCGAAAGGCCGTTAATATGGGCCTCAAACCGTTCATTGCAAGGGCGATTAAGGCTCTCTTGTGGGAGAAATTTGTAGAGCAACCAGAAGAAATGAATGAAACGCTGGTGAGGGAATTCTATGCTGCCATTGACAGCAGGACGACAACAACAATGACTATTCGAGGGACAGAAGTGACATTCACAGCAGAGCGCATCAACAATTTCTATGGCCTATACTTCGGTCCCAACGATGATGCTCACCAGCAGTTCCTGGACACCCTAGACAACGCTGCCTTCGATGCTGTCATGGCAGAAGTGACAGAAGAAGGAACTGAATGGAACACGAGCAAGAAAAATCCCAATACCGTAAGAAGGGGGCAGCTGCTACCAGAAGCCAAATTATGGAACGCTTTCATCAAGAAGCGGATTCTGCCGTCCTCCCATCACACCACAGTGGACCAATATAGGCTAGCCCTAATCCACTCAATTATGAACAATCGGCCCATTAATGTGGGACGCTACATACGGGAGAGTATTTTGGACTGCGCCCATAGATCGACGGCCCTCCTCTGCCTTCCCTTCCTTATTACATCTCTCTGCCGCTGCTCTACCGTGCCGGAAGCCACCACCGATCGCCTAGTAAAGGGAAAGGGCTGGACAGACAAAGCTATCATCAGCCTCATGGAGCTAACAGTAGCAACACCAATCTCCTCCTTCAACCCTGCTGTCGCCCCTACTGAATCATCAGAGCAGCCAACTCCTGAACCTGCCGCAGCAGCTGCTCCGACAGACCCATCCACTCAAATCCTTGCTGCTATTCAGAGGATGGAGGACAGACATCTGGGTCTAATGACATTCATCAAGGATTTTGCCGCATCTACGGTAAATTTCATTCACCATACTTTAAATTTTCCTGATGTTGTCTTTCCCACCTTCCCTGCCCACTACTTCACCGTCCCCACCCCCGCCCACACACCCACACCTGCTGCCACACCACATACACCATCTGCTGTCTCCATTCCATCACCTACCCCGACGGAAGTCGGCAGGCCTCAGGCCGCCACATCCGACCGAGGAACAAAGCGACCTGCACCCTCGGATGACATTGCTGCATTTGTAGCTGGGTTTTCTTCTTCCTCCGTTTGGGCAGAGAGCGACGAACCGTCTATTCGGAGGAACTTGGAGAAAGAATTCACACCTGTCAAGTGGCAGAAAAGAATGGCCAACAAGAAAACTCTGCCTAAGGCCAGCAGCAGCAGCAGCAGCAGTTGGGACAGTGGCAGCAGCTCCGACATCCAGTTTGTAGAGCAACCACAGCAGCCTGCCCCAAAGCCCAGAATCCGCCGCCAAATCCGCCTCAGCAGCAGCAGTGAAGACAGTGCTTAAAATTTAAGTTTCCTATTTTCTTATTGCTGCCTGCCTTATCTATATTTTGTGATGTACTGCCTGCATTTTTATTTTGTCATTTGCATTGAGGGCAATGCAACCCTTGAGTTTGGGGGTGGCAACCCTCCATTTTAATGGAGTCTAAGTACATCTTAATTAATTGTTGTGTCTTTTACTTAGTTTAAAGTTCTCTTAAAAAAATGAAAATATTGAAAATTTTGGCTGAAAACTGTGAATTGAACTTACCTGTCGTGACAGCTCTATCGTGGCAGCGACTTTAGGATAGTTTAAGGAGAAGTTTAGAGCCTTTCTATAGTTCTGAAAACTTAAACACCATTGTGACTGTTATTTTGCTTAGATTTCTTTTAGCCAAACTAGAATAGGAAGCTTAGCACTTGAATAGCCCCTAGAGGTGCCTAACACTGGCTCTAGGAAAGAAGTTTAGAAAAGAGACTCAACAGCCCTAGAGGTGCCCGAAACTGGCTCTAGGAAGTTAACTAGAGGTGCCTAAAACTGGCTCTAGTCAAACTTTAGCTTGAAAAATAGAAAAATCGAGTCAGAACAAAAAAATCAAGGGAGCATGAAAAAGTTCATTCAAAAGATAAACTTTGGCATAAAAATTCAAGTTAAGAGTCGAATATTCTAGTGAAACTAAGAGAGTCTTGGCATATAACTGTTCACAAGCATGCACACACTGCACGAGGACTATAGTGAGATTCCGGACAGATCCTAAATTATCCGACAGGTTGCTGCCGCCACAGGGAACGAACGACGGGAAAGGGAAAGTTCACTGTTTGAAAGCCAAAACAAAAATATTTCATTTTTCTTTTAGGTCTTAGTTGCTTGAGGGCAAGCAAAAACTTGAGTTTGGGGGTGTGTTGAGTGTGTAAAAGTTCTATTATTTACACCTTTTTTAACCCATATTTCTGCTGCATTCAAGCATCATTTCATTGCATTTAGGTTAGTTTACAGCAAAACATCACAAATATATTAAAGGCACAAATTCTACTAAAAGATGGCTGATTTTGCAGGTTGCCGCCATAGTAGACGGAGAAGGCAGGCGCGGGGCAGAGATGCAGAAGAGCTGAACTGGACAAGCAGACAAAGAGGACGATGATGCCGTGGCAGCAGAGGACGACAGCAAGTTAGTGGAGAAAAAAGTAAAGTGGACCTCGATAGATAGATATATAAAATTCTGCTCGTCTGTCGTGTGAAAACCTTATATTTTTCCAAGCCCCGGATCAAAAGATATGTCAAGCCCAAAGCTCAAGGAGAGAAAATCCCAAGAAACAAGGAGGACGGCTGGAAAGTAGATTCCTTGGAGATTAAGTCTTTATTAGAATCATACTTTTAATTAAAGTTGTAATCCTTGTTAACTTAGATAACTTGAGCCCAAAGCTTATATAAGGGCATGTATTTTAACCTAGAAAAACATCATAGCCGATTACCCCATAACCGACAACCAAAAACCCCTAGCTATTTACTCGCCGCCGACATGTTCTAAATTCCCCTTAGGGCCACGGGTTGATTTGTAAAGTAGTTGCAAGGGTTGTTTTGTTTTAGGAATTTTCAGTTCAATAAAATAAACTTCAAGTTCTCTTATTTTGGTTATTAATATCTTGCAAGAGCATCGGGAGAGCATTGTGAGGTTATCTATTTACTTAGCAACGGGAGAGTTAAGTATACGAAAGAAATAAGAGCAAGTTCTCTAGTTTATAGTTGAATTATCTCGTGCCTAGGGATAGGGCGAGGTTAAGTGGCTAAAGAAGAATTCATACACATCGGTGTTCATCCTTCGATTCATGCCGGGAGGTATCATCAAGACGTGATCATCGACAGACTTGGACCTAGGGATAGGCCAAGGCAGATCTGGGATTCTTGCCAAACTTGAAAGTACTGAGTTGGTGTGTTTGCTGCCGCGACGATCAACGGACTGCTGCCGCGACAGGTGCTGCCACGACGGGCGCGACGACAGAACTGGATTTTCTAAAACTCTGCAATACATGCACTACTGAGCAATTCAATACCAGCCCATTCTCTCCATATTGATATTTTTACTCTTTATTTGCGTTTACTTAATTATTCTCGTGACAACTCTCAAATATTTCCTTTACTTTCGTGCAGTGAATTAAGGTGAAGCTATTAGCCCAATCCCTGTGGAGACGATATCCGATACTTCGTATCACTTTACTACTTGCGTCGTGTACACTTGCACTACCATTGCGATAGACTATTTTACACGCAACATGCTTCATTTAGCCAACAAGGCTATCCTGATGATGCCTTACGAATGCAATTGTTTCCCTTTTCATTGCAGGGTAGAGCTCGCACATGGTTTAGCGGATTACATGCTGACTCTATTACATCATGGAATAATCTTGCAATACAATTTGTTTTGCGCTTTAATCAACTGACATTGAACTCGTTGTAACACCCCAAAATTCGGTCTAGTCAGAATTGGGTTCTGGTGATCGGAAATTTCGTATCGATAAAGTCTAAAGGTAGTATTGGCTAGCTAATCATTGACATTGGACTCTAATTGAGTTAAATCATTGCTATTGGATTCTATCGAATAATATTGAAATCTATATAGTGGCTAAATTGAGAAGAATACAAGTAGGAGGGCAAAACTATAGTGCAGTGAGAATTGAGGGACTAACCTTGCAATTAGCCCCTCCATAATTATATTTTCCACATACGTGGATCAATTTGTGAGCTTTACTTCAATTGAAGCAAAGCCATTGGTTAGCAATCACTAATAAACTTAAAAGAATAGATATGAAAAAAAGAGGATAGAAGACTTACCTAAAAATATTGGAAGCAAGCGCCACCCTTTCATCATCTTCTTCTTGGAAGCACACACCTCCATTGAAGCTAGGGTTCAAGTTTAGTTTTTCTTCAAGTTATTGTTATCGAATCGTTCCTATTGTTCGGGTAAGTAATAATCCTCAAACAATTATTGAGTTCCATGGATTGAAAATCATTTCGAAGCAATTCTCATCTTGAAAACCACATGTACCATCTATCTATCTCATGCATTCAACCAATACAATTCTCATGGCAAGGCCACACATGCTTGATGCACAAAAACATTTCACAATCTCATTAGCTCATATGCATTTCTCATTGCATAAAATCATTCAAAACATTGGTACATACGAAACACACTTTATTCTCATATATATTGGCATTTTCATATTCTATTTTACACGGATATACGGATAGCTTGACTCGATGTCAAGTCCTACCCTGGTGGGATCTCGCCACCGGACTCTCATGGCGGTATCTACCTTCGCCACAAAGCTTGGATATTTCACCAAGACCTACCTCGATGGAATCTCACATCATCGGACTCTCATGGCGATAACATTTGTTGCCATAAAGCTTGGGTCTTTCACCAAGTCCTACCCCAATGGAATCTCACATCATCAGACTCTCATGGCGATAATATTTGTTGCCATAAAGCTTGGGTCTTTCACCAAGTCCTACTCCGGCGGTATCTCCCTCACTAGTTTCTCATGGCGGTACCATTCAATGCCATTAAGCTTGGGTATTTCACCAAGTCCTATCCGATGGAATGCACGTCATCGGCTTCTCTCTTTGGAACGAATCCATAGAGTACGTACGAATTTTATTGTTTAAAGTGCACTTTATATCCTATTGGTCGACCAATTATATCTTGTAACATCTCATCATTCATACCAATATATATCACAATTTAGCCAATAATTCACTATTTTCAAAGCATGCAACATCATCAAGGCCAAAACGTCAAACCATGCCTTTAGAACACAAGTTAAAACCACATCCTTTCAAGGTTCATTAGTTTCATGCACCCTTCATCAACCCAAGTTTAATAATCAACTCTCATGCTTAAAAATCATGCTTAAACAGCAAATCAAACCACAATGCTAAACCAGGTACATCAAAACAATTTTTGATATTTTCAAAACATAATAGCACAAATCGAGAGAGAAATCAACTTCACTTACTTCCGAACTTAAACCGGAATTTCAAGCCTAAGTTTAAGTTCCCAAACCTCTTTTCAAAATCATTCCAAGGCTGGAAAACACGTTCTCACTCACTAATACGCGACACTACGCTAGCCGACGAGCCAACTAAGCGTCTGAAGCCTCCAACGCTACCTCGTTTGCTTCTGAATTATTATACCTTGTTTTTAGCACATTAAAAACAGAGATACAATGCATCAAAATGCATTCAAACACCAGTAACAAAACAAAATCCTGCAGCCATGCTCTAAAGCATCAAAACACCCATCTGAAACAATCAAAAACACTTCCAAACTCTCACCAAACAAAGCCCAACCAAGATCAATCAATTCTAACCTTTTTCTAAACTTCAATTAACATCAAAAATCAACATAAGCTCGACCTTATACCTCCAGCAGCAGCAGAACATCAAAAACACCTCAAAATCCACAAATCTAGCATCTTAAAATTGGAGACCCAAGCCTAATCGGGATTTATTTGTTAAAACCTCATTCTCAACATCAAATAACATCCAAAATATGTAGAAATTCAACCTCAACTTAGATCATACATAGAAATACGACAATCATCAAGATCTCATCATAAATCTTGAATTTAACAACTCTTTCTTGTTTATAACATTAAAACAACGCAAAAACCATTAACAAAGGATTGATAACTTGGGATTTTCAGTAAATAACTGATCATTACAGGAGAAGAACGAAGCTTACCTCTAATGACTAATCTCTCTTCAATTTGCACAAGTTTTCTTGAAAGTCCAAAGGTAAATCAATGTGATTTGAAGAAGCGAAGATAGAAAATCGTTTAGAAGATGAAATCTCAAAAATCAAGGTGAAAATCAAAGGTTCTTAGATGAGAGAAGAGTGTTTGGCTGAAGAGAAGTTGAGAGAAAATGAGAATAGGCAAAACTAACGTGAATTTAGTTATGAAAGTCAACTTTTAAGTTTCCATTTTAATTTCCTTTATTTTATTATAAAATTATTTATTAAAAGCTCCCAAATTAAAGAAAAATCTGATGGAAATAATTGGTAAAAATATCTCCTTAAAGATTCAAAGTTTCAATTCTTTACAAAACAGTCACTAGCCAACTTTTGCAAAAAATGCATTTTGGTCACTATGCCAAAATGTAATATTTCCAAAACTCATTTTATAAAATTGTTTTTACCATCATCATTTACATAATAAATAATGATTTTTAGACATTTTTCCATATTTTTAAAACATCTCGAACTAGGTTTTCCCTGAACCGACCTCAAGAATTCGAATCTCTAATTTGCGATCGATAAACCATTAAGCTGATCCTAAAACCTTCTAGGCCCAAAACCATCGTGTTACGGGACCATTCAATGAATTGGCGAGGCATAGGAATTCGCGTATCCAATATATTGATTCAATCCAAGGATTAATGATGATATGAATATGTTAAACATTGTATATTATTGCATAGCATTGACACTGATGAGCATGAGATCATGTATATAGATACCTGATATATTGTTGATCATATTGTTTATGACTACCTCACTAGGAAATGTATGCCTAATGTGTCTCATCTCATGCATTTCAGGTTGAAAGATCGTGCGTAGAAGGATCGGATTATCAAGGCAAGACAAGTCACAACAAGCCCTAAAGTAATGTGTTTTGATCTTAAGAACTCCTAGGAAGGTGGAAAAGTAGTTGAACTATTCGTTTATGCCTATTTTGTTATGTTTGTGAAATGTCTATGTTGTAATATGGTTAATGACCCTAAATGGCCTTTTTTGTTGGCTTAAAATGGCTTAAAAGTACATACTTGGCTCATATAGGTCAAAACATGGTAAACGTATTCGTATGATCATGATATTTGGCATTCAAGTAGTTTATATCATTGAAATATTGTGTGTGATGTTTCGTTGTATTTGGACATCGTTCGGTATGTCAAATTGAATAAATAACAACAAAATCTGTCATTACAGGTCAGACCGTATCGAAACGGGTGATGGCATTCTGATATGGGTAAGCATAATTGAGCCTAAGGAATAGGGCGTATCGAAAAGGTTCATGGCCGTTTCAAAACATTTTGTCACTGGAAACCCTTGTTTCGATACAGGTTTATAGCGGATCCAAACGGGTCAAAGTTAAAGTCAAAGGAGGTCAACCCGTTTCGATATAGGGCATGCCTGTATCGATACATTCTAAAAGGTAAAGTCAAAAAAGGTTGACCACTGACCACTCGTCTCGAAACAACCCTAGGGTGTTTCGATACGGGGTTAGTTAAGTTACTTAAGGGCATATTAAACAGTTTGCAAGGTTCACAATTTAGTCACTGAATATTGAAGGATAAATTGAATGAGCTAATGGACTCCAAATTGTATGAAATTTTACAGGCATGTTAATATTATGATGAATTTCAATCTAGTGTAATCAATTGCATTGAAGGATCCCTAAATTATCGAATTCACGGATTAGTCCTTAAAACTTGTGATAGTTAATATTTAGCCCTAATTGATTTATTATTGTTTCGTATGGATTATTAAACCTATATACATCGAAGTAGTGTGTTATTGAATGTTGTGGATATAAATATTAAGATTAAATTGAAATTTTGTTGTATCGATTATTGTATTGATCATCGTTAGCACCTTCCGACTCGGTTCTCGACCAGACCGGGAAGGGGGTGTTACATTTGTGGTATCCGAGCTATAGTTTAGTCGATTATAGAACTAAACCGAAGCTTTTTGCATTATTAATGTGTTACTTTGCCACCTAGGGGTTATATATTGCGTATATTGTGAATTTGGACATCGAAGCTCATATAGACGATCTTGCCACCGGCTCCTTGACGCATGGGGAGGAGATTAGAGGAGGAAATCCTCAGAACCCACCGCAACCACATGACCCTCTTGTACAGGATACCAAGCATGCAGCACCTACCGCTTAGGCTGAGTGTTATAAGAACATGGCCGACATGTTCAAGCAATTTATGACTGCTATGAGGGCCGAACAAGTTGTGCAACCTATCGCCCATGTCGTTCAATACACTCGAGCACCTATTGATAAGCTCTCACAGTACTGAGCTTATACTTTTACCGGGCAAGATGATGACAACCCTGAAGTTGCCGAATATTTGTTGGACAACACCTTGCGGATTCTGAATAAGCAACTTCAGTGCTTAGACGAGCACAAGCTTGAGTGCGCCATCGCATTGTTGGCCGATGAGGCACTCCATTGGTGGGAAACTACCATTTTGATAGTTTCAGAAGATACGGTAACTTGGGAGTTCTTCCTTAAGGAATTTTGCAAGAAGTATATCAATGAATTTTACCTTGCTGAAAGGTGAAGCATCTTCCTTCACCTCAAACAGGGCGGGCGACCGATCGAACAGTACATCCATGACTTTTTCAAGTACTGTAGATACGGTGCTGAGTACATTAAGAAAGAGGAAGAAAATTGTCGGATGTTCATTGCAGGCTTAATGTTGAACTGCGTCCTATGTTCACTGCGTTAGGCATTTTTTATTTCCAAGACTTTGTGAATCGAATTAAGGCTATTGAAGCTGCACAGAGAGTTCAATGAGCTGGTGGGTTTGGAAAGTCTGAGAAGAGGTTGAGGGATGATTCTTGACCTTCGAGATGGAACAAGAAAGGGAGATATCAAGGCCCCAAACAGAAGATCTGTCCACAGCCCTCCCGTTCTGGGAACATTGAAAACCTTAGTTTGTGACTCAGTCCTTTTCCAAAACAGCGTCTGTTGATAGTACTGGAGGTTTAAATCGAGGCAACCAACATCCACTATGTAATTATTGTCAGAATAGGCATCTAGCGGGTCAATGCCGCAAGTAGACTGGAGCCTGTTACTATTATGGTGAGCAGGGTCACCTTATTCGTGATTGCCCTTTGAATGCAACCAAATATGTTGTCACACTGACTACTGCTGCTTCCCCTGCTCAATTCTTTCGAGGTAAAGGATCGAAGCAAGGATCATTGAGAACTTTTGGACGATCGAGTGGTCCAGGGAAAACCTTTGGTAAACAAGATTCAAAAGCTCATGCCCAAATGTATCATGTGAGGAGCAACGAAGAAGAGGATGAACCTGATGTCATTGCAGGTACCATCGAGTTATATTCTCATTCTTTATATGCATTGATTGACCTTGTTTCTACTCATTCTTTTATAAGTACCATTGTAGTTAAGAAATATAATATGTCTTCCGAACCAATAGCATCAAAAATTTATGTAACCAATCCCTTAGAAGATTGTGTCACCGTAAGGGTAGTGTGCAAGAACTGTCCCTTAATATCCAAGGGATTCCTTTCCCGGCCAAATTGTTGGCTTTATCGATCCATGAATTTGATGCCATCTTAGGCTTAGATTGGCTCAGTGAGCATCAAGCTTGGGTATATTGTTGTAAGAGGAAATTGTATCTTCGGGGTTTGGGTAAGGAAAGTGTTGTATTGATGAACACGAAGAATCCTATATTGTATGCTTTGACACTGGAAACCAAAGGCGAAGAACAACTACAAGATATTGACATTGTGTGTGAATTTCCTAATGAGCTTCCAGGATTGCCCCCAACCCGTGAAGTGGAGTTTGGCATCGATGTGCAACTTGGGACTACTTCAGTTTCCATTGTACCATACCGCATGGCAGCTGTAGAATTAAAGGCTCATATTCAAGACTTATTGAACAAAGGTTTCATTCAACCGAGCTCTTCACCTTGGGGAGCTCCGGTTCTCTTTGTTAAGAAGAAAGATGGTTTTATGAGATTGTGTATTGACTACAGACAATTGAATAAAGTAACCATCAAGAATAAATATTCATTGCCTAGAATAGACGACCTATTCGATCAATTAAAAGATGATTCTATGTTTTCCAAGATCGACTTAAGGTTGGACTACTATCAAATAAGAGTTAAGGAGTGTGATGTACAAAAGACTACATTCCGTACAAGATATGGGCACTTCGAATTCTTGGTGATACCCTTTGGGTTAACCAATGCACCGACGACCTTTATAGATTTGATGAATCGAGTTTTTAGACCCTATCTTGATAAATTCGTAGTTGTGTTTATAGACGACATATTGATCTATTCCAAGAATAAAGCGGAACACCGAGATCATCTTCGTATTGTGCTTCAGACCTTAAGAGAGAAGCAGTTGTACGCGAAGTTCTCAAAGTGTGAGTTTTGGCTCACCGAAGTTGCCTTTCTAGGACATATTGTGCCAGCTTCGGGTATTTAAGTGGACCCGAAGAAAATTCAAGCTATTGTAGATTGGCACCCACCGAAGAACATTGGTGAAGTCAGAAGCTTTCTTGGCCTTGCTGGGTACTATCGAAGATTCGTGAAAGGATTTTCTATCATAGCCGCTCCTTTAACCAAGTTATTGAGGAAAGAAGCTCCTTTTGTTTGGATCGAGGCTCAGCAACGGAGTTTCGATCAATTGAAACAAGTATTGACCCATGCACATGTCCTAACCCAACCCGAGTTTGGAAAGGACTACACAGTATACAGTGATGCATCACACCTCGGGTTAGGGTGTGTATTGATGCAAGAAAGTAAAGTCATTGCTTATGCTTCGAGACAACTTAAGACACACGAAATGAACTATCCCACCCACGATCTTGAACTGGCTGCAGTTGTCTTTGCATTGAAAATCTTGAGACATTATCTCTACGGAGAAAAATGTTATCTCTTCATCGACCATAAGAGCCTTAAGTATTTGTTGACTCAAAAAGAATTGAATCTTCGGCAACGAAGGTGGATGGAACTTCTTAAAGATTACGATCTTGTTATTGATTACCACCCGGGCAAGGCCAACGTTATAGCTGATGCACTCAGCCGCAAACCTCTTCCTAGTAAGCATTGACAATAAATTTGGAGTCATACGTATTGTATAGTACATTAACTTATTGTAAAATTGCTATATTGTAGCCCCTCAAGCAATTAACGCCCACTTCCCACTTCAGAAGCATCATTGTCTTGTAGTTGAACTCCAAGTTCAGTCTACCATTGTTTCACGAATCAAGGATTTGCAAGAGCAAGATCCTGAGCTTCAATCCATTGTGTCTAAGCTATCGGACAACCGCAACTTTAGAATTAACTCTGAAGTACTCTTGTGTTTCCACGACCGAGTTTGTGTGCCTAATAATGAATCTCTTCGCACCGATATCCTTTCTGAAGCTCATTCAAGTTCTTTTTCTGTTCACCCTGGGTATGTAAAGATGTATAAGGACCTACGTGAACTCTATTGGTGGCTAGGCATGAAGCAAGCCATAGTTGATTTCATTTCTAAATGTCTCATGTGCCAACATGTTAAGGCAGAACATTGTGCTCCTACTGGATTATTGCATCCTATCGATCCACCGAAATGGATGTGGGAAAAGATCACTATGGATTTCGTTAGTGGTCTATCGTTAACTCCCGCGAAGCATGATGCTATATGGGTCATTGTAGATTGTTTCATGAAGTCAGTCCATTTTATACCAGTTAGAATGGACTACGGTCTCCCTAAACTAGCTAACTTGTATATCAAGGAAGTAATTCGACTTCACGGAGTACCTAAGTCTATTATCTTCGATCGAGGTCCCCGATTTCTGTCTCGGTTTTAGAGAACCTTATAAGGAGCTCAGGGCACTAGAGTTAATCTTAGCACAGCCTTTCACCCTCAATCTGACGGCCATTTAGAAAGGGTAATCTAGGTAAATCATCGAAAAATCTGTCCATTGAAATCTTAGAAACTTGCATTATTATTGAACCTTCCTATACAGAACTTGGAAGACATGCATCGGGCATGCATTATTGACTTTGGTGGAACTTGGGAGAAATCTCTACCCCTTGTTGAATTTTCCTACAATAATAGTTACCAAGCATCAATCCAAATGGCCCTGTATGAAGCATTGTATGGTAGGCGATGTAGAACTCCATTGTGTTGGTCGGAGCTTGGTGAGGGCAAGATGTTAGGCCCTGACTTGCTTCGAGAGACTGAAGAGCGGGTGACAGTTATTCACGGTCGTTTAAAGGTTGCCTTTGACCGACAAAAGGCTTATGCTGATCTTAAGAGAAGAGATATCGAGTATGAAGTTGGTGAAAAAGCCTTCATCAAAGTGTCACCTTGGAAGAAGGTTTTCAGATTTGGCAAAAAGGGAAAATTGAGTCCCCGATTCATTGGACCGTTTGAAGTCATTGAAAGAGTTGGCCCCGTGCCATATCGACTATTGTTGCCTACTAAATTGAGTAAGATCCACGATGTTTTTCATGTATCGATGCTTCAAAAGTATTGTTCTGATCCCTCGCACACTGTGGAACCAAAGTCTGTAGAACTTCAACCAAATCTATCCTATGAGGAAGAACCGGTCCAAATCCTAGCAAGAGAAGTCAAGAGGCTTCGCAACAAAACTGTACCGTTAGTTAAAGTGCTCTAAAGGAGTCACACCGTTGAGGAAGCCACTTGGGAACCTGAAGAGACCATGAAACAACAATATTCGTACCTCTTCGGTTTAGGTAAAATTTGAGGACGAATTTTTCTTAAGGGGGAGAGTTGTAACACCCCAAAATTCGGTCTAGTCAAAATTGGATTCCGGTGATCGGAAATTTCGTATCGATAAAGTCTAAAGGTAGTATTGGCTAGCTAATCATTGATATTGGACTCTAATTGAGTAAATTATTGCTATTGGATTATATCAAATAATATTGAAATCTATATAGTGGCTAAATTGAGAAGAATACAAGTAGGAGTGCAAAACTATAGTGTAGCGAGAATTGAGGGACTATCCTTGCGATTAGCCCCTTCATAATTATTTTTCCTCATACGTGGATCAATTTTTGAGCTTTCCTTCAATTGAAGGAAAGCCATCGGTTAGCAATCACTAATAAACATAAAAGAATAGATATGAAAAAAAGAGGATAGAAGACTTACCCGAAAATATTGGAAGCAAGCACCACCCTTTCATCATCTTCTTCTTGGAAGCACACACCTCCATTGAAGCTAGGGTTCAAGTTTAGTTTTTCTTCAAGTTATTGTTATCGAATCGTTCCTATCGTTCGGGTAAGCAATAATCCTCAAACAATTATTGAGTTCTATAGATGTGTCAAGCTTAATCTCATGCTAGGGTTTTAGCCATCCATGTATAATTTATCGTTGATGCTTATAATGAATTTGGATATCAATTTTGATATCGTTGTATTGATTTTGATATCGTAATATCGATCCTAATCATCTCTATATTGATTTTCTAGCTCAAGAAAAGTGGAGAGGGTGTTTTACCATCTGCATCGAAAGCTAGAAGCAAGGGTATTATCATCTGAGAGCCGTAAGAGCATCGGATTTCAAGGTGAGTGTAGTCGGAGTCTCGGGAATTATGCAAAAAGCCTTCCCAAATCTTTATTTGACGTTTTAGATTACACCGCTTATATTGTCATTGAAGAAGTTGCATTGGATGGTTAATCGGACACCTTGGCAAGTGTCGGTAAGTTTCTTATTGAATATCAGACATAGTTATTGGTATTTTTATTGAGCATAGTCATTGATATAGTTATTGTCATCGAAACATTGTAAAGAAATCATCGTATATTGATATTGATATTGAACCATGAAACATTGATAATACTGAGATCATTGGTCATCAGAATCTTTATTGAACATTGAACATTGAACCTTGGATTTGAATAGACATTGGATACAATTGGTATGCCATAAAATTTATGAGCTCAGTTTACGGGTGGACTACGATCCTAAGCCTACGGCCTATATTGATTTGGCGAGGCGGAGGGATGTGTATTGATATTGGTCATATTGGCGAGGCGGAGGGACTAGATCATTCATTGAATTGGCGAGGCGTAGGAATTCGCGTATCCATTATCTTGATTAAATCTAAGGATTAATGATGATATGACTATGTTAAACATTGTATATTATTGCATAGCATTGACATTGATGAGCATGAGATCATGTATATAGATACCTAATATATTGTTGACCATATTTTTTATGACTACCTCACTAGGCAATGTATACCTAACGTGTCTCTTCTCATGCATTTCAGGTTGAAAGATCGCGCGTAGAAGGATCGGATTACTAGGGCAAGACAAGTCACTACAAGCCCTACAGTAATGTGTTTTGATCTTAAGAACTTCTAGGAAGGTGGCAAAGTAGTTGAACTAGTCGTTTATGCCTATTTTGTTATGTTTGTGAAATGCATATGTTGTAATATGGTTAATGGCCCTAAATGGCCTTTTTGGTTGGCTTAAAATGGCTTAAAAGTGCATACTTGGCTCATATAGGTCAAAATATAGTAAACGTATTTGTATGATCATGAAATTTTGCATGCTAGTAGTTTATATCTTGAAATATTGTGTGTGAAGTTTCATTGTATTTGAACATCGTTCAGTAGGTTAAATTGAATAAATACCAGCAAAAATCTGTCATTACAGGTTAGACTGTATCGAAACGAGTGATGGCGTTTCGATACGGGTAAGCATAATTGAGCCTGACGAATAGGGCGTATCGAAACGGTTCATGGCCGTTTCGATACATTTTATCACTGGAATCCCTTGTTTCGATACGAGTTTATAGTGTATCGATACGGGACAAAGTCAAAGTCAAAGGAGGTCAACCCGTTTCGATATAGGGCAGGTCCGTATTGATACGTTCTAAAAGGTAAAGTCAACAAAGGTTGACCACCCGTTTCGAAACAGCCCTAGGGTGTTTCGATACATGGTAAGTTAAGTTAGTTAAAGGCGTATTAAAAAGTTTGCAAGGTTCACAGTTTAGTCACTGAATATTGAAGGATTAAATTGAATGAGCTAATGGACTCCAAATTGTATGAAATTTTACAGGCGTGTTAATATTATGATGAATTCCAATCTAGTGTAATCAATTGCGTTAAAGGATTCCTAAATTATCAAATTCACAGATTAGTCCCTAAAACTTCTAATAGTTAATATTTAGCCCTAATTGATTTAGTATTGTTTTCTATGGATTATTAAACCTATATACATCGAAGTAGTGAGTTATTAAATGTTGTGGATATAAATATTGAGATTAAATTGAAATTTTATCGCACCGATTACTGTATTGATCATCGTTAGCACCTTCCGACTCAATACTCGACCAGACCAGGAAGGGGGTGTTACACTCGTGCTTGAAGAATGACATTACAACCT
This sequence comes from Hibiscus tridactylites, assembly GCA_958450335.1. Lineage (NCBI taxonomy): Eukaryota > Viridiplantae > Streptophyta > Magnoliopsida > Malvales > Malvaceae > Hibiscus > Hibiscus tridactylites. Next base: position 21,481,194 of record OY288282.1, read on the forward strand.
ACTATCAGTTAGATGATGAGACTACATACCGTGCGTATGTCCTGCACTCTCACCTCCTTCTTACTTGGATTCATCACATTAGCCAAGAAAGCTTCACATCCCAAACGCATCAACTGACTCGCTTCAAGAGCCGAAACCACATTAGACAATAACTTCACATTCTCATCTATGACTACCGCCTCATAATCATCGGCTAGTTTCAACGAAACTCGCTTGGTCTCAAAATCAACGACAGCCCTATGCTTAGATAAGCAATACATACCAAGAATTACATCGAAACCATAGAAACGCAACTCCATAAGATCAACCTCAAACAAGTGACCTTGAACAGAAAAAGGACACCTCCTATACAACTTGCTTGTAACAATTGTCTCACCAAAAGAACTGGTTACACGCATACCAACATCTAACAACTCAACAGGTAAATCAAGCACTTGTGCATGCTCACACAATACGTATGAATGAGTAGAACCGAAATCAATCAAAGAAAGTAATGACAAGGATTACAAAGTAAAGGTACTTATGATCACATCCGTGTCATTCCTTCCCTCTCGGTGTGCATACACCCTAGCATGTCCACCTTCATCATGCTGAACAACAACAACATGAGTAAAATTCCTCTGTCCATCATCTCTATGCTAAAAGTTACCACGACCGTGCCCACGACCTCTCTGTGGCTCAGCAACTCGCACTGGAGCTTGTTCTTCTCTAACAGGTTATGGACAATCACGCTTCATATGTCCTCATAAACCACAATTCTAACACGTACTCAGATTACCCCAACACTCTCCCGTGTGCCTTTTACCGCATCGTTATATTCTAGAGTACGAACAAAGGCATTATGGCCTTGGCTCTGATCGCTGTGCCATTTTCTTCTAAGTGATTTGTTGAACACATAGGACTTAAAATGCATCTAGGAAAAAAAGAGAGAGAAAAAAAGGGTCGTTAATCGAAGTCGGCTTTAGCGAGTTGGCTTCAGTTTTCCCCGTGTAATCTTCTTAGTTCGGGTTGGGCGTCTAGGCCAGGCTAAGGGGTTACTTATGTTGGTAGCAGAGCCAAGTTCTGAAAGAATTGGGGATGATGGTAAGTTAATTTGGTGAGTTTTTGATGTTTATATTGGTACTAATGGCATGTTGGGTGAGAAAAGTATGATTTTATTGAAATGTGGATGTTATGCTATGCTTGGATGTTGTGAATTATATGTGAGTTAAATATGATCGTATGTTGATGATATGATGGTATTGTAAGTTGATTTTGTGTGATAATTGAGGTATGACTGGGGTACTCATTGCCAAATCTATTGATAAAGGAAATTTTGTTTTGAGCAAATGAATTGAGTGACTTAGGTCCTTGCTACCGAAAGCCTAATTGATTTTTATTGTTGTATTTGCATTATAATACATTTCTTTCATCATGGGTCCGAGACAAGAGACGAGGGGCAATGCCTGAGTTGTGGCCGAGGATGGCCTGGAAGAGCGAGTAGAGAATCTACCGCCTCATCCTCCTGGTGGACCATCTACAGGTGGTGATACATGAGTTGAGGCTGGAGCTGGTGATGGAGGTGTTGCACCTGAGAGAGCACCGAGACAAGGTGTTCCGGATATGAAAATACTGGTACAAGCTATTGCTGAAGCCTTTCAGGCGGCAGTAGCTGGTTTACATGTAGCTGCACCATAGCAGGTTGTCAATCATGGGTTGCCTCTGGAGCATTTACGTAGCCTGGGCGGTGCTGAGTTTAGAGGGTTGACTCTTGAGGGGTCCGAGGCTTGGTTTGAGAGTACCGAGTGAATCTTGGGACAAATGAACTATAATAATGTCCAAAAGTTTGGTTGTGTAGTGTCGTTGTTGCATGGCGATGCGTATACATGGTGGACGACTATCACGGCTGGGATGGAGCATGATGAAATTGAGTGGGCCTTTTTCGTGAATGCATTCAAGAAAATGTTCTCGGTGGTCCATTATCTAGACAAGAAGAAGCGTGAATTCATGGCTCTAGCGCAGAGCAGTATGTCGGTTGCTGAGTATGAGGTGCAATTTGTGAGGTTGAGCCAGTATGCACCTGAGTTAGTACCAGACGAGCGGGCGAGGTGTGATCGTTTCCGCTATGAGTTGATAAGGGAAGTTAAGACATACATGCTAGCTACTGAGTACACAGACTTTGATGTTCTGGTCTCGCGAGCTAAGGATATAAAGTTGAGTCTAGGGATGACGACTCGATTTGGAGGCTCTAGTTCAGGGAAGAGGAGTGCAGACCATGATGGTGGGTGTGATCATGGCAAAAGGCCACGGGATAGATGTTATCAGAGGGATCATCGTCGGGGTGATGGTGGTGGATCATGTCGTGGGCAGCATGGTCAGAATGTTGGTGCTCTTGATTCAGTTTGCAACCGTTGTGGGAGACATCACACATAGGAGTGTTGGGGTGTCTCAAGGACTTGTTGGCACTGTGAGGTGCAGGGTCACGTGAAGCGTGACTGTCCGTAGTTGACTAGGCAGGCACCAATACGTGTCGTGGAACCTCAGAGAGGTTGTGGGCGCGGCCGAGGTAACTTTCAAAAGAGAGATGAAGGACAGCGAGAAGTTGCTCACGTGAAATTTGTTCAACTAGAGGGAGGTGGTCCTACGAGAGTTTATGCTCAGCGCAAGGGGTGCAACGATACGGATGTGATCGCATGTACCTTTGCTCTACAGTCTTTATCTTTGTTAGCATTGATCGATTCTGGATTCACGCACTCTTATATCTTGAGTGAGCATGCATATTTGATTGATATACTTGCTGAGTTGTTTAGAGTAGGAATGCAAGTGACTAGATCCTTTGGTGAGACCGTGGTCACAAGGAAATTGTATAGGAGATGCCTTTTGTCTAAACAGGATCATGTTTTTCCTGTGGATTTGATGGAATTACCTTTTTATGGCTTTGATGTGATTCTTGGGATGGATTGGTTGTCTAAGCATAGGGTTGTTTTTGATTTCTATGTTAAACGAGTTACCTTGAAGCTTGCTAATGATTTTGAGGTGGTGATAGTAGGCGAGAATGTGAAATTCTTGTCTAATGTTGTTTCGGCTTTGGAAGCAAGACGTATGCTAAGGATGAGATGTGATGCTTATCTTATCTATGTGATGAATCCTGGTGCAAAGGATGGACGTGTGCAAAACATCAGAACCGTTTGTGATTTTCCGAGTGTTTTCCGGAAGAGTTGCATGGATTACCACCAAACAGGGAAGTTGAGTTTTGTATCGAGTTGTATGAGAATAAGACTCTGATGTCCATTACTCCTTATCGAATGGCACCAAAAGAGCTGAAAGAGTTGAAGACGCAACTTCAGGAGTTGCTTGATCGAGGATTCATCCGGCCGAGTGTATCACCTTGGGGTGCGCCGGTGTTGTTTGTAAAGAAGAAAGATGGGACAATGCGGATGTGTATAGATTATCGGTAACTGAACAAGTTGACGATCAAGAACAAGTATCTCTTGCCAAGTATTGATGATCTCTTTGATCAGTTTTGAGGAGCCTATGTGTTTTCTAAGATTGATTTGAGGTCTGGGTATTACCAATTGAAGGTGAAGGATGTGGACGTACCTAAGACAGCTTTTCGGACAAGGTACAGGCATTATGAGTTCTTAGTGATGCCTTTTGGATTAACCAACACACATGTTGCTTTCATGGACATGATGAATCACGTATTCCATGAGTTTTTGGATCAATTTGTGATAGTGTTCATCGATGACATCCTTGTGTACTCTCGTACCGAGAAGGATAATGATAGACACTTAAGGATAGTGTTGCAAGTGTTGTTGGAGAACCAGCTTTATGCTAAGCTGATCAAGTGTGAGTTTTGGCTTTGGGAGGTAGTCTTCCTTGGACATGTTGTATCAGCCGAGGGTATTCGTGTTGATCCACATAAGATAAAGATAGTGATTAATTGGAAAGTGCCTAAGTCGGTGACAGAGGTGTGAAGTTTTCTTGGTTTGGCTGGATATTACCGCTGTTTTTTCGAGGGTTTCTCAAAGATTGCTGCACCTTTGACCAAGTTGTTGCAGAAGAATGTTTGCTTTTAGTGGACAGATGCGAGGCATCAAGCTTTTGAGAAGCTGAAGGAAGCTTTGACACAAGCTCCTGTCTTGATTCAACCTGAGTCTGGTAAGGAGTTTGTAGTCTATAGTGAAGCGTCCTATGTCGGTTTGGGGTGTGTGTTGATGCAAGAGGGTAAGGTAGTGGCATATGCATCTAGGCAGTTAAAGGTGCATGAGCGTAACTACCCTACTCATGATCTTGAGCTCGTGGCTGTTGTGTTTGCTTTGAAGATTTGGAGGCATTACCTTTATGGCGAGATGTGTGTGGTATTCACAGATCATAAGAGTTTGAAGTATCTTATGTCTCAAAAGGAGTTGAATCTTAGGCAACGAAGATGGGTGGAGTTGCTTAAGGATTATGATTTGTCGATCGAGTATCATCCTGGGAAGGACAATATTGTGGTTGATGCTTTGAGCAGGAAGATGGCTGTGGAGTTGAGGGCGATGTTTGATTGCTTGAGCATATCGCGAAATGGTGGTCTTATTGCTGAATTGCAAGTGAAACCATCCTTGATTCAGTTGATCAATAATAAGCAGTTGCTTGATGATTCTCTTATCCCTCACGTTCAGGATATTGCGGATGGCAAGCCTTCGGATTTCAGTTTCAATGACGATGGTGTTTTGTGCTTTAGGAGTCGGATAGTGGTGCCAAATGATGCTGAGTTGAGGCGCACTATTCTAACTAAAGCTCATAGTAGTCCTTTCGCTATGCACCCTGGTAGTACGAAGATGTATCGTGGTTTGAAGTATGAGTACTATTGGGTGGGGTTGAAGAAGGATGTTGCCGAAATTGTTAGAAAATGCATGGTTTGTCAGCAAGTGAAGGCTGAACATCAGGTTCCTTCTGGGTTGTTGCAACCATTGAAAATCCTATAATGGAAGTGGGAAATTATTACCATGGATTTCGTGTCTGGTTTGCCTTTATCACCATCAAAGAAGAATTCTGTTTGGGTAAGTGTTGATCGCCTTACGAAGTGTGCACATTTCTTGCCTGTGCATACTACGTATACATTGGATAAGCTAGTTGAGCTGTATATTGTTGAGATTGTGCATTTGCACGGGGTGCCGAAGTCTATAGTGTCAGATAGAGATCCGAGGTTCACACTGAGGTTTTGGGAATGTTTGCATCAAGCCTTGGGTACACGGTTGAATTTCAGTACTTCTTATCATCCTCAGACGGATGGACAATCAGAGCATGTTATCCAAGTGCTTGAGGACATGTTGAGATGTTGCGTTATTGATTTCCAAGGTTCTTGGGAGAAGCATTTGCCTTTGGTTGAGTTTGCTTACAATAATAGTTATCAGGCAAGCATTCAAATGACACCATACGAGGCTTTGTATGGGAGAAAGTGTAGAACTCCTCTTTGTTGGATAGAAACAGGGCAAAAGTTGGTTTTGATGCCGGACTTGTTGAGAGGGACCACTGAGAAGGTGAAGCTCATTTGTGAGCGCTTGAAAGCAGCATCAGATCGGCAAAAGTCTTACGCAGATTTGAAGCGTAAGGAGATTGAGTTCGCAGTTGGCGAACGTGTGTTTTTGAAAGTATCGCCTTGTAAGAAGTTGATGAGATTTGGGCGTAGGGGTAAGCTTAGCCCGAGGTTTATTGGACCTTATGAGGTTGTGGAGCGAGTGGGTCATGTGGCTTATCGGTTGAGGTTTCCTCCTGAGTTGGAAAAGATCCATGAAGTGTTTCATGTTTTGATGTTGCGGAGGTATAGATCGAATCGTTTTCATGTGATGCCCGTTGAGGAGATAGAGCTAAACCCGGATTTATCCTATGATGAGGAACCAATAAAGATCCTAGATTCGAACAACAAAGTTCTTCGTGGCAAAACGATAGAGCTTGTGAAGGTGTTGTGGCGACACCGACGAGTTGAGGAGGCCACGTGGAAAAACAAAGCAAACATGTTGAAGCAGTTCCCGCACCTTTTTCTTTCAGGTAAAATTTTGAGGATGAAATTTCCTAAGTGGGGGAGAGTTGTAACACCCTGGTTTTGGGCCTAGGTGTTTTAGACATTGGATCGGTCCGGTCGGAAACAGTTCGAATCGTATTAGGTGGTTCAGGGAAATCAAGGCTCGAGATAGGATAAAATATGAAAAAATTGCTAAAATCCTCTAAAAATCATGTTTAAGAGGTTGGTCAAATCAATTTTACAAAATGAGTTTTGCAAGTGATACATTTTGGGCAGAGACCAAAATGTAAAGTTTTAAAATTGTGGAAAATGCAAATTTCAAAAGAGGAGTCAAAATCTTAGAATCTTTAGGGAGCTTTTGTGCAATTACACCTTTCCTTAATTTGACATGTGTTTTAAATGAATTTTAAGTAATTGTTTTAAAAGGGGATTTTATTTATTTATAAAATAAAATCATTAATTTGGAAGTTTCATATACGTAACTAACTTTTCACTCTTCATTTTCAGCAAAACACCTTTCTAAAGTCTTTTCTCCAAATTTCTTTTCTCCCGAACACTCTCACTTTGATCTCATAACCATTTTAAAGATTTCTCTATATTTTACTTCAAGAATTGTGAAGCAAAACTTGTCAAATCTTTAGGAAAGCAAGGATTGGAGGTAAATCCCGTTCTCAACCTCTAATTAAGGTTCTTTATTGAAATTCCCAAGATTTTTTACTCTCAATTGTTGTTTTTAACTGAGTTTTGATTATAGTTTTGATTAAATATCAAAATCTTGCAAAACTAAGGTTTAATTCTTGATTTTCAAAGTGAGAGTGTGGTGATGAGAGATTCCACCACGGTGGGTCTTGATGATGTGAGATTCCATCAAGCTTTGTGGCGATGAGAGATACCGCCATGAGAGTTCAGTGATGTGAGATTCCACCGAGGTAGGACTTGGAGATATGAGATTTCGTCAAGCTATCTGTATATACGAGTAATGTTGCCTAAATACCATTATATGAGATTCACATGTACCATGTGTATGAATGATTTAATGAAATGAGATTTGCAAATGAGATTATGTTTTGAGAAATGCTTTATGAGAAACAAGCATGTATGACTTTGCTTTGAGACTTTGCATTTTGATTAATGCATGAGATAGGTGGTACATGCGGTTTAAATAATGTGGATTTTGCTTTGAAAATGATTTCAAGCATGAGATAGATTGGGCATGATGAGATAGAGATTTTCAAAATGAGAAATGGTTTAAAATGCATTGTTGTTGTTGGTTTGTTTTGAGCATCCCTTGCTACTTCTTTTTCCCCCTAGGATCTCGATTCATCTTTTTTCTCAGATTCTGCGGCAACATCCTCTAGGACTGGTGGTGCGACAATAGTTCCACTCCAAAGGGTGATTGCACTAACATTTTCTCATGGGTTCGCCTCGATTTGCGACGACAACTTCCCTTTGGATTATAAACGACTTACTGCTAACGTAAGTTGACTCATCTGCTTGTCAATTTCTTGAAAGGATGCTTCAGTTTTTAGTTGAAACTTTTTCGGTGATAGAGCCAACCTTTCAACAATCGACTCCAACAATGGTTTCTGCGGTTGATATTGCTTGGTGCATGTGGTTGATAAGCTTGATTCGTCCTGGGATTTGGTCCATAGTTGATGTTTGGATGGTCCCTCCACCCCGGATTATAGGTGTTGGCGTGAGGGTTGTATAGCCTTTGGGGAGGTCCCAGAAAATTTCCCACTAAATTTACTTGTGCGGTAGAATCTTCTTGTAACATTGGATAGCAATTCGTAGGGTGGTCATACATTGTGCATATCTTGCATAGTCTAGATGTACCTATTTTTCCTGCAATAAGAGATTGAATTATATCAGCTAACTTATCAATTTTATTTTTTTTAAAAACTGTACTTATCTCGTGAACTCGTCGAGAGGGTTCAGTGGAAGAGCGAAACTGTTGAGAGTTAGCGGCCATAAAAGAAATTAAATTTCTGGCCGCAATCGGAGTCTTGTTTACAAGTTCCCCTCCACATGCTGCGTCAAGCATCTTCATCTCCATATGGAGTAAGCCTTCATAGAAGTATTGGAGAAGTGTTTGTTCTGATAGTCCATGTTGCGGAAAGTCTGCTCATAGTTTCTTGAACCTCTCCCAATAGTCATATAATGACTCAGTATCCTTTTGTCAGATTCCTAAGATGCTCTGCCTTAGTTCACTCACCTTGGTTATAGGGAAGAACCTGTCAAGAAAAAGTCGAGACATATCAGTCCATGTATTAACCGAATTAGACGATAAATCAAATAACCAATCCTCCGATTTTGGCTAAGTAAAAAGAGAAAGCGCGAAGTTTAATTTGGTCTTCGGATACTCCCTATGGTTTCGTGCTTAAACAAACCATATGAAATTCTTTGAGATGTTTGTGTGGGTTTTCACTGGGCAAACCATGGAATGTCGGCAGAAGATGGATTAGACTTGTCTTAAGTGCGAATGGTGTTTCTCCATTCGAGAATGTGATGCACAACGATTGTTGCTCTTCAGGTGTCATGGCAAGTTCTCGAATAGTTTGGTCGTCGTCTGCCATCAGAATCGGTTCTACGTTGTCGTATTCAAAGTGTGTTTCAGCGTCAGAGGGTGTTTCTAGATTTGGTTCAGATTGTTGTTGTCGTTGTTCTTGTTGTTGTCGTTATTTTCTTTCCCAAAGTGTCTATGCATGTAGTCTTCGGGCTAATGCTTCGATTTCAAGTTCAAAATTTGCTAGTTCTCCCAGATTATTCCCGGTCATAAATCAAAACAAACTATATTAGTAACTTTGCCGAAGTTCCCGACAACGACGCTAATTTGACAAGCGTCATAATTGTCAAATAAATTATCCTTAATCTCAAATAAAATGGATACATAATGTAGTAATAGAAAAGAAATGTCGATCCGTAAGGACTAAGGAGCTTCTGATGTAGAGATGTTTTGATTTTGACTTTGCTGAAAAAGTAAAGCAAATGGGGGGTTTGATTAGGAGGATTAAGTAGAAAATATAAATAAAGTGAATTGGAAAATAAACTTAGAAAAATAATGAAAATGGATTTTTTAGAAGAAAATCAATAAAATAGAATAGCCTCAAGTTTTGCTTTGCCTCAATTTCAACTGATATTCGAAGAATATTTTACTCCGGATACATGCCGGTTACAATCTACAAGGCACCCTTGTAACTTACTTTTCTCTTCGGTAAACTAGCAATCCAAAGCCAATCTTTGGAATTCAATCCTTATTTGGACTAACCACGACTATCGTCGCTAGCACCAATACAATTTAAGTTTTAGAAAAGCCCGACTCGGGTTATGTTGTCTCAATGAGAATCGAACCCGATCTCAATTTTCTTTAGCGAATCTGTTGCTAAGTGTGTTCATAGGAAGTCGAATATGCTACAAGACGATCCTTCCTCCCAACTTTAAATCAGAAGAACAATCAAACAAACGAGCTCTTTTTGAATTGAAAGTGTAAAGATTTTTAAAAGAAAGGCCGATTGCCAATCCAAGTTTGCAAAAATTTAAGAAAGATATCTGAAAAAATTAGGTGCTTTTCAATTCTCACAATCAGAATTGAGACATCGCTTTAAGCCTTCGGCTAATTGGAAAATTAGCTAAGCACGATAGATCATACTTAGCATATTTTGAAGAAAGTAAATAAAAACTTAAATAAAAAACAAAGTTGAAAAGAAAACTTTTATAATAGTAAAAACCCCAAGAAGTAAATAATTCAAGTACATCTTTCAAGCTTCACCCTAAGAAGAATTTATAGCTTGAGATAACCCTAAAAATAAAGAAACCTTTAAAATAAAATACCTAAAAATAATCTTAAAAAATTAATATAGAAAGATCAAATCCTAAATGATAAAAAAAATTAAATTCTAAATAATAAAGTGATAATTCCCAAATATTTAAATTCAAACTTAATCTCAAAATCTTAAGTAAATCTCGGCGTCCGTCCTTTTAGATGATGCTGACTGTATCACCTTCTGAAAGCCGTTGTTGACTGGACTGCCAGAATCTGTCACGTCGGACATCGTCATGCCCCAAGTCATGACCATGTGTCCACCCTTGATTCCAGAAAACAAAAACTGCAGAACATGTGCTTTTAATGTTGTTTCCTGAAAATTGAAGTCCTGCACAAAAACGAATAAAAACAACCCAAATCAACAATATCAAATAATCAACAAGGAATAATTAACTATAAAATAATAACAAAATAGAACACTCATCAACTATATTTAACTTATTTACTTTACATGAAACATTGGAAAACATGTAAATGAATTTCAGAAATTGATTTATATCAAACTAACACAACCTAAATCACTTAATTATGTGTTTGATTATAGACAAGTTATTTTTTAAAATATAATATAATTTTTAATTAAAATTTTTGTTACAATCATATCACTACATCCTTATAATTGAAATAGATGTCTAATGTAATTTGATATAATAATATTATAGTCTTCAAAACCTATACAATCTTTTAATATGATAATAATTCAATAAATTTAACTTTTCATATTTAAAATTTTATTTATAAAGTGACCAAGCCTACTAACATGTGACATTAGAGTAATAATGTGTATGTTCCATTAGTGTTTCAGAAACCGATCTGGTTGATGATCTTTCGTAGTGTAGTTTGGTCGATTTGGACTGCTCGAAATGATATAATCTTCAACAACAAGAAAATAAATTCGATGGAGATTTTCAATCTATCAGTGCTCAGGTTATGTAAATGGGGATGGGCAAAATGGGGGAGCCTCTTCTCCCAGATTTCGGTGATTACAAGCAGCTGTAGTGCATTAAATTCTGTTGTTTTAACAATACAGAAAGTTGGGCCTAACAAATGGAGAAGTCCCGTGAAAGGACGCCTGTCTTTTAATACAGATGGAGCGGTGGTAAACAACTATGGTGAGGCGGCGATAGGGGAGTGTTAAGGGATCACGAAGGATCGATAATGTGCTATTTTTCCAAAAAGATAGGAATTGCAGATTCTCTAACAGCAGAACTTCTGGCAGTTAAAGAACCTTTGATCTTGTTCGAATCCTCATCATATTCTTCAAAGCTATTCTTGCTGATAGAGTGCGATAGTAGTGTTGCTGTCCAATGGATTAAGAATAATCAGATAGTTTCGGATATTTTCAAGGATGTCATTCGTAACATTCTCAAGGAAGAGAACGAGTTGGAATAAGGCATTTATCTAATTCCTAGAGAGGAGAATGCTTTCGCAGACAGCCTAGCAAAAAAAGGTCTATCAAAAGATAAGGATCTTAGAGTGTGGAAATAAATAACTATGGGGTGCTATGGTTCAGGGCCAGTATCGTGGGCATGGGCAGAGATGCTCTTTCGGCCTTCATTGCCCCGATCAGGAATTCCTGCTTCTGCGGTGATATCAGGTTAGCAGTGCCACCCTTTCGGTACTATAGCTGTCAGGGAGTGCCATGCGTTTTTTACTTCTCTTCGTTCTTTTTTGTGTGACTCTTGTGGCTTGTAAGTTTGGCAGGTTTTGTAAGTCAAACAGTTATTAGAGTTTCCAAGCAGGTTTCAGATTGGTGTTATCGTGTACTCAAACCTTGGTATGCTACACTCTTTTTCCTCCACTGAGATTTAAGGAGGTTTTTTAACGAGGCGCGTACCAAGGTTTCTCATTTAATCAAATAAATCTCCTGTGTTTCAAAAAAAAATTGTCTATCAAGCTATCTCATATGTCAGTTATCGAGCTGATGTGCAATTCAATTGAGTATAACATGTGGTCAGAGGATGTGTCAAGAGGGTAAATATAAAAAATTTTAAATATTAAAGGTTGAATTTATTGAATTATTTTAAATTAGGACTAATTTAATTGTATGTCTAAATTTTTGAAACTAAAACTATTATTATACCATACCATGTTTCAATTCCAAGTGACATGTATAAAAGTAAAGTTTTAATTGGATTATTAAATTATATATATTTTTAGGAAAGAAAAAGTGATCCATCTATATGTATAACCGAACCCAGTGACTTGGACTGTATTTTACCCTTTTGTTTAATACGCGATCGCGTCTCATTTATCTGATTCTCTTGCAAGCAATTGTTCGCCATCGTTTCTTTTTTTACTTCTTTGTCGATTCCAACCAGCAACAACATCAAGAGGAGGTCCGGAGAGTGAGAAATGAGCGGTCACGATTCTAAGTACTTCTCGACGACGAAGAAGGGAGAAATCCCTGAACTCAAGGAAGAGCTCAATTCTCAGTATAAGGTACCGGACGTCTTTCCTGTAGATTCTTTGTTGATCTGCTTGTTTTAATTTGTTAGGTTTTCGATTTGATGTATTTTAAGTTATGTAGTTCATATTTTTCGTCAGATCTATTGTTTTGCCGTTTTGACTTGTTCTTTGAAGCGGTCAATCGGCTGAATTACGTCTTTGTTAGCTGTACTTTAGGTTTCTGTTTGGATCAATTAAGGATTTTGGAAAATGAGCTGGAATCGAAAAGAGAGATTCATTTTTCTTGATTAGGATTAATGCTACTTGATTCGAGCATTGGATTGTGGTTTGCCTATCATGAAGTTTCTATTGAGAGCAGTTTATATTTATCTAATTCTAAATTGAATAGTAACCGTTGCACAGTTGTTTTTTTAGTTTCCATTGATTTTGCTGGTTAAATGAGTTTTCTGGGGAATTTTTTTAACCTTGTCGCTCTTAGCACGGGGAAAGACTAGAAATTTGCCCGTTGGATTTTGAATGCATGTTTTTGCATCTCTATTTTTGTGCCTTATGGTTATTGGTTTGTAATCATGCCTCTGTTTTCCATGTTGTGAAGGATAAAAGAAAAGATGCTGTAAAGAAGGTTATTGCTGCAATGACTGTTGGGAAGGATGTGTCATCGCTGTTCACAGACGTGGTGAATTGCATGCAAACAGAGAATTTGGAACTGAAAAAGCTTGTGTATTTGTATCTTATAAATTATGCTAAAAGCCAGCCCGACCTTGCCATTCTTGCAGTAAATACATTTGTAAAGGTGTGCAATTTATTATGCCCTTTATCTTTACTATTTATCATAGCTTAAAAAGAGAGAGTTTTTCTGTGTTCTTCTTTTTTTTTGTTTGGCGTGGATGTTGATGTATTGTTGCTTGATATGAAAATGTAAAATTTGAAATTTAATGTTGACAAAGATGCTTGCCTATTTGAAGCTAAGACTTCACACTCAGCATAAATTTTTCAGGAATGTAGTTATGGGTTCCCCAAAGTTTTTAAGTGATTGCAAATCATTTATGTGAGGTGTATTTATTTTATTTTGGGTTTGCTTATAGGGGAAAAGATGTCTCTTCTTCTATGAGCACATTGTGCATTTACAATTTTTTTTTTGCGTGTATGTTTCTGGTTGATAGTGTCTTTAGTAAGTAAAATAAGATAAAAAAGTGCCTATTCTAACCTATCTATTGTCTTTCTATCTTCCTCAAAGGATATAAAGCATTATAGAGTGCTTGTAGGGATTTCATGATATTGTTCTGTTCGGAGTAATGTTTGAATTAAGGTTTTCATAATGATGCTTTATGAATCTCTACTGATCTTTGGCTTTATGAATATGTATGCAGGATTCACAGGATCCGAATCCTCTCATTCGTGCTTTGGCTGTTCGGACGATGGGATGCATCCGTGTTGATAAGATAACAGAATATCTTTGTGATCCCCTTCAGAGGTGCCTCAAGGTTGATTCTTGTCACAGTATATAGTTCCAATTTTTAGCAATCCTTTTGGTTTTTTGTTTCCACTTTCGAACACCATAGACTTGCTTTATGCAAGTCACACAAGTTATTATGTATTTCCCTTACTGTATATAATTTTTTAACAGGATGATGATCCATATGTTCGTAAGACAGCTGCCATTTGTGTTGCTAAACTTTATGATATAAATGCTGAGTTGGTTGAGGATAGGGGCTTTCTGGAATCTCTCAAGGATTTGATATCTGACAACAATCCGATGGTTGTAGCTAATGCTGTGGCAGCTCTTGCTGAGATACAAGAGAATAGTAGTGGACCAATCTTTGAAATCACTACCCCTACACTTACAAAACTCCTTACTGCTCTTAATGAATGCACAGAGTAAGTTCAGATGTTTGAAATGGTCTTGCTTCATCCCACTACTTTGATAATGCAAAATGATTACCTAGAATCAGGTTATTTCTATGTGGTTGAGCTGTCTTTCTAATTCATATAAAAAGCAACTCAATAGGATTTTGGTATTTTATATTTTCCATTTCCGGACATGATAGCTTGAACAAATCACAAATCTAGTGTCTGTTTGCTGAACTTTGTCTGGGAACCTTGTGCTTTACCCAGCTCATTTTTATAATGTTTATCTCAGGTGGGGTCAAGTTTTTATACTTGATGCTCTCTCCAGATATAAGGCAGCTGATGCTCGTGAAGCAGAAAATATTGTGGAAAGAGTTACGCCACGACTTCAACATGCTAATTGCGCTGTTGTACTTTCAGCTGTTAAGGTGATTTTGTGTTTTCTGTTCAGTATTTTGCACAAGTATTTTTTTATCAATTCACTTGTGAGCATTCCCTAATTTTGTGCTTTCCAGATGATTCTTCAACAAATGGAACTTATCACTAGCACTGATGTTGTTCGAAATCTTTGCAAAAAGATGGCTCCTCCTCTTGTGACATTACTCTCTGCAGAACCCGAGATACAATATGTTGCATTGCGGAATATCAACCTCATAGTACAAAGGCGGCCTACAATTCTCGCGCATGAAATCAAGGTGGATTTATATTGAATAAAACATATGCATGCTTGCCCACACACATCATTCACGCTTTCGCATGATAGCTTGATTTGTATGCTTCTGTATCAATATAGTGGCATTGAATGTGTGCTGATCAGATGCTTATTCTTGCTAGGTATTCTTCTGCAAGTACAATGATCCGATTTATGTGAAGATGGAGAAGCTAGAAATCATGATAAAGCTTGCTTCCGACCGAAATATAGACCAGGTATCCAAATTTTGGTCTGTGGACTTATTTTTGTCTTATTTACATTGGTAGTTTATTTTCACCTGCATTTTAGACATAAATGTTGAGATGGTCTCTTGGACGATATCTATGTAGGTTTTATTGGAGTTCAAAGAATATGCAACAGAAGTAGATGTAGATTTCGTTAGAAAGGCTGTTCGTGCCATTGGTCGATGTGCTATCAAGTTAGACAGAGCAGCTGAACGGTGCATCAGTGTTCTGCTTGAGTTGATCAAGATTAAAGTAAACTATGTTGTTCAAGAGGCTATTATAGTTATCAAGGATATCTTTAGAAGATATCCTAACACGTATGTATCATTTATTTACACCTTTGTGTTGGAATATTATCAAAAATATAAAATCTTGTCATTATATTTCTTAGTGGCTGAAACATCGTCTTTGCACCTTGATTCCCCTTTAATTGTTTCCTGATAACCTTCACAGGTATGAATCTATCATTGCAACCCTCTGTGAGAGCTTGGACACCTTAGATGAGCCGGAAGCAAAGGTACCTTTGTCTCAGAAGTTGCAAAAAAATAAAAATAAGTCGGAGCATTGTTTTCTGTTACTACTGTTATTTTTTCACCTTAGCTCATATTTTCCCTCTACTTTGTTCTATCTGCTAAGGCATCAATGATATGGATAATTGGAGAATATGCTGAAAGAATTGACAATGCTGATGAGCTCCTTGAAAGCTTCTTGGAGAGTTTCCCTGAAGAACCTCCCCAAGTCCAACTGCAGCTGCTAACTGCAACAGTCAAACTCTTTCTTAAGAAGCCAACAGAAGGCCCACAACAGATGATTCAGGTCTTTTTTGCATTCTTCATGCATGTTTTCAGTTATTGCTTCACGTTTGCATTTGCAAGGTCTTCACATTTATTATCTTTTATTATGCATTATACTTCTTTCCAAAATCATTTGTCTGATTTCTCTATATGCAATTGCCTATGAGAAAACAGGTCTAGAGGAATGCAGATTGTATCATTTTCGTTGGGAGTAGGGACTCTGGCATAGTATTAATACTACTGGATATATGACCTTGCTTTGCCATAACTTTCTGGTTATACAAGCTACACTGACCATGCATCTATCTATGTCTGTCTATTGCCGAAAGATTGATTATTCAATTGGAGACATCATATCCGATCTAACTTCTATTTTGGGATTTTTATAGGTTGTATTGAATAATGCTACTGTGGAAACTGACAATCCTGATTTACGGGACCGTGCATACATTTATTGGCGCCTTCTTTCTACTGATCCCGAGGTATGTTTTTATTCTAACCAATGGCAGTTCACTATTCAATGATTTTAGTTTTAAAAAAATCTGAGGAACCATTTTTAATCTTTATTTCCTTACCTTGGAGGGGAAGGGATAGATAAGTATTTTGCTTGAATCACCTTCATCTCCATTCTGAGGACCACTCTTAAAACGGGCATACTATATGATTAAGCTGAGGTTGAGAATGCCTTTCACCATGTTGGTATGATTAGCATGTGTCTTTTTACTTGAGGGTTTTTCCTGTTTCCATGTGATCATCTTCTCTTGGAATCTAGCAAGTCTCAATACTTGGGGGGGGGGGGGTTGCAATAAATTTGGATGCAGATGTCTTTGCTGACATGAATGCATCTTTATTAAATGTACAATGCATCTAGACCACATGGAGGATGTTTTTGACTTTCTATTTGTTCTCTCAGGCTGCTAAGGATGTTGTGTTAGCTGAGAAACCTGTGATCAGTGATGACTCAAACCAACTAGATTCATCCCTTCTTGATGAGCTTCTTGCCAACATCGCTACACTGTCTTCTGTTTATCACAAACCTCCTGATGCTTTTGTAACCCGCACAAAGACTTCAACCCCGAGAACTGAAGATGATGACTATCCTGATGGAAATGAAACAAGGTATTCCGAAACACTTTCTAATGCTGCTAATGGTGGTGCATCGCCACCAACCAGTTCAAGTAGCGTCCCATATGCTGAAGCTAGGCAGACAGCTCCAGCTCCAGCTCCAGCTCCAGCCCCAGCTGCTCCTGCACCTTCTCCTCCAGTGCCTGATCTGTTAGGTGATCTGATTGGCCTCGATAACAATCAAATTGTCCCCGCTGATCAGCATGCAAGTTCTTCTGGGTAAGTATGCTGGAATGCATTAGTTTTTTCCAGATAGAAGTCTCATTTATCCTGCAAATGTTATAAAATATTCTTAAAAATAATCAAGTTCCTTACACTGAAGCAGTGTGTCGTTTATTTAGTTTCTTATGTTATTGGAATTATGCTTGTAGCTTATACATTAGTACATGCATGCCTATATTATTGCACTTACTGTATTTTTTACCTTCACGATGCAGCCCCCCTTTGCCTGTTTTGTTACCAGCATCAACTGGACAGGGTTTGCAAATCAGTGCACAGTTAGCTCGGCAGGATGGTCAAATATTTTACAGTTTACTGTTTGAGAATAACACACAGATCACTCTTGATGGATTCATGATTCAGTTTAACAAGAATTCATTCGGTCTGGCAGCTGCCGGACCTCTTCAGGTAATCGCAATTTGTGTGGTTTTTACGCTTCAGTTAGTAGCATTTTCTTGATTTAATTGGTACTGTCTGTTAGGTTCCCCCGTTGGCACCAGGGGCATCAGCAAGGACATTGCTGCCAATGGTATTGTTCCAGAATATATCTGCTGGTCCTCCAAACTCCCTTCTGCAGGTTGCTGTTAAAAATAGTCAGCAACCAGTCTGGTACTTCAATGATAAAATCCCATTGCATGCGTTCTTTACCGAGGATGGGAGGATGGAGCGAACTAGTTTTCTTGAGGTAAGAAGCTTGTTCCATTTTGCTTTGGTGTTCAATGGTACAAATTTGTCAAAAGCCCTCCATTGCAAAGGATTATCCCAGCAATTGGAATTGAATGATATTCTTCCCATTATGCAGACATGGAGATCTCTCCCCGATTCGAATGAGGTCCTAGAAGACTTCCCAGGCATTGTGTTGACCAGTGCTGAAGCAACCATCGACAGGCTAGCTGCTTCAAACATGTTCTTTATAGCAAAACGCAAACATGCCAATCAGGATGTATTCTACTTCTCTGCTAAGATCCCTCGAGGTATACCTTTCTTGATTGAACTTACAGTGATTATCGGAAACCCGGGTGTGAAGTGTGCGATCAAGACCCCAAATCCTGAGATGGCACCACTGTTTTTCGAATCCATCGAGACACTCCTCAAGGCATGATTGTTTTCCTCTGTTGTGTGGTTATAGATTTTTAATGCATGTAAAATTCACGAGCAACCCGGTTTTTAGATTCACATTCTTGCTAATCCCCCCTCCCTTGCGTCCAACTTCAGTTTTCCTTTTCCTACTTTTATTGTAAGTGTTCCTTTTTAGAGTGTTATTTACTCCCATTTGTACAATTTTGGATCTTTGTTTCTTCGGCTGCTTGGCAAAGTTTAAAATTTTATTCTTATTCTTAATAAAAAAGTGTATTATTCTTATACTAAAAAAATTAAATCTTTTTTTTTCAATTTAAAAATTATAATCCAATATGTTTGTACTTTCTGTTAAAATACAAGTTGATAATGATTTGATAATGAAGTTGACAATGGAACGGGTGTATTGATGGTTACATTGCAACATAAGTGTAACGGATTGAATTATAATTTTTTTTTTGATTAAAGCCGCCCGTTACTTTATTGAATGAACGGAAAATAAACAAAACTGATGTGCACGCTAATCGAAGCGTCCATCACTCGGTAACTCAAACACACAGAAAAGAAAAGGAAAGTAACGGAGTTCAATCGAAAGAAAAACACACAAAATAAAAGAAAAACTGAGAGCGACAGAGCTTCCCATGTGTTCTCAGATCGACGAACCGCCTCAAGAAAGCAAGGAGATGGAAAACGTAAGGATCAGATTCTATACTCCAACTCTGGAAAAATGAGAAGATGAAACAAACTATGGGGGATCCGACCAACGCCTATCGAAATTCACCACTGCACGGACTTCGTGGGGAACCTCCTCAACCTAGAACTCTTCAACTTGCTCCGATCTATACTCCGATGCCAATGCATGCGCTGCTCGATTCCCCTCCCGTAAAGTAAATCGAAACTCACAGACATTGAACTCACCTGCCTTCGTCTTTACATCCCAGGTAATGGTTCCAAACTCAGATCTGTCTATATCGGTGGATTTTAAACTCTTGACCACCGCTAACGAATCGCTTTCTACTTGGATTGAGGTACAACCAATGTCCTGAGCAAAGAGGAGACCGTGGAGCACAGCCCAAGCCTCAGCCGTAAAAGTTGAGGGGATTGCCTGGCAGATTCGACGAGATGCACCAAGAACTAACCCCTCATGGTCACGGATGACGGCCCGTCGCTCAGAGCAACTGAAACTCGCGTCCACATTCACTTTAACCAGAGACGGCGGAGGAGCAATCCAACGAACTATCCGAGATAGTTTCGGCATCTGTAGACTTGCTGTGGCTTGTGACCACTCTGCACAGTAACCACACACGAAGGTAACAACATCGTAAGTACTTTGTTTCACTCCCTCATGGAATTGTCGATTTCTTGCTGACCAGAGAGCCCATATTAGGACTAATAATTCTGCACTTCTTTGCTTTGAATTGTTGATAATTAGCCACTCAAACCACTCATAAAATGAACAAGTAGAATACTGTATAGGCCACGAATAATCCATAGCATGCCAGCAAGATGAAGCTAAGACACAATCCCGGGCCACATGAGCATTATCTTCCACCACCAGACTGCAATTTTGACAATAAAGATCTGTAGTGATGCGTTTTGTATATAGATTACCTTTAGTAGGTACATAATTCATAACGAATCTCCATATCTGAATCTTAATTTTCTCTGGTACTCTCGCTTGCCAAATTGCTTTAAAAATTGTGCTAGCTGTTGTATTCCGAATGCTTAAGTCAAGTAATGCTTTGTATCCACTGTTAACTGTGTATGCACCAGTATTTTCTAGACTCCACACAAGGAAATCCTCTCTTTGGGTAGCCGGTACTGGAATTTTCATAATAGACTTGACTTCCGAGACTGAAAATAAATTCTGTAGGACTTTGACATTCCAACCATTACGCGTAGAATTAAATAATTGGGACACCCTATAGTACTGAGGGTGTGGAGGAGATTCAATCTTCCTTAGCACTTTACCCGGTAACCAATAGTCATTCCATATATCTATGGAATGACCCGACCCAACTCTCCATTTTAGACCTAACTGTAGAAGGCCCTTAGCACTCCAAATGCTCTTTCAGATCTGAGATGGGCATGAACTTAAAGATGCATTGAGAAAATATGTGGAAGGGTAATACTTGGCTTTGAGTACCCTAGCAACTAGGGAGGAAGGATCCTGGATAAGTCTCCATCCTTGTTTCGCCAAGAGAGAAATGTTGGACTTTGCCAAGTTTCGAAACCCCAGTCCACCCGCATCCTTAGGTACACTTAGATCCTCCCACTTGCACCAATGTATTTCTCTTCTTTCGGCTTTTCTTTGCCACCAAAAGCGAACCATGATGAATTCCAGTTCCTGGCAAAGGGACTTAGGGAAAAGAAAACAGATCATCGCAAATAATGGGAGAGCTTGTAGCACAGATTTTATGAAGACCGCCTTACCACCCTGAGAGAGCTTACAAGAGTTCCAATTTTTTGAACATTTTGCAAATCGACCCCTCAAATCCGCAAAAGCCTTCTTTTTATCCCTTCCCACAAATGTCGGTAATTCGAGATACTTCTCTGGATTTGTCGTCACCGAAACACCAAGGATTCGGCAAACATCCACCTTGTTTTCCTCCGAAACATTTGATCCGAAGAAAGCACTCGATTTCTCGTAGTTTATGAGCTGACCAAAACTACGTGCATATGCATTTAGGATCGACTTAATTCTTTCAGCACCCGTGGCAGTCGCATCACCAAAGAGTAGGCTATCATCTGCAAACAATAAGTGTGTGATTCGGGGGGGCATAACGGTTGATGCGAACCCACTAATGTCACCACTAGCAGCAGTCATCCAAAGAAGAGAAGACAAGCCTTCACTGCATATTAGAAAAAGATAAGGACTTAGGGGATCACCCTGCCTTAATCCCCTTGTCGGAAATTTTTTTTCACCCACCACTCCATTGATAACCACCGAGTAGGAAACAGTCGATATGCATCTCATTATCCCCGAAATCCACTGCTCAGCGAACCCCATTTTTAAAAGCATCCCTTCCACAAAAGCCCATTCCACTCGATCGTATGCTTTGCTCATATCAAGTTTAAGAGCAAAATTCTCTTGTCTCCCTACTCTCTTATTCCTCAAATAATGTAAGGTCTCATAGGCCACAATAATATTATCAGTAATTAGGCGATTAGGGACAAAAGCACTCTGGGCGACGTCAATGCAGATAGATAAGGCCTTCTGAAAACGGTTCGCCAATACTTTGGAGATGATCTTGAATAGCACGTTACACAAACTGATGGGCCGGAAGTGAGTCAACCGAATAGGGGCCTCCACCTTAGGAATCAACACAATGTGAGTACGATTAATCTTCTGCATCGGAAACTCTCCACGCAAAACAACAATGCAGAAATTCGAAACATCCTCGCCAACTATGTGCCAAAACTTTTGGTAGAACACCGCTCCCAAACCGTCTTCGCCCGATGCCTTCAACGGGCTCATGTCCTTGACCGCATCCCATACTTCTTCTTTGCAAAAATCCGAGGTCAATTTAGAATTCATTTCGGGTGTAATGCAAGCTTCAATGCCATTGAAAATAAAATCAGCATCAGACGATCCCTGGGAGTGGAACAAAGTTTGAAAATAGTCCCTTGCGATACCATGAATACCACCCAACTCGTCAACCCATTCATCGTTATCATCCTTAGTCCCTTGAGATTTAATTATAAAAATTAAATGATAAAAAACAAAAGGATTAAAAATACTTGGATTGAAGTATAAATTTCCTTAAAGTTCCGAGACTGACCGACCGTATAACGTTACTGAGAATGAGACTTGAACATATTACATATAACCGACTGAAGAGTATCGAATTGAAAACTAAAATGATTTTTTTTTCGCGGTTAAGGGCTGCTTTGTATTATCAATCAACAGGCATGTAGGGGAGTAATTAAGAAGATGGTTATTTTTGGACCAAAACTATGAAATTCATAGAAACAAGAAGTTACGAAAGATGGAGCAGACCAAGAGGAACATCCTCGGTCCAGGTCTCAGGACAATTTCCTACTTTAGTCAACTTAACAGCCTAGTCAGCAACCTCATTACGATCGCGGTGAACTGCAAAAAAAAAAAAAATACAAGATTAGAACAATAAACACAACTTAAGAATATGATGAGTCTACCACGTGCGACGAATATTGTTGAACACCGCTAAACACCATTATTAAAAAAAATTAAAAATTATGAGAACTATAATTGTAATTAAAATTTATTTTTAAAAAATAAAAATTAGATTTAATAAAATTGTTAATTTATTTTTTTAAATAAAAATTAGATTTAATAAAATTGTTATATTCCTTTATTTTATTAAAAATTGATAGTTTTGAATCAAATATACCCAAATTTCATAAACTCTAAAATCTTAATTCTTGTTGCCGGCGCCGTCTCTTCTGCCGCCATGATCGGTCGACTTGTCTCGCCAGATCTTATGTTATTCTTCGCAAACTCAAGCACCAATGTTGGTTTGATTTCAGCATGTAGTGATGTTTTTTTGTTTATAATTGCCACTAATTCAGGAAATTGAAGAAGCTAGTTAGTAATCTAAATAATGTAATTAGTTTTCAGCCAAAGGCTGTTTACACCGGAGATTTTTGGGCTATAGACAGAAGCTCCCAACAGGGAATTTGGTCGATTAGGTACACTCTCATTTAAACTGCAACTCTATGATGTCATTATTGTTGTTTTAATAAAAAAATTGTTATAAAAGATTTGAGGTTTTGTTTTGTAACCATGCAGGGACGATTTGCAACTGCCATCGTCGCCTTATATTCCTACGTATGCGCTAGGGCAGGGGCCTCCACCGATGGTGCAAGAGCGTTTTCAAAGTGTTGTTAGCTAACTTTTTCAACATGTATGTTTGGATTTGGTTTCGGTTGCATATTTCGTCTTCATGAGTGTTTGGTTTCTCTCTTATCGATTCTTGTATGTGTTGTTGTTTCGATTTTTAGAGAATAGTTCGATGTGGTGGAGCTGTTGTAATCACTAATTTTGTCCGGGCTAACATTTTTTTTATTTCGTCTTATAATAGTGGGCTTATATGGGCTATTGTCTAGTTATTAACTATGTAAATGTGTCATTAAAATTCAAGAAAGAAAAAGCAAAGAAATATTACTATTAATATTATATCTATTATTATATCATTTATGTAAAAAACCCTGAACACTACTAATATAGTATGTCATCTTCTTTATTATCATTATTACCTATTATTATTACTATCTATTATATTTTTATTATTACCATTATATTTACTACCGTTTTTATAGCTATTGCTAGTATTATATGTTATTATTATTACTATCCATTATTATAACCTATTATTAGTACTATAATTACCGTATTATTATATACTATATAATATCAGTATTATTAGTGTTATGTTATTAATATTATTTAATATTGCCGTGTGTTGTTATTATATTAATTATTAATTATTATTATTATTAACTTTGAAAATTAGAAAACAAAATACTAATATATATATATATATATATATATATATATATATATAAATAAAGCCCAATGTTTAATTACTTAAAGTCCATTATACATAATAAAAAACCCAAAAATATTTATACATATATTATGGCCCGTTTAGGCCCAAAAAATAAACCCTAATCTGCTAAACTAGAAACCCTAATGTTATCTCTTATCATTGCAGCCGCCACCCCCTCTCCACCGTCAGATCTGACGGTCCATATCACACCAAGAGAAGGAAGCCCTAGCTGCCCCCCAAGGAAACCCTGGCGCCGCGCAGCCTCAGCCCTTGGATCGAGCGCACGATCGGATGGCCGGAAACAACCCAGCTCGTGCGAGAGATCCAGGCAAAACCGTTCATCTCCCACACGACTTCATACGCGACTGCTCGAACGCCCTACGCGCGCGTGTCGATCACGCCCGGTCACTCAGGATCGATCCACGGCCGTCGGATGCCCTTCTGGTCCCCTCTCCTCACGGGTCACATGCAGCCAAAAACACAACCAAAATGTCAGGCAAAAACGCGCAAATGCAACGGAAATCAGAAACAAAAATCGGTGGCAATCAACAAACCGAAATCGTACAAATCAACCAGCAATTTCCAGCAATTATATGTAATTTAGAAAAGAGCAAAAATGTAATATTCCGGCTATATAAAGCCCGAAGCAAAATGTAATGAGGGGGATTTCCATTCGAAAATTTCAGAGAAAAAATTGTAATCGGAGAGCATTAGAGGTTTTTTCAGAGAGTTTTGAGAGAGATTTGTAACCGGAAACTTCAATCAATACAAGCAACCTCAAAGTCTTCAGAGGTATTTTCATTGTCTTTGTTTTCATTTCCATTCGTATCGTATAAAAAATAAAAGGATAAAATTTTTACCTCCGCGTCTCTTCTTCTCCCTCTCGTCCGTTCACCTTCCTCGCTGGTGATAAACCCAGTGATCTCTCCGGAGATCTAGTGTGGTGAGCCGGCGAAAAGGAACACGAAAGTGGGATCGTTTTTTGGGTTTTCGATTTCAAAAAAAGTTTTTTTTTCAGTTTTGGTTTCGTGAAACGAAGGTCCTCTTTTGGTTTTGGGTTTTCAGGAAAGTCGGAAAAAAAACCCTTTCTTTTAGGGTTCTGGCGCCGGAAACGGCGACTGGAACCCTTACGGCGCCGAAGTTTTCAGAGAGAAAGGGGAAGGCTCTGTTTATTTTTAGGGTTTGGAAATGAGGAAAGGGCCAAATTGCTTTCTAAAACGAGTTTATATAGCATTTTTCTTTTTAAAAATTGGTCTAATTCTTTTTTAAAACCTCCCGTGTTTTCATAATACCGCCCCGGGCCCTTCCGCTTTTTAAAATCACAGCCACAGTCCCTCTGTGTTTTCGGTCGTTTTCAATTTAGTCCTAATTTCCGTCCTAATTGATTTTCGGATGGTAAAATCAGTGTCTTAGTCCCCGTGGCTTTTCGTGTCTTTTAATTGAGTCCCTATTTTGTGCTTTAATCAGTTTTTATAAATGGGCTTTGTTGCGACTATTTTTTAGAAAATACCTCGGTGTCACTTAGAAGAACCGGGTTTTAATTTGGTTTTGAAAATTTTAATCGGGTTTGTAAAAAATAGAGGAGTCGCCACCGGCCATTTAAAATGGTAGACCGGACACCGAAATAAAAACCAGAGATTCTTTTCGAAAACGGGTTCGGGAGTCAGTTACACGCGAGGAAGGATGAGCACCCCCGTCGTGCCCGAAAATCGGTACCAAAAACATTACCGCTTAATTAATATTAAATTTTGCGAATTAAAGTGACGAATCGTATCTTAATTTGGTTATACGAGCGAGTAAATTTTAAAGGTCTTAATATTCGAGAAAGAACGTCCGAACCACCACCACTACGACTGGTACTGGCCTCGTTCGTTCCCGAATAAAGAGACACTTGCATTGCAATTTAAAAATCCGGATGCAACTTAGTGTAATATATGACCACATATATATTGAAAATAAATAAACAATGTATGTAATAATACGAATAAATCAAAAAAGCGCATAAAATAAACATAGCATAAAAAAACAAATACATAAACAAAGATATTTAAGTGCATGAACAAACATATACAAAATAAGTGCATGAAATAGATATAGCATAAAAAAAACAAGCATATGAACAAAGGCATTTAAATGCATGAACAAATATATACAAAATAAATGTAAGTCTGAAAGTGGTTAAAAAATAATTCAGGACTGTTTCGAGGGACCGATTAGAGGAATAAACCATAAAAAACAAACATTGAATCATTAAAACAATGACCAAAATGGAAAAACACTGTAACCTGAAGGGACCGAAATGGATATTAAGCCATTCAGCAAAGGCTAAAACACATTTGGGGACGAAATTGCAAAAAGGTTTGAAACAACAGTGACCAAGGACGTGATTTCAAAAAACGGAAACCCCTTTGGTGGGAATATAGAAACGCGGAGGGACCTAAAAGGGAGTTAAGCCATTAAAAAAAGGTAGTATAAATGCCATTTTTTTAAAGCCATTTTGCCTCTTTTGGGATGTTTTCTGAAACCCTAAAAAAAACCTCCTTCCCCTTTTATACATCTGCCAGGTTAGGTTTTTTTTTTTAAAAACAAAACTTTCCGGCGCCGTCGGCCGTTAACCGGCACCGGTGACCTAAAAAAAACCAGAAAACAACCCCCCACTTTCTCTTTTAAAAAAGAAAAGAAAAAAAAAACAGAGACGAAGCCCCAAAACTTTCTTTCGTTCGAATCTTAAGAAAAAAGAGTCATGAGGTGACTCCGGTGGCTCACCCGTCGAGTTCCGAGACGGAAACCAGAGGATTGTTGCCGGAAACACAAAAATCAGAAGGGGTCACGTGATGGCTCCGGTGGCTCACCCGACGGTTTCCGAAGCGGAAACCAAAGGCTTGTTGCCGGCGGCACCAGAAAAAATCAAAAGGGGGAAAGTTTTTTTTTGAAAGGTAAAAAACGAAAACCCTCTTTATTTCTCATGCATGCATCAGATTGATATATTGAGATTTGGGTACCTCTGGAAACTGATTTTTTTCTATTGCTTTGCTGAAAATCCCCTTCTTTTTCGCTTAGAAGAAGCATTACAAGTTTTTTCTCGGGCTCCTTTATACCCGGATTACATAGAGAAAAAAGTAAGACAAAATGAATCCTCTCTCTCCCTCTTTTTCATTGTCTGGTTGACATTTTTCTTTTTCATGTATCATTTTCATTTTTGGGTCTCTGATTCTCTTTTTCTTTTTCTGTTGCATGACGAAACCACCCCAAAATGGTGTTAGCGTAGGGGCGGCCGAGGGTGCGCGGCGGGGACAGAAGGTCAGAGGAGGGGTCACGGGATCTGGAGGTTTCTGCATCGAACTGGGACCGTTAGATCGATTTGATCTAACGGCCGACGTTGTGCGGTGCGAGATGAGGGGCAGGCACCCTCCTTAGGGTTTTGTTCGGATGAGATCTAGGCCATCCATCTTCCTCCAATCTGACGGCTCTCAGTGCTTGCGGCGTGGAGACCAAACAGAGGCTCATCTAGGGTTTTTTGGTGGGTGCAATCTGGACCGTTGGATCGCGGCCAGATCCAACGGCTATGATGAGGCGGCGGCTGCACATAAGGGATAAGAGTGTTAGGGTTTTTCTTTCTTAGGGCTTGTATTATTTTGGGCTTGTAATTTATTTAATGGACTGTTATTTATATAATTATAGTTTGGGCTTTTATTTCTTTACTCATGTTTTATTTTTATAATAATACTATTCGAAAATATTAATAATAATAATATACTAATGATAATAAAACCATATTAATAATAGCAAAAACAAAACAAAATAAACACAATAGTAATATATAATAACACACCTAGCAATAATACTTAGTAATAATATACAAATGATAATAATAGCAATATAATATGTAAGTAACTAGATAATAACAAATAATATCACTCAACACACTAATAAACCTAATAATAATAATATAATATAGAAGTAATATTTAGGGGTTTTTGTGAAATGGATGATATAATAATATAATGAATATATAAAAATAATGATACTAAAAGAGTAATAATGATATAATGGTAGTAACACTTATATATATATATATATATATATATATATTCTTTTTTTCGTTTATTCCTTTTAAATACTTAACAGCCCAATAAGCCCATTAACAACACAAACATAAAGTGGTTCAAGGTTCGGACAAAATTAGTGATTACAATTGCCCCTCTTTGCTTATACTTGTGGAACAAGAATAAAGCAAAGACCATAAACACTAAATTTGTCCTACTTCCCTGTTGGTCGGTTTACTCCCGACGCAGCCACGCGATTCCAAGTAATTCCTCTTCCCAATGCCTTCCAATCGTGAGTTCTCCCTCCGGATGCCCTGAACAGGTAGACAAAGAGTTTTTTTTTTGCAGATTTCCATTCTCCAAGTGCCCGAACGGATAGACAGGTTTCAAATACATTTGTCTTCCCTTTTTGTAAGAACAAGCTAGTTATCCAAACAACTTTGCCTTCCCTTCGCGGTCTAAAAGCAAACTGGTCATAACTAAATCTGTCCAACTTCTCTGTTGGACGATTTACTCTCCCGGAGCTGCAACACGCTAGACCGAGTATTTTCTCTGAAGCTTTGAGAATATGAGTTCTCTCTCTATAGAACTCATTTCCTTGGCGTGTTCTTCGAGTGGCAGTTCTTTCTATATAGAACTTTCGTCCTCGTATTTCTGAAATTGAAGATCTCCAAGTCCTCTCTCTGTAGGACCCTCCGCTTTCGAGATCTTGAAGCCTTAGGATTCCGAGTCTTTTCTCCACTAAACTCCTCTTCCTTAGCATACTCTTCGAGTAGTAGTTCCTTCTCTATTGAACTCTTCTCTGAAATCAAGGATCTACTAGTCCCCTCTCCATAGGACCCTCCATTTTCGAGATCCTGAAGTCGTAAGTTCCTCCTATATAGAGCTTGTTTGGACCCTTTCTCTGTAAGATCCTTCATCTTGAAATCTTTCGGCAAGCTTGAAAGCTTTGATCTGAAATCCTTGAGTGGCGAACATGAAAGCTTCACCTGACCTTCTGGAGCGGCGGCTTGAAAGGCTTCGCCTGAAATCTTTTTTAGTTCTCGCTTTATCGTTTTCTCCTCATCCCGAGAGGTATTCAATCTGTCTTTCAAAAATCTATGAAAAGAGATGAAATGCTATGATGGTATGAGTTAGCATGCGCCTATCCTAGGGATGCCTAACTACTCATGATGCATGACTGGGTTTCCAAGTTATTTAATCATATTAATTTTATTGGCATCGTGTCCTTGGGTGTTGCTTCTTGCTTCGATTGCCTCTCTTCTCGGTTCTCCTGGACCGTTCTTCTTCTTCTTCTCATCTTGACCCACTTCTGGAATTTTCTGCCTCAAAGTGCTCATGCGGGTTTTCACCGTGAACCCTCCATCTCTTATTCTTCTTTTTTTTTCTTTTCCTTCCTTTTCCTTTCTTTTCTTTTCTTTTTTGTTGTTGTTGCTTTGTTTTTTTGTTTTTTTTCTTCTTTCTTTTCTTCTACTGACTTTTGATTGCCTGAATAGGTAGACAGATTTCCATTCTCCAAGTGTCTGAACGGATAGGCGGGTTCTATTCTCCAAATGCCCGAATAGATGAGCAGATTTCCACTCTCCAAGTGCCTGAACGGATAGGCGGGTTCTATTCTCCAAATGCTCGAATAGATGAGCATATGTCATATATCTTTGTCTCGAGCTTTGAGTATCTGTCTCCTTTGCTCTAAAATCCTTTGGCTTTGAGTTTCTGTCTCCTTTGTCACGAGCTTCGAGTATCTGCCTCCTTTGCTCTGAAATTCTTGGGCTTTGAGTTTCTGCCTCCTTCGTCATGAGTTTCTGATCTGAAGCGTTCCTCTTGAATTTCGCCTCAATCCCTAAAGTGTCTTTTGGGTTTTCACTACGTCTTCTCTTTTCTTTGTCCTCTTTCTTCTTCTTTTTCTCTTTTTGGGCACTCATTTGAGTTTTCATCTTGAAGTCAACTTCTCTCTTTTTCGCTTCTTCTTGAAGGGAGGACTTACACTGATTAGAATCCCATTTCCCCCACTTGCTTTAGGCTTATGTACCTTTTAACTGACCTCTGGTTAATGTCGACTGCTTTAACTGGTGTCTTCTGTCCAAAGATGCCACCAATTTTTGGCCCTTGTTCCTCTTAATTTGTGGTCAAAAGCGCCTTTTCTGATTTTCGCTCCTTTGCCTCCAAAATACCCTTTGAGTTTTCGTCTTGGCTCATATTCTTTTTCCCCTCTATCTTCCTTATTTTCTTAGGCATATATTCGTTTCCTTTTGTCGAGTTGATCCCGATCATATTTACTGTCTCATCTTAGTGTGTGCCCTCAACGCGGCACGTGTGGTCGTTCTCTAGACATCCTCTTCAGCAAGATGCTTAGGCTCCGAGGGTAACTTCTGTTCCCCGACTCTCAATGTCAAAATTCTATCATCATGTTTTATTCCAACACTTCTTAGCAAAGGTTGACTTCATAACTTGTCATTCCACCGAAGGCGGTCTTGACATTTCAACTGGTGGTATTCGTCGTCTAGTAGAAAAGTTTGAACCTCCGATGGTGCCCCTCTGGGTACTGATGGCTTCACCTCGGGCCACGATCAATCCGCTTGTTCATTCCCATGTAGAAGACTTATGCAGGTGATTGAGTAAAAAATAATTTTATTATGTAGATATACATTTTTTTTAAAATCATGTTAAGTGAAAATCAAGTTTGGGGTCTTTGAAAAAAGGTTGACCCGAGTGAAATTTTCTGAATGTTGCAGAGATGCATATATGAAATCTTTTCTGGGCTATTAGGCTTCCAAGAGGAGCGACTCCCATACTTAGTTTCTACCCAATTTAAAGGTGGCTCTCTTTACCTCACTAACTCACCTTGCCCCATCCTTCCCTCTTTTCTGATCTCAATCAGGCATTAGAAGTGTGGCAATCCTTGAAGAAAGGTTAACCCCAATAGGCGGAATGTGATCTGAAGACAAATTCATCCTTCCGCGTATGGTCCAAATGGTCTTTTATGGCTTGTAATGTAGGCTAAGGCTCACGGCTATAAAAGAAAGGGTAAATAGGCCCAAACAAGTGTTTAAGGGTGGTGAAACCAAGGATCAATTCTTCCAATCTGAAGTCTCAATTATGCTCCGATGAAATGCTATTTCTTTTCTTACTTCCTTGGATCGCTCTAGACTGCCCCTCTTTTTGGTTTTTTTTTAGGTTTTCACCCTAGAGTTCATTTCCTCTTATCAAGCGTAGTTTCGGATCAAATTGCACCTTCATATTGTATTAGTGCAAGCTTTTGCTCAAAAGTGAACAATCTTTCGAGGCTCATCTAAGCAGAGATTCATTTGGATAGGGAATCCTCTTGTCCCCTTTCTTTATTCGCTTTTATCCTTTTGCACATTTCACTTTAGTGCTTTTACTCTTGATTTCTTTAACTTTTATGTCGGTAATCTTTCGACTTGATTTGGGTAGCTCTTTGAGAATCGACTTTTCTTTCGCTGTTTCCTTTTGATGTTTTTGCTGCTCAAACTGAAAGTGTATCCAATGAATCTTTTCTCTTTTAATGCCCCTTAGTTTACAAGACATCATTCTCATACATAATCAGAATCCAATGTCATTTACTTGTCCATAGACTTCTGTCTTTTTCTGCCCCCAGTGTAGGGGTGATCCTGGGTTTGGGTTCAATCAGAAGAAAATTTTTTTGATAGGCTCAAACGGGGACAACAATGGGTATTTTTTTATTTTCTTTATGTGTGAATGGAATTGAAGGAATGCCAAATGTCCTCCCATACACTGATATCAAAATTGGTCTACAGGTGGTAAAAGTTTTAGGGTTATCACTTCATTCAAGAACCTTGAACAACAATGCCTGAGAGGGAAATTCACTCAATAGGAGTGGCCCATTATTCCTAAACACTCATTGTCATTCCTCCCTTGGCCTAAGTAGAGCATAGGGTTTTCATATTTAGCGTCCTCACAACATTCGGTCTTTTAGAAAAATTTCTTTTAAAATTGAATTAAAGTTAATCTTACAAAAAGTATATACAAGAGTAAGCTTATGAAATGTTTAAAGAATCAAAGAATGAAAAATATTTTCAAAATGAAATTTTCGTTAAAAACAGCTTAGCTTATCACTTTTGCATTTTTCCCAAATGCACAGGGATCAACGGATTTGAATTGCCTTTACCGGTAGCCGTTTGCTCCGGGCTAGTTGTACCATTCCCCTGGGTACAATCAGTTTTCACCAATAATGAGAATTGGATTTTTGCAAAGGATTTATTTTCCTTTGACCATTCGTGAAAATGGATTTTCGATGGACATTTGAATTATCCATTGTCTTAAACTTCACCCTATTTAAGCACGTTGTGCCAACATTTCTGTCGGACTTTCCCAAACATCGCTTCTTCTTTCATGAAGTGATGTAATGTCTTCAAATCACTTTTCTTGAACCGAGACTTACATTTTTCCCAATTGCACAGGGATCAACGGATTTGAATTGCCTTTACCGGTAGCCGTTTGCTCCGGGCTAGTTGTACCATTCCCCTGGGTACAATCAGTTTTTACCAATAATGAGAATTGGATTTTTTGCAAAGGATTTATTTCCCTTCGACCATTCGTAAAAATGGATTTTCGATGGACATTTGAATTATCCATTGTCTTAAACTTTACCGCGTTTAAGCACGTTGTGCCAACATTTCTGTCGGACTTGCTCAAACATCGCTTCTTCTTTCATGAAGCGACGTAATGTCTCCAATTCACTTTTCTTGAGCCAAGACTTGCATTTTTCCCAAATGCACAGGGATTAACGGATTTGGAATGCCTTTACCAGTAGCCGTTTGCTCCGGGCTAGTTGTACCTTTCCCTGGGTACAAT
This sequence comes from Hibiscus tridactylites, assembly GCA_958450335.1. Classification (NCBI taxonomy): domain Eukaryota; kingdom Viridiplantae; phylum Streptophyta; class Magnoliopsida; order Malvales; family Malvaceae; genus Hibiscus; species Hibiscus tridactylites. The sequence goes on from OY288282.1 coordinate 21,513,821, forward strand.
CAGTTTTCACCAATCATGGAAATTGAATTTTTGTAAATGATCTATTTTCCTCGTATACAATATTATCTCCTTTTGTTTTTGAAACAAATGTTCTTGAAGCTGTTTGAGCTTATCCATCCTAATCACTAGGTCATTCATGCTTCTGAAGCTGTACTGGTTAGAAACTGTTCTTTTGTCCATTTTTTTCTCTCTTTTCTCTCTCTGACATAAGTGTTTTCCCCAATTAGTAATGGTGCGATGAAATGCCTTAAGCGAAATTTAATGTCCAATGATGGACTCGAATCAACAGATGCATGATCATGAGATGGGTGCATGTCTGACAATTTTAATGCTGCTCTAAAATGATAGATAGAACAAATGCTACAAATGTATGCAAGTCAAAAGTGTTGGTCATATAGGTGATTCCCCTTAGGTCAACTTTCATTTGAACGTAAAAGAGGCTCCTTGTTACAAGATAGTAATAGCAAAAGTCCTACGAGTACTCTTCTTGCCCCCTAATCATGTTCAAGGAAATGAAAACTTCGGCAAAGATGCTGGGGCCAGATTTGCTTTCTTCTCTAGCAATTCAAGACCCTCTAAAACTATTGGAATGAAGTCCCGGAAAACAAGCTATTTCCTTGAAGCTAAATCCATCTCTTGACCTAATTCATGCCCTTTTCCGTTGCCCCGCTCTCTCCGGCCGCATCTTTGCACTTGGTCGGATAGTTTCGTAACTTTGGATGTTCGGAGTAGATCCGATCTTGCTTAACTTCCTCGGGATGGAGAAGGGTTGTGCTTTCTTCAATGGTGGGAACCAGATCTGACATTGTGTCTTCGCTCGATAAGCTGCTCCCTTAACCTTTCTAATTCAACTTTGACCGTTGTCGGACTTGCTAATTGGCACCATCCTTTCTAGCAACCTCCCGTTCATAATGATAGCCCTTGATTGGGTAAAACCACCTTGACTCAACACCTTTATGTCATGATATGCATGCGAGAATAAATACAAGAAGATCATAAGAATAACTGTTAGTGTCGGATAAACATGATAAAAAGGCAAGCATGAAAGCAAGCAGTCCTATTTATCCCGTCTAATGAACCTAGGCTGTCCGCATGGCTCTAAAAGGGGTGGGCTTTCTAGTTCTCTACATGCAGTTTTGGTTCTCGAACTGTCCTCGCTGTCCCCTGCTAAGGGTAGCAAGGCCCCCGGTCATCACCTATTATAGGCTCCTCTCAACCGAGTTCAAATCGAGGGGACCCTTTCGCTATATCTGCACGGAGAAACAATATTCTCACGAAGATATAGGGTATTCGAGCCCCGAAGGTACTTACTAGGCCTACACGGAGGAACAATATCCACACGAAAGCACTAGCGTTTTCCCCCCACTTAAACGAAACGGGTTTAAATGCCAATTTTAAATGCGTTTAAAATGAACTCGCACTTATAAACAAATATCGAACGATTTGGTCACTTTAATTCGCAACTTCTAATATTAATTGAGCGGTAAAGTTTTGTTTGGCTCGACTCTCTTTTTTTTTGAAAAAAATTTATCCTCAGCGGAGTCGCCATCTGTTGCGACTATTTTTTAGAAAATACCTCGGTGTCACTTAGAAGAACCGGGTTTTAATTTGGTTTTGAAAATTTTAATCGGGTTTGTAAAAAATAAAGGAGTCGCCACCGGCCATTTAAAATGGTAGACCGGACACCGAAATAAAAACCAGAGATTCTTTTCGAAAACGGGTTCGGGAGTCGGTTACACGCGAGGAAGGATGAGCACCCCTGTCGTGCCCGAAAATCGGTACCAAAAACATTACCGCTTAATTAATATTAAATTTTGCGAATTAAAGTGACGAATCGTATCTTAATTTGGTTATACGAGCGAGTAAATTTTAAAGGTCTTAATATTCGAGAAAGAACGTCCGAACCACCACCACTACGATTGGTACTGGCCTCGTTCATTCCCGAATAAAGAGACACTCGCATTGCAATTTAAAAATCCGGATGCAACTTAGTGTAATATATGACCACATATATATCGAAAATAAATAAACAATGTATGTAATAATACAAATAAATCAAAAAAGCGCATAAAATAAACATAGCATAAAAAAACAAATACATAAACAAAGATATTTAAGTGCATGAACAAACATATACAAAATAAGTGCATGAAATAGATATAGCATAAAAAAACAAGCATATGAACAAAGGCATTTAAATGCATGAACAAATATATACAAAATAAATGTAAGTCTGAAAGTGGTTAAAAAATAATTCAGGACTGTTTCCAGGGACCGATTAGAGGAATAAACCATAAAAAACAAACATTGAATCATTAAAACAATGACCAAAACGGAAAAACACTGTAACCTGAAGGGACCGAAATGGATATTAAGCCATTCGGCAAAGGCTAAAACACATTTGGGGACGAAATTGCAAAAAGGTTTGAAACAACAATGACCAAGGACGTGATTTCAAAAAACAGAAACCCCTTTGGTGGGAATATAGAAACGCGGAGGGACCTAAAAGGGAGTTAAGCCATTTTTAAAAAAAAAGGTAGTATAAATGCCATTTTTAAAGCCATTTTGCCTCTTTTGGGATGTTTTCTGAAACCCTAAAAAAACCTCCTTCCCCTTTTATACATCTGTCCGGTTAGGTTTTTTTTTTAAAAACAAAACTTTCCGGCGCCGTCGGCCGTTAACCGGCACCGGTGACCTCAAAAAAACCCAGAAAACAACCCCCCACTTTCTCTTTTAAAAAAGAAACAAAAAAAAAACAGAGACGAAGCCCCAAAACCTTCTTTCGTTCGAATCTTAAGAAAAAAGAGTCATGAGGTGACTCCGGTGGCTCACCCGTCGACTTCCGAGACGGAAACCAGAGGATTGTTGCCGGAAACACAAAAATCAGAAGGGGTCACGTGATAGCTCCGGTGGCTCACCCGACGGTTTCCGAAGCGGAAACCAAAGGCTTGTTGCCGGCGGCACCAGAAAAAATCAAAAGGGGGAAAGTTTTTTTTGAAAGGTAAAAAACGAAAACCCTCTTTATTTCTCATGCATGCATCAGATTGATATATTGAGATTTGGGTACCTCTGGAAACTGATTTTTTTCTATTGCTTTTGCTGAAAATCCCCTTCTTTTTCGCTTAGAAGAAGCATTACAAGTTTTTTCTCGGGCTCCTTTATACCCGGATTACATAGAGAAAAAAGCAAGACAAAATGAATCCTCTCTCTCCCTCTTTTTCATTGTCTGGTTGACATTTTTCTTTTTCATGTATCATTTTCATTTTTGGGTCTCTGATTCTCTTTTTCTTTTTCTGTTGCATGACGAAACCACCCCAAAATGGTGTTAGCGTAGGGGCGGTCGAGGGTGCGCGGCGGGGACAGAAGGTCAGAGGAGGGGTCACGGGATCTAGAGGTTTCTGCATCGAACTGGGACCGTTAGATCGATTTGATCTAACGGTCGACGTTGTGCGGTGCGAGATGAGGGGCAGGCACCCTCCTTAGGGTTTTGTTCGGATGAGATCTGGGCCATCCATCTTCCTCCAATCTGACGGCTCTCAGTGCTTGCGGCGTGGAGACCAAACAGAGGCTCATCTAGGGTTTTTTGGTGGGTGCAATCTGGACCGTTGGATCGCGGCTAGATCCAACGGCTATGATGAGGCGGCGGCTGCACATAAGGGATAAGAGTGTTAGGATTTTTCTTTCTTAGGGCTTGTATTATTTTGGGCTTGTAATTTATTTAATGGACTGTTATTTATATAATTATAGTTTGGGCTTTTATTTCTTTACTCCTGTTTGATTTTTATAATAATACTATCCAAAAATATTAATAATAATAATATACTAATGATAATAAAACCATATTAATAATAGCAAAAACAAAACAAAACAAAATAAACACAATAGTAATATATAATAACACACCTAGAAATAATACTTAGTAATAATATACAAATGATAATAATAGCAATATAATATGTAAGTAACTAAATAATAACAAATAATATCACTTAACACACTAATAAACCTAATAATAATAATATAATATATAAGTAATATTTAAGGGTTTTTGTGAAATGGATGATATAATAATATAATGAATATATAAAAATAATGATACTAAAAGAGTAATAATGATATAATGGTAGTAACACTTATATATATATATATATATATATATATATTCTTTTTTTCGTTTTTTCCTTTTAAATACTTAACAGCCCAATAAGCCCATTAACAACACAAACATAAAGTGGTTCAAGGTTCGGACAAAATTAGTGATTACAGGCTTATTACAATTCCGGTCCCTGCCAGTTTGTTTTTATAGCATTTTACTTTTGTTATATTATACTCATGTGTTTATGCATTTTGCCATATTGCCTTTTTATTAAATGTAAATGCATGTGTTTGTTTAATGTGACATGTGTATGTTATTTATCAAATATGTGATCGTGTGCCTTTAAATTATCTTGTTTAAACATGTATTTATGATGCGTAGTATAGTACGGTGCATGCGTTTTTATACATGTTTTTATCTGTTTTTATGACGGTTCGAATATATGTGTCATGCATTTTAATTGTCATTCACATGGCTCTTTAATTTTGCTCGATAATTAATTAACTTAAAAATCTACTCCAAGAGAGGTATTAATTAGCCCCGGTATCCGAGAGACGACAATCCTAGCTTAATGGATGTCGATCGAATACTCGGATTAATTTTCACTGTCTCTGGGTAAGCGGAAGCATAAAAATGACAATGTCACACATCATCCTTTATTTGCTTGCATCATGCATAAAGGTGACGTACGGGAACTGAACCCTAAACTAACACGACAGTCAGTCTTATATGATGTCGGTTTAGTCTATGGTCCGGTGTACCGTCATCCTTATTAAATAAATGTTTAATTAATTCCAAAGCCACAATTCGATATAGCCTGTGCTATTTGAGTCACATTTTCATTCAGGAACACTTATTAAATTCACTTTGGTTTTTAAATAATTTCTATCGATCAAAAGGCAACAACAATTTGGTACCGATTTCCGGGCGTGATGGGGGTGCTAATCCTTCCCCACACGTAACCAACTCCCGAACCCGTTTTTAAATGAATCTCTGGTTTTGTGGTGTCCGGCCTACCTTAGTGGCCGGTGGCGACTCCAAAATTTACAGTTTTCCCAAAATCCGAATTTCCCCCATTTTTTAAATGAAATCCTTTTCAAGAAGAGATAGTGATAAGGCCCTCAAGTTAGTCAGTTTCCTCAAGAAAAAACCTTATCACAGCTGTAGATGATGATATTGTTATTATTGTAGCTCAGCTTCTTTATCTTGATGCTGTCGATCCTCATAAGGTCTGTTCGGTTCCATGCTTGTTCTCTTACAATATCACACACCTCGATTTTTTTTCTTAAAGAAATAAGGAGCTCGGAATGCCATTATGATTGTTATTACTATCTTGCCAATAGGACATTGTCGTGTATGTCAATTCTCTGGGAGGATCGGTTACCGCTGGTAATAAATTTATCTATTGAGAATCTTGTCTTTCTACTTGAACTGGTTTGTGTCAAATAGCATGTGGGGGACAACTTTCATGACTTTTCTAACTTGTATGGTTTTGAATTTTCTTAGGTATGGCCATATTCGACACCATGAGGCATATCCGACCTGATGTCTCAACCGTATGCGTTGGACTTGCTGCTAGGTATAAATTTATTGATTTTTGTTTGTTTGTAATGCATTTACATTGTGGAGTCACAATGTAGAGCATCGTAAAGAAAAAGTGTTGCAGTAATGTGTTGTTTGTCTCTTAATTTAGGAATATTGATCTTAACCTCGATACTAAATTATGGTATTTGATTCATTCTGATAGATTGTTCCTCGATGATAACATTTCTTAGTATATATGTTATATGGCAGAACGGGTTGTATTACTTCAAGTTAATGGAATCATGTAATATGCATTTGAATGTTCATGAAGTTGTTTGTTATTGTTAATTGATATATTTTGCTTTTCCGTGGTGAACAGCATGGGAGCTTTTCTGCTTAGTGCGGGAACGAAAGGTATATAATAGATTTGCACCACTCATAGCTCCGTTGCTTGGTGTGGTTTCATCCAGTCTGCTAAATTTGCGTCCCCCCTTTGTTTTCTTCAAAACTTCAGGAAAACGGTACAATTTACCTAATTCAAGGATAATGATACATCAACCTCTCAGTGGAGCTCAAGGAGGTCAAACTGATATCGATATTCAGGTATGCTTTTCGTGGCAATCCTCGTGTTACTTAAATTTTGAACTTCTGCATCGACCTTCTGTATCCCTGACTATCGGTTCTCAGGCAAATGAAATGCTGCATCATAAGGCTAACTTAAATGGGTATCTCGCTTACCACAGTGGTCAAAGTTTGGAGCAGATTAACCAGGACACGGATCGTAATGTTTTCATGAGCGCAAAAGAAGCAAAGGAATATAGACTTATTGATGGTGTCATCATGAACCCTCTAAAAGCTCTTCAGCCACTAGCTCCTGCAGCTGACTGTAATGAATAACCCGGTTTTTCTTCAGGTACTTGTACGTTCAATGACATGGTTGTATTGTACAGATAACTAGAAATGGTCATTCGGTTTTCTGGTAGTCTCTTTGAATACGGAAAAAATCTTGTGATGAATGTTGATGTTAATTTATATACCGATATTGAACCTTGACAAATAGGTGAAGTCACTAAATTAAGCATTGATGTGGATTTGAACTCCCATTTGTTTGAAATCACTGAATTATGATATGAAAATGCCTTTGAACGTATTAAAGATCAAGTTGATAACTTGATACAAGTAGCACAGTTATGCCATGGTAGACCTTGTGAACATGGTAAAAAGTGTAAACATGGCTTCTGGTCGGGTAACTCAACATTGATGTCAGTTTTTTGACCCCGAAAAAGACATGCTACCACTTTTTTTACCCTAGCCTTGACATGGCCACCCACCAGCACTTTGGTCTTTGTTTTTCATCGTTATAACTTTAACAAATGGTCGTAAGTGCAAATTCTCTCCTCTCATATCGATAAAAACGACACCATTTCACAAACTTTCCATGCCAGACTGATCCAACTTCCTCATTTTGTGAACCCTCACACAAAAAAGATAGATAAAATGATATGAACATCTGAATTTACATGTTTTCCAAGACTGAACACTTGGATCAAAAAGGGACAACAGGAACCCCTTCATCGAAAAACTTGCTTCTCGTGAAACTAGTGAAAGCTGAACATATGGGAAGTTCTTCAAGATCATTGAAGAAATCATTTTCGTCTGATTTCAGTGTAGAAGATGCTTTTACACGAGGACAAGAAGACAATGGCTCTTCATCCAACAGAAACCTTCTCTATATATTCCCAGCGAAAGAATCATCTTGGTTGACTACAATGTTTTGATGAAACCTCAATGGGGATTGCAGATAGTGAAAATGCTCCTCTTCACTTGATTCTAGTCCTGCTTGTGAAACTACAGGCTGATCATCGTTAGTTTCAAGTTCTTTCGGTGGCGACCGTGTTCGACTTTTGGTGTCGAGACCAGGCCCTAGATGGTTATGGCTAGAAGTGTAAGTGATAATGAGCATTGAGGCAGCTGTTTTGCATATTTCTACTTGCTTTTTGGCTGAACAACCTTTTGATGTGCTGCACTTGTAATACCCCCTGCATGATCAAACATGAAACGTGAAGGAAACTGAACAACTATGAACATGAAAAAAAGACATCATCAGAAGAAAAACAACCTCGGATAAGGCAACCCTTTGATGGGTTTTTTTCCCATATTTCCTCCAAGACCATGAATCTGAAGGTGGCCCTTCATTTCCTCCTATCTTCATTGTCACAACAGCCCTTTCTGCCACCTTCTTGCTGATCAAACATGAACAAAATTCAAAAAATATCAAAAACTGAAATTAAATGCGAAAGATGCAACTAAAAAAACCTTCTTTTTGATGCTCGGGTTTCAGTTGGTTTGAGCTTTGATTCTTCTGAACCGTTCATTACCACTAACATCGGAGATGGGAAAAATCAAAGGATTAAGATGTTTTAAGATCAAGAGCCCCGGCCAAAATCAATTGATTGTGAGCGAAAGATGAAATGGAAGGGACTTTGAGCTTTGGCAATGTGACAAAAGAGCCACTCCTTTAATATAAAGTTACGAGCAACTATGGCATAAATCATAACTCGTCACTCACCACTGACCACCGTGCAATAAAATAATAACCATTATCGGCACACGCTGTTGTAGCAGCATACATATAAATACGTGAATTCAACAAGTGGTCGTTCATCGTTCATTTTATGATATCTGGGTTCCTTAATAAACATGATTAATTTGTTCAAAAAAATCGTAAGTGTTCATCTCTTAAATTTCCAGAATTCCAAACAATACTAATGAGTCAATTCTACCCCTTTACGGTTCTAAAACAATTTCCAGCACTATAAACACTACTTCCAATCGAAGATTAACATCACAATAATCTAATTTCTAACATATTTCAACCTATATAATTTACCTTAAGATCAAGACTATCGCCAATCAAACTTTTCTAGCAATACGAATTCCTAATCACAATTCATAGGTTCCAATAGGTGTATAATTTGTTAAAAGATTGGGGTTTTTGATTTGGGGATTATGATTTATAATGTGTTAAAATAGGTTTATGAAATTGGGGAAATTAAAAAATTAGTGTTTTTGATTTGGGGATTAGGGTTTATAATTTGTTAAATTAGGTTTATGAAATTGGGGAAAATCAAAAATTAGTTTTTCTGATTTGGGATTTGGGGTCGCTGGCGATGGGTTTGGCTCGTCGGGGCCAGGCCGCGGACAACGGGTGATTGCCGGACATAGCAGGCGATGGTTGCGATGGCCGACCAAGATCGACGGGAAATTAAAGGGTAAAAAACTGACCTTTCAATCCTGGAACGGTGCGCACATGAGGACAGATGAGCGGCAGACGGCGAAGCGTCCTGTATTAACGCCGACGAGACAAGTTGATCGATCACGGTGACAGAGGAGGCAGCGTCGACAACAGAAATTGGGATTTTAGGGTTTATGAAATTTGGGTATATTTGATTCAAAACTATCAATTTTTAATACAATAAAGAAATATAACAATTTTATTAAATCTAATTTTTATTTTTTTTAAAATAAATTTTAATTACAATTATAATCCTCGTTGTTTTTAATTTTTTTTTTAAAAATTAATGGTGTTCAGCGGTGTTCATCGTTAGTGATGCTCAGCAATGTTCGTCGCCTCTTGTAGAATTTTCCTATTTATTAATTGCCATGGCGTTGTTGAATTCTTAATGAAAAAAAATATTTTTTTATTTTTTTAATTTGGTGATTATTTTGTAATTTTTTATATTTTTAACCTTTTGACAATGGGCATACACCTTGTAGACAAGCGGTTTGAACTCGTATCTCCTAGGATGAGCATTATTCGCTTTTTCACTAAAACAGTGGGTTTAAAAACACTCTATGATTAATAGACTATTTATTCATTATATCCAATTATATTATATCATATATATATATATATATTGAGTTATGATCAAATTAAAATAAAATATAGAAGTTGAGGTTAATTATTTATTATTTATGAAATGCCATGGAGTTGTTGAATTCTTAATGAAAAAACAAAGGAGAGGAAGAGATAGATTTGTATTATTCTCAAATATAGAACTATATATACAATGATTTCATCAAATTATCTATTTATAGGCATAAAAAATACATAATACATTAAACTCTAATTAATAAAGATAATAGTCTTAATAATAAAGCAAATAAAATATCCTTGATAAAGTTTTTATCAAGACAGACATCTACATAGATAAATATTCATAATATATATATATATATATATATATATATATATATATATATATATATATATATATATATATATATATATATATATATTCAAATAGTTTTATGTACAGCAAGATAAGAGAACCGATTATAATTTTTTGTCGAATTCTATTGTACTATAGATGTAACTAAAATGAATTGATAAAAATTTCAAGATCTTTTATATTTTTTTATTAAAAAGAGCTGAAAATTAACGTTGAAAATTTTCAAGATCTTATTAAACCAGCATAAACCATGCAACTGCGTCTATATTTGTATGTTTTTCAAAAGGAATAATAGTACCAATGTTCTCATACTTTGTTAAAACCTCTAATGTGGTTAGGGATGTAAAAACAGTTAATCGAATGGGTTTCAGGTCGAGTCCTGTCAGGTCGGGTCAAATCGGATATGAGTTATTTTAGGTCGATTTGATATTTCGGCTCGATTCAGGTGCGGGTCAGTTTCAGGTCGAGTTCATTTTAGGCTGAGTTCATTTCAGGTCGGGTCAAAATGGTTCGGGTCTGAATCAGTTAATTGACGGGTTAATTCGGGCTCGGGTAGACTTCAGGTCGGGTTCATTTCAGGTCGGGTAAATTCAAGTCCGTTTCATTTCAGGTCGGGTTAATTCGGATTTCGAAAATCGTATTAAGTTTGGGTTTGGTACAAATAGTCAAAGTCGATAGACTTTGGGTTCATTTCGAGTGAATTATTTAACGCCTTTCGGCTTTCACGAACATGAATCACATTAAAATAAGGGTAAACTACTGTAGAAGTCACCTATGTTTATACTAAGTACAAAGTTGGTCACCAAATTTGAAAAACGACCAGTAAGGTCACTTACGCTTCCGGGGTGTAAAGAGTTGGTCACTTTGCCGTTTAGAGCCGTTAAGAGTTAACGGGTAGCTCTATTTCCACGTGGATAAAGCATAAAAAAGTCTTTAAAAGGCTCCTTCACCCTTAATAGAAGCTCTATTTCTTTAACCCTAAAATTTTCTCTCTAAAAGAATAAAGTGAAGAAGAGGAGGAAGAAGAAGAAGATGGAAGCAAAGAATGAAATACCCAATTGCCGTTGTAGACTACCAGTCAATTTGGTCACTGCTTGGACAAATGAAAACCTAGGTAGGAGATTTTTTAGGTGTAAAAATTATGGGAATGGGAGGGGCTGTAGATATTTTCTTTGGTACGATGCTCCAGTCAATCCACGCGCAAAAATTATAATTTCTGGGTTCTTAAAAAAAGTGAAAAAAAATGGAGAGGGCAAGGTTCTTTGAACGGCTATGTTGGTTTTGTGTATTGGTGATGTCTGTGATGATTGTGTTGGTTTTGAAGTAATGTATGATGACTGGATTGATGTGTTTTGGTTAGGTGTGTGATGGTTGTTTGGGTTTTGAGGTAATGTAATGGTTGGTGAAGTATTGTTAGGGTTCATGGAGGTTGGTTATTTTGTATTCTTATCTTGATTTGTTTAATGTAAGTGAAGGCAATAGTTTGATGTAATGCAATATTTTGTTCTATGAAATTTAAAGTATTTTCTATTAAGTTGTGCAATAAAAGTTGGGACCAGTAAAGTGGAGCAAATAAGAAGGCAATACTTTATTTTCCATTCCATTGTAATCAATGTGTAAACAAGTAATGTTTGTAAGCTGATAAACCATAAAATCAGCTACAAAAAGTAATGTTTGTAAGCTGATAAACACTAAAATCAGCTACAAAAGAATGACCTATATCAACAGTGAGCTAGAGTATTCCCTGCACATTCACAAAATTAGCTACAAAAGACCTTCCTAACGTATTCACCACAATTCACAAAATAAATGCCATTGAAATTGACATCACAAAAAGAGTCATAGGCCATTCACAAAATGCAGTGAGCTTCAGTTCTGCAGCTTCACTCCCTAGTTGAAGCTTGTGATTCTTGATTTGGAGGGTTGGAAACAGTTGATTGCTGACTTGAAGGCATATTAGGCATCCATCTAACTGTAGTTGGTGGAGCCAAAGGTCTTCTTGTAGGTAATTTTTGCCTTCGAGGTTGCTGGTAGGATGATGATGGATGGTTTCCAGGTTGCTGGTGCTGGTTGGATGGAGTGGGTCTTCTTATAGGCTGGTTTGCACCAACCTCTCCTCTACACGTCCTTCTGTTGTGACTAGTCTTACCACACTTGGTACAATTGCCCTGTTGCCCCTTCTTACGCAGCTTAGGATTGTTAACTTCATCGGCTTCCTTTTTTCTTTTTTTAGATGGCCTTCATGGTGGCTTCCTAATAGTTGGGGGCAATATTGGTTCCATGTCAAAGACTGGAAGCCACTGTTCAGGGCCTGTTCAAAAAATTAAACAAATTATAATTAGTTGAAAACCATGTTAGAGTAGACTGTGAAAAAAATAGTTGAAAAGAAATTAATTAGTTACAAAAGTTACCTTTAACAGGTGAAATCATGTTGGAGTAGATGGCAATTTGAGTGCTTTTCTTGTAGCACTCATTTACATAACTTTCAATGCATCCATTGGTTTCTTGAATGGCTGAGACTGCATGGACACAAGGGATGCCAGTGAGGTCCCATTTTCTGCAAGAACAGGTATGCTGCACAAGATCCACAACATGCTGGTGTCCAAGACCAGCATGCACTTGATACCTTTCTCCACCAGCACGTATGGCCCAGCACCTAAAAAAATAATATAATTAGTAAAAATTTAAGTTAGAAAATAAATTCAGTAAACAGTTAGAAGAAAACATGTGTGCTTGTTGGATAATGAGGTCCAATTTTTTTTTTGAATTTTGTAACACAGTGGACCTGGCCACTTTTCTGCCTCCTCCTTTTTGCTAACAATCTTTTTCATGATTTTGGTTCTAATAACCTCCATCATGGTCAAGATAGGCTTATCTCGAGCCTCCAAAATTGACTACATAAGACAAAGAAGATGGTGTTAGAAACTAAGTAAATAAAGTAAATGGTTTAAGAATATCTAATTTAAAAACAAGAATTTTACCTTGTTGAAAGACTCACACAAGTTATTGAGGAGCATATCACATTTGGTCCTAGTATCGAAATGTGATCTGGACCATAGGGAAGGGTTCAACTTATGCATCCAATCATAAGCAGGGCCAGAAAGAGCCTTCAACTGCTCCATTGTATCTTCAAACTCTCTCGGGTAAGTAGCTCGAGCAACCTTCCAAACAGCATCTTTAATAGCTTTCCCTTTGTGAAGCTCTTTGAAATTGTTATATATATGCCTAACACAATTTCTAACATTTGCATTAGGGAAAAGATTATCCACAGCTTCCACAAGTCCCTACATGAAACAAATGTTAGTTAAAAGTTAAATAATAAGAATAAAATGAAGGATAAGAAAATAGATAAAAGTTAGATGGGTGCCTTTTGTTTATGATTCATGAAACAAATGTTAGAGGAGTCATTAATCCCCAAGTCATTTTTGAGTATGTCCAAAAACCAAACCCAAGATGAGTAGTTTTCACTCTCCACTGCTGCATATGCTATAGGGTAGATCTGATCATTTGCATCTATGGTTACTGCTGCTAATAAGTACCCCTGAAAATAGCCTTTTAAGTAGCAACCATCCACACATATAATCTTCCTACATCCTGTCCCGAAACCATCTTTGCATGCTTGCAAACAAACATACATCCTTTGAAATAATCTACTGTCTAGATGACAAATAGTAGTTGTTCCAGGGTTTGTAGTCCTTAACTCTAGTAAATATTCATAAATCCTACCATAGTGCCCTTTGTAATTCCCTTCAATCATCTGAACTGCCAAATTACTTGCTCTAGTACAAGTAACACGTGACACCCAAGTAACAAATTCTTCATATACATCATTTCGAAGGGATTTTACAGGGTAATTAATATCAACCATGAATTTTTCTATATAATACTTTGCCATCCAAGGTGATCTAATATTCCTATTTTTGTTCACCTTATTACACTTATGGGAATCAATTAGTGTTTTAATCTACCAAGTCTTATCGGTACTGTCTTTGGGATTTTTTGGTGCTGCCCACAACTTCCATGGACAGTTGCCCTGACACACAACTTGAATCCTATTGGTATCATTTTTTTGAAGCCTAACTTGGACCCTATTGACCCTCCTATAGTGCTTAATTACTTCTTTCAAAACATTTCTATAAGAGAAGATTAACCCCATAACAAATTTAGGGTTCACCATGTCAGTTTCAACATTAAACTCACTAAACCTAGGGCCATCTGAATCAGAATCATTATCACTATAGAGTTCATCAGAGTGATCACTATCAGAATCAACATCAGGATTAAGACTAACTCCATCAGGTCCAATTCCATCCATTTGTCTTTGAACTCTAATTCCTATTCCTATATTTTCCTGCTGCAGTCCATCATCAAACCCATATTCAGTATCACTAACCTCAAATTCTTCTACATTTTCTTCATCAAGCCCTACTTCATCCTCATCTGCTACTTCATCCTCAACTGCTACATCATCCTCAAGTTCTACTTCCTCCTCAACTGCTACATCATCCTCAAGTTCTACTTCATCCTCAAGTCATACTTCATCCTCAACTACTACTTCATCCTCAAGTCCTACTTCATCCTCAACTACTACTTCATCCTCAACTACTACTTCATCCTCAAAAATATTTTTGCTCTCCTGAAGATAGACATGGATGTATCTATTCCTAGGTAAGCTATTGACTAATTCCATGAAATCAAAGTCAATTTTCAATGGCATAATAGATTTAGAACCAGGTACTCTCCAGTGCAAATTGAATGAACCCACTAACTCTAACCTTTCAACCATACCACATAATTCAAACATTGAAAAACTATCACAATCAACATGGTCAAAATATGCTACAGTTGCCGAGTTGTATTGCATTGTGCTTGAGAATTTTCCACCATAATGAAAAACACAAGTGCAATGTTCTAAATCAGGAGCTGTAAAGTATACAAATAAATGTCATTAGTTTTGGTTCATAATCCCATAACCCTACTTAATTATGTAATAGAATTTTAAATAACATTAAAACCCTACTTCATTACTGTTTTGATCTTATTTAGTGTTTAAAACCCTACTTCATTACTGTTTTGATCTTATTTAGTGTAACTTAATTATGTAATAGAAGTTTAAAACCCTATTGTTTTACTATTTTTACAGTAAGTACATGAACTTACTTAGTTCATTACTATACATTATTGTTTTGATCTTACTTCATTACTATATATTACTATTTTTATCTTACTTAATTAGTGTTTTTATCTTACTACATTACTGTTTTGATTTCTTTTTAAAGTATTTTAAAGCTTATATTTTAATTAGTGTTTTTATCTTACTCCATTACTGTTTATCATTACTGTTTTTAAAAGTATTTTAAAGCTTATTTAAGTATTGTACATTACTGTTTATCATTACTATTTTTAAAAGTATTTTAAAGCTTATTTAAGTATTGTACATTACTGTTTATCATTACTGTTTTTAAAAGTATTTTAAAGCTTATATTTTTATAGTAAGTATTGTACACTATTGTATTTGACAGTAAGTACATTAGTGTTTATCTAACTTCATTATTGTACATTAGTGTTTATCTAACTTCATTATTGTACTTTAGTGTTTTTTCAAGTATTTTAAAGCTTATACTTTAAAGTTATTGTTTTTGTCTTTATTTGTACTTTAATTGTACATTAGTGTTTATCTAACTTTGGTGTTTATCTAACTTTAGTGTTTATCTAACTTCATTATTCTACCATTTTATTGTGTGTATTTAATGTATAATATTATTGATCCTATTTTAAAGCTTTACTCTATGTTTGTGTTTTTGTCTTTATAAGCTAAGAGACAAAAGTTTGTATTCTTTATGGTTTGTACCCATTTCAACAGACAAAAGTCCAAACGTTGGACCACATAAACAATATTCTAATAAACAACAACTTTAACCACATCAAACAATCACAGTTGCAAACTTTAACAATCTCATAACATGCAAACCACATCAACAGACAATAACATGCAATCTATAAATCATAAACACTAACAAACCATTAACAAAAGTCCAAAATTAACATGTAAAACACAATCTGCAACCCTAAATCAGAAACAATAACAAACCATTAAATAGCATAAACAACAATCTCAGAACAATAACAAACATACAATCAAAGCCTAAATCGATTAGCAAGGAAAATAAACCCTAAATATCAGAACAAACCCTACGAAAACAAACCAGTAAATACTTACCATACACCGTTGCATTATCTCCATTCCGGCGAAGCTTCCCACCAATCATTTTTCGTATGAACCCTACGAAAACAAACCCTAAATATCAGAATCTGAAATCGAAAACAATAAACAAATCGAAAATAATAAGCAAAACCTAAATATCAAAACCCTAAATCAAAAACAATAAACAAATCAAAAACAATAAACAAACCCTAAACATCAAAACCCTAAATCGAAAACAATAAAGAAATCGAAAATAATAAACAAACCCTAAATATTTCCCCCTAAATCGAAAACAATAAACAAAATGAAAACAATAAACAAACCCTAAACATCAAAACCCTAAATCGAAAACAATAAAGAAATCGAAAACAATAAACAAACCCTAAATATTTTCCCCCTAAATCAAAAACAATAAACAAACCCTAAACATCAGAACCCTAAATCGAAAACCCTAAAAATTGAAAACAATAAACAAACTTACACTGTGCGAATCGTTCTTCAATTTTTCCTCAACGCTCCCTTTCGATTTTTCTCAGAAAATGATATGGGTAACCACTTGCTAGTTCGATTTTCCCTAATGTATTAACCCTAAATCCCTACAGCATCAACTTTGAACGATCGTTTTTGATTTCCCCCAAATTTTCCCCAGAAATTTCCCGTCGTTTGGAGGAAAAAACCCTTAATGTTAATCAATAGTGACTATTAAGAAACTGATTAATTTTGAATTCTTGGAAGTCGAACAGCCTTATCCACGTGGAAATAGAGGTGGAATTAAATATAATTATTATAAGAGTCGAATCAGCCACCCGTTAACTCTTAACGGCTCTAAACGGCAAAGTGACCAACTCTTTACACCCCGAAAACGTTTGGGACTTTACTGGTCGTTTTTCAAATTTGGTGACCAACTTTGTACTTAGTATAAACATAGGTGACTTCTGCAGTAGTTTACCCTAAAAATAAATGTTATGCACTAGAATGAACAAAAATATAATCAAATGATTCATATATAAGATATTGGAGTAAATTACAAAAATTAGAAATTAATAAAGGTCGTTTTCGGTGAAAAACTTTAGGGACTAACATGAATAAAAATATCATCATATTAAAAACACTGGACTAAGTTACAAAAAAAAAGAATAGGGGTCAATTTGGAATAAAAATAAAGTTGTTTTAAGGCCTATAATGAACAAAAAATATAATTTAAAATTAAAGACATTGGACTAAATTAATGACTAAAATTAAAAACATTGAACTAAATCATTGACTAAATTCTAAATTAAAATTAAAGACATTGAACTAAACTAAAATTGAGACTAAAATGAATTAAAATAAAACTATAGAATAAAAATGATCTAATTATAAAGCTCCTAAACTAGTAATGATTTATTGTGTAAATAACCCTTAAAATGGGCGGGATTTTTTTTCCTTTTTTTAACTTAATTGTTTAATCATCAATTTCATTTGAAATTGAAAGTTGGGAAATGCGAATGTCGTTGGGTGGAACTTGGGAATTGGAATTGGTTACAATTCCTTGAGATTTGGGCTAAAAATGGATGTTTTTTTTTTAACTTTGGACTAAATTATAAAAAATGGGTTAATTTGGATTAAAAGTTAAATTTTAAGGACTAAAATAAATTAGACTAAATTGTCAAAAATATAAATTAATGAGGCAATTTTGACTAAAAATTAAATAGTATGAACTAGAATAAATAAAAAATATTATTCGACTAAATTACCAAAAATATAAATATATATATGTGAGTTAATTTATGCTAAAAATAAAGTTTTAGGGACTATAATGAATAAAAATATCTTCATATTTAAAACATTGGACTATATTAGAAAATTTTAAAATTAATTGAGGTCAATTTGGTTAAAAGTTAGGGACTAATATGAACAAAAATAAACCTCAAATTCCTAAACTAATCCCATAACCCTAAACACTCAACTTGACATGTTTGCCCCTAAATCCAAAACCTCAACCCCTAAATTTTACAATCACTAATAATTAAAGTACACGTCTGGACTAAATTACAAAAAAATGAATATGGGTCAATTTGAAATAAAAATAAAATTTTAGCGACTATAATGAATAAAAATATCACCATATTAAAAATTGTAGAAAGAGTAGAAAACATAATACTTTTTCTATTATTTCATGATTTAGAAAGATACAACATGAGACTCTTTTATAGAGTCACGTGGGAGTTCAACTAGGATAAAGATTCCTAGAACTACAAAACTTCTAACTCTATACAAGGCTTAGGACTCTTTAGGAGTTTTAATCATAATCTATTTACATAAAACAACAATTACATATAATAACAAACTCCTAAGAGTTTAATCCTAATCCAAATACAAGCACAATATCTTACACTCCCCCTCAAGCTGGTGAGTATACATTGTATAGTCCCATCTTGGATAGAAAGTCATCAAAAATTGTTTTGGATAAGGCCTTTGTGAGAATGTCAACTAGTTGGCCTCTTGTGGGAATATATGACAAAGTAGCTATCCCATTGACGAATTTTTCTGCAATAAAATGCTTGTCTATCTCAACATGTATTGTTCGATCATGTTGAACTGGATTCTTTGCAATCTGAATGGCTGATTGATTATCACACAAAACCTCGAACTTGCCTTCTTGGTTAGTGTCTAATTCCTTAAGCAACTTGAGTAGCTAAATTCCTTCACATATTCCTAGAGCCAAAGCTCTAAATTCTACTTCACCACTGCTTCTAGATACCACTGATTGCTTCTTGCTTCTCCAAGTCACAAGATTTCCCCAAACAAATGCACATTACCCATTTGTCGATCTTCTGTCAGTTAGTTCTCCTGCCCAACTTGAGTCTGTAAAGATTCTCACAGTTTTGTCATGTGTCTTTTTAAACAGTAAATCATGTCCAGGAGTTTTCTTCAAGTACCTGAGGATTCTGTTAGCTGCTGCCTTGTGTTCTTTATTAGGATTCGTCATATGCTGACTAATCACATTGATTGAAAACGCAATGTCTGGCCTCGTCAAGGATTGATAGATTAGTTTTCCCACTAATCTTTGGAATCTCTCTTTGTGAACTAAAGTGTCTGTTTCCTTAGTGAATTTCAAGCCGGCTTCCATTGGTGTATATGTTGGTTTAGACCCAAGCATCTCTGCTTCATTAAGCAAGTCAAAGACATACTTCCTTTGATTAATCACCAACCCTTCACTTGATCTAGCAACCTCCATTCTAAGGAAGTATCGAAGTTGTCCCAAATCTTTTGTTTCAAATTCTCTATGTAGAAGGTTTTTCAAGCACCCGATTTCCTCCTTGTCATCTAACGTCACAATTATGTCATCTACATAGAAAATTAAGATAACTCTTTTGTTTTTTGAGGTTACCTTAATGAAGCGAGTGTGATCCGCCAATGATTGCTTGTATCCATCTTTTAGAATAGCTTTGGTGAATCTGTCGAACCAAGCTCGAGGAGACTATTTCAGACCATAAAGTGACCTATTGAGCTTACAAACTTTTTGATCTCTTTCAATCGATCTCAGACCAGGTGGAATCTTCATATAAACATCTTCCTCTAACTTTCCATTAAGGAATGCATTCTTCACATCAAGTTGGTGAAGCTTCCAATCAGAATTGACAGCTAGACTTAGTAATACCCGAACAGTGTTAAGTTTTGCCACTGGAGCAAAGGTTTCTGTGTAGTCGATCCCATAGGTCTGTGTATAGCCTTTAGCCACAAGCCTCGCTTTGTATCTCTAGACACTACCATCAGAGTTATATTTCACAGCAAAAACCCACTTACAACCAACATGTTTTTTACCTTGGGGAAGATCAGTATTGTCCAGGTACCATTCTTCTCAAGAGCACTGATTTTTTCTTCGACAACCTTTCTCCATTTGGTATGCTTTAAATCTTCATCAACTGTGGAAGGAATCTGCTCTTTATCTAAGCTTGTTGTAAAGGCTTTAAAGGATGGCTTCAATGAACTGTATCCAACAATTTTCTGAATAGGATGTTTAGTGCACTTTCTAACCCCTTTTCTAATAGCAATAGGAAAATCATTAAGATTGGGGATAGTAGGCTCACTGATTATATTACCTTCCTCCTCCATATTGGCAGATAGACTCAAATCCAACTCACGACAAGTGTCAGATTATAAAATAGCCTCTGTGTAGTTTTCTTTTTTCTTATAAAGGTCAATTTTTTAGGAGGAGGAGTAGGTGTGTTCGAAAAGTTTTGAGGAGTTTTAGAAGGAGTGAATGTGTTTCGAATAGGTGTAGGTGTTTTGGAAGGAGTTGGTAAAGGAGATGTAGGTTCGGATAAGGGTGAAGTAGTGGATTCAAAATCTGGTGGTATAGAAATATTGGGAGAGATTACATGAGGATGAGGAGCAGGCTGAAAATTCCCAAGTCTCCCACTGAATTGCAACCTGAGGAAAGTAAGGGTCCTGCTCAAAAAATGTAAGATCCATAGTAACAAAAAATCTGTGAGAAGGAGGATGATAGCATTTATAGCCCTTCTTGAGTGAAGAATAACCAACTAGTATACACTTCAATGATCTAGGAAAGTAAGGGTCCTGCTCAAACTTGGCTTTTTATTGATAAACAAAGATTGATATAATTTTGACAGATATTGAAAATTAGGGTGACCTAACCTAAAATGCAATAATAGCACATCATCAGATTGTTCTAAAGCAATGAAGGAGGAAAGAGAAAAAGAGGTGCAAGGTGATGGAGAGCATAAAGACCATTGTGCAAACTGGCAGTGTCGATTGTCTTTTTGAGTCCATATCCTGTAAAATACAACCAGAGTCATTAAAACTTGCAGAATACTTCAAGGTTTTCGAAAGCTTGTTAACATAGATAAGATTGCAGGCAAGATTCGGTACAAAGAGAACATCATCTAGCACCAAATTGGGATTAATAATAATAGAACCAGAACCCGCAATTTGTGAGAGAGAACCATTAGCATTTTTAATTGATCTACCCGAAGAGGAGGCTGAGTAATTAAGAAATATATCTTTGTTACCAGTCATGTGGTCGGTAGCCCCATAGTCGATGATCCAAGTTGGATTGAGCTGTGTAGACAATAAGGTTGTTGGGAAGGAGGTACCTACAAGTTCTTTTATGGCCAGTTTCGTTTCAGTAGTTCTTTCCAACTTGAGGTTGTCAGAACCAAAAATAAATTTTGATAAAGATGAGATATCGATGGTTGAAGAAGTAGCCATCGAGCATGAGGTTTTTCTGGTGATTTGTTTTGATTTGGAAGTCGGCTAGGGTTGAGTAATCGAAACCCTAGCTGATACCATATAGAAATAGTAGAAAACAAAATACTTTTTCTCTTATTCGATGATTTAGAAAGATACAACATGAGACTCTTTTATAGAGTCACGTAGGAGTTCAACTAGGATAAGGATTCCTAGAACTACAAAACTTCTAACTCTATACAAGGCTTAGGACTCTTTAAGAGTTTTAATCCTAATCTATTTACATAAAACAGTAATTACATATAATAACAAACTCCTAAGAGTTTAATCATCCAAATACAAGCGCAATATCCTACAAAAATATTGGACTAGATTAAAAAATTTAAAATAAATATTGGTGAATTTGAATCCCTAAACCCCAAATATCAACCCTTAAATCTTATAATCACTAATAAATTAATGATTAAAGTGCAAACTATATCCCTAAACTAATCTCATAACCCCAACCAACCACTCAACTTGACACAATTACCCATAAATCTCAAACCCTAAATCTTACATTCACTAGTAATTAAATTGCAGCCTAATCCTCAAATCCAATAATCCCTAAACAAATTCTATAACCCTAAACACTCAACTTGAAGCGTATATTATAACATAAACCATAAACACTCAACTTGACACATTTACTCTTAAACTCCAAACCTCAACATCTAAATCTTACAATCACTAATAATTAAAGTGCAAGCATATTCCCTAATCCCTAAACTAATCTCATAACCCCAAACACTCAACTTGACACATTTACACTTAAACCCCGAACCTCAACACATAAATCTTATAACCACTAATAATTAAAGTGCAAACATAATCTCCTAATCCCCTCACTAACCACATAACCCAAACACTCAACTTAACAAAATTATCATTAAACCCCAAACTTCAACTCCTAAATCTTTTTTTGGGCCGAAATAAATTAAGCCTTCAAAAGCCCGTTAAATATTTAAAATCGCTATCGGTAGTTTTGGGTTGGGTACTATAATCACTAATTTTGTTTAGGTTTTAGTATTATTATTAGTTTTAATAATAATAATAATAATAATATTTAATTACTATTTTGTTATGAATATTTATCTATGTGGATGTCTATCATGATTAGAACTTTATCTAAGGAGTTTGATTTACTTTATCATTAGGAATATTATCTCATTTAATTAGAGTTCAATGTAATATGTGCTTCTTATGCCTATAAATAGATGATTAGATGAAGACATTGTACACAAGTCTATATTTGAGAATAATACAAATCTCTCTCTTTCTCTCATCTCTTTGTTCTTTCATTCTTGTTCTTTGTTCTTATTATTGTTCTTTGTTATTTTATTCACAACACGTTATCAACACGAGTTTGCTCGAAAGATTTTGGTGCTCTTCGTTCGAATCCCAAAGAAGTTAATGAAAAAGACTGATCCTACTTTGAACTGAAGATAAGTTTTTTTTCTCTTTATTTTTTTAATTACTAACTGTCAGCGTCTTATATTTTAATTTGTTCTTTAATTTTTGGTGATATATTTTGAAGGTTTAAGCGAGCTATGAATTTTGAAGTCGCTCGTAAACACCAATTGAGATGTCAGGCTACACAAAATTTGATGCTCGTGGTTCAAGCTAATGAACTGCTTACCATTGGTTTGCTTTCTTTGACCTGCTTTTATTTTTCTAACTTGAAAAAGGAAAAACTCAGTTTTAGACACAAAAAATTAATTAAAGTTATGGTGCGATTAGTTAAAATAAATATATATATTATTTATGAAAAAAAATGTTTTCTGTCAATGAAGTCGTGAAACCTAGATTTTTAATATAAAAAAAACATCTATCTTAACAGTAAACTGTGGCCTTAGTTCTTCATAGTTTAGATCATTTTAGTTTGATCTTGATTGTTTTCTTTTCTACACCCTTAGGCATTATGCTAACTTATGATAAACAAAAGAAATATATAAACGCATCATTGTTATGCCTAGTAACTGCCTATACAACTATGTTTAAAAAAAACAAAAAGAGAGTATTATGCCACAAATTCTCTAGTTTCTAATATATTCAGTTCAATCCATATATATAGATCTAATTATTATGGTTTCATATATGTTTAAGTTTGACACAATGGTTAAACTTGAAATTAAATATCAATATTTGTTTATCTTATTTTATTGTTAAGAGTTTATATGTTTTGAGTTTTACATGATATGTTTAAATGGGTTGGAAAAAGTCATGGCTTCTCCGAAGATAAAATCTAAAGAGGTGAAGTTGCTAGATTCTGGGGAGAATTAACGGTTTGGCAATCCATATCGCAACTTCCTTCTCAATCTGTTAAGGTATTAATCTTTTCTTTTAAATTGTTAATAAGGGTTTTTCTTATAATATGTTTGTTCGATTAGATTTGTTTTGTTCCCTAAAGTGAATGAAAGAGTTGTTATAAAATCTATATTTTCTTGAAAGCAATATTTCTTCTATGTCAAAAAACTCGACTATAGACTTCTCCCAAGTTCACAAAAATTTGTCTTGATCCAAAAGGTTTTATGGGAGGCATTCCCTGAAGTGAATGCAAGCATGATGTTTATTCCATGCAATTATTGGATCTGTTTCATTCCCTGAAGTGAGTGCAAACATGATAAATCACTATTCAATTGGGAACATAACTTCGATATAATCCAAGTATATTGGCTGGACATCCCGTTCTGCGAGGCTATTGGTCTCAAAGGGGGTTTTTAAAGGACCTTGTGGACTGGTTTAACAACGCTGCGTACGAGGATTAAATCTTTGTTATCTGTGATGAGGATATGTTAATAAAAACATACTCTAGTTTTCACGACAAATAATGTTGTCCTCAGACACAGTATTGTGAAAAAGGTTTCAAAGGCTCATTGGCTCTACTCCATTCCCTGAAGTGAATGTGAGATTATATTATGGAAAGAATAAAAGTCACATTAGAGGTTGTGGTCGTGATTGAAACCATGAATATAGACATGGGAAACATAGCATTTTAAGGATACTTCTACCCACTAGTGGTGAGGTTATAAGGATGATAAGAGTGATAAAGATCATTCTAATAAAGTAAAATTATTTTTATTACCAATGTGATGTTATAAACCATTGGTCTCGTACTTGCCGTACGTTGAAAAATCAACAATCTATGGTGACGATTTATGCTCAACATAAGCATAAGATATATTTTCCCATTTAAATGCAAGAGAATAATGTGAGTACTATATCTCAAAGTACTGAAAATATTGATGCTCTAGAAGAGAAATAAATTTTTAAGAGAAAGCACACTATGAAAAGTGTAGAATTGCGAATATTGCAATAATTACCGCTAATGGTAATAATATCGTCACCACTAGAATTGGAAATTTTAAGAGAGCAAATATGAGTTTGCAAAATATCCCTTTGGGAATTATAGATAAAATATGTTATCAATTAGCATTTGAAATAAGCCATTGTGGATATAAGTTCTGGTAGCTAAAAAGTCAATTGAAAGCTCTAGAAAAGCTATATATATTGCTACCAAAAGATAATTTCCATTGAAAGTTCCGAAAGAGCTAAATATATTCCTATTCAAAGGAACAATTTTGATGATCGTACTAGACATGTACGAGTGAGATTGAATCACATGTTATGGTAAACCAGAAGTTTACGAAATTCAGAAATGTATATACACACTTGTATGTAGTTGGTATGATCGATTAGACCATCCTGATCAATGATGATGCGAAAGCTATTGAGATTTACATGCACATAGTTCTTATGGTGCTTATTCTCAAAGGAATTGATTAAATTCAACTTACTAAAAGAATCTAAAGTTCTTGTGTTGTTTGTTCTCAAAGGATATAGATGATCCCACTTACCAAAAGAATTAGAACTTGAAGTTCTTGTACTGAAGTTGAGATTGTATGTCTTGCATATCTGAACAAAATGTGGGCCCATATATCCACAAATGTGGAAAGTTTTATATGATTTTAGTAGATGCATCTACATTATTTTATCAACTTACAACCATAAGTTTGTGAGATTGATTCTAAAAGGATTCAGATTATGCAATTAGACTATTCGTTTTGCAAAAGCTTGTGGGTTTGTATTTTAGGATATATCAGTTGCTACAAAGCCTATTGATTATGAAAAATATGGTTTAGCAAATTTTTAATTGGATGCCTGCTATTTAATAGCTAAACTATGAGAACAAAATATTTATTATTTATATGGTATTTCCATATAGCAACACTTATACACATCAAGCCAACGAGTTATAATGAACTCCCCATTATGATTTGACTTTTGGTCAGAAGTCATATTTTTCATTTTTTGAATTTTTGAATGTGCGATATATAGTTGAATTACTCCACCATAACGCACAAAATGGGCAAGTAAAAGAGTTGAGAATATATATTGAGTACGAGTCTCCTTTTATGTTTAAATTCTAAACATTAATTGGAGAATCATTTATTAGATGATTTTTCTCAACATCAGGGGGAGAGAATAATCAACTGGATAAAGAAAAAAATGAATTATCATTATCTAGATCCTCGAATATGAACTAAAAGTTCATAACATAATTCATGTTATTTCATGTCAACTGCCAGACATATTTACTGACCCAATGAAAGTAATTAAGTCTCATATACCAGCTGAAATGCTCTAAGTTTAAATTACATGTTAGAGCAAGTGGATGTAAATCATGCTTGAAGCATGATAGTTGAAATGGTTCCAATGATCAAAATTCTCGTTAATGAAAAGTATTGTGAGATGGTCATATATTGGAGGCGGGTGCTCGTAAAGAGATCCAAGACATAACTAATAATAAAACTCTTGAAGAGTTTTAGGTACTTGAAATAAAGATTGAAATCTTGAAGAGATCTCGATGAGTTATGTCATTACGAGAATTGAACCAGAAAATTGGAAAATTGTCGACAACGATTTTACAAACAATTTTACATAAAATACTTATATAGAAGTAAAGAAAGAAATCGAAGATCTTGTATAAAATCTATCCAGAAGTATAGATATTGAATTGGCCGATGTTGAAAGACGCTTTGAACTTCTAAAATAGAAGTACTTGGATCAGCAGTCCAAACACCTAAAGGTGTAATGCAAGTGAGACACAAATAAGTAGTCATAAATACGACTTGAACTATGATTTATGAAAAATTTTAATTACTTCAGAGTGGATGCAATTACTTTGGCAGATATGAAAAAATTTACAAGCGTTTAATTATTTGTGGATCCATATTTATCCTTGAAGGATTTAAAATGCTAGAAGCATTTGGAAATTTCCGAGGAAATTTATTTAGACATGTCTCATGAATATTTTGGCGCATTTGGTAGAATCGCCTTAGTGAATACTAATTGAGAAAATACTATAAGAATGATCAGATTTCCTTAAGTATTTTATAAAGGAGTTTGGATCAAGATCCATTATGATAATTTTAGAACTCCTAAAGAGCTTCAAATTGGAAACTCATGAAGTACTTTCAATACAAGTACTTGAATCTTGACATCAAGTTTATCTCGACCTGAAGATTGAACATTTTTATATATTTCTTTTTGTGTATGAATAGACATAAGCTGAAAGAATCTCAAAGATGATTCAATATGAATAGAGCATATCTATTGAGTATCCCAATAGTTGTAAGATTGTTGGATGTGAATAAAGATAATTATATCTTTTCTTGGTCTTGAAACGCTATATATTAGTTGGTCAAGAAATATCTATGAATATACAAAGATCATTACATTTAGATCTTCAAACATTCGTCGATGCTTCCTCAAATCTTGTAAAAATAATTGTTATGCACAAGGCAAGCCAAAAATGTGTTTGGCTAAGACCATTGACCCAACATATCCAGAAGATATGTGATTTACTTTCACAAGATATGATACAAATGCTATCTTGTGTAGAGATAATGGAAGGTGGATACATCATGGAAAATATTACTCCAAAGTTTCATCCCCCGCTACCTTTAAAAAAATAATATTCAAGTTTGAATTATGAAGATTTAAATATCTTCTGAGATATTTTCATGAGGGGGAGTAAATATGCGTTGCACTCTTTTTCCCTTAACAAACTCATAGTAAGGTTTTTAATGAGGCAACATGTTATGCGTATCAAAGATGTGTGTACTCTTTTTCCTTCACTAAAGATCTTTTTTCTCACTGGGTTTTTATCTTAGTAAGGTTTTAACGAGGCACATTATCTACATAGACATCCAAGGGGGAGTGTTATGAATATTTATCTATGTGGATGTCTATCATGATTAGAACTTTATCTAAGGAGTTTGATTTACTTTATCATTAGGAATATTATCTCATTTAATTAGAGTTCAATGTAATATGTACTTCTTATGCCTATAAATAGATGATTGTACACAAGTCTATATTTGAGAATAATACAAATCTCTCTCTTTCTCTCATTTCTTTGTTCTTCCATTCTTGTTCTTTGTTCTTATTATTATTCTTTGTTACTATTTTATTCACAACATATTTATTAATAAAAGAAGAAGAAGACCAATGCATTCAATGCATTGGATCCTCTATCGGTACACTTCATGCCTCTACCTGACAATATGCCCTTGTAGCTGCTCACCCTAAGCCTCTAATACCGACACCCATCATTCACTCACCATCATTCAATCATTCATTCATTCATCTTCACCTCTAATAGGTACATACATGTATATATTATAGTTCTACGTTGTTATATATATCGTTAAATATTTTATACACAGGCGGTGGAAACCTTAACCTATAAACCCTAAATTATAACTCTTAACTTTAAATTGAAACAACTATCCCTAAATTCTAAATCCCTACACCTAAACTCACAAACCATATACCCTAAACTAACTCCCTATACCCTAAAACTAATGCACTTGTGAAAATTTTCAATTTATGCCGCCAGTGTATAGGACATTAATCATATATATATAATGCTTTTATTTATGCCCTTAGCTTCGTATATTTACCATGCTTATTTGTTATATTATATTGCATATCGGATATCAATCGTTAATGTGGCGCCCTTTTATTCGAGAGTTTAAACTTGGTTAGTACCAGGCGTAGTGGTGGTGGACTATAATAAACAAAAATACAATCATATTTAAAAGAATTTGACTAGATTAGAAAAAATTTAAAATAAATTAGGGTCAATTCAGTTAAAAATTATGGATATTATGAACAAAAATAAACCCAAAATCCTAAATTAATCTCATAACCCAAACACTCAACTTGACACGTTTACCCTTAAACCCCAAACCTCAACCCCTAAATCTTACAATCACTAATAATTAAACTATAGGCATAACCCTCAAACCCCTAAACTAATCTCATAACCCCAATTCCAAACACTAAACTTAAGACATGTATTATTT
Organism: Hibiscus tridactylites; assembly: GCA_958450335.1. Taxonomy (NCBI): domain Eukaryota; kingdom Viridiplantae; phylum Streptophyta; class Magnoliopsida; order Malvales; family Malvaceae; genus Hibiscus; species Hibiscus tridactylites. Next base: position 21,542,483 of record OY288282.1, read on the forward strand.
ATACCCCTAAACCTCTAATCTCAACCCTTAAATCCCTACACTAATCCCATTACCCTAAACATTCCACTTAAAATATTTACCACTAAACCCCAAACATGAACCCTTAAATCTTAGAAGCACTATTCACTAATAATTAGAGTGTCAAATAAATATCTAAATTCAAGCTTTCCTTTTTATATATATATTTTAAGGATTAATATCCTATACACTGGCGGTGAAAATTGAAAGTTTCCACAAGCGCCTTAGTTTTAGGGTATAGGGAGTTAGTTTAGGGTATATTGTTTAGGGGGTTAGGTTTAGAGAGTTAGAATTTATGGGTAGTTGTTTCAATTTAAGGTTTAGGGTTATAATTTAGAGTTTATATGTTAGGGTTTAGTTTTAGGGTAATATGGTGAGGATTTAGGTTTTAACCCATAAACCCTAAATTATAACCCTAAACCTTAAATTGAAACAACTATCCCTAAATTCTAACCCCTGCACCTAAACCCATATACCCTAAACTAACTCCCTATACTCTAAAACTAAGGCGCTTGTGGAAACTTTCAGTTCCCACCGCCTGTGTATAGAATATTTATTCATATTTTAATTGATTATATATGTATAGATAACAAAACGATTATTTAACACTTTAAATTGATTTTAAAAAAATAATAGTTTACATTTATCAACACTTTAAATTCATCAAATCATAGACTTCGTCAATTACATGACGAGTAAATATCAAGCCAAGTCAATATCAGTTCAGGTCAACAACAGGTCGGGTTCAAAACAAGTCAGGTCAATTAACAGGTCGGGTTTAAAACAAGTCGAGTAAAATTAAATCTCGGGTCGACTCAATCGGGTAATATCGATTATCTACTAGATTAGTCTCGAGTTCAGGTTCGTTTCAGTCGGGTGCAGGTCGAATTTCGAGTACACAATAACAGGTTCAATTCAGGTTCAAGTCGTTCTCGATCGGATGCAGGTCAGGTGGTAACCAACAGTCGATTACAGATCGTTTTCGAGTCATCATATTCTTAGGTCAAAGCAGATTCTGACTCAAACAGGTTTCAATTAGATTTTCGGGTCAAGTCAGGTTTTTACATCCCTAAATGTGGTGTTTGTTATGTCTAAATGCTCAATGTGTCCCATTGATTTTGTTTTCGTCTTCTGAAATACCTCTGAGATTAACACAGTTAACTGGTGATGCCTTAAAGACACTCTTATAACTCAAATTTTTTAATAATTAATCGATCAATTTTCAAGTTCTAGCTGAATCCTTCAATTATACCCCATATATATATATTGAAAGAGAGAGAAATGTATATAAATACTATATGATTATAGCAAGTTATTTAAATTAGAATTAATTAATATATTAACATTATAAATGTTTACAATTAAATTTGAATATAAACTCGAACTTGACTCAACTTGAATTTCCTAAACTCAAATTTGAAAAAAAAAAATCAAAGTTCAAATTATATAATAGCATCATCAACTCGACTAACTCAAAATTTTTAACTCGACTCGATCAAATGCTCACCCCTAACCTTTGCATCACAGCCCTAAAACTAGAATGAGATATATACAAAATTACAAGCGTGTTCTAAATAAATAGTAAAAATATTGTATTCAAATTTGAATTTACTTTATATCTAGAATTATATTGATACAGTTTTAATGTCTAGAACCCGTTTAATATATATGTTTAATGTTTTAATATTACTGTCCAAGTCTACGTCTAATTTAAATAGTAAAATTCTTGTAACCATGACGCTAGTAAATTCCGGGTAACTCAGCAGTCTATGTTAAGGAAAATACATACACCATTTTCTAACCAAAACTGATTGTACTAACCAGTGCAACCCCAAGAAAGATATGCAAGGGACCATGTAAACCGGGAGAAGCATCAATTCAGCTAGACACATATACATAGAATGCATCCGATGTTGGAACGTTCAAGTCCGAACTCAAGTTTCAAGGTAACTACATCGTGCAGTTGTCAGCATCTTCATAACGGGAAATTGCCTATCTCAAGGCCATTCCTTGTGAGCAGAACTTTACGTTTGCCAACCCATTGAAGACGGTAAGAAAGGTCAAGGTTATGAATCAAGAGTTTTAATCCATCTGAATAACTCTTAGCAGCACTCTCCTGCAGGGGTAAAAAGAGACAAATATGGGATTCGACTATGGAAGAAGCAAGGCAACCACCTGAGTATTAACCGTAAACAAGTACATGCAATGTGTAGCTATAACATGAAAATTTATTGGTTCCAACTAGACCTGTCAATTGCTGAATCAGGTTGATTCCGGGTTGAGTCAATTTGGGTTGGATTAATTCGGATTTTAAAAATTTTAGAACCTTTTTCAAGTTTAAGTCATTTTGGATTTTGGTTGGGTTCAAATCCTTCAGTGTTTGGTAGTTTCAAGTTCAAGCTATTTCAGGCTCAAGTCTTTTTGGGTTATTCAGGCTTTCCATTCGTGCTCTTTGGGTTGGGGTCATTTTGGGGTTTTTCTTTGTTCAGGTTTGACACTATGATTTGAGTCTTTTCTGGTTTACTTGTTCTAGTTATTATGGGTTCAGATCATTCCAAGTTAGAGTCATTTCATGTTTTTTTTTCATTCAAGTTTAACATCCCTAATTTAGATCATTTCAGGTTACTTGTTTAGACACTTATGAATTCAGGTCATATTTCATTTGCAGGTTCAGTTCAGATTGGGTCAGTTTTCAGGTCAAAATTGACAGGTCTAGTTCCACCTTACTCAAAAGCACAAACATGATTGTGAAACAGGAACACAGAGACATGTATATATCATCCTGTAATGACCCAATTCTCTTTACTAATAATGGGGACAGAATATTACCGGTGAATTGGGGTCGTTACTATGTCCCAATACGCTTCCCATGATGCTTGATCTTGAAGTTTTGGGTGAGAATCCGTCCCCTGGAGGAACAAATATCACTTTGGTACACTGGACAGGAACAAGGTTCCGGCTCAGTTTCTCCCACCACACGGATCCCAAGGACCACCATCTGATCATCAGCCCGTGTTCAGAGAAAGCTACCAACCCCTGCCAATAGTAGGACATGTAAATGATTTAAAGAGAAAACACATCAGTACATGGGAGTTCACCCCACTGTAAAATGGTGATAACAATGCAGAAAAATTAAACATCCGACTATGTAAAATCATTTTGTCTATAATTTAAGATGTGCATTAGTAACTAGTACAAGAATGGAATATCTTGTAATTTGCAAACAGACTAATTAGATATACCTCTCCATCTGGAGAAAAGCTCAGAGCTGATATTACAGTAGTCACCGACATTTCAGGTGCTCCTAAAAGAAAACTCGGAAGTCCAGGAGGTCCACTTGCATCCAAAACTTTGATTTTTGTAACACTACATACAGAAAAAAAATGGACAGAAGCTACCGTTAACTTCCCAGTTCATTCCTAGTAGAAAAAATATGAAAACTACTAGGGCCAGAAACTCATCACATGGAATAAACTGAAAAGAAAATAAATGAACAGTGAACAAACAAAAGAAAGAAAAAAGTACAGGGTAGTATTGCACATTTGTGTGGGGGAATCTTGTAACTTGGAGAAGTAAGAAACAATCAGTTGTTTCGCGTAGCAGTGCTGAAGCAGAATCTCGAGCATTGGCTCTAAGAATTTGTGAAGGTATATGGATAATGAAGCTGCTCAAAGATTTGTTTATGGACTACGAAGCATGTTTTGAAGTAATGTGTGATAATCAATCAGCAATTCAAATTGCCAAAAATCCAGTTCAACATGATCGCACTAAACATGTTGAAATTGATCGACATTTCATCTCCGAGAAAGTTCACAAAGGGATAGTTGCTCTCTCTTACATTCCTTCTACAGGTCAACTAGCAGATGTATTCACCAAGGCCTTATCTAAACATGTTTTTGATGATTTTGTATCCAAGCTGGGATTATACACCGTATATTCTCCAACTTGAGAGGGAGTGTAGGAATATATATCTTTTATTTATTTCCTTTGATTGTGTAAATATCTTTTATAATCCCTTATTCTAAGGGATTATATTTCTTAGGATTAGTTTCTTTCCTAAACTTAGAGTTCCCTAAGATAGAGATAAAGTTTGTGTATATATGTAATATAATCTGAAATGAATAAGTAGAGAAAATTACTCTGATTTCTACAATTGTCAAACAATCTCATGAAAGAATAACAAATAACAAGATATCACTGACATATAACTGAAGATAAAAGAAAAACTCTTCTGTTTATTAGTTGATTGAAATCAATAGATAAATATCAGGGTACATACAAACTTATAGGTTAGGACTTTATGTTAGACAAGAAGTCCTACTAGGTTTAGTCTTCTAACTCTATCGGAAAAACTTAGAGTACAACTACAACACTTTTAATAATAAATTAACTCCTATACAAACTAGAATACTATGCGTATTCTTACACTCCCCCTCAAACTGGTGAATATACGTTGTATAATCCCAGTTTGGACAAAAATTTGTTGAAAAGAGCTTTTGGCAGAGGCTTTGTGAGAGTGTCTGCCACATGTTCTTCTGTAGTGATGTAGTTTAGAGAAACTGTCTCTTTAGCTAACTTCTCAACAATGAAGTGTCTGTCGATTTCAATATGCTTTGTCCTATCATGTTGTACAGGATTCTTGGCTATCCGGATAGTTGATTGGTTATCAAACAAAATTTTAAAACTTTCATCTTGTGTCATTCCCAATTCCCTAAGAAATTTCAATTGCCAAATTCCTTCACATATTCCCAAAGCCAGTGCCCTGTATTCTGCCTCAGCACTGCTTCTTGCAAGCACTGTTTGTTTCTTGCTCTTCCAGGTCACCAGATTTCCCCAAACAAAGGAACAATACCCTCTGGTTGACCTCCTGTCAGAGAGCTCCTCCTGCCCAGCTTGCATCAGTGTAGATCTTCACAGTTCTATCTTGATTCTTTCTAAAAAATAGGCCATGTCCTGGTGTACCTTTTAGATACCTCAAGATCCTCTTTGCTGCATCCATGTGTTCTTGTTTAGGGTCTATCATGTATTGACTTATGACATTTACCGGAAATGAGATGTCAGGTCTAGTGAGAGATAGTAAATCAATTTACCTACTAATCTTTGGTAGAGTCCTTTGTCAGCTGCAAGACCGGTTTCTAGTTTGTTAAACTTTAGACTTGTCTCCATTGGTGTGTCTGCAGGTTTGCAACCCAGTAAACATGTTTCTTTAAGAAGATCCAGGATATACTTTCGTTGGTTTATAATTAACACTTTGTTGGTCCTTGCTACTTCCATGCCTAGGAAGTATCTCAAACTCCCAAGATCGTTAATTTCAAATTCTCTGCTTAAGAAGTTCTTCAATTTGCTGACTTCTTCATCATCTCCAGTCATATTTATGTCATCCATGTATACAATTAAGATCACTCTTTTATTGGATGATGTTACCTGTGGATTGTGTGATTGCAGAAAATTAGGGATGTAAATTCCCTAATATCAAGTTGCTATTAGTTAGCAATGGTCTTCCTAATATCTTGTTAATAGCTGTAAATAAGAAATTAAATTCTTGTAATTTATTTGTAATTCTTTTTTCCTAGTTTAGGCTCTCTCTTGTAATCTATAAATATGGTCTTTCTTTATCAAATAAATGACAGAAATTAGAGTACTCAAACAGAGACTCTTTTCAGTACCTTTCGACATGGTATCAGACTAATTTCTCAATCCTATCAACTCTCAACATGGTTGATATTTCTACTTCCGCTAAAATCAGTTCTGAAACAGAACAAAATCATATTCTTGATGACATATCAGATATCTCCACCACCCAAATTAATTCCATAAAAATTCCAGAAAAATCTGCATCGAACAATGCTGCTATAATCCCAAAAGGTAGTCCATGGCTAGTACTACTGACTGTTTCGAGTTGATTGTGGATTCAGGGGCCTCAGATCATATGACTGGCAATGCCTCCCTTTTCCATACATTTCAGCCTTCATCAATCTCCTCTCAAATAAAGATTGTTGATGGCTCTTTCTCCTCCATATCAGGAAGTGGCTGTTAAAATATCTCTGAATTTAATACTGCAACATGTGTTATATGCTCTTAAATTAGCTTGTAATCTCATCTTAGTTAGTAAAATTTCTACTGACCTAAAATGCACAACTAATTTTTCACCTCTTGGTTGTAAATTACAGGCTTTGGACTCGGGGAAAGTGATTGGCAGTGCTAGGTTGTGTGGTGGCCTCTACATTCTTCAAGGGCAGCCTTTTCAAGGTGGACAAGCACACTAAAACTCTATTTATCCTTTTCCTTGTTTTTCCAATATATCAGAATCCTCAAAAAATGTTCTTTTATGGCATTACAGATTAAGGCATCCTAGTTTTCAATATCTTGCCAAATTGTTACCACAATTGTTTATCGGTAAAAATCCTCAATCTTTTTCTTGTGAAATTTGTCCTCTTGCTAAGCATACAAAGAACACTTATCCTCCCTCTAAATATAAAACCTCTAAACCTTTTTCCACCATACACAGTGACATTTAGGGCTCTTCCCAAGTTAAGAATATTGATGGTTCTAGATGGTTCATCATTTTGTCGATGATCACACTAGGCTCACTTGGACATTTCTTATGAGAGAAAAGTCAGAAACTGAAAAAGTGTTTAAAGATTTCATAGTCTAATAGAAACTCAATTTCAAAGCAAAATTCAGAACCTTCATACTGATAATGGTAGTGAATATTTTTCTAGAGCTTTGGGGGATTTTCTTCAAGAAAAGGGGATTCTCCTCAACAAAATGGTATTGCCGAGAGGAAAAATAGACATCTGTTAGAAGTTGCTAGGTCTCTTATGATCTCTACTAATGTGCCTAAATTTTATTGGGGGGAAGCCATTCTTACAGCAACCTTCCTCATCAATAGGATGCCTAGTAAACCTCTTAATTTTAAAACACCTAGAAATCTTTTTCTTCAATCCTTTCCTCATTTTCAGCCCCTCTCTTCCTCTATCCCAGTAAAAGTTTTTGGATGCACTGTTTTTGTTCACATTTATCCTCATTCTCGGTTTAAGTTTGATCCTAGAGCCTTAAAATGCATCTTCTTAGATTAGTCTTCTACTAAGAAGTGCTACAAATGTTACTCTCCCATAACTAAAAGAACCTATACCTCAATGGATGTCACTTTCATTGAACAAAAGCCATATTATACCAAGCATGAAATTCAGGGGGGTCGCTTAAGTGAATTCCAACCTTTTGACATTTTTCCTATCACTAAAATTCCCACTATTATTTCTTCTGAACATGAACACATTGTTATTACTAAAACCAATGAATCTTCCATCATTCCTAACCCCATTGAACCTGCTGTCTTGGAACCCATTGTTATTACTAAAACCAATGAACCTTCCATCATTCCTAACTCCATTGAAACTACTGTCTTGGAGCCTCCAGGTACACTTCGCACACCACAAAGAACCCAACCAGAGCAACTTGAGGCCAAAGAGCTCAATGTCTATAAAAGGAGAAGAAAGCCCAATAAAGAGACCGGCATACAACCTAGTAACTTCCAAAAGCTGGAACCTACTCCTACAGCCTTAGAGAATCCACAAGGTATGAAAAATTCTCAAAGTATTGCTCCGACTGTGGATACTGGTGATTTGCCTATTGCACAGAGAAAAGGTGTAAGGAAGTGTACAACAAATCCTATTCAGAAGTTTGTGGCATATGGAAACTTAAAGCCTGCCTTTAAAGCCTTCACTTCTAGTGTTGATAACACTCCCATTCCAAAAACAATAGAGGAAGCAACGAAAGACATAAGATGGAAGAATGCTGTTGAAGAAGAGATAAGGGCACTAGAAGACAATAAAACCTGGAAAATCACTGATCTTCCACCTGGAAAAAGACCAGTGGGTTGCAAGTGGATTTTTACTGTCAAGTATAGATCTGATGGGAGCATTGAACGTTATAAGGCAAGGTTGGTGGCCAAGGGATTTACTCAGTCCTATGGGATAGACTACCAGGAGACATTTGCTCCAGTAGCAAAGCTGAATACAGTGAGAGTTCTTTTGTCTTTGGCAGTTAACAAGGACTGGAAATTACATCAACTTGACATAAAGAATGCCTTCTTGAATGGCAATCTTAAAGAAGATGTATATATAGAAATTCAACGGGTTGGGATATCATTCTGGCAAACAGAAAGTTTGTAAACTTGAGAAGTCACTGTATGGATTGAAACAGTCTCCTAGGGCTTGGTTTGATCGATTTGCAAAGGCTATTGTGAAGAATGGGTACAAGCAAGGTCAAATCGACCACACCTTGTTCATCAAAGAGGGATCAGAAAAGAAGAAAGCAATCCTCATTGTGTATGTTGATGATATCATCATCATTGGTGATGACAATGAAAAAATTGGAAATTTAAAGAAATTGCTTGCAAGTGAATTTGAAACCAAGGATCTTGGTACTTTAAGATACTTCTTTGGCATGGAGGTTGCAAGATCAAAAGTTGGTCTAGTAATTAACCAGAGAAAATATATCCTAGACTTGTATTCTGAATCTGGGATGACGGGCTGCAAACCAGCTGAGACTCCTATGGAGTTCAATCTCAAATTGAAGAAGGATGTTCGTGGAAGTCCAGTTAATAAGGGATTGTATCAAAGGTTAATTGGGAAATTAATTTATCTTTCTCTTACTAGACCTGATATATCTTTTCCTGTGAGCATTGTTAGTCAATATTTGATTGACTCTCGAGAGGAGCATCTTGAAGCTGTCAACAGAATACTAAAATACCTAAAGATTGAAGATAAACAGAAAACTCTTATGTTTTATTAGATGATCAAAAAATCTGATTCAATACAAAGATGCTTACAGCCTTATATAGGCTAGGACTTTAAGTTAGATAAGGAGTCCTACTAGGTTTAGTCTTCTTACTCTATCTAAAAGACTTAGAGTACTACTACAGCAATTAAACTAATAAATTAACTCCTATACGGATTAGGATTACAAAACTAATAAATTAACTCCTATACGAATTAGGATTACTATGCGTATTCTTACACTCCCCCTCAAATTGGTGAATATACGTTGTATAATCCCAGTTTGGACAAAAATTTGCTGAAAAGAGCTTTTGGCAGAGGCTTTGTGAGAGTGTCTGCCACTTGTTCTTCTGTAGGAATGTAGTTGAGAGAGACTGTCCCTTTAGCCAACTTCTCAGCAATGAAGTGTCTGTCGATTTCAATGTGCTTTGTCATGTCATGTTGTATAGGATTCTTGGCTATCTGAATAGTGGATTGGTTATCGCAAAAAATTTCAAAACTTTCATCTTGTGTCATTCTCAACTCTTTAAGAAATTTCAATAACCAAATTCCTTCGCATATTCCCAAGGCTAGGGCCCTAAATTCGGCCTCAGCACTGCTCCTTGAAACCACCGTTTGTTTCTTACTCTTCCAAGTCACCAAATTTCCCCAAACAAAGGAACAGTATCCATTGGTTGACCTCCTGTCAGTGAGCTCTACTGCCCAGCTTGCATCAGTGTAGATTTTCACAGTTCTGTCTTGATTTTTCTTAAAAAATAGGTCGTGTCCTGGTGTCCCTTTTAAATACCTCAAGATCCTCTTTGTTGCATTCATGTGTTCTTGTCTAGGGTCTGTCATATATTGACTTATGACATTTACTGGAAAGGAGATGTCGGGTCTGGTGAGGGACAGGTAAATCAATTTACCTACTGATCTTTGGTAAAGTCCTTTGTCAGTCACAAGACCAGTCCCCGATTTGTTTAATTTTAGGCCTGCCTCTATTGGTGTGTCTGCAGATTTGCAACCCAGTAAACATGTTTCTTTAAGAAGATCCAGGATATACTCCTGTTGGTTGATAATTAACCTTTGTTGGTTCTTGCTACTTCTTCTTCATCATTCTTGAGTGAAGAATATCCAACTAAGACACATTTCAAAGACTTGGGATCGAATTTAGATCTCGTAGGACTGAAATTCTATACAAACACAGTGCTGCCAAAGATACGCAAGGGAAGATTAGAGTTCATAAGTTTGAAGGATGGAAAGAAAGACAAGAATACATCCCTGGGTGTTTGAAAATTCAATACTTTACTAGGCATACGATTAATAAGACAAGTAGAGGTTAATAATGCCTCACCCCACACGTAATGAGGAACATTGTTGGAAAGCATTAGAGCTCGGGTTACTTCTAAAAGATGTCTATTTTTTCTTTATGCAATCCCATTTTGTTGTGGAGTATCAACACATGAACTTATATGAAGAATGTCTTTATCTTTGAAGAATTCACTTAAGGACTTAGTGAAAAATTCCCCCCCCCCCCCATTGTCAGACTTAAAGATTTGAATTTGTCTGGAATTGGGTTTCAACCATACTATAGAATTGTTCAAAGACTTGACTAACCTCTGATTTTTCTTTTAACAAGTATGTCCAAGTAAGCCTACTATGATCATCAATAAATGTGACAAACCAACGACCCCCAATAATATTCTTCACACGAGAAGGACCCCAAACATCAATGTGGACAAGGGGAAAAGGATGTGAGGGTTTATAGGTAGAGGGTAAATATGAATTTCTAGTTTGTTTTGCAAGAGGACAAACAGGACATTTAAAAGAGGAAGGTTTTTTATTAATAAATAACTTGGGAAACAATTTGGAAAGATAGAAAAAACTTGGATGGCCTAACCTAAAATGCCACAACATGATATCATCTTGTCCTAAGGAAGAAATACAAGCTGTAGAAGAAGGGTTTTGAGGGAATTGAATACTGGAGAAGACATATAAACCATTCTGCAAGCAGATTTTATAGTCTTCTTCCTGTCCAGTTCCTATAAAACACAATCAGAACCCTTAAACTTCATGACACAGTTAAAATCATTGGATAATTTACTCACTGACAATAAGTTGCACTTTAGATCAGGCACAAATAACACATCTTTTAGAAGTAAATCTTGAGTAAGAAAGACAGAACCTTTTCCATAGATTTTATAGTGAGACCCATCGGCTATCTTAATGGAGTTTTTAAAGGAAGAGGTATAGAGATCAAAAAACAGTTCCTTATTACCAGTCATATGGTCAGTGGCTCCAGAATCAATAATTCAAGTAGATATATTTGAAGTTGAAAGAAAAGCAGTAGGGGAAGGATTGTAATTGTAATCCATACCTTCAGGTTCTGTACTGGCCAAATTACCTTCAATATTGCCAGTTAGTTTACTAAACATTTTTTGTAACTGAGCCATTTGTTGTTTAGTAAAACCACCCTGAAGTAGTAGTTTGACCATCATCAGAGGAGGAGGCAGATTTGTTTTTATTATTGTCATGCTTCCAGTCAAAGGGCTTCCCATGTAATTTCTAGCATTTTTCCTTTAAATGGCCTTGTTTTTTTGCAGTAGTTACATGTAGCTCGTCCCTTCTTTGTTCTAGGGGTGGAAGTAGACTGTGTGACCATGGCAGAGCTATCAGGAACAGGGGATTCTAGAATCATGTAGAGGCGACGGCTTTCTTCTCTTTGAATCTCAGAAAAGACCTCTCTTAGTGAAGGAAGGGGATTAAGGCCAAGGATCTTGGATTTGACTGGATCAAAATCCCTATTTGAGCCATTGAGGAACTGGAAAATTCTTCTCTGTTCGTTAATCTTTCGAAACAGTGCAGCATCAGTTGGGGTATCCCATTTATTGGCTTCATACATCAATTTGCTGCCATAAATTAGTGAGAGTTGTGTAGTATTGAGTAACAGTCATCCCATCCTGTTTCAGTGCAACAGCAGTGCTTTCAATCCCAAACAATTATGAGTTGTTTGTGCTGGAGTAAGTATCCCGAGCAGCATCCCAAATCTCCTTGGCAGTCTCGTAGAGAAGGAACTGAGAACCAACTTCAGGGGCCATGGTGTTAATGAGCCAAGACATGATCCGACCATTCTCTTGGATCCATATTTCAAGCCCTTCATCAGCTACAGCAGGTTTTGAAGTTTTCCCAATGACATATCCCAGAGTTCCTCTCCCGATAAGGAAGAGTTAGACAGACTGGGACCATTGAACGTAATTGGTGCCTGTAAACCTATGGCACAAAGTAGTCGAACCAGAAGGTTCCAAAAAATCTGCCATCGAAGTAGCAGATGTTGAGGATGAAGATTGCAGTTCACTAGAACTGGAATGTACCATCGAAGAAAAAGAAAATTTGATTAGATCGAATTAGGTTGATACCATGAAGATAAACAGAAAACTCTTCTGTTTATTAGTTGATTGAAATCAATAGATAAATATCAGGGTACACACAGACTGTAAGTTATCCGAGAAGTGTTAGAGTTTGAGGGAGAGTGTAAGTTATCCGAGAAGTGGTAGAGTTTTTGTAGGAATATATATCCCTTACTTTAAGGGATTCTGTAAATTTATTTCCTTTGATTCTGTAAATATCTTTTATAATCCCTTGTTCTAAGGGATTATATTTCCTAGGATTAGTTTCTTTCCTAAACTTAGAGTTTCCTAAGATAGAGATAAAGTTTGTGTATATATGTAATATAATCTGAAATGAATAATAAGAGAAAATTACTCTGATTTCTACATGGTGTCAGAGCAGGTTTAGATCATCCTAAACCCTCATCAATGGCACAAACTTCCTCTTCTCTTTCGTCTACCGAAATTAGCTCTTCTTCAGAATATAGTTCTGGTTCTGCTGATCTTTCTGATTCAATGAATATAGTTATTACCTGCCATCGTCTAAATGATACCAATTATCTCGAATGGTCTCAATCCGTAAAAATTTTCCTTGCGGGTCGAGAAAGATTGGGTTATATCACTGGGGAAATCGACAAACCTGCTGTTGGTACTGCTGGTTATACCAAATGGCTGAGGGAAAACAGTCAAGTAATGACTTGGCTTCTCAACTCGATGTCTCCAAGTGTGAGTCGTAACTTTCTTCTCTATCAAACTGCCGAGTCAATTTGGAGTGCAGTGCAGGAAACTTATTCTAGCAAGGATAATATCTCAGAATTGTATGGCATTGAAAGCCAGGCAGCAGCTCTTCATCAAGATGGGATGACAATCACCTTGTACTATAACACTCTAAATGCCCTATGGCAGCAACTTGATCTCTACGATCAGAATGAATGGGAGACTCCAGCAGATGCAGCACTTTTCGAGAAAATCAAAACTCAGAGGAGGATTTTCCAGTTTCTTCAAGGGCTTAATAAGGAGTTTGATGACGTACGTGGTAGAATCCTTGGGACTTCTCCTCTTCCATCGATTCGGGAAGTGTTCTCCATAGTCAAGAAGGAAGCCAGTCGAAGAATAGTTATGCTTCCTGAAGTCTCTACTGTTGAAGAATCTGCCCTTATTACTCAAGTGTCCTCTAGTTCAATTAAAAAGGGACGGCCTTGGTGTGATCACTGCAAGAAACCAGGCCACTTTAAAGCAAAGTGCTGGAAACTTCATGGCAAACCTGTTGATTGGAAATCCAAGCCATCTCCAGACACTCAATCTACTTCATCTTCACCATCTACATTTTCTAGTTCTACTAAGGAACAAATTGCGGATCTGCAAAGGTTATTTAGCAAGTTCACTGGACCTCGAGAGGGTAATCTTGTCATAGCCGAACCAGAAGGTATACCCTTTCCTAAAGCCCTTCTTTCTCAACAGTTAAACCCTACTTGGGTTCTTGACTCCGGGGCCTCAGATCATATAACAGGAAACAGAAACTTGTTTCACAGTTTTTCAATTACATTTGGTAGGAATATTAAGACTGCAGATGGGTCTCTTTCACCAATTCAAGGACATGGTTCTGTCTTACTAAATTTGAATCTGGTTCTTGATGGTGTCCTTTTTGTCCCAAATCTTGCATGCAATCTTATATCTATCAGTAAACTTTCGAAAGATTTGAATTGTAATTTCACGTTTGATGGCACTGGTTGTACTTTGCAGGCACTGGACATGAAGAAGACGATTGGCAATGCTAGCTTGCACAATGGCCTCTATATCCTTAATGAACCTTCAACAACTCCAGACCAGCCATCTACTTCGTTTACTGTCTCTAATACTATTGATCCTATTATGTTATGGCATTTTAGACTAGGTCATCCTAGTTTTACTTATTTAGCAAAATTACATCCTTCTCTTTTCGTTAATAAAAAGCCACATTTGTTTAAATGCCATATTTGTTCTCTTGCAAAACAAACCAAGGCGTCATACAAACCCTCACAATATAAACCTTCTAGCCCTTTTTCTTTGATACATAGTGACATTTGGGGCCCATCGAGAGTGAAGAATGCTAATGGTTATAAGTGGTTTCTTACTTTCATAGATGATCATAGTAGGCTGGCTTGGACATATTTGATGAAAGACAAATCCGACACCTCTTCCATTTTTACCAGATTTTATACCATGGTTGAAAATTCAATTCTAAAATCAAAATTTTTCATTCTGATAATGGGAGTGAATTCTTTGCTAATTCTTTGGGTGATTTTTTCAGAACCAAAGGAATTGTTCACATCAGTTCTTGTGTTAACACCCCACAACAAAATGGGATTGCCGAAAGAAAAAATCGCCATCTACTTGATGTTACTCGTTCCCTTTTATTCACTAATAATGTTCCTACATATTTATGGGGAGAGGCTTTGTTAACTGCCACTTACTTGATAAACAGAATGCCTAGTAAGTGTTTGGCTGCACTGTTTTTGTCCACAATTCTGCCCCTAATAGGTCCAAGTTAGACCCTAAATCACTTAAATGCGTCATGGTTGGGTATTCTTCACTCAAGAGGGGTTATAAATGTTATCATCCACCTACTAAGAGAATTTATGTTACTATGGATCTAACATTTTTTGAACAGGAATCTTATTTCACTAAAGATAATTTTCAGGGGGAGCCATGGGCTGATTCTCAACCTTATTCTTCCAATCCAACAATTTCTCCTGATTTTCCAAATTTTCTGCCAGCAATTCCTACTGTTCGTCTTCCTACTTCAAGTCCTACTACCAATCTTACACCACCAATTCCTTCCACTTTGAAACTACCAGAAACTATACCTCCCCATCCACTTCTGGTTTACCAAAGAAAAAAGAAACCTTTACCTGAGGCTATTCTGCAATCTAACACTTGCCGAAAGTTGGATTTTAGTCCAGCTGTCGTGATGGAAGAAAAAGGTGCTACATCTAGTAAGTTCAATTCTCAGTCTCTTAATGATTTTCCTATTGCAATTAGGAAAGGAATACGACAGTGCACTCAACATCCTATTCAAAAATTTGCTGGTTATAGTTCTTTGTCGCCATCTTTCAAAGCATTTACAGCCAGATTAGATGAAGCATATATTCCCTCCACTATAGATGAAGCTTTAAGGGATCCAAAATGGAGGAAAGCTGTTGAAGACGAACTTAGTGCACTTGAACAGAATGCTACTTGGACCTTAACAGATCTTCCACAAGGTAAAAAACCTGTTGGTTGTTTTTTTTTTTTGATCGGCAAAAAAAAAACCTGTTGGTTGTAAATGGATCTTTGCTATTAAATATAACTCTAATGGCAGTGTACAACGATATAAAGCGAGACTCGTAGCTAAAGGGTACACTCAAACATATGGGGTTGATTTTAAAGAGACATTTGCACCTGTGGCCAAGCTTAATACTGTTAGGGTCCTACTCAGCCTTGCTGTCAACAATGACTGGAAATTGCATCAACTTGATGTGAAAAATGCCTTTCTCAATGGCAAACTTGATGAGGAGGTCTTTATGAAGGTTCCACCTGGTCTCAAATCTACTACAGACAGAAAAAAGGTTTGCAAACTCAACCGGTCTCTCTATGGTCTAAAACAGTCTCCTCGAGCTTGGTTTGAAAGATTTACTATAGTTATCCTGCGTAATGGATATCAGCAATCTCTTGCTGATCATACTTTATTCATAAAACAAACTTCCGGGAAGAAGAAAGCTATTCTCCTTGTATATGTGGATGATATCATCCTCACTGGCGATGATGATGAAGAAATCCAAAGTTTAAAAACTCTTCATAACAGGGAATTTGAAACTAAAGACCTCGGCAAGTTGAGATACTTCCTCGGCATGGAAGTTGCAAGATCCAAAGAAGGACTTGTGATCAATCAACGAAAATATGTCCTCGATTTACTAAATGAAGCTGGTTTTTTAGGATGTAAACCAACAGATACACCTATGGAAGCCAACCTCAAATTCACTAAGGAGGCAGCAACTTCATCGGTAGATAAAGAAAAATATCAGAGGTTAGTTGGTAAGCTCATATACTTGTCTTTAACTAGACCGGATATAGGTTTTTCTGTTAATATAATTAGCCAACACATGGCTAATCCATCTGAAGAACACTTGGCAGCAGCTCATAGAATACTAAGGTACTTGAAGAAAATCCCTGGACATGGTTTACTGTTCAAAAAGTCTAGCGACAAATCTGTGAAAGTTTTTACAGACTCTAGCTGGGCAGGGGACTTAATAGAGAGGAGATCTACTAGTGGCTATTGTACATTTGTGTGGGGGAATCTTGTAACTTGGAGAAGTAAGAAACAACCAGTTGTTTCGCGTAGCAGTGCTGAAGCAGAATTTCGAGCATTGGCTCTAGGAATTTGTGAAGGTATATGGATAATGAAGCTGCTCAAAGATTTGTTTATGGACTACGAAGCATGTTTTGAAGTAATGTGTGATAATCAATCAGCAATTCAAATTGCTAAAAATCCAGTTCAACATGATCGCACTAAACATGTTGAAATTGATCAACATTTCATCTCCGAGAAAGTTCACAAAGGGATAGTTGCTCTCTCTTACATTCCTTCTACAGGTCAACTAGCAGACGTATTCACCAAGGCCTTATCTAAACATGTTTTTGATGATTTTGTATCCAAGCTGGGATTATACACCGTATACTCTCCAGCTTGAGGGTGAGTGTAGGAATATATATCCCTTACTTTAAGGGATTATGTAAATTTATTTCCTTTGATTCTGTAAATATCTTTTATAATCCCTTGTTCTAAGGGATTATATTTCCTAGGATTAGTTTCTTTCCTAAACTTAGAGTTTCCTAAGATAGAGATAAAGTGTGTATATATGTAATATAATCTGAAATGAATAATAAGAGAAAATTACTCTGATTTCTACAGTTTTATTTAATGTATAATTAGAGTTTATTTTCAAGTTAGTAGTTTAGATTTACTAGAAGTCTTATTTAAATTAGGGATAAAAGTATAGTTTAACTATACTAAAACTCTGTAATTGCCTATTTAAAAGCACATTTGAATAATTAAGAATAATAAGAAAGTACAGAGAAACATATTGTTCTCTCTGGAAAATATCCTCTTCATCTTCTTCAAACAACAAATCTCTAACCACCTATCACACACAAACTACCATTATTCATTGAATCTCCGGCCACCATGGCCCCTTTCTCACATGGTATCATGAGCCAACATCGGTCTTGATGTCGTCACCACTGCTGCCATCTCTGATCTGATATTATTTTTCTTTTCATATGCACACTTTTTTTTCGCTGCTATTATTAGGCCACGCTCATTCCTTAGCTTCTCCTTTGTTGGAATCTTACATCTCTGGTGAAATTTCTGCTCGTTTATTTTTGTTGTTTTGTCGAAAAGGTTATAGTTTAGCCTTAAAAAACTATTTGGTTCTATCTTAGCCATCCGTCCTAAAAAAGATAGCAGAAAAGGTTTTAGTTTAGCCTTAAAGAAAAACTATATTATTTTTCAAGGAATTCTACATCAAAAATCCAAGCTGGGACTCTAGTACGTGTAACTACCAGCTTGAGGGGGGGTGTAGATTCCTGTGATCGTTATTGAATGGAAGCAGCTGCTTAGTTCGTGAATGGCAGAAAAAGCTGGAAGACATCTCAGAAGAATATGCAAAAACCAGAAAAAGATCATCACTAACAGAGGAAAGCTGGAAGACATCTAAGGGAGGTGCAAAACCAACAACTACAGCAAAATTGGTAGTCATCTCAAGAAGGATGCCGAAACCAGCAACATCAGCTGTAAATTTTCAACAATGATCGTGCAAAGAACAACATGATTATATCCTAGTTGTTCAACTCAATGGCTCCCGGAAAAGGGAGATTTTCTTTTTCTCTAAGAAACAACAGAAGAAATATGAGTATGGCATCACATCCAAGATCCAAGCTGGTGCTCTACTACATTTGCTCACCAGCTTGAGGGGGAGTGTAAGTTATCCGAGAAGTGTTAGAGTTTGAGGGAGAGTGTAAGTTATCCGAGAAGTGGTAGAGTTTTATTAAATGTATAATTAGAGTTTATTCTCAAGTTAGTAGTTTAGATTTACTAGAAGTCTTATTTAAATTAGGGATAAATATTATTTAAATTAGAGATAAAAGTATAGTTTAACTATACTAAAACTCTGTAATTGCCTATTTAAAAGCACATTTGAATAATTAAGAATAATAAGAAAGTACAGAGAAACATATTGTTCTCTCTGGAAAATATCCTCTTCATCTTCTTCAAACAACAAATCTCTAACCACCTATCACACACAAACTACCATTATTCATTGAATCTCCGGCCACCATGGCCCCTTTCTCACACAGACTTATAGGTTAGGACTTTATGTTAGACAAGGAGTCCTACTAGGTTTAATCTTCTAACTCTATCGGAAAAACTTAATACAACTACAGCACTTTTAATAATAAATTAACTCCTATACAAACTAGAATACTACGCGTATTCTTACAATAATCTCTAAAATGCTACAGATGGAATTCCTTACTAATAGATTTTTTTCTATTTTGACGGGGAAACAGATGTTTCAGGATCCCCTTTTGCCTATAATGAAACATAAAATCCCCAAAAGCCATTAGCTTCCAATACATGGGAGGGGGAGGGCTATTTATATATTAACTTAATGCAGAAAGGAATTTCCAGTTGAATAGATCGGAGTAACTTGAAAACCATTATTCTATGTTTTTACAGTAGAAAATTTGGTGCACAACTATCGAAATTATTTAATTCTAATAAGAAGACACCTAAAACTTGACCGGACAAGCATGGTAGCGAGAAAAATGGACGGACTGTATTGACTATGGACAAGCAATGCAATATAGTCTTGATGACACGAGTAATGCAAAAGCAAAAATCATACTACGAATCCTTATGGATACATACTGAGCAAAGAAATATCAAGTCACCAATTCCCTGTTACTACCATCAACATTCTAAACAGGGATATCCAACCACAACCTTAATATTTAGCTTAAATTATTATATAAATAAATAACTCCTATTTCCGAATTAAGCTTCACTGAATGCTGCAAGTTTTTTTTCAAAAGTCACAAAAAACTAGATAGAGGAAAGCACTATTAGAGAATGTATTCATATTTCATGACACATGGATGATATGACCATATATAATAATTTTCAACCCTAATTATTGCCTCCTTAATTTCAAATATATATATATAATTACCTTTGCATGTCATATACCCGAATGCTAGCATTGTTAATCTCTCCAATAACATCACCAAAAGCCAATTTGGTTGAGCTTTCATTCATGGTTACCATTGGAAACACACGTATAACTTCCCTTAAGGTAGTCATTGAATATTGATGGCAAGTTTTACGCATAACTGAGTTGCCAGGGTCCATAGTTTGTAGGATAAAGTTAACCACCTGTGAATATGTCCAATATCAGACTAATTCACAATAACACTTCAAACACAATAATAGGTCTGCAAAGTCTAATTTACTATCTAAAAGAGTAACCATGATTCTTAACACGAGTATAGTGAATGCGTTATCACGTAAATTTAATTAGGAAAACCTGAAGAGAAGAAAATATATGTCCGACAGCCCAAGAAATTTAAATTTATCAGAAACAAACAACACGCACAAACAAAGAAATAAAAGCAAATGACAGCAAACCACCAATTTTTCATGGAAATCTTGTGCAGTAAAGACTAAAGAATAAAATATATGTTACATTCAAATTTAAGAAAATATATCAACCTAGACAAGTATCACAAAACTGATCTATTAAAATCTTTTTGATGTATTTACTACATGAACTATTTTTATCCAAATAATATGCACTGTTACTTGGAGCAGGCTATGCTAACCTTATCGAGGTACTGAACCAAGCTTCTTGGAGAACCACGCACAACCCTGATGAGAGTCGCAAGAGACACTAGATGGACAGGTGAATCGGATGCAGTAGACCAAATTTGGCTTTCTATCACAGTTAAAAACCCAAGAATATCAGCCATTGCTAGACTTGGAAGAAGGGTCCCAACTAATGTCTCACGGATAGATGCTGGTACAGCTGGGTTTTCACCAGCTGAGTTGGCTGATGGACTACTTACACACTCAATTTGAAAGAATATGTCACTAATCAAACGAGGTATCTCGGTGCCAATGCATGCCTTCCATGTACTCTCCATCCCCTCAGCAAGCAGTTCTGCAGCAGTGGAACTATATTTTTCATTCATTGCCATAACCAACTTCACAAGTGGTTGAACCACCAATGTGGCAAGACTTGGCTTTACAAGGCTAGGGTACCATATTACAAGTGCTGCAGCAACAATAATGTGAGACGTCATTGCGTCTTGACTTGTTCCCCCAACACAAGAAATCCAGTCTTGGATTTCATAAGATTCTAGCCATGCAAGCAGTTTAGCTTTCTCAACCTGAGAAGTCCCTTCAGTTTCCAACAAGCGTTCAGAACTCAGTCCAATCATAGTCATTTCTTCATTTCTTGAAATTTCATCTTCAAGTTCTTCAGTTCCATTCAGAGATCTCACAAGTTTTGCATACTTAGTTGCTTGTTGACTACACAGAGGAGCTGGAATAGCTCGTGATGCAGCACAATGAAATAAAGATCGTGCTTCCATACGCACATGTTCACTTTCATCTTGCCAAAAACTCACCAAAAGCTGTAAAGAAAATTAAAACAGACTGAGAATAAACACAATGTTGAATACCACAATCAGCAATCACACCTAGTTACACCATCTCTGCTGGCTGCCAATTCACTAATAACTACCAATGGCCTTGGACAACTTTTTTCTCTGTTTCTAGCTTTTTCTCATCTATTTCTTTCTAACATCTGTCAGAAACCACAGCACTCTAATCAAATCCAAAATTTCCATTCCCCAACCCATCCAACAAACAAAAAAACCAAGATCTTATAACCAACCATGGCTTTGATTTCAAGATTTCCTTTTTTTTTCTCCCAGGACAGAATGAGTTGAGGATTTGTTATCTTACATGTCTTGTATGGATATTTGTATTAGTTTCTAGGCTGTCTTGCTTTAGTGTACTTGAAAGAATAAGTTATTGTGTTATAAAAGGGGATTGTTGTGAGGCTGGTAATGGAGAAGATGGATAAAAAAATAATGAGAGGAAGTTACTTTCATACTTTGTAACTCATGAGAACATACTGTTTCATCTAAAAATTAAATTTTATTGATAGTTACATTTTAGGAATCAAAATTTTAAATGTTCTCACTTACAACGTGGCAACATATCCTTCAATGACAACATATCAAATGTATAATGCAGCAAATATAAATCTATCATCATTACACAGTTTTTAGTTCAAAGTCAGAATGAAAACACAAGTTATCAGTTCAAGATGGGACCTGGAGTAAAGGTGGCTTTATTTCTGGAAATTTGTCAGCAAAATTCCTAGTATAGAACGCGGCTAAGGCACTGCAAGAATTGACAATAAAGGTGAAATCCTTAAGTACTGCCAATAAATGCAAAATGGCTGGTAGTAACAAATGAGAAATATAGGGAAAAATATTTCACAGGCTGGAATAATAATTGCTCAATCAAAATGCTGCATTGTTAATCTTTTAGAGGAAGGTTCATACTTATGAAATATATCAGAATTAATGCAATGGACCCATAAAACGTCATGCTAATAACCAGAAGACAGACATGCGTGTCATTAAGACTAAACCTATAGTCAGTCTCACCTTCAAGATTGACCAAAATAAAGATATCTTAAATAGGTGAAACTAATCTTCATTTAACATAATTTTCCAAGATATTGTGAGCATAAAATGATTATCATTTGACAGAAAATGTAAGGACAGGATAACCATTCACTTGAACAGAATTGTATCCCGGAATATAGAAAGGTAGAATCCATTTCTAGCAACATGCCATTAGGTATGGTCACAGTCAACAATGAAGAAATCAAACTTTCCATCTGCAAAAATAATATATCAGAAATATAACATCAAATATCTGCTAAGGCTTGAATTTGACATGTTACTCTATTTCGTCAACAGTGATTTGGACAGTGATTTAACAAAAGAAAAAAAATAGGCCTTTTTTTGTAAATCACCTAACATGGCAAAGTAAATGGAGAATAATCAGTGTACAAATAAGTACATAAGTATTTTGATTCAGTGCACTACTTTTGGAGGAACAAGGGTGATACCTGCTAGCGGCTGAACTTGAGTGGGACAAGCTAATCATGTGTTGGGCAAGCGAAACCATTGTCAGTGACCTCATTGCACAAAATTCTGATGATGATTTCCAAAGCTGAAATGTTAATTAACAACTCAGGAGCGGTTGAAATAAGTCAAATAGACAACAAATGCCAATATCAGCACAATTCCTTCAAAATACCTCAAGACTTGCCGTAAAACCAGGAAATGACAGTGTCAAAGACCCTTTGTCGCCTTGCAAACCAGAAGAAATTATAAAATCATTTGGCCTTTTCAGCTTCATGTCAGCTACTAATAAGTCATCAAGACCACAATCCACATCCCATAAATGCAAAAAGGACAAGCTAAATCGAACGAGATATTCTTCAAGCGACTTGATCCAGTCATGCTCTTCTATGGCATCTGTTGAACTCTGATCAGTGTTAAAGCCATCATCTGAAGTCATATGACGGGGACTAAATGTCTCACTCCACTGTTCCTTCATATAGCTAGACTCTCGCCCATCAACATTCTTGGCTTTAGGCTTGTGCTTCTGACAAGGATCAATCAATGCTGCAAGATCAAAGCTCAAGGTAGCAATTCCAGGATATGGGCAAAAGCATTTAATGGGTTGCTTTCTGGTTCGAGAAACATATGGTCCTTTTCCTGAATTAACTTTACTATTATTTGCTAGCAAAGTACTAGACCCAGTCATTTTTGACAAAGTAGCTCCACTTTCTGAATTATTTAACTTGTAATGAGATAAGCTCCCGTCTTCATGTATTGGAAGAAGTAATGACGAAACTGAGGTATTTCCACTCAGTAATGAACCAGAAATGGATGTTGCACTAATTTCTTTGCAGAAATGATCAAACATCGAATGGGAAGCAGTCCCGCGAAGGACCCTTTCTCTACACCCGGTCTTCACATCCCATATGTATAGAACATCAATGGCATCGGAAATTCTGGAATGGTCCCGACAGAGACATGCAATATAACCTCTTGCACCATCCCAAACAACTTTCGCAGGATAGTCAGGAAGTCCGGGAAACATTCTCTCCGCCCTTAAAGTCTCAAGTGAAGTAAGAGTGACACAAGAGTCCTCTCCAACGGAAAGAAAGCAATCACTCCAAGGACGTTCAGTTCGAGCAGGGGGTAGAATGATTTGGCGCACAGGACCTACATGTTGGTGCATGACAGTAATGAGGTTACCAGAATCAAGATCCCAAATATGAATAGTGCAATCCATGCTCCCAGAAATTAAAACCTGACTAAAACTCCATCCTTTAGCAGCACCCGCCATCCGATGTGCTGCCAAACAAAGTATAGCACCTGTGTGGCCTGCAAAGATTTGTTTGGATATATGAGAGTCTACTGCAAGACGTGGACTTCCAGCTGGAGAATCAAGCCCCCGAAACAAATTAAACCACACAACTTGTATTTCACCACTAAAGAAGCCATATACAATCGCAGAAGGAGCATAAAGATTTTCAGAAATAACCATGGAAGAAGATACAATTTGTCCCTTAGGGACAAAATAACAACTATCATCGACATGTATGCTATTCACAGTTTCTGAGGTGGAAACAGAGCTCTGAATAGATGTTAATTCGGTATTGCATCCACCCAAAGACTCGTTTTTATGATCCAAACTAGCAGCCGAAGTCCAGCCAAGAAAAGAAATGCCTTCTCCAAGCATTTTGCATTTACCGAAGAGTTTTCCATGATCATGTTTCTGCTTAAGTGACCATATTGTAACACGTGGTTTCCACTGAAATTGGTCTTCAACAGTAAAGCAAACTGATTCAACGCGAAGAAGTATTTGGCTCAACTGGACAAAAGAAAATGACAACCTCGCAGCTAGGGGAAAAGTAGTGGCTGGGATTTCGCAAAGTGCTTCAGAATTAAATGTGTTATCTAAATAAGATATTTCATACAAAAGTGCAGATCCTCTATTATTCCACACTAAAAAAAATTCAGATTCATGAGATTCACCGGTACTTTGTGCATTCCCAGAATTTTTACTTTCAAGAAACATAGCCCCTACAACATGTGGCCGACCATACTTGTCTTCAATGCAAAGGGAATTGTTCGTAAAAAGAATCACTCCTATTATAATACCACTTCCTAACAGCCTAAATATAGATCGATCTTTTATCACAGTAGCAACAATGGTTCTGCACGTTGCAATTGACACCACTTGTCCAGACTCAACAAGGTCATCTTCCAATGTCATTATTTCCTGCTTAGAAGATCTCTGCAACCTTGTCTCACCCTCACCACCATCTTGATGAAAGTCCTTTGGCAAAGGAACCAATTGTAGCTTACCAAAGGAGTCAGCCATGAGTGAAAAATGCTTTTCTCCATCATCAACTGAAGAAACAACGTCCATAAACTTCAAAGGCCCAATGGACAAATTCCCATGAAAAACAGTTTGTACAATGGTAAGAGTATACGTATCAACAATAACAACAGTACACTTGGGAGGCTTCCTGCTCTGAGATTCTTTATCCATTGAAATCTCACCCCCTTCAGCAGACTCCATCAAATGATGGTCAGATAAATGGGCAGCATCAATAAAGCAACAGCCTACACAAGCATATCTTGGATTCCAAGGCAATGTACGAATAATCGATGGGCTGCCAACCCAAGGTGGCAGTTTTCTTCTACGCCTGCAGTGGCCACTACTTCTGCTCCAGACGCACAACGTACTGTCAGTGCAAGCACTCAGTAATGCATCACCATGATCAAAGCTAGAGTTCAAAGCAACATTACTTGAATTATCTGTATTTTGTTCGGCAGATACTACAATGGGACAGCAAATGGCGAGATCAGCTATTGGTGCAGCATGACCGCACAACATAGCAATCGGTTTAATTTCCTGAATATGACACAATTTCCAAGCGTCATTCACTAAAATCAACAATCTGAACTGTACCCTAACAAAACCCAGATTTACTACATAGAAACTACATGAATGCATCACATGATATCTTTAAACGTGATATCAATAACCAAAGGAAAAAAGGAAACAAATACAAGCTCTCTGGTCATTCAATTGCAAAATACAAATATAATAAGCTAGGTTCTCAATAATAATAATGATGAAGAGAATCGGAATACTGTAGTTATATTAATTTCCTAATTAGAATCGAGTGAAGTTAGTTGGTTACCGAGTGGGAATCTGTGTTGGAGAGGTTCCACCAGAGGATAGAGCCATCGGATCCGCCGGTGTAGAGAGTGGGAGGGTGATTGAGGGAGGCGGTGGCTGTGACGCGGTGGAGCGGAGGCGTGCCCGACCATATACACGCCACGGATCGGCACTTCATGGCCTTTCTAGCTCTGCCTTCAAATGCGTTGAAGGCTAGGTTTTCATTACAAATTTGATGATCAAGTGTTTAGATTTTGGGCCCAGAAACCAAAACGTTCATTTTTTTTGCTATTTTCTTTGTTGTGGGTGTGAAAGATTTCAATGCAATTATGCAACAGAGCTCAAACAAGGCTGCTCTGTATTGGTCACTGCTTCTTCAATAATTTTCATTGGTTGGGACTTGGGAACATGGTTGCTATGATTCTCAGGCTTATAATATAATATTTTTTTAGTATAATTTTTTTTTAATTTTTTTCATGTCTAACATTAAAAATATTAAAATTTAAATTTTAAAATTTAACTTTAAATTTTAAATCTTAAACTTACATCCTACTTTTTTTTTTTTGAATATACTGGTGCGATGCAAGGGTAGCATCTGTTCAACTTTCTTAGACGGCACACACAGCATGGCATATCTGGTGCTCGAACCCAGGTCCAAAGGGATGATAAACATCTACCTTTGCCACCAGGACACAAGGGAATGAGCACTTACATCCTACTTAAATTCTCTAAAATGTTTTATCAAAAAGATGTAATGCACACAACACAATAAATGTTAAAAGGCATATGTTAGCTTAAGCTCGAACATAAGCCAAGCCGAGCGGCAGCACACATATATCGATCTTATCTTCAATCTTCAATGTGAAATTTAATAAAGCAATTAAAGATAAATAATAAATGTTGTACAACAAATCACAAAAATCATAAATGTGAGTTTGGCTTGATGGTAAACACTAAACAGGCTCACTTTTCATCAAGAAGACCCATGTTCGAACCTTGCTAGGTTGCTACTTTTATTGTAAAGTAAAATTTATTTTCTTTCTTTAATGGGTGGTTAGAATGTCTAAGTAATAGGGATTAAATGTGTAATTATATCAATTTGTTTTTAACTGTCACATCATCTTTCCGTTAGGATTTAACGGCAGGTGGCTACATTGGAACCAATTAAATAGTTATGTGGTATATTTAACACAATTAAAAATATAGCGGTCAAATCGACATCAACCCCATAGTTGTGTGTTTTTGTTATTGTCTGGTTAACGTGTGATATTGTTAACACGTATTATGTATTATATTTTTTGAAAGAAGAAAAAAACTATTTAATTTTTTTCTAGTTTTTATTTTTTTATTTTAATCCTTAATTATGACAATTTATCTTAAAATTCAACAAAATTGTGTTCTGTTATTCGAACATTAGTTCTATGTGTCATAAAGGTTATGTTGAGTGGATCGAATGATCGAAATAAACCAAGAGGGGGTGAATTGGATTTTTAAAGCTTTTGGTGGTGGAATTGGCAAATAAAAATGGTAGACAAGAAATTTTAGAGTGGTTCAAGTTCCAATCGAACTCTACATCCACTATCTTAGCTTCACTAAGGATTTGCAACAATTCCACTAATTGTTCTTCCCCTTTTCTAGGCTAAGGAGGTAATCGTTACAATTTTCGGTCAAATTTTCTACCCAAAATTTGACCTAATCCTCGCACAATTGAAACAAAGAAGTTGTTGGCTAAAACAAGTATCTCTCAATACACAATATAGCCCAATTACAAGCATTCAACCCAATTGAAATGATAAGAATGAAAAATACAATTGGGGTTACAAGACAATAATGGGATTTAGGCACAAATGCTTGGATTTGATGTTTGGATGTTTGCTTTTGGACCAATAGTTGTTGTTGAAGCTTTGAGGGGTCCCTTTTATACATTCTCATTTAATTCTAGCCGTTGTGGTTGTTGCATTCATCAATAGAGCCGTTGGGGATGTTATCTTCCCTCCATAAATGCAGTCTACAACCAACCGTTTCGAAACGCCCGACCCTGTTTCGAAACAGACCAAAATAGAAAGAGCCGTTGGGGTGCATTAAAGAGCCCGTATCGAAACGGTTAGACTTGTTTCGATACGCTAAGAGCCGTTTCGAAACCTGTTTCGAAACATTTTTGCCACTGTCAAGGATCGTATCGAAACGGCTTAAATCGTTTCGATACGCCTTAACGAATTGTTAAAAAATCAGTTAAAAACTTTTAACGGTCATATTTTTAAATCTAATTGAATACCGTTTCGAAACATTTGAACCCGTTTCGATACGGTGTCTCAAGGTTCTTAAGCCGTTTCGAAACTCGTTTCGAAACACGTGTTGACAGTGTTGAAATTGTTTCGATACCCGTTCCGAAACAGGAGCTCACAGTTTCATAAGTTTTTCGAAACGCCTTAGGCCGTTCCGAAACGGTGACTCCAAAATCACTGTTTTGGCTTTGAGAACACTTAGAAAACATTTGATAAAATCAGTTTTTAACTTAGGCATTTTGTTTAAAACATATAGAGAGGTTTGAGGACTTAAAAATTCATTTTCACATTTTCAATTTAGTCCTTAAGTTCTTTAGTTATATCAAAATTAAATTATCGGTTTCACAATCTCCCCCTTTTTGATATAACAAAACCAAAGTTAGAATTTTTTGAGTTTTGAAAATTTTAAATACATTCTAACTCCCCCTCAATTTAAGATGGTTTTTTAAAGTTTTAAAAAGATTTAAATCCAAGTTTTAAAACTTAAAAACACTTAAACCACTTAAAATGAATTTTGGCTCTTAGATTACTTCTCCCCTTTTTGTTAGATCAAAAATATAAACAAGGCTCAAAGAGAAGAGATAAGGTTAAAAGCAATAAGCAACATAATATTAATTTATAAAATTCAAATATCCAAAACATAAATCTTAAACAATAAGTTCAAAGCATAATCCCAAATAAAAGAAATCAAAGCATAGGTTCATAAAACTTAATGGAAATAAAGATGCAAACTTAATCCTAATATGCATAGCTAATATGAGATGACATGAGAATCTTAAGCCTCGTCGTCGTCACCATCATCATCCATGGAATCATCATCATCCTTAGCTTGAACGCGACGAAAATCCATCCTTTGGCCATAAAAGGTGGAGAAGGACATGTCCATAGATGAATGTTGATTCTCAAGGGATGTGAGTCGATTCTCATTTGCAAGGAGACGATCCTCCACAGATTGCAATCGAGTATTGATAGCACCAAAACCCCTAGACATGTTAGTGTCCAATGTGTTGAACCGCTCGGTAAGAAAAGCCGTGAGAGCTTTATTGTTAGCGACCGGAGCTTGTGGTTGAGGTTGAACTGGAGGTGGAGGTGCTTCCCTATCAACACGTTCCCATTGGCCATGAATGATGTAGCGAAATCCGGACTTGCGGAGAGAGGACTCACCAATTTTTTGCTTGCGGGGTTCCGGAGAGTCATAAGTGCAATCAATCTCAAGCTTATCAAAGATATAACTCAAAGCACACCCATAAGTAAACGACTTGAGCGCATCGGTTTCACGGAGCTTAACATTATTTACCATCTCGGCAAACATGCTCTTAACAAGATTAGGTTGCTCTCCACGATGAAAACATTCAAGCCAAAAATAATCTACTTGACGAATGTGAGAAAATTTACCTCCAGAGGGGCGAATAAACCACGAGACCATCAAGTGGAGAAACCTATCGTGAGCATCCAAGGCAAGCATAGAACCGGTGTGAGAACCAAAATGATTCTCATTCTCGATTCCTTCGTCCTTAAGATCAAAGGGATCCTCTAAGAAAGGTATGTCAATAGCAATCTTCTTTCCTAATATCTGAGACTCAATGCGAACAACTTCGGAGTTGTCTTCATTGTTGATGAGTTGGGCATTAGAGTAAAAGATAAGGACCATGTGCTTGTAACAAATATCCGGGATGTTCAAGAAACCAAGGAAACTCCATTCTTGTAAACGGTGGAGATAACAGAAGATAAAACGCTCGGAGTCAAGACACGACATGTCAACAACTCGCTCACGACGAACGCCAAATTGCTTGACATATTGGAAACGCGCCTTCAAGGCGGGAGTTTTGAGATTCTTGAGAAAAAGTTGAGAAAGGTTGGGACAGAGAGCGGCTTGGTTGGAACCTTCACCCGATTGAGGTGTCTTACGTTTCTTGTTAACGGGATCCATTGAAACAATCCTAAAAACATAAAAGCAAGCAATTTAAAAACAAATTTTAAGTGTATGCATGAAATTTCTTAATTCAATCCAATGGTAAATCCCACTTAGGTTTAAAAACAAATTTTAAAAACAAGGATACAAAAACAAAACACAAAAATAAATTAAGAGAAAAGCAAATTAAAAAAACAGTAAAGAGAAATATGAATGAAAAAATATATATTCGAATAAAAAAATTGAAGATTTTGAATTTTTTTTACAAGATTTGAAAAACCCAAGTATCAAAACACATAAACTATACAAAATTAAAATTTTCTTAACCTAAGATTCGAATAAAAGTTTAAGGAAAAAGAAAAAGATGAAAATATACCTTAAATTGGGATTTTGGATGAATAGGTGAAAATCCTTGCACAAAGTTGTTGATGCTTGCTTAGACTTGTGTTTAAGAGTAAAAGCCCTCAAGATTTGGTGAAAACAATGAGGTTTAGAGGGTTTTTATAGGGAAAATTGTTTTAGGGTTTGAGGGGAGTTTTAATTAAAGTAAAACTTTAACATTAAAAGCCCCTTATAAAGCTGACCGCTAACCCGTTTCGGAACGGTGTCGACCGTTTCAAAACGCGGGCACCGAGGGTTGACCGACTTTTCAACTCCAGCTGACCGTTTCGATACGACATTAACCGTATCGAATCCCCGTTGACCCGTATCGAAACGCGTTTCGATACACCCCTTGGAAGTAGCAAAAACATTTCGAAACCCTTGGAAGGCGTTTCGAAACGCCTTTCTCTCGGATAGAATTTTAAAGTAATCGTATCGATACACCTGGGCCTGGAAGTGTAGACGAGGCTCTAAAAGTGCAGAAAAATGAAGTTTTTGAAGGCCTAACTTGCATGAATGACATGAATGAGCATGAATAACATGTGCAAACATAAACATACTCCCCATAGCTATAGGCATGGATGAAATTAGGAGTAAAAACACATAAACATGGCATTTCACAAGATCAAGCAATTTTAAGCACAAAATAGGTCCTAAAAGGTCAAGATATGCTAGTTAGACCTAACTCTCTCCTAAGGGACCAAAAACACTCTTTGTCTAAAGGTTTTGTAAATATGTCTGCTAATTGATTTAAGGTGTCAACATACTCTATAACAACATCTTCTTTAAGAACATGATCTCTAATGAAATGATGCCTTATTTCTATGTATTTTGTTCTAGAGTGTTGGATGGGATTTTTTGTCAAACATATGGCACTAGTGTTATCACACTTAAGGGGTATGGTTTCAACTTTAATACCATAATCTAAGAGTTGTTGCTTCATCCAAAGGACTTGAGCACAACAACTTCCTAAGGATATGTACTCGGCTTCGGTGGTAGATAAGGATACACTATTTTGTTTCTTAGAGAACCAAGATATGAGCATACTACCTAGGAATTGACAAGTTCCCGAAGTACTCTTCCTATCAATTTTACCCCCCCCATAATCCGCATCCGAATAAGCATGAAGGTTGAAGGTGGAGTCTCTAGGGTACCAAAGACCTAGACAAGGAGTATCTCTAAGGTACCTAAAGATTCTCTTAACGGCTATAAGGTGAGACTCTCTAGGACTAGCTTGAAACCTAGCACACAAGCAAACACTAAACAAGATATCTGGTCTACTTGCGGTAAGGTAAAGCAATGATCCAATCATAGAACGGTAAAGCTTGGAGTCAACACACTTACCTCTTTCATCTTTGTCAAGCTTTGTAGATGAGCTCATAAGTGTGGTTTGAGGCTTTGCATTCTCCAAGCCAAACTTCTTGAGCATATCCTTTATGTACTTTGCTTGATTGATGAAGGTGCCATCCTTCCTTTGCTTGATTTGGAGTCCCAAAAAGAATGAGAGCTCCCCCATCATGCTCATCTCGAATTCACCTTGCATTAGCTTAGCAAACTCTTTGCAATGACATTCGTTAGTAGAACCAAAAATAATATCATCAACATAAATTTGTACTACTAAGATGTCATTTTTATACCTTTTTATAAAAAGTGTAGTGTCCACCTTGCCTTTTGCA
The DNA here is from genome assembly GCA_958450335.1 of Hibiscus tridactylites. Lineage (NCBI taxonomy): Eukaryota > Viridiplantae > Streptophyta > Magnoliopsida > Malvales > Malvaceae > Hibiscus > Hibiscus tridactylites. The sequence continues at coordinate 21,574,269 of OY288282.1, forward strand.
AAACCATTTTCAATTAAAAAGTTTGAAAGTCTTTCATACCAAGCTCTAGGAGCTTGTTTTAAACCATAAAGAGCTTTAGTGAGTTTGAAAACATGATTTGGAAATTTTGAGTCTTCAAAACCCGATGGTTGTTCCACATACACTTCCTCATTTATAAAACCATTAAAAACACGCTTTTAACATCCATTTGAAAGAGCTTGAAATTATGATAACATGCATATGCAAGCAACATCCTAATGGCTTCCATTCTAGCTACGGGTGCATAGGTTTCATCAAAATTTATTCCCTCTTCTTGAGTGTAACGTTGTGCTACTAGTCTAGCTTTATTTCTCACAATGTTACCACTCTCATCTAGTTTGTTCCTAAAGACCCATTTAGTTCCTATAGTAGATTGATTACTAGGCCTATAAACTAATGTCCAAACATTACTTCTCTCAAATTGATTTAACTCTTCTTGCATAGCCATAATCCAAAAATCATCTTTCAATGCTTGTTTTATATTCTTAGGCTCTATGCATGAGATAAATGCAACATGATTCATTAGTCTAAGAGAAGATCGAGTGGTTACCCCCTTTGATGGATCACCCAAGATTTCACCATCTTTGACATAGTTGAACTCCTTTGGGTAGCTCACTTCCTTTTCCTCAAGAGCCAAGTCCTTCAAGGCTTCAAGAGGTGGATCTTGTGTGTCCTCTTCTTTTGATGGAATCTCATCCTCTTTTGAACTTTGTCCTCCATCAAAGGTATTTATGATTCCTACATCATCATCATCACAAGAATCCTTCCTTGGAAGGAGGTTATCATCGAATACAACATGTATAGATCTTCTACTACTAAAGTTCTCTTGTTAAATACACGATAGGCTTTAGAGGTTAAAGAGTATCCTATGAAAATAACTTCATCACTTTTTGCATAAAATTTACCTAAGTTATCTTTTCCATTATTCAAAACAAAACACTTGCAACCAAATGGATGAAAATAGCTAATGTTAGGCTTTTTAGATTTTAAAATCTCATAAGGTGTTTTCTTTAAAATTGGCCTAATCATTACTCGGTTTACAATGTAGCAAGCGGTGTTTGTGGCTTCCGCCCAAAAATATTTAGGTAAATTGTTTTCACAAAGCATGGTTCTAGACATTTCTTGTAAAGTTCTATTTTCCTCTCAACTACCCCATTTTGTTGAGGAGTTCGAGGAGTCGAAAAAATTGTGGCTAATACAATTTTCATTCAAAAACTCTTCAAACCCTAAATTTTGAAACTTGGTTCCATGATCACTTCTAATATGAGAAATTCTAAGTTCAAGATCATTTTGGGTTAGTTTTGAAAATGTGATGAATTTTTATAAAGCCTCATTTTAGTACTTAAAAATATAACCCAAGTAAATCTAGAAAAATCATCTACAAGAACAAATGCATAAGATTTACCACCCAAGCTCATAGTCCTAATTGGCCCAAATAAATCCATATGGATAAGTTGTAAACACCTACTTGTAGAAATATCATTAATGGATTTAAATGAAGACTTATGGTGTTTACCCTTAGAGCATGCATCACAAATTTTATCGTTTGAGAACTTAATCTTGGGTAAACCTCTAACTAGATCAAGGGAAACTAGTTTTTCTAAAACACTAATGCTAGCATGTCCTAGTTTCCTATGCCACAACCATGCATCATTTTCATTTTGAGCTACTAAACATGCATGGGATGTATGTATGTCATCTAGATGCACCATGTAAATGTTACCTATGCGATGACCTATGAGCATAATATTATTAGATTTAATGTCAACAATTTTGCACCCATTTTTATCAAATAACACATTAAATCCTTTATCACACAATTGACTTATGCTCAACAAATTATGTTTAAGACCATCGACATACAAGACATTTTCAATAAGAATAGTAGAGTGATTACCTATGGAGCCAATACCTTTAATGTGGCCTTTGGAGTTGTCATGAAAAGTCACCACTCCTCCACTTTTTGGCTTTAAATCCATGAATCTACTATCAAGGTACCATGAGTTTTGACTTTGTGCTTTGGCCTTGTAGCAATGCTCCCCCTACAAACAAAGATATTAAACTTTTGTTTTTGGTACCCAAATCATTTTGGGTCCACGAGTGTTAGCTCTCAATAACTTGGTTCCCTTAGGAATCCAAGGTGACATATCAACAATGTTATTAGATTTTACAAGTTCCTTATAAACCCATACACTTCTAATCCTTTTAGTTCTACTATGTCTATGAAGGCTACTTTGTTTGTAGTTATTTGTCTTTTTCCTAGGTTGGTTTGTTTTAGAAGATTCACCTATTTCATGATTCACACTACCAACATTTTTAAAAGATTCTTTGAGCTTGTTAAGCTCATCTAACACCTTTTGGTGTTCACTATTACATTGGGAAAGAAGGTTATTAAGGTCAACATTTCCATCTTGGAATAATTTTAGTTCATCTTTCAACCCTAAAATCTTTTTCTCAAATTTAAATTAGCTTGAGAAAGTGAGTCATTTTTATCATTTAATTCCGAAATAATTTTCTTATTCCTAATGATCGACTCCTTGTATTTCTCAATTAATTCATCATAGACCTCTTGCAACTCATCATATGCATCATTTAATTCACCATATGTAAAATCTAAAGATGATGAGTTAGAGGTTACCATGGAGGAATCTTCCTCAAGTGCCATGAGGCAAAGGTTGGCCACTTCTTGTTCGTCATCCTCGGATGACTCCTCGTCACTCTAAGTAGCAAGCTTGGCTTTGAGCTTCTTCTTCTTCTCAAAGCCCTTCTTCTTGAGTTGAGGGCACTCCGAACGTATGTGGCCGAGTTTATTGCACTCGAAGCAAATGATTTGATCCCTTGTTTCTTCTTTGTTTTTACCTTTGAAGTCCATCTTTCTTTGAATTTTTCTTCCTCGATTGGACCTCATGAAGCGTAAGAATCGTTTGGCTATCATAGCCAATTCTTCTAGCTCATCCTCTTCACTAGAAAAGCTCTCCTCAAGTAATGAAGCTTTGAGAGCTATTCCCATCTTCTTCTTCTTTTCCACCTCTAGCTTCTCTACTCTTTTCTCTTCCTTCTTCTTCTCTTCTTCCCTTCCTTGCTTCATAATTTCATAGGTAAGGAGAGAACCCACTAGCTCATCAAATTTTAAAGTCTTCAAGTTTTTGGCTTCTATGATGACGGTTCTCTTCCCATCCCAAGATTCGGGAAGTGAGTAGAGTAGCTTTCGGACAAGCTTGTCTTCCGGTATAGTCTCTCCAAATCCTTTAAGCCCATTGACTATGGTTGAGAAGCGATCAAACATCTTGGAAACCGTCTCATCGGGCTCCATCTTGAAATTCTCATAACTAAGATTGAGAATTCCAATCTTGGTTTCCTTGACATCGTTGGTTCCCTCATAGGTGGTCTCAAGAGTATCCTACACTTCTTTGGCACTCTCAGTGGATGAGACTTTGGAGTAGATGTCCGGATCGAAAGAACAAAAGAGCATGTGAAGAGCTTTGTCATTTATTTGGATCTTCTTCCTCTCTTCTTCACTCATCTCCATCTTTTTCTTCAAAACCATCTTCCCTTCACTATCTTGCTTCAATGGAATGTAGGGGCCATCTTCAATGACATCCCAAACCAAGTAATCGTTGGACTTGATGAAGAGGCGCATCTGATTCTTCCAAAACGGATAGTTGTCACCATTGAAGAAAGGTGGTTTTGTAGTGGATTGAGACTCATACATGCTCGAACCAGAGGTAGATGCCATATCTTGATTTTTGGATGATCACACTCGTCCTAGGAACTCTTCTTGTGGTTGTTAATCTTTCAAAGAGGTAGGCTTTGATACCAATTATTGAGTGGATAGAATGATTGAAATAAACCAAGAGGGGGGTGAATTGGATTTTTAAAGCTTTTGGTGGTGGAATTGGCAAAAAAAATGGTAGACAAGGAATTTTAGAGTGGTTCAAGTTCCAATCGAACTCTACATCCACTACCTTAGCTTCACTAAGGATTTGCAACAATTCCACTAATTGCTCTTCCCCTTTTCTAGGCTAAGGAGGTAACCGTTACAATTTTCGGTTAAATTTTCTACCCAAAATTTGACCCAATCCTCACACAATTGAAACAAAGAAGTTGTTGGCTAAAACAAGTATCTCTCAATACACAATATAGCCGAATTACAAGCACTCAACCCAATTGAAATGATAAGAATGAAAAATACAATTGGGGTTACAAGACAATAATGGGATTTAGGCACAAATGCTTGGATTTGATGTTTGGATGTTTGCTTTTGGATCAATAGTTGTTGTTGAAGCTTTTAGAGGTCCCTTTATACCTTCTAATTGAATTCTAGTCGTTGTGGTTGTTGCATTCATCAATAGAGCTGTTGGAGATGTTATTTTCCCTCCATAAATGCAGTCTGCAACCAACCGTTTCGAAACGCCCGACCCTGTTTCGAAACAGACCAAAATAGAAAGAGCTGTGGGGGTGTATTAAAGAGCCCGTATCGAAACGGTTAGACTTGTTTCGATAAGCTAAGAGTCGTTTCGAAACCTGTTTCGAAACATTTTTGCCACTGTCAAGGATCGTATCGAAACGACTTAAATCGTTTTGATACGCCTTAACGACTTGTTAAAAAATCAGTTAAAAACTTTCTAACGGTCATATTTTTAAATCTGATTGAATACTGTTTCGAAACATTTGAACCCATTTCGATACGGTGTCTCGAGGTTCTTAAGCCGTTTCGAAACTCGTTTCGAAACACGGGTTGGCAGTGTTGAAACTGTTTCGATACCCGTTCCGAAACAGGAGCTCACAGTTTCAAAAGTGTTTCGAAACGCCTTAGGCCGTTCCGAAACGGTGACTCGAAAATCACTGTTTTGGCTTTGAGAACACTTTGAAAACATTTGATAAAATCAGTTTTTAACTTAGGCATTTTGTTTAAAACATATAGAGAGGTTTGAGGACTTAAAAATTCGTTTTCACATTTTCAATTTAGTCCTTAAGTTCTTTAGTTATATCAAAATTAAATTATCGGTTTCACAGGTTATCATTTCGATATATAATATTGAATGTGCTATTTTAATAAATAATTTTTAAAATCGGTATATTTAAATAGATGTCAAAGGATATTAATCCCAAGCAATGTTTTCCCTCATTTTTAATTGCATCATTTTAGCCTATGTAATCTTCGAAAATTAATAATGTTGTATTTTTTTATTTCATTAATTTATTTCTCGCACTCTTGAATTATATCAGTCTCACTCTTTGACTGTCATTGACTAACAAAACTTTATCATCAATCACTCTTTGTCATGTTAGACACCATGTTGTTAAATAATTATTAGTGTTTGAGTTGGGATGTGCATATGTTATTTTCTTTAATAAATTAATGTTAACCAATAAGATGGTGACAAGTAATTTTTGATGATGTGACAGTGTAGTTAACATGATTTTTTTGAAGTTGTAATTTTAAAATAAATAAAAACAAAAGTCTGCATGCGTACTATCACATCATCAAAAAATGGCATGTCATCATCAACATGATAAGATAGTTGACGGTCAACGACAATTGAATGACAAGATTGATACAATTCAAGAGTTTGAAGGTTAAATTAATACAATTAAAAAAATAGACAACATTGTTGATTTTAGAAGACAACAATGACTAAATTAATAAAATTAAAAAGAGAAACAACATTGTTGATTTAAAATTATTACATGGACAAAATTACCTCCTAAAACCTAGGTGAAATTATCTAAAATGAAAGAGATATTAAGAGGCTTAAATGCTCATTTGGCCCCTGAAGTATACACAAAATTTCAAACTGCCCCCTAAAATATTTTTCGGCACGTTTTGCTCCCTGAACTAAAAATTATGACCTCATATGCCTCCTTCATTAACCTCCGTAAAGAATTCTCGTGGGCTAATCAGAACGTGCCACATGTCATTTTATTAACAAAAAATAACCTGACTTAAATAAAAAGGGTGAATTGCACATTAAGTATGCTGAATTTTTTATTTTTTTGTTCATTTTAGTCCCTTATTTAATTGTTCATCTTCTTCCTTTGTTTACACCCATCTGGTTACCCAGAAATCGTCTAGAGGATGATGGAACTGTTGATAATGAGGGTGGCTTAATTGGGATGATGATTAGAACCTTGGTATCATTATCTGTAACCGATATAAATATACAAGGAACAAAGAGATTCAAGCTCCATACGTGGTTGAAAAATTAAGTTATACAACAGTTTGAGAGATGGCGAATCAACCATATCTCTTAATACAAAGAAGAATGAGAATTTCATTAGGTTACAAAGAAGAATTTGAAGGCAATAAAAATATCTCTTAATACAAATTTGCCCCTTTGAATACAAGGACTCAACCCAAATTGAAATACAAGATAAGAATTTGACTCAATACAATTTGGGATTTTACAAGAATGAGAATTTAGGCACTTGAGCTTAAATTTTTTGTGTAGATGTTTCTCTTGGATGCAATAGTTGTTGTTGGTCTTCAATTGACTTGTTTTTATATATTCTTCATTAATTCTAGCCGTTTGGGTGGTTAGGGAATTGATTATAGCCGTTGGAACCCTCTCTTACCACCACAAATGCATCTCTTCAGCCTACCGTATCGGTACTTGAGGAAGCGTATCGATGCCTGTCTCAAAAAAGAAAGAGTCGTTGCACAAATATGAGAGGGGCGTATCGATACACGTTCAAGCATATCGGTACGGGTTAGGGAACCGTTTCGATACGAGCAAGACCGTATCGATGCAATTTTTCCAACATAGCTCACTGGAGGAATTCGTATCGATACGGGTAAGAGCGTATCGATATGCATTAGCCACCTCTTTAAAAATTGGTTACCTACCAACTGACAAGCAACGTTCGAAATATTTAAGGCTCTGATTTTTCAAAATCTTTTAAATCGTATCGATACGGGTGATACCGTATCGGTACTCAATTCAAACTCCTTGGGATTTTAAGAGAGATCGTATCGATACAGATGGAATCTGTTTCGATACCCTATTTCGATACGGTAAAGAGCGTATCGAAACGTTTGTCTCCAGTAGTCAAGTTTGTAAAAAAAGTATCGATACGGTAAGGAGCGTATCGATACACATAGACGTTTTTGAGCAATTTGTCCTTGGAACACTTAGAAAATATTTTGGAGTTTGAGTTTTTCAAACTAGAGCAAAGCCTTGTTGATTTGAAACCTTTTAGGGGACTTAAAAATTCATTTCAAGTTTTACAATTTGGTCCTTAAAACACTTTGTTATATCAAAATCAAACATAGGTTTTACAATCTCCCCCTTTTTGATATAACAAAACCAAAGCTTAAAATTTTGAAGTCTTTGAAAAACTTTGGAAAACAACTCCCCCTTAATGTTAGCTAGGTAAAATTTTAAGTTTAAGTTTAAGTGAGCTTGTGAACTTCCCTCTCCCCCTTTTTGTTAGATCAAAAGTAAGAGACATATGCTATAAAGGCATAACAATTAACCAAGCAACATTTAATAGATAATCATGAAGTTCATAGATTAAAGAAACATCAAAATAAAATCCAAACAATAGAAATCAAAGCATAGGTTTTAAATGATAAACTTAATCCTAAAAACATAAAACAAAGTGCATGAAACGAAATCCTAAGATGACATGAATGAAATGCAAAAATAAATCTACTACTCGTCTCCATCACCATCGTCTTCATCTTCATCGACATCATCATTCCTCCTTGATTGACGTCACTCGTCATGGAAGGCCGTAAAAGAGATATTCATCGAATTGTGTTCGGCCTCAATAGAAGAGATACGCTTCTCCACATTAGTCATGTGATCTTCTAAGCTTGTGAAGCGAGTATCAATGGTGGCAAACCCCGAATTCATGACTTGATCCATAGAAGCAATTCCCGTGCGTAAGCCCGTGAATTGTTCATTAAGGTAGGTCATGAGAGAATCCATGGATGGAGAAGGAGGAGCTTGAGGAGCTACGTTAGGATTTGTGTAACACCCGGGTTCGGGGGTCGGGTGAAAATATTAATTTAAAAATAGTTCGGGTTTCGGTTTCAAATTTTAAATAATAAAATAATGACTTGGGCCTCGGGTTTTATTTAGTTGGACTATATTTTAATCAAGCCCACATAGCCATGGTGTCATCCATTGTAGATCCCTTATTTCATTAAGGGTGTTTTGGTCTTTTGGCCCCCCCATTTCAAACAAACCTAAAATAATACTAAAAGTCATCTTCTTCCTCTAACTGCACTATTCACAATACCGTCAAAAAACACCCCCTCTCCTTGGATACTATTCCATTCAAAAGCTTACTCATTTTTGAAGGTTTTGCAAAGGTAATTTTGTTTTTGACTTACTCTCTTTATCCTCTACAAGTTGATGTCTTTTATTTTCATTTCTACTCTCATTTTGGAATTTTGGAGTTTGAAGGTTTTGAATTAAAAATGTCATTTTTAGTATTCTAAACTTAGGTTTTTGATTTATGGAAGTGATATGAGTCATTTTAAGTCTAAAGGGGTCCAATGGATATGATTTTTACAAGGTTTGGGGTGATTTCCGAAATGAGGTTTTGGGGAGGTTTTTGGGAGGTTTAGGAATGAAATTTGGGGGTGTTCTATGTAGGAATGAGAGGGTCAATGATTAGGGTATATGTGAGCATCGTTTTGAAAGCTTTAGGGAGTAGTTTGAAGGTTGAAATCAATGGTTTTGAGGGGTGCTTAAGGGCTGCTCGGATTTTGGAAAATTTGAGCTTGTTTCAATGGAAAGATTGGTGTAATGTACTTAGTATGTTATTCGGGTTGATTATTTTAGAACATGAACTGATTTGGGGTTATTTGCTTGGTGTTGGAATGCTTAGAATCAAGGATTTTGGTTGGTGAAGCTTCGGGGGCAAATCCGGGGATTTCGGAGTCTTGAGCTCGGTCTTCAATCTTCTCTTGGGTAGCAACAGTGAGTAGGATCATTGGTTATTGCATTGTACTTGATATGGCCTCCCTTGGGGTTTGGGTAGAACCTTGAGAGGTTGCCTAAACCCGTGTGTAAGTCTCCCTACTCATAAATGTCGTGACAAGTTGATTTTACATACATTGTGACCATTAAATGCATTTCAAGTTGTCAATGTAGTAGTCGTGTTGAGTTCGTGCCTCACGTGATGGTGGTTTAAACTACGGTGATGTGTAGTCCCACCGGTAGTGACTAGTAGGGTAGTACTTTGATGTGTAGTCCCATTGGACATCCACTAGTCGAAACGGTGATGTGTAGTCCCACCGTAAGTGTATGTTGGTTGTGCATGTGCAAACCAAAAGTTGTGTTGAGATGGACCCTTATGCATCCATTGTTTTCTTGCATACAAATCGTATTTTGGAAAGTTGCATGTTGTAAATTGTAGATCTTCTCTCACTAAGCTAGATTGCTTATGCTCTTCGTTTCCAATGTGCAGATCGTTAGAGTTCGGGAGGCGAGCGGGCGAGGGAGGAACCTTTGGAGTTCTCAAGCAAGTTTATGTATGGTTTGCTTTTGTAATAATGTCTTGACAATGGGATATAGAGTGTTAGGAGTTGGGGTCAAACTCCTTAGGAAGTCATGCTTGAAATTGTTAAACTTATGTTGCATGTTATGCTTTTGCTTCTCGGATTATGTCCTATGCTACTTATGTGGTTTAATTGCTTATGCCTGAATTTGTATGATTTTGGCCTAGGTAGGCCTTATGTTGTCTACTTTGTGATGGATGACTTATGCTTGCTATGTATGCTTCTTGTAGACTTGTATGGAGCTTTGTTTGGTATGTTATCGTTGGGTTGAATGCCCTCATGTTAAGTCCTGTTTGTGGTTGGTGCATGAATGCTTGTATGTGCTTAAGGGTGTCTAAGTATGCATCTAGAACCTTGCAAGATGTTACCAAACGGTGAAAGGAGGTGTCGCTGGGCAGGGGGTATCGATACGGTTAGACCCGTATCGATACGGCCTTCTTATTCCAGGCCTTCCGTATCGATACGCGGGGAGGCGTATCGATACCTTTTTGGCCACTGGAGCCACTGTCCATCTTGGTATCGATACCGGCCTCAAGCGTATCGGTACGGTCAACTAGCGTTGACCGTGGGAAGTCAACCTTTGACGAGGGTATCGATACCCTCCCAAGGTGTATCGATACGGTCTCCACGGGTTGACTCTGACCTTTGACTTAGTCAAGGCGTATCGATACACCCCTTAGGTGTATCGATACCCCTGCAATTAAACTTGAAAATTTGCCTTTTGGATGTGGTTTTAGGTTCGTTAGATTGTTTTGGTTATGTTATTCCGCTGTTTGATCACGTAGGGTTAATTACTCATCTAGACGAGATTTAAAATGAAAAAAAAAATAGGGTTGCTAACCGAGGGGGAATCCTTTAGGGGTTTTCACTCGGTTTTCCCCGTGTAGCCCTTTTGGACCGGTCATCCGGCCAGACCGGGACAAGGGGGTTACATTTATTGGTATCAGAGCCTGAGGTTTCCGAGACCTCGGGCAGGTAAGTGAGGTAAGTTAAGATATTATGAGTGTTTTGCCATGTATGTCTGAATTTTGTTTTTAGCACGGTGTATGTATGCATGCTATGATGGCTTTTCTGTTGTTTGAGGGTTGGTTTGAGTCCCCATTGTTAGGCATTGTTGTCAAAATAAAAAGGAAAATTGTTTTGGTTTAAAGAGCTTGAGAACCGGAGTCCTTTGCCCCTTGCTAACCTAACGTTTCTTGTTGTTGTGTGTTTGTTGTTTTAGATTATACTAATTGCTATGGTGAGACCGAGGGGACGGCCTAGAGCGGGTGACCAGGCACCCGAGAACGCGCCTCCTGCTCTTAATGCTCCGGGTGGTAACGGAGGGAACGTTGGAGGTGATGGTAATGGGCCTCAAGCTGGGGCTAATGTGGGGGGTAATGGGGCTCAAGCGGGCCAAGGTCAGGCAGGCCCGGATGTGGCTCATTTGATTCAGACTATAGCCGGAGCTTTCCAGACTGCTTTGGCTGGTATGCAAGCTGCGGCACCAGCTCAGGGTGCGGGGACAGGATTACCCCTAGAGAGGCTTCGTAATTTGGGGGCAGTTGAGTTTTGTGGGTTATCTCCGGAGGGTTCAGAAGGGTGGCTTGAGAGCACTACTCGCATCTTGGGTCAGATGGAGTGTTCGGACGCCCGTAAGTTGAGGTGCACTGTCTCATTGCTCCAGGGAGACGCTTATACCTGGTGGACCACTGCTATCTCTGGTATGGCCGAGGTGGATGTCACATGAGAGTTTTTCAGGAGTGCTTTCAAGAGGAAGTACCTCGGGGTCCGGTACTTAGATGAAAAGAAAAGGGAGTTCATGGCTTTGGTTCAAGGCCATAGGACCGTGACCGAGTATGAGATCCAATTTGTGAGGTTGAGCCAGTATGCGCCAGAGTTGATTCCGGATGAGAAGGAACGATGTGAACGCTTCAGATATGGGTTGACTACTGATGTGAAGACCTACCTGTTGGCCACCGACTACACTGAGTTCGATGTTTTGGTTTCTAGAGCTAAGGATGTAGAGCAAAACTTAAGCTCTAGAGCACGTGCTGGTGGGTCTGACTCCGGGAAGAGACATGCGAACTGGGATAGAGATCATGCCAAGAGGCATAGGGATAGGAGGTATCAGCCGGATACGAGGCCTAGGGGTGGTAACCATGGTCAGGGCCGTCAGGGCCAAGGGGCTGTTGGGCACATTCCGGAGTGCACTAGGTGCGGGAGACGCCACCCAGGTGAGTGCATGGGTATGTTTGGGGCGTGTTGGAACTGTAGCTCCCGAGATCATTTGAGACGTGATTGTCCACACCCAGTCAGAGGAGGACCGGCTCCAGCGAGGGGTTTTGAGCATCAGAGAGGTCGTGGGCGCGGCCGTGGGAACTTCCAGCCAAGGAATGAGGGTCAGAGGAACTTGGCTCATGTGGTAGCAGTCCAGCCCAAGGGAGGAGGACCGGCTAGAGTGTACGCTCAGCGAGAGGCTGGAAATGACACTGATGTCATTGCAGGTAATTTCACATTACAGTCTTTGAGTTTGCTTTCTCTCATAGATTCGGGGTCAACGCATTCGTATATTCTGGGTGAGCATGCAAGGTCATTAGGACTACCTTGTGATTGTTTAGAAGTAGGAGTAAATGTCACTAGCTCCTTTGGTGATACAGTGGTAGTTAGGAAAGTCTATAGGAGGTGTCCCTTGATGATTCAGGGCCACATATTTCCAGTCGACATGATGGAGCTACCATTTTATGGCTTTGATGTGATTTTGGGCATGGATTGGCTTGTAGAGCATAAATCTAGGGTTGACTTTGAGACTAAGAGAGTCTCTTTGAGGCTTGCTGATGACTTTGAGGTTGTGGTAGTTGGGGAGAACGTTAAGTTCTTGACTAATGTGGTTTCGGCTTTGGAAGCTCAGAGATTGTTAAGTTCAGGGTGTCAGGCTTACTTGGCTTACGTAATGAACCCGGATATGAATGAGGTGAGACCTCAGGACATCAGGACTGTGTGTGACTTCCCGAGTGTTTTTCCGGAAGAACTACCAGGTTTGCCTCCAGACAGAGCAGTTGAGTTTGCTATTGAGACATATTCTGATTCCGCACCGGTGTCCATTGCTCCGTATAGAATGGCACCGAAGGAGTTGAAGGAGTTGAAGACACAGCTTCAGGAGTTGACTGACAAAGGCTTCATTAGGCCTAGTGTTTCCCCGTGGGGTGCTCCGGTTTTGTTTGTGAAAAAGAAGGACGGTAGCATGAGGATGTGCATAGACTATAGACAGTTGAATAAGGTGACAGTGAAAAATAAATATCCCTTGCCAAGGATAGATGACTTGCTAGACCAGTTGAGGGGTGCTTCTGTGTTTTCAAAGATTGATTTGAGGTCTGGATATTATCAGTTAAAGGTAAAGGATGTGGACATACCGAAGACAGCTTTTCGTACACGTTACGGACATTATGAGTTTTTGGTGATGCCTTTTGGTTTGACCAATGCTCCAGCAGCCTTCATGGATATGATGAACCGGGTGTTTCATAAGTTCTTGGACAGGTTTGTGGTAGTGTTTATTGATGACATCCTAGTGTACTCGAGGACCGAAGAGGAGCACGATGAACACTTAAGGTTGGTGCTTCAGACCCTACTTGAGAATCAATTGTATGCAAAGCTAAGTAAGTGTGAGTTTTGGAATAGAGAGGTGGTCTTCCTTGGCCACGTGATCTCAGCTAGTGGGATTAGTGTAGATCCCAAGAAGATTGAAGCCATTGTAAATTGGAAGCAACCAAAATCAGTGACAGAAATCCGCAGCTTCCTAGGCTTGGCGGGATACTATAGGAGATTTGTTGAGGGGTTCTCGAGGATAGCGGCTCCGTTGACCAAGTTGCTACAGAAGAATGTTTCGTATGAATGGTCAGATGCAAGACAAGAAGCGTTTGAGAAGTTGAAGAAAGCTTTGACCGAAGCTCCCATTTTGATTCAGCCCGAGCCGGGGAGAGAGTTTGTAATTTACAGTGATGCATCTTACGTGGGGCTAGGTTGTGTACTTATGCAAGGAGGTAAGGTAGTGGCATATGCTTCCCGACAGTTGAAGGTCCATGAGAAGAATTACCCCACTCATGACATAGAGTTGGCCGCAGTGGTGTTCGCGTTGAAAATTTGGAGACACCATCTTTATGGTGAGAAGTGCACTGTGTACACCGACCACAAGAGCTTGAAATATTTGATATCCCAAAAGGAGTTGAATCTTAGGCAACGAAGGTGGTTGGAGCTCCTTAAAGACTATGACCTCACCATAGAATATCATCCGGGCAAGGCAAATGTGGTGGCCGATGCCTTGAGTAGGAAGATGGTCGTTGAGTTGCGAGCAATGTTCGCAAGGTTGAGTGTGTCTACGGACGGTGGGCTAGTGGCCGAGCTTCAGGTTAAGCCATCTTTGGTTCAGTTGATTCGTGAGAAGCAGTTGCGAGATGAGTCCTTGGCACCTCACGTGCAAGACATAGCGGAAGATAGGCCTACCGAGTATTGTTTTGGAGAGAATGGGATCCTATGTTTCAAGGATAGGATAGTGGTTCCGGAGGATGCCGAGTTGAGGCGTACGATTTTGTGTGAGGCTCACAATAGCCCTTTTTCTATGCATCCGGGTAGCACGAAGATGTATCGAGGATTAAAGGAAGAGTATTATTGGGTTGGTTTGAAAAAGGATGTAGCCGAGTTCGTAAGTAAATGCATGGTCTGTCAGAGAGTCAAGGCCGAGCACCAGTTTCCCTCAGGGTTGTTGCAACCGTTGAAGATTCCAGAGTGGAAGTGGGAGCGTATCACTATGGACTTTGTATCAGGACTTCCATTGACTCCTTCGAAGAAAAATTCAGTATGGGTGATTGTAGACAGATTCACCAAGTGTGCACACTTCATACCGGTTCATACCACCTATACTTTGGACAAGTTGGCCGAATTGTATATCCGTGAGATTGTGAGACTACATGGGGTACCGAAGTCAATTGTGTCAGATCGAGATCCGAGATTCACCTCTAGATTTTGGGAGTGTTTGCATCGAGCCTTAGGCACTTGGTTGAACTTCAGCACTTCGTATCATCCGCAGTCAGATGGGCAGTCTGAGAGAGTGATTCAGATTTTGGAGGATATGTTGAGGTGTTGTATTATTGACTTCCAGGGGTCGTGGGAGAAACACCTACCATTAGTGGAATTTGCGTACAACAACAGCTTCCAGTCAAGCATTCAGATGGCTCCTTATGAGGCCTTGTATGGTAGGAAGTGTAGGACCCCGATTTGTTGGGCTGAGGCCGGACAGAAACTTGTGCCGATGCCCGAGTTACTTAAGGGAACCACCGAGAAGGTGAAGTTGATATGTGATCGCTTGAAGGCGGCTTCAGATCGGCAAAAGTCCTATGCCGACTTAAAAAGGAAGGAAGTGGAATACTCCGTGGGGGATAAAGTATTTTTGAAAGTCTCACCATGGAAGAAGGTGATGAGGTTTGGGAGGAAAGGCAAGTTGAGCCCAAGGTACATAGGGCCTTATGAGATAGTTGAGAGAATTGGTCCGGTTGCCTATAGATTGAGACTCCCAGTTGAGCTAGAGAAGATTCATGATGTGTTTCATGTATCGATGCTTAGGAGGTATAGGTCGGATCCGTCCCATGTTATGCCAGTGGAAGAAATAGAGTTAAATTCGGACTTATCTTACGATGAGGAACCAATTGAGGTACTTGCTTCTGATAGCAAGGTGTTGCGTGGCAAGACTATAGAGTTAGTCAAAGTCTTATGGAGACATAGAGGTGTGGAGGAAGTCACGTGGGAGAGGAAAGCTGACATGCTTGAGCAGTTTCCCTACTTGTTTCCGTCAGGTAATTTCGAGGACGAAATTTCCTTAAGTAGGGGAGAGTTGTAACACCCGGGTTTGGGGGTCGGGTGAAAATATTAATTTAAAAATAGTTCGGGTTTCGGTTTCAAATTTTAAATAATAAAATAATGACTTGGGCCTCGAGTTTTATTTAGTTGGACTATATTTTAATCAAGCCCACATAGCCATGGTGTCATCCATTGTAGATCCCTTATTTCATTAAGGGTGTTTTGGTCTTTTGGCCCCCCCATTTCAAACAAACCTAAAATAATATTAAAAGTCATCTTCTTCCTCTAACTACACTATTCACAATACCGTCAAAAAACACCCCCTCTCCTTGGATACTATTCCATTCAAAAGCTTACTCATTTTTGAAGGTTTTGCAAAGGTAATTTCGTTTTTGACTTACTCTCTTTATCCTCTACAAGTTGATGTCTTTTATTTTCATTTCTACTCTCATTTTGGAATTTTGG
Organism: Hibiscus tridactylites; assembly: GCA_958450335.1. Taxonomy (NCBI): domain Eukaryota; kingdom Viridiplantae; phylum Streptophyta; class Magnoliopsida; order Malvales; family Malvaceae; genus Hibiscus; species Hibiscus tridactylites. The sequence goes on from OY288282.1 coordinate 21,590,095, forward strand.
AGTTTGAAGGTTTTGAATTAAAAATGTCATATTTAGTATTCTAAACTTAGGTTTTTGATTTATGGAAGTGATATGAGTCATTTTAAGTCTAAAGGGGTCCAATGGATATGAGTTTTACAAGGTTTGGGGTGATTTCCGAAATGAGGTTTTGGGGAGGTTTTTGGGAGGTTTAGGAATGAAATTTGGGGGTGTTCTATGTAGGAATGAGAGGGTCAATGATTAGGGTATATGTGAGCATCGTTTTGAAAGCTTTAGGGAGTAGTTTGAAGGTTGAAATCAATGGTTTTGAGGGGTGCTTAAGGGCTGCTCGGATTTTGGAAAATTTGAGCTTGTTTCAATGGAAAGATTGGTGTAATGTACTTAGTATGTTATTCGGGTTGATTATTTTAGAACATGAACTGATTTGGGGTTATTTGCTTGGTGTTGGAATGCTTAGAATCAAGGATTTTGGTTGGTGAAGCTTCAGGGGCAAATCCGGGGATTTCGGAGTCTTGAGCTCGGTCTTCAATCTTCTCTTGGGTAGCAACGGTGAGTAGGATCATTGGTTATTGCATTGTACTTGATATGGCCTCCCTTGGGGTTTGGGTAGAACCTTGAGAGGTTGCCTAAACCCGTGTGTAAGTCTCCCTACTCATAAATGTCGTGACAAGTTGATTTTACATACATTGTGACCATTAAATGCATTTCAAGTTGTCAATGTAGTAGTCGTGTTGAGTTCGTGCCTCACGTGATGGTGGTTTAAACTACGGTGATGTGTAGTCCCACCGGTAGTGACTAGTAGGGTAGTACTTTGATGTGTAGTCCCATTGGACATCCACTAGTCGAAACGGTGATGTGTAGTCCCACCGTAAGTGTATGTTGGTTGTGCATGTGCAAACCAAAAGTTGTGTTGAGATGGACCCTTATGCATCCATTGTTTTCTTGCATACAAATCGTATTTTGGAAAGTTGCATGTTGTAAATTGTAGAGCTTCTCTCACTAAGCTAGATTGCTTATGCTCTTCGTTTCCAATGTGCAGATCGTTAGAGTTCGGGAGGCGAGCGGGCGAGGGAGGAACCTTTGGAGTTCTCAAGCAAGTTTATGTATGGTTTGCTTTTGTAATAATGTCTTGACAATGGGATATAGAGTGTTAGGAGTTGGGGTCAAACTCCTTAGGAAGTCATGCTTGAAATTGTTAAACTTATGTTGCATGTTATGCTTTTGCTTCTCGGATTATGTCCTATGCTACTTATGTGGTTTAATTGCTTATGCCTGAATTTGTATGATTTTGGCCTAGGTAGGCCTTATGTTGTCTACTTTGTGATGGATGACTTATGCTTGCTATGTATGCTTCTTGTAGACTTGTATGGAGCTTTGTTTGGTATGTTATCGTTGGGTTGAATGCCCTCATGTTAAGTCCTGTTTGTGGTTGGTGCATGAATGCTTGTATGTGCTTAAGGGTGTCTAAGTATGCATCTAGAACCTTGCAAGATGTTACCAAACGGTGAAAGGAGGTGTCGCTGGGCAGGGGGTATCGATACGGTTAGACCCGTATCGATACGGCCTTCTTATTCCAGGCCTTCCGTATCGATACGCGGGGAGGCGTATCGATACCTTTTTGGCCACTGGAGCCACTGTCCATCTTGGTATCGATACCGGCCTCAAGCGTATCGGTACGGTCAACTAGCGTTGACCGTGGGAAGTCAACCTTTGACGAGGGTATCGATACCCTCCCAAGGTGTATCGATACGGTCTCCACGGGTTGACTCTGACCTTTGACTTAGTCAAGGCGTATCGATACACCCCTTAGGTGTATCGATACCCCTGCAATTAAACTTGAAAATTTGCCTTTTGGATGTGGTTTTAGGTTCGTTAGATTGTTTTGGTTATGTTATTCCGCTGTTTGATCACGTAGGGTTAATTACTCATCTAGACGAGATTTAAAATGAAAAAAAAATAGGGTTGCTAACCGAGGGGGAATCCTTTAGGGGTTTTCACTCGGTTTTCCCCGTGTAGCTCTTTTGGACCGGTCATCCGGCCAGACCGGGACAAGGGGGTTACAATTTGCAATTTCTTCGGGTATAGCATCACTAGGAAGCTCGGAAAGGCGAAGCCAATTACCATTGAAGTAGTGAAACTTGCCCCGAGAAAGAGACCTCTCATCAATAGGATCGGTGAGACTTGTCGGATAATCATGAGATCAATCAATCTCCTTCTTGGTGAAAAAGTGGCTCAAAGCGGTGCCATAGGTGAATGAAGTAACAAGAGAGGTGTGACAATGTTGAACGAGGAAGACAATCTTCGCAAACATAATGCGAGCAAGGTTAGGTTGTTTCCTCTCGCGAAAGCATCTAATCCAAAAATCATCAACTTGGTCGATGGTTGAGTATTTTTCTCTAGAAGGCCTAAACCACCAAGTGATCATGAAGTGTAAGATGCGGTCTTGAGCATTTAGAACGGTCACGGATCCCCCCCAAAACATGTCCAAGAGCATTTTCATCATCAATACCATCATCCTCAAAGCCAAAAACAACACAAATGGCTTGCAGATCGACGGTAATCTTCTTGCCCATAAGATAGGAATTAACGGCAATGACATTACCCTCGGCATTGGCAACACACTTGGCATTGGCATAAAAGATCAAAACTAGATTTCGAAAGAAAAACCCTGGAATTTGTAGAAAATCCATGAACTTCCATTCTTGGAGCAAAGGTAAATAAGCAAACTTGAAACGCTCCGAATTGAGAAAAAAAATGGAAATTACCCTCTCCGGTCAAATCTTGTAGTTTTGAAAAGATCGAAAATAGTTGAGTTCACTAGGGGTTTTAAAGCACCTTTGATAAATCAATGTTAAATTTGGACGAGTGCCATCACTGGGAGTTGATTCTTCACCAACTTCGCTTTGTTGTACGTGCTCTCTTTTTAGGTGCCATAGTCTATAAAAATTGATTAAAACAATGTGTGTATGCATTAATGTTCACATTCAATCCCATGGATAAACCAATAATCAAGGTAGAGAAAAATTTTGAAAAAATAAATAGGGAAAAATTAAAAAAAAAACTTTTGAAAGAACAAACAAAACAAAAAGATTTAAAAACGAAAATCATAAAGAAAATAGAAAGAAAAGAAGTTTTTATACCTTGATATTGAGATAGTGAGGAATGGATGAAGATTTAGCACCAATTGATGGAGAGCCTTAAGACTTTTGAAAACCCCTCAAGAAAGTTTAAGTTTTGTGATGAAAATATGAAGGGTTGAGGCCCCTTTTATAGATGAAAATCGGCTAGGGTTTTGAAATATGAGTTTGGGTAAAAGTGAAAGTCTTTTAATGCCAATTAATAAATTCTACGCGATTGAGTATCAATACACCTAAAGGGTGTATCGATACAGGGGTACAATGGTAATTCCTTGGAACCACGTATCAAGGAACCGTATTGTTGGGTTTTTTGGTGCTCGATTCTTTACACCATTCTTGCTCGCCAAGTGGTGGAGAAGTGGAATTTTGGGTGAAAGAGGTGTGGAAGCTAAAAATGATAAAGACAAGATGATTTATAATGGTTCAACCTTCTAACCAAGGTCTACATCCACTACCTTAGCTTCCCACTAAGGATTTCCAATCAATCCACTATTGATTCGTCCCTTTTTCTAGGCTTAGGAGGAAACCCTTACAAACCGATCAAGCTTTCTACCCAAAACCTTGATCAAACCCTCTTTACAAAGAGATAAAGATAAGCAAACTCAAATCCCTCAAATAGGTATTTGTTTGCACAATAAAGCTCTCACCCAATCCTAAAACACTTGAGCAAATCTAAAATTTTTGGCTCACTAGTGTTTGTCTATTCAAGGAATTGACAATTAAGCACTACGACACATTTTGATCATATGTTGTATTACAATTGAAGCATCAACCATTACTAGATGCTTGGAGGTCCCTTTTATACTCCTTAATGAGTTTGTGGCCGTTACTAGCCGTTGGGGTTGAATTGGATCCGTTGGAGACAGGATTTCCCATATTAAATGCTGTTCTGGAGCCTTCAGTATCGATACACGAGGACATGTATCGATACGCTTTTCTTCAGAAACTTGCCATTGGAATCTTGCCAGCCTAAGCGTATCGATACGCTTGAGGGCGTATCAGTACGGTATGTCATTTAAAAGACCGTTGGAAAATAGTCGTTGGGGACGTTAAAACAGGGATCAGTACGCTTAAGGGGCGTATCGAAACGATCCCTATCCGTATCGGTACGACAAATCATGTATCGATACGAATTTTGGCAGAATCAAAACCTAGGCAAAAGTGTGTCGATACGGGGTACACCGTATCGGTACGGGCTTGCTGAAAAGTCAAGTTTGGCTAATTTAAATCATTAAAAACTTTGCCAAAAACCTTTTTAAATGCCTCAAACACATTTTCAAGTTGTTTGGACTTAAAGACAAGTTTTAAATTCTTTTCAAATTTGTCCAAAACAATTTTCATTAAATCAAAACATTAGTTCTACAATCTTCCCATTTTTATATAATAAAACTAACTTGAAAATTTGTTTGGGATTTCTCCCCCTTTGTGAAATAAATTTGGAATAAGAGAATTAAGATTTGAAATCAATTAAAGCTCCCCCTTATTCATTTGAAAATTCAATTTTTCAAATCATTTCTCTCCCATTTTGTTATATCAAAAAGAATTTAAAATACTTTTAAGCTCAAAATAACAATAGAGGTTAAAAAATTGACAAAATTAAGAATTTTGGTTTTAAAATGGCTCCCCCTTACTCAAAGCATCATCAAAGAATGTTAGTCCAACATATGTTATAATCTAGTTGAAATAGGTAAAAATAAATCAAATAAAAGCAAAAACAACTAGATTTTTACCACACTTGAACACAAGGGAGGATGTGAAGCCTTCCTTCTTCAAGTATCTTTCTTTGTGTGCATGGACCTCCCCCTCAATGTTTGACTTGTTGATCACTCTCCATCACACCTATCATAAGACAATCAAGTAATTTTTGGTATCCAAATTGCTTTGGATCCATAGACGTTAGTAGCACAAAATTTAGTCCCCTTAGGAATCCATTTTTCAATTTCATCCTTTTTAGTTGAAGTACTTAGTCCTTTTGGGATCCAAATACTTCTAAAACATTTACCATTTACAAATCTAGGGGCACTAGATTGTCTTACATAAAAGTTTGTTTTTCCAAGATTATTTTTCTTTTCAAGCTCTTTGGAAATCAAATCTTTTTCTTCTTGAACTTTATGAAGCAAATTTTGAAAATCAAAACATTTTTGTTCAAACTCTTCGAGTTTTGCTTTAAGTTCAAGTTTGGTTCTAGAAATCAAATCATTTTGAATCTTTAACGTTGAAATCACTTTCTTGTTTTTCAAAATGTGATTTTTAAACTCTAAAACCAAATCGTCATAGGCATCTTGTAATTCATCAAAAGAATATGAACATGAAGTAGAAGTTACCCTTGAATCTTCTTCGATGGCCATAAGGCAAAGGTTGGCTTGTTTATCGTCGGTGGAGTCTTCATCACTCCAAGTAGCCACAAATGCCTTCTTCTTATGGCTTGGAGTGCTTGCCCTCTTTTTTCCATGGATTCTCGTTCAAGCTCTTCATGTAAGGGGCACACTTTTTGAAGAGATGAACTATCTCTTCTTCTTCATCCTCCTCTTCACTAGAATCTACATGATGGCATGTGGAGGATTTGGGAGCAATGACATTTGTGTTGATGACAAGCCCTTTAAACTTCTTCTCCCCCATATCTCTAATCTCTTCCTTCTTTTTCTCCCCTTCTTTGTTTTTCCTCATTATTTGGTGAGTGAGAAGAGACCCCATGAGCTCATCAAGCTTCAAAGTCTTGAGATTCTTGGCTTCGATGATGGCGGTCCTTTTTGAGTCCTATGACTCGGGAAGGGAGTAGATGAGCTTTCGGACAAGTTTCTCTTCCGGGATGGCTTCTCCATAACCTTTAAGTCCATTGGTGATGGTGGAGAACCTATCGAACATCTTCTCAATGTCCTCTTCCGGATCCATCTTGAAGTTTTCATACGCTAGGTTGAGGAGCCCGATCTTGGTCTCCTTTACTTCGTTTGTCCCCTCGTATGTAACTTCGAGCTTGTTCCAAACTTCCTTGGCACTCTCACAAGAAGACATCTTCTCATAGATGTTAGGGCCAAATGCACAAAATAAGATGTGCAAGGCTTTGCAATTAAGCTCCATCTTCTTGCGATCGTCGGCACTCCAATCTGCCTTGCTATGTTGTGGCACGAACGAACCATCTTCTACTATGTCTCAAAGCTTGTAGTCCTTTGACTTTATTAAGAACTTTATCCTTGTCTCCCAATGGGCATAGTGTGTTCCGTCGAAGAAGGGCAGTTTGTCGATAGATTGCGCCATTGAGCCGGTTGTTTGAAATGTTGATCGAACTTTCCAGATCTTCTCAATAGGATATTAATCCTCTTCAATTGAGCCAAGCTCTAATACCAATTGTTGGGTTTTTCGGTGCTCGATTTCTTCAACCGTTCTTGCTCGCCAAGTTGTGGAGAAGTGGAATTTTGGGTGAAAGAGGTGTGGAAGCTAAAAATGATAAAGACAAGATGATTTATAGTGGTTCAACCTTCTAACCAAGGTCTACATCCACTACCTTAGCTTCCCACTAAGGATTTCCAATCAATCCACTATTGATTCATCCCCTTTTCTAGGCTTAGGAGAAAACCCTTACAAACCGATCAAGCTTTCTACCCAAAGCCTTGATCAAACCCTCTTTACAAAGAGATAAAGATAAGAAAACTCAAATCCCTCAAATAGGTATTTGTTTGCACAATAAAGCTCTCACCCAATCCTAAAACACTTGAGCAAATCTAACAATTTTGGCTCACTAGTGTTTGTCTATTCAAGGAATTTAAAATTAAGCACTAAGACACATTTTGATCATATGTTGTATTACAATTGAATCATTAACCATTACTAGATGCTTGAAGGTCTCTTTTATACTCCTTAATGAGTTTGTAGCCGTTACTAGCCGTTGGGGTTGAATTGGAGCCGTTGGAGACTTGATTTCCCATATTAAATGTTGTTCTGGAGCCTTCCATATCGATACACGAGGACTCGTATCGATATGCTCTTCTTCAGAAACTAGCCATTGGAATCTTGCCAGCCTAAGCGTATCGATACGCTTGAGGGCGTATCGGTACGGTATGTCATTTAAAAGACCGTTGGAAAATAGCCGTTGGGGACGTTAAAATAGGGATTGGTACGCTTAAGGGACGTATCGAAGCGATCCCTATCTGTATCGGTACGACAAAGCCTGTATCGATACAGGTTTTGGTAGAATAAAAACCTGGGCAAAAGTGTATCGATACGGTGTACACCGTATCGGTACGGGCTTGCTGAAAAGTCAAGTTTGGCTAATTTAAATCATTAAAAACTTTGTCAAAAACCTTTTTAAATGCCCCAAACATATTTTCAAGTTGTTTGGACTTAAAGACAAGTTTTAAATTCTTTTCAAATTTGTCCAAAACATTTTTCAATTATTATATCAAAACATTAGTTCTACACGTATCGAAACGGAACACATCTGTATCAAAACGCTCACAACTCGTATCAAAACAGATTTAACTGTATTGATACGCGCAAGAGAGAAAATTCAATCTGGAAGGCTAATGAAGTACTCATATCGATACACATAAGGTTGTATCGATGCCCTATGCCCAGAAATGCATTTTTGGTCTTTAGAACAACCAAAGGCTCGACTTTGACATCTCCTAAATGTATGCAAATGATGAATGAGCAGATTTAAGCATGTTCTAATAGAAGCATACTCCCCCTAGCTATAAGCATGGTTTCTATCAAGATTAACAATACATAAACATGAATTTTCATAAGATCAAGCAAATTTAACCTCAAAAAGAGTCCTAAAGGGTCAAGATAGGCTAGTTAGACCTAACTCTCTCCTAAGGGACCAAAAACACTCTTTTTCTAGAGGCTTGGTAAAGATGTCCGCTAATTGGTTTAAGGTGTCAACATACTGTATAACAACATCTTGTTTAAGGACATGTTCTCTAATGAAAGGATGCCTTATCTCCATGTGTTTGGTTCTATAGTGTTGGATGATATTTTTTGTGAGACAAATTGCACTAGTGTTATCACACTTAAGGGGTATGGTTTCAACTTTAACTCTATAATCTAAGAGTTGTTGCTTCATCCAAAGGACTTGAGCACAACAACTCCCTAAGGATATGTACTCGGCTTCGGTGGTAGATAAAGCTACACTATTTTGTTTCTTAGAGAACCAAGATATGAGCATACTACCTAAGAATTGGAAAGTGTCGGAAGTACTTTTACTATCTATTTTACAACCCCCATAATCCGTATCCGAGAAAGCATGAAGGTTAAAGGTTGAGTCTCTGGGGTACCAGAGACCTAAACAAGGAGTATCTCTAAGGTACCTAAAGATCCTTTTTACGGCTATAAAGTGAAACTCTCTAGGACTAGCTTGAAACCTAGCACACAAGCAAGCACTAAACAATATATCTGGTCTACTTGCGGTAAGGTAAAACAATGATCCAATCATAGAGCGATAAAGCTTAGAGTCAACACACTTACCTCCTTCATCTTTGTCAAGCTTTGTAGATGAGCTCATTGGTGTAGCTTAAGGCTTTGCTTGCTCAAGCCAAACTTCTTAAGCATATATTTCACGTACTTTGCTTGATTTATGAAGGTGTCATCCTTTCTTTGTTTGATTTGGAGTCCCAAAAAGAATGAGAGCTCCCCCATCATGCTCATCTCAAATTCACCTTGCATTAACTTAGCAAACTCTTTGCAATAACATTCATTAGTAGAGCCGAAGATAATATCATCAACATATATTTGCACTACTAAGATGTCATTTTTATATATTTTTATAAAAAGTATAGTGTCCACCTTACCTTTTTCAAAACCTTTTTTAATTAAAAAGTTTGAAAGCCTTTCATATCAAGCTCTAGGAGCTTGTTTTAAACCATAAAGGGCTTTAGTTAGCTTAAAAACATAATTTGGAAATTTTGAATCCTCAAAACTGGGTGGTTGTTCCACATACACTTCTTCATTTATAAAACCATTTTAAAAGGCACTTTTTACATCCATTTGAAAAATCTTAAAATCATGATAACATGTATATGCAAGCAACATCCTAATAGTTTCTATTCTAGTTATGGGTGCATAGGTTTTATCAAAATATATTCACTCTTCTTGAGTGTAACCTTGAGCAACTAGCCTAGCTTTGTTTCTCACTATGTTGCCACTCTCATCTAGTTTATTCCTAAACACCCATTTAGTTCCTATAGTAGATTGATTACTAGGCCTTTTAACTAATGTTCATACATTACTCCTCTCAAATTGGTTTAATTTTTCTTGCATAGCCAAAATCCAAAAATCATCTTTTAATGATTCTTTGATATTCTTAGGCTTTATGCATGAGATAAAAACAACATGATTCATTAATTTGAGAGAGGATCTAGTAGTTACCCCCTTGAATGGATCACCCAAGATTTCACCACCTTTGACATAGTTGAACTCCCTTGGGTAAGATACCTCCTTTTCCTCAAGAGCTAAGTCCTTTGAGGCTTCAAGAGGTGAATCTTGTACATCTTCTTCTTTAGTTGGAATCTCATCCACCTTTGATGATTCTCCACCATCATTAGCTTCAATGATCCCTACATCATCATCATCATCACAAGAATCCTTCCTCGGAAGGAGGTTATCATCGAAAACAACATGTATAGACTCTTCTACTACTAAAGTTCTTTTATTAAATACACGACAGGCTTTAGAGTTTAAAGAATACCCTAAGAAAATAGCATCATAACTTTTAGCATCAAATTTACCTAAGTTGTCTTTTCCGTTGTTTAAAACAAAATACTTGCAACCAAATGGATGAAAATAGCTAATGTTAGGCTTCTTAGATTTTAAAATCTCATATGGAGTTTTCTTTAAAATTGTTCTAATCATTACTCAATTTACAATGTAGCAAGTGGTATTTGTGGCTTTCGCCCAAAAGTATTTAGGTAAATTATTTTCACAAAGCATGGTTCTAGCCATTTCTTGTAAAGTCATATTTTCCTCTCAACTACCCTATTTTGTTGAGAAGTTCGAGGTGCCGAAAAATTATGGCTAATACCATTTTCATTTAAAAACTCTTCAAAACCTAGATTTTGAAACTCGGTTCCGTGATCACTTTTAATGTGAGAAATCTTAAGCTCAAGATCATTTTGAGTTAATTTGGAAAACGTGATGAATTTTTCTAAAGCCTTATCTTTTGTAGTTAAGAATAGAACCCAAGTAAGCCTAGAATAGTCATCTACAAGAACAAAAGCATACGATTTACCACCCAAGCTCACAGTTCTAATAGGCCCAAAAAGATCCATATGAATTAATTGTAAACATCTACTAGTAGAGACATCATTAATAGATTTAAAGGATGATTTATGTTGTTTACCCTTAGAGCATGCATCACATATTTTATCATTTGAGAACTTAATCTTGGGTAAACCTCTAACTAGATTTAGGGAAACTAATTTTTCTAAAACACTAATGCTAGCATGTCCTAGTTTCCTATGCCATAACCATGCATCATTTTCATTTTGTGCAACAAAACATGCATGGGATGAATGAATGTCGTCTAGATGCACCATATATATATATATATATATATATATATATATATATATATATATATATATATATATTTCCTATGCGATAACCAATGAGCATTGTTTTATTAGATTTAATGTCAACAATTTTACACCCATTTTTATCAAATAAGACATTAAATCCTTTATCACACAATTGACTAATACTCAACAAATTATGTTTTAGACCATTGACATTCAACACATTTTCAATGAGTATGGTAGAGTGATTACTTATGGAGCCAATACCTTCAATGTGGCCTTTGGAGTTGTCATCAAATGTCACTACTCCTCCACTTTTTGGCTTTAATTCCATGAATCGACTCTTGTCTCCGGTCATGTGCCTCGAGCATCCACTATCAAGGTACCATGAGTTTTGGCTTTGTGACTTGGCCTGGTAGCAATGCTTCCCCTACAAACAAAGAGATTAAGCTTTGATTTTTGGTACCCAAATCATTTTGGGTCCACGAGTGTTAGCTCCCAAAAGCTTGGTTCCCTTAGGAATCCAATGTGACATGACATCAACATTATTGGATTTAACAAGTTCCTTAGGAACCCATATACTTCTAATTCTTTTAGTTTTAGTATGCCTATAGGAGCCACTTTGTTTGTAGTTAAAGTTCTTTCTCTTAGGTTGGTTTGTTTTAGATGATTCACCTATTTCATTTTTCAAAGTACCAACACTCTTGAAAGACTTTTTGAGCTCATTGAGCTCATCTAACACCTTTTGGTGTTCAATGTTTGTAACGCCCCGGTTTTAGGCTTGGAAGTTTTGGGCGTTGACCGGTTCGGTCAAAGTGCTGATCGAATATATAAGAGTGAATTTAGGAAAGCCTAGTTCGGGTTGCATTAAAAATATGGAAAAAATAATCTAAAATCATCTTTTAATATATATAAGTGAACTGTGAAATCAATTTTGGAAAATGAGGTTCGGAAGGTTGACATTTTGGCTAGTGACCAAAATGCAATTTTTGAAAGTTTGGTGACTGTTTTATAAAGGATTGAAACTTTGAATCTTTAAGGAGCTATTGTTCCAAAAAGAGTTTCTCCAGATTTTTCTAAGATATTTTAAGGCTTTATTCTGATTTTAAAGATTTTGAAAGTGGAGGGAAATCATTTTTACCATTTCTTAACTAACTTTCCATTTTCTCTCAATTTTCCTTTCTCTCATTTTCTCTCAACCCAAACACAATTCTCCAGATTTCTTTCTCTGATTTTGGCATCTAAATCTCTCATTTCAACTCTCATTTGATTCCTAATCATCTCATCAACAAAACCTCTCAATTTGCAAGTTGTTTCATCAAGCTTTTTGGCTCTAAAAAGGAGAAATTCAAGTTTGGAGGTAAGAACGTCCTTCTCCTCTAAACTATCAGTTCTTTACTGAAATTCCTAAGTTCTCAATCCTTGATTTATGTTTTGTTAATGGCTTTTCAATTGAAATCTTGATTTTTGGCTAAAATGCAAGATTTGGTGATTTTTGGTGAAATTTTCGTGTGATCTGTTTGGGCAGTGTTTTGAAGTGTCAAAATGATGTTAAATGAATGCTAAATTGATTAGAAGTTGAGGTTTAACTAATGCAAACCCGGATAGGTTGAATTTCCTAAGTTTGGCTTGAGTTTTTGGTTGTTTTTGGAGTGTTTTTGGTGATCTGTTATACCTGGAGGTATAAGGATGTGTTTGTAATCATTTTGGATGTTAAATGATGTTTAAAAATGGTTAGAAGTGATGGATCTTGGCTGGGTTAAGTTTTGGAAGTGTTTGGAGGTGATTTCGGTTGTGTTTGGTGGCCGAATTGTTAGATTTGTGATGAGCAGCGAGTTGTGTTGTTGTTGCTGGTGTTTTAATGCATAAAGATGCATTAATGCTCTGTTTATGTTTGCTTGAAACATGGGAGTTTGATCCGTGAGCTTTGGAGTTGTTGCGGAAGGTTTCGGATGCTTGGAAGGCTTGTTGGCTAGCCTTGTTTTGTGTATCGATGAGTGAAGTTGGGTTTTCAGCTTTTAAACCAAGGTTTGAAGGTTTTGGGAGCTTAGTTTAAGTCTAAACAACTTTGCTAAGCTCAAGAGTAAGTAAATGGTTTTCGCTCTTGAATTGCGTTGTGAATTGGCTTTTAAAGCAATTGTGGTTGATGATTGAAATGCATGTGTTTTGCATGGCTTATATTCTGTTTTGAAAGCTTATTGTAAGCATGGTTTAATGCTGGTTTTGAAAGCCATATGAGAAGGATGCTCAAGGTAAGAGATCCTTGGTTTTGTTCATGGAAATTATGATTTTGATGCATGATGTTGCATGTTGTTCAATGGCTTTGTGTAATGCTTTAAAACAATGGATTGATGATGTTAAGTGATGGTTTATGCATTGTGGTTATGCATGTGAATTAAATGATGGTTTATGCATTGTGGTCATGCATGTGAATCATTGGACTAATGATGGAAAGATGGTTATATTGGCAAGTGATGTAAGTGGTTCTTGGTTCGTTGATCGGATATAGTTAGCCGGCTATAGGATTGGGTGCACCGTGAATTAAGTCGCCTTGGAGGCGGAGTGGTCAAGAGTGGACCGGGAAACTCCCTTCAAGTATCCTAACGAGATGATTGAGGTCATAATGGAGGTGTTGCCCATTCGAGGACCTTGGTTGAGCAAAGGTTATATGGTGGTTAAAAGTCCATATGTGAGAACCTTGTGCTTGTTGAGATCACAATGGCAGTGTTAAGTCCATGTGTGGATCTTGTGTAGGGTGTCCCGGATCTCGTTAGTGATGTTCTACAACTACCAATCGGTGAATGCAAAGGTTGTATGGTGTTTGAAAGTCCATACATGGGAATCTTGTGCATGTCAAGGTTGTATGGTGGTTAAAAGTCCATACATGGGAACCTTGGGGAAAAGCTAAGGTTGTATGGTGTTTAAAAGTCCATACATGGGAACCTTAGGATGTTGAGGTCAAATGGTGGCTAAAAGTCCATTTGGGAGACCTTGGATTGGTAGGGTGTAGGGAGCGTAGGGACAACGCTCGGAATCCGCGTATCCGATTGGATGTTGAGTTGAAAAGTGGATGTGTTGATCACTTGAAGACCAATACGATATTCTTGATTGTAAAGAAGCATGGGATGCTTGAAATGATGCATAATTGCATGTGAGGCATGAGATGCTTGGAAAAGATGCATGGTTGCATGTAAAGTGTATAATACTTGTGAATGCATATTTACTTGTTAAGTTGAACAAGTGTTGATTATCATTTGGTAAATGATGCATGTGAGCATGAAATATCTTTATTGCATTGGAGTCTTGTAAGACTTGTTTTTAAAGGCATGTGAAGATGATGTTATGGTTCTTATGTTGCCTTGGTTAAATGCATGTGATGGATTATTTGAGTTATGGTTTTTAAAAGGTTTCTTGCTTGAAATGGCTCTCAAGTTTAAGAAAGGTATGTTGTGAAATGGGAGTGTTTTTCATGGTTTTGTTTTAAGCTTTGCATAAGGTGTTTATGCATGGATTGGCTAAATGGTTGATTTTTGTGAGTTGTTCTTTGAAAAGGTCTTCTTAGCTTGCTAAGCTAAGGGTTGGTTTTCATGTATGTGCAATGCATGGTTTTGAGCTTGATGTTGAAAAGGGTTTTCAAACATGGCCTTGGTAAACAAATCGGGTTTGTTTTAAAAGTGTTTAATGACCCGCTGCATTGATGGTGTTTTAGTTTTGAGCATTCCTCACTAAGCATTATGTGCTTACGCTCCTTTTTGTCCATCAATGCAGATTCTTGAAGTTTGGACAGCAAGGAGCAAGGGATTCAAGGTGGACTCCAATGGAGATGTATGTCTCGGTGAATAACTATAGTTAATAATGGCAATGGGGTAGAATCTCTCGGGTTTATGTGTATGTGATCGTATATGTTTGATCAAGAATGTTTTAATGTTGTTGCTAATGTTGTTGGAACATGAATTGGCTTAAATGAGATTGATTTGGAAGGTTTATGCTTAAATGGTTGCTTGTGTATAGGAAGCATGCCATTAAAATTGGGGCTTTTCATATGTGATGATTATATGTTGATTTGGTGGTGCAATTATGGTCCCTGCATGTTGATTGATTATGTGGTATGATTTGGTGTTGTTAAATTGAAGTTTGAAGCATGTATGATGTTGATTTTGGGTCGATTTCAGGCAGGGGTATCGGTACTCGGGCTTGCGTATCGATACGCATGAGCCAAATATGCACATTTCTGCACAGGGGTATCGGTACGGTTGTGTGGGTATCGATACCGTCTAGGCTATTTATGAATGCCGTATCGAAACGCGGGACCTCGTATCGATACCATCTCTGGAGTTTGGTTACTGTCTTCCCCGCGTACCGATACGACTCCAGGCGTATCGATACGTGACCGTTAATTCGGTTAAAAGTATCTTTATATGTTTGGAATGTTTGCATTTTAGTCCTGAATCTTGTTTTTGCAATTGTATGAGCTTGGGATGTCCGTTTGAGCTGAATTTTGGCAGAGAGGTATGAAACTTGATTAATTTCAAGATGGTAACTTTAATTTGGACTAAGTCCTCATATTTATCGGAATTTACAATTTGGTCCCTAAAGTTGTAATTTGTTCATTTGGGTCCCTGTTTGATCTCTGATGTTTGTGATCTTTTAGTATGATGTTGTGTGATCATATCTAGGGTTAATGTGCATCTAGACAAGAGTAAAATAAAAAAAAGGGTCGTTAATCAAGGTTGACTTTCGGGTTGACTTTGGTTTTCCCCGTGTGACTTTCTTAATTCGGGTCAACCGTCTAGGCCGGGTTAAGGGGGTTACAATGTTACATTGAGAAATAAGATTATTTAAATCCACATTTTCATTTTGAAAGTATTCAAGTTCATCTTGTATACCTAAAATCTTTTTCTCAAATTCCAAGTTAGCTTGAGAAATTAAATCATTTTTAGCATTCAAATCCGAAATGACTTTTATTTTTCAAAACGAACTCCTTATACTTCTCAACTAACTCATCATACACCTCTTGTAACTCATCATATGCTTCATGCAATTCATCATATGTAAAATCAAAAGTAGATGAGTTAGAGGTTACCATAGAAGAATCCTCCTCAAGAGCCATGAGGCAAAGGTTGCCCACTTCTTGTTCCTCATCCTCGGATGACTCATCATCACTTCAAGTAGCAAGCTTAGATTTAAGCTTCTTCTTCTTCTCAAAGCCCTTCTTCTTGAGTTGAGGACACTCGGAACGGATATGACCCGGTTTCTTGCACTCATAGCATATGATTGGATCCTTTTCTTCTTCTTTGTTCTTGGTCTTGAAGGTCATCTTTCTTTGAAACTTTCTACCTCGGCTGGACCTCATAAATCGTGAGAATCTCTTGGCTATCATAGCCAATTCTTCAAGATCTTCCTCCTCACTAGAAGTGCTCTCCTCATGTAGAGAAGCTTTGAGAGCTACTCCTAGTTTCTTCGTCTTGTCTACCTCAAGCTTCTCCACTCTTCTTTCTTCTTTTAATCTTCTCTTCCTTGCTTCATGATTTCATGAGTTAGGAGAGAACCGACTAGGTTATCAAGATTTAGTGTCTTCAAGTTCTTTGCCTCGGTGATAGCGGTTCTTTTCCCATCCCAAGACTCGGGAAGAGAGTATAGTAGCTTTCGGACTAGCTTGTCCTCTGGGATGATCTCTCTAAAACCTTTTAACCCATTGACGATGGTTGAAAAGCGACCAAACATCTTTGATACGGTTTTGTCGGGCTCCATCTTGAAATTCTCATAGCTAAGATTGAGAATTCCAATCTTTGTTTCCTTCACATCGCTTATCCCTTCATAGGTTGTCTCAAGTGTATCCCACACTTCTTTTGCACTTTCGATAGAAGAAACTATGTAGTAGATATCCGGTCCAAAAGCACAAAATAGCATGTGAAGAGCCTTGTCGTTGATTTGAAGCTTCTTTTGAACATCTTCACTCATTCTCCTTTTCTTTTCGGCACAAGTCTTCCTTCATCGTCTCTCTTCATCGGAATAATGCGACCATCCTCTATAGCATCGCAAACAAGGTAATCACTTGACTTTATGAAGAGACGTATCTGGTTCTTCCAAAAAAGATAGTTGTCACCGTTGAAGAAAGGCGGTTTGATAACCGATTGAGACTCGTACATGCTAAAGCCGGAGGTAGATGACATGGCTTGCTTTGTTGATGATCATACTCTTCCTAGAATCTCCTCTTCCGGTTGTTAATCCTTTAAAGAGCTAGGCGTTGATACCAATTGTTGAGTGGATCAAAGGATCGATCAAAGAGTTGTTGCACAAATATGAGAGAGGCGTATCGATACGCGTTCAAGCATATCGGTACGGGTTAGGGAACTGTTCCGATATGGGCAAGACCGTATCGATGCAATTTTTCCAACATAGCTCACTGGAGGAATTCGTATCGGTACGGGTAAGAGCGTATCGATGCGCATTAACCACCTCTTTAAAAATTGGTTACTTACCAACTGACAAGCAATGGTCGAAATATTTAAGGCTCTGATTTTTCAAAATCTTTTAAACCGTATCAATACGGGTGAAACTGTATCGGTACTCGATTCAAACTCCTTGGGATTTTAAGAGAGACCATATCGATACAGATGGAACCTGTTTCGATACGGTAAAGAGCGTATTCAAACGTTTGTCTCCAGTAGCTAAGTTTGCAAAAAAGGTATCGATACGGTAAGGAGCGTATTGATACGCATAGACGTTTTTGAGCAATTTGGCCTTGGAACACTTAGAAAATATTTTGGAGTTTGAGTTTTTCAAACTAGAGTAAAGCCTTGTTGATTTGAAACCTTTAAGGGGACTTAAAATTTTATTTCAAGTTTTATAATTTGGTCCTTAAAACACTTTGTTATATCAAAATTAAACACAGATTTTACAAATTTTGTCCTAATTCAAAAAAATAATAATAAATTTAACCCATTATCTACACATTATTTCAATTTGTCACATTTTAATTAAAAAATAATTTAACCTTAATCCCTAAAACCAAAGCCTTAAACATTAAGCCATAAACTCAAAACCCTTAAACTATTATACGGTTTTCTCCCTTTTAATTTTCTAACTTCACCCAATTTATTTTAATGTACCGGATTCATACGAATCACTCTGAACTATTATTTTATGCAATAATAGTGTTTTTGGTCGTAGTGTTTATCGCGGTTGCGGACATAACATATACTATTGCGATCACTGTAAATCATTACTTTCTGCAATAACAATTTCAAATGATATCTTTACCACTATATAACAAACCGCTATTTAAATCCCGAAAACACTACGACTATGCGTCCCCCGCGGGAAAATGGTAGAGTTCAAACTATGATTTTTCAAATGCACATTTTATTTACTCTGGGAAAAGGTAAAAAAAATGGCATATTTTTGTTTGCTACCAAGGACTTTCAAATTGGATTCTTTTATTTATCTTTAAATGGATATATTTCATATTATTTTTCACCAATGTGCATTCCGATAAAAGATTAAATGGATAAATGAAGCTCATCAGATTTTGGTCTAGCTGTCCCCACTGGTGTTATCTTATTTGTACCATCCTTTCTCTACTTTTTTTTCCCGGAGAGGATGCTTCATTTGATATCTAACATTAATACATAGTAAAGAGATACGTATGGATCCGATACATTAAAATAAAGGGGGTGAAGTCAGAAAATGAAAGGGACAATTATTTAAGAGTTTACAAGTTTAAAGTTTTGAGTTTAGGGCTTAAGTTTTTAGTTAAAATAATTTTAATTAAAATATGATCAAATTGAAATAATGTATAATTAATGAGGGTTAAATATATATTTTTTGAATTAAGAGAAAATTGTTTGAACTTATAAACGTGGAGGACTAAATGTGTTATTATACAAAATATTTTAATTGTCATGTCTAGACCTGGCAAATTTGACCCGAGACCCGAAACCCGAACCGAATTACCCAAACCGAAACCCGATTTTGACCCGAACATGATGATCCGAAGTTGACCCGAAACCCGAAATAAACCGAACCGAACCGAAATATTTTGTTGAACCGAAATGGAC
This sequence comes from Hibiscus tridactylites, assembly GCA_958450335.1. Lineage (NCBI taxonomy): Eukaryota > Viridiplantae > Streptophyta > Magnoliopsida > Malvales > Malvaceae > Hibiscus > Hibiscus tridactylites. The sequence continues at coordinate 21,608,779 of OY288282.1, forward strand.
CCGAACCGAATGGACCCGAACCGATTTGACCCGAACCGAATGCTACCCTAACCGAAAGCTGAACCGAAAGCTGAACCAAATATTGACCCGATTTTAACCCGATTTTAACCCGAATATCTATTTTTAACAATATAATAAATAATAAAATGAAGTATGTTTTATTATCTTTTTATACTATACCATGGAAGAGACTGTTCCTCTTGTCAAAGTTGTGGTATAATAACATTTTATGTTATTTTAGGTTTCAATATTAATTAAATAAACTAATTTTTAAATTTAGAGTTTCAATGTACTATTTTCTCTCCCAATTTTTAATCTTACATTTACAAAGAAAAAATGTCAAAAGATTGCATTAAAAGGAATAGATACATAATTGACCAATTCATAGGGGCAACCTTTAATTGCATCACTACTAGTGACTAAATTAAATTAAACTAAAACTTAAAGTTGACTAAAATGTAACATTTTAAATGCAACATGACCTAAAAAGTAATTAATCTCTAGGTTAAAAAATTGGTAGCTTATTTCCCTCCAAAATTTTGTCATTTCTCTCTCTATTTTTTCCAATTGTCTTTTTTTTTTAATCTAGCTTAAAAAATTGGTGGCTTATTTCCCTCCATAATTTTGTCTTTTCCCTCTCAATTTTTACCAATTGTCTTTCTCTTTTTTTCTTTTTTTAATTTAATTGAGTTTCAATTTAGATTAATTTAATTGAAATTTCACATTTAGTTTTAAAATTATTTTAATTATGTTCGTGATTTAGCTCAATTAGTTCCTAAGTTTAATAAATTAATTCATTTCAGACATTATTATTATTATTATTATTATTATTATTATTATTATTATTATTATTATTATTATTATTATTATTATTATTATTATTATTATTATTATTATTATTATTATTACTACATATAATAAACTTTGATTTAATATAATTATACAAAAAAATAATAATAATAATAATATTATTATTATTATTATTATTATTATTATTATTATTATTATTATTATTATTATTATTATTATTATTATTACATATAATAAACTTTGATTTAATATAATTATACAAAAAAATGATATGGATACATGAAGCTTTGATTTAAATATTTAATCAAATTCAAATGCATAGGTTAACAAGTTGAATCAGAATTAATCTCATACACCAATAACTCTAAACTAAACCATAAATACTAAACCTCAAACCTTTAACCCAACTCAAATCGAATTGACCCGAAAATTTAAATGTTGACCCGATCCGAAATCGACCCAATTTTGACCCGACCCTAACGACCCGAACCGAAAGTGACCGATCCGATATTGACCCGACCCGAAAACAACCGATCCGATTTTGACCCGATCCAATACCCGAACCGAATTCGACTCATCACAGACCTGAATTAGACCCGAACCCGAACCGACCCGAACCGAATCTAAACCGATTCTAGATAGACCCGAAATGACCCGAACCGAAACGACCCGAACCGAAACGACCCGAACCGAATGACCCGATTGCCACCTCTAGACTCATGTCACCCATTTAACAGTTGTTAACAGGTCAGTAACTAATTTGGAGCAAAATTAAAAATTTAATGGTAACATTAAAACAATTGAAAGTTTGGTTACCAGACTGAATAATTTACCAAAGTTCAGTTATCATTTGTGTATTTTACCTAAAAATAAAAAAATCTAAAAAATAATATAAAAATTAATTTTTAAATTTTATTTTAAAAAAAAAGATAACAACGCTTTCGGTCCTTATAATTTAAAAACTAATTAAAATAATTTATAGTACATATAATTAGTGGTATATAGTGATCCTTATAATTTCATATATTTTCTTTACTTTTTTAGATTTTTATTTTGGTGGTTTAGGTTTGACGCGGTGAAACAATTGTTATTCTTTTATCATAATTCTTGTTATGATCTCTTTTATTTTTTTTCTTTTTTCTTTTTAGTTTAAGTTTTACATCTTTAAATTTTTATATTTTTTAATAAGTCTCTCTTTTTTAATAAAGAAATATGTTTTTTCTGTTCCTCTATGCTTTTATGTGGTAAAACTTTTGTCGATACACATTTTTATGATAAAGTTATCATCACCGACAACAATAAAGTTCGTTTACAATTTTTTTAAGTTGTTCAGTTAGATTCTTAGATAATTCTATTTTCTGCTTTAGTGACATATATAATATGTGTTGAGATTCATTCGGAGGGGGGGAACTACTCTAACCACGATAGAAGCTGAAAAAGTTTAGATACGGAATGAAGAATTAATTGTAACCTAGAAGAATTAAAAACTAAACACACAATTCCAGTTTTACGTATAAGAAAAACTTTTTGAGTTCCACTTCTCCTACGTCATTCCACTTTGCATCAAACCATATCCATGCCAGAAATCTCAACACAACGCCGAGTAGGCGGAAGCAAGATCCAACATCCACCCTCCCAATCAGCGCTTCCCTCCCTTCTTCCCACCCTGAAACAGACGAGATAAATGCGGAAAACACAACAAACTCCAGTAAAGAAACACTTGCAGTCATCAACCGAAAGCCATTTACAACTAATCAAAAAATTGGGAACAAGGAAACATCTCAGAAATGGGCAATCCAAGTATCTGGTATCCATGAGGAGTTGAATTGTTGTCATAGCAGCTATCAGTTTCAGAAAATCTCTTTTTATCAGTGGCATATTTCGACATAGGTGACGGGAAAACCGGTTATAACTGATCCATTGCCCACAAACAACAGGACACAGTTACACACATCCTCCCGTGACTCAATTTATTGACTCATGGTAACCAAGGTTTCTTACCTTGTGAGGTGGAGTTCCCGGTCTGAATGCATTGTTGTTGCCAACGAATCCACCCTTTCCCTTCTTCTCTAAAGATTTAAGAATCTGAAACGAACATGTTAAACTATCATCCACACTCATCATGGCACCTGCATTATCGAATTCCCCGCAGTAGTTTGGAGCAGAGAATATGGTCACCAGCTGTCTCTTTGCAAAGAACTCATAACCATCTTCTACCACCTAAACAAAGCATACAAAAAATTACAAGTCACAGAAAAATACATGGATGCAGATATCTTTATTACTACAATTTAGTCAAGTCTGCCCATGTTTATTATACTGGCAGTAAGACAAAGGTTCCAGGAACCTGGAACTCTTCATTTTCCACAATGAATGGCCAATATGTCATCAATTAATGCAAATTTAGAAAGACAAAAAAGTGAAAGCTTACATAAACCTATGCTGTAAGCCAATTCAGAAGGTCCATTCAAATGACAATACCTGGTGAGCTCGGCAAATAAGATCAAGGTCATGTTTCTGAAGGAATTCAGAAATTATATCAGCCCCAAAAGTATATGAAACACCCCTATCATTCTCTCCCCAGCCATCAAGATCTTTATCAGGATCAGCCCACAGAAGATCACAAAGAAGACCCTGATCTGGCACATCAACAGGACGAGAAATCTTCCGGATCTGATCCAATTTTTTCAACTCAGGAGATAATCCACCATGCATGCAAAGGATCTTCTCATCAATTAGTGCAGCAACAGGAAGGCAGTTAAAGCAATCAGTAAACAACTTCCAAACACGAACATTAAACCTTCTTTTGCACTCATCGTAGAAACCATATATACGGTTAATTGATGCAGATTCATGGTTGCCTCTAAGAAGAAAAAAATTCTCCTTGTATTTGATTTTGTATGCAAGGAGAAGGCAAATTGTTTCAATGCTCTGCTTTCCACGATCAACATAGTCGCCTAGGAATAAATAGTTTGCTGTAGGAGGGTATCCTCCATACTCAAACAAGCGTAGAAGATCAGAGAATTGACCGTGAACATCTCCTGCCAAAATAATATGAAAGTAAATGAAGATTATTACATCGCCAATTTGCTAAAACTTGCTAAACAAACAGGAACTAAATTACATATATGCAAATTAAAACATGAACACCAAGCCTGTTTGATGAAGATCAAGTAGAAGTCCAAGCCCCTTGGATGCCAAAGAATTACCAAACATACCTTACGGACCAAATTAAAAGGCTGTGAAATTATTGAGCTTGTGATCCTATATACACCAAAAAGTAAAAAATAAAAATCACAGAGCTCAACAGCTTTGACGAAACTCTAACTCTTTTGACATATGCCGTACTGACGAGAACAAACTTACTAGACATCCCACCCAAAAGCACATCCAATCAAACACAAATAATAAAAAAGAGAAGAAAAGTAATAGGCAATAAGGAACAAAGTAGAGCTTTATGGAAAGGAACAAATAAACAAACAGAATACTGCAGCTTTAAAGTCTTACTTTAAATTCAACCAGACACAAAGCATTTCAAGCTCCATGCCCTCCATCTAAGGGTTAACATAATTCTGGAAATTTAGATCCTTCATACAATACCATCAGTCTCGTCAAAAGTGTTTTTCTTCAGAGTATGAAGTTACAACGCCTTGATATGAGAGCAAAAACAAGACTTCCCAGAAATGTTTTTATTATTTTCCACCACATAGCGCAATATAATCTCTTTAACTTCCCGATGGCACATAATGTAGACCCTTGATAAAGAAAAGTTGTCCAATTCCACCAGGTTGCATATACCAAAGTGTAATAACAAAAATCAGGATCATAAGAGTAGTTAGTAACTAATACATCCAAAACTTTTGACAGTCTAATTAATGTATCATCTCCATATGTCATATGGACGATGCACGTCACATACAACTAGCTATAATAGTTGAGCCCGGGTGACATGCACAAGCTATATTTACACAAAATTCACCCATTAATGATGATATTGCTTCCCAAGCAACAACCTATAGTCCTATTACTAAAATATGAGAATACATTTTAGGCAAAAATTGAATGTAAATTGCAAAACTCACATTTGAAAGCCCGGGGAAACCAAATAAAGAACTAGCAATATCTTCTCGGACTGTGAAGACTTGCCTGGAGACCAACCGGGTTGGTTTGTTATCTCCAAATAATGCATTACCAAATGCAAATAACAATTCAATTAACAATCTAAGTCCAAAGCCCTATAATATACATTTACTGCTCTCTACAATCTTCCTAATCATTTGTTTTTATGTTTGTTTATTACATTTACATCAAGTCAATATAAGATAATCTTTCAAAATAAGGGTTATAACTCTATGGCAATGAGAAGCTAGGAATATGGGTATAAAATTACCAATTTCTTACATCCACCGATATTCAAGATCAACACATACAATGATTACAAAAAAAAAAGAAGAAATACCCAAAAACGAAGTAACGAAAAATACCCCAATATAAATCAACGAGCAATCAATAAATTTACACATTAATCAGGTTTACATAACAAGAAAAATAAAAACTTTAAATTACTAATTATTACCACAAATCTTGATAGGAGCCTCAAGTTCAAGAAGATTAGGCTGACTAAGAAAGCACTCTTTGGAGGCAACACAAAGCTGCTTTATCTCAGCCTCCGTCATCTGCACTTGCTTGACAGTCCTCCCATTCTTCGTCCCCAGCAGCCTACTTATGATACTATCAAGCAAATTCGGGTCCATCTTAAAAAACCCTAAAACACAAACAACCCTTTTTTTTTCTCTGGAACTGGAGAAGAAAACAAGAGATTCTCTTTATTCTTATAATGGGTTTCGTTCGTTTCTTTTAGGTTTATCGGTGATTCGTGGAGCAGCAGCGAATAGGTTTTTAAGAGAAGCGGGGACGGGCATTGTGCAAGACTTCTTTTACAATTCCTTTTATAATAGGACCCTTATCTTGCTTCCAAACACAAATTTATTCTTTTATTATTGGCTCCAATATTAAAAATTAGGGAAAACTACACCGGCACTCTAACTATTACCGTTTTTTATTTTGGTCTCAAAATTATTTTTTTCGGCAAATTCGTTTCTTCTATTACATAGTTTTTTTATTTTAGTCCCCCAACGTTAAATAACTAACGGTTTTACTGACGTAACATATTTTAAATATTTTTTAATATTTTTTAATCATTTCTCTCTCTTCTTTTCCTACTTATTCATCTTTTTCATTTTACTCACAAAGATGAGACTACAGAAAAATAAAATTGCAGACATCAAAAAAATTACAAATACTACATAAAGCGTCAAAAAAATAAAGCTGAACAAAAGGTAGGTTGCTTACTTTCTCATTGGGATTATCTATCTGGGTATGAAAATCAATCACGACAACATTAGCTGGCAGATTGTCAACCTTACTCTTCAGGGAAGTATATACATCTCAATTTCAATCCATGGACTTCTTGATCTCTTTCACAAACAAAATCAAGGAACAACTCTTGTTTTCATTCACTGCAACCTATGTAAGTGAGACAATTGAGAGCTAAATGCTTATAAATTTGAATACCATAAAGCAAAAGCACTGATGCATTAATCAAAATGATGTGTACCTCGAAAAGTTCATTAACAGCTAGCTTGTCAACATCGTCTCCTCTAGAACTATCCAAACGAAGTGAGCTGGCTGTAAATTAAAAACACAATGAGTAAGATTGGATAGAAGTCCACAATACATCATAATAGATGTTTGAAATTAATGCAAGAAACGGGATAAAGTGATCACCAGCACAGAAGAAACTATGATCTTCTTCACAAAGCCCACCAAGACTATTTCTCTCTGGAATAGATCTGTCAAATCTGACCCCAATTTTTGAGGAACCATTTTCTTCAAATGCAAAGAGAACTTTACCTCGAAAATCAATCGTTGGTCCCTAACACAGAACACAAATATTATATTACTTAACATTTTAGCAAAAACATGCCTTTAGAAAAAAATTACATGTTCCTTCTATTTACTATGCCAACACTAGCAGCAGTTCTTAAAACAAATGAACATCTTAGATGCCTAGCAATGTATAAAGCAGCCTGGAAATGATGGGTAAAATAAAAAAGATAAAGAAGAAGGGAGAGAAGAGAGAAATGATTAAAAAAATATTTAAAAAAATGTCACGTCAGCAAAATCCTTAGCTATTTAACGTCGGGGGACCAAAACAGAAAAACTATGTAACAGAATGGACGATTTTGCCGAAAAAATAGTTTTGGGACCAAAATAGAAAAACGGTAATAGTTAGGGGACCACCGGTGTAGTTTTCCCTAAAAAATATTTTTTATTATTGATAGAAATGTTTGAAAAAAATAAAATTAGGGTGGATCTTAATATATAAAAACCATATGTCCCTTTTCGGTGCCCTGTATATGTCTTAACATTAAAAAATAGGTTCTAACTCTAAATTCTAAATCCTAAACCCTACATCTTATACCCTAAAAATATACCCTACCCTAAATTCCTTAAACTCTAACCATAAATCCTAACCTTAAACCCCGAATTATAAACTCTAAACCTAATTTTAAATGTGAGAACATAAGTAGAGGCACCGAAAAGGGTAGAGAATTTCCATCCGGATCTTGATAATCTGCCTTGTTTAAAAAATACATATATGGAAAGAGAGAGTCCGATTATGTAAAACTAAAAAGTTTTACCTTAATTTTGAATTATTAGATGTGTGTAAATTGGAGAAACTTAATATACTCACTGGGTAACTTACCCACCTGATGTGGCAATTTGGATGGAATCTAATAAATTAAGTATTTATTGTTCTTACATAAATAATCATAAAAGACATTAAATGAATTATTCAACCATATTCAACTTTCAGCCACTATTTATCTCTCTTAACCTTGATATAATTTTAATGTTTTAATATAAATGATAAATTTCAATTTTAATATGTTAAGATGAATTAATTTTACTATCATCTTAATATTTTTACAGATAAATTGTGTAAGTAATAAATTAATGTTTTATATTTGGATCATGAATTTAGTATTTTTAAACTTGCATTTGTCTTCAAAAATTCTTTAAGTCGAAATATTTGTTAAACATTGAGGTTTTAATCAACATCATGATTTTAGCGTCCAAATTCTTTAAGTCAAAATATTCAAAGAATAAAAGTTAAAATGATTGTTTTAGAGGCTTAATGCAAAAATAAGTGCCCAAATTATACATCTTTTAACTTTAGGTGCCTAAACATTTTTTGGTAAAAATATGTGTCTAAAGTTTCATTTCGTTGATTTTAGGTGCTTGGCCCTTAATTGTTGTTCAAAAAATCAATTATCCAATCAAAACATGACATATGACATGTTTTTTTAATTTTTTTAAAAAATAAAGATAAAATATATTTTTAAAAACATCCCAAATAGTCCCAAATTCATAACCTAAAACTTCTAATATTATCGTTGTTACCACCATCGATAGCATCGTCGGACTTCATCACTATCTTCGTTGGACGTCGTTGTCCATTTTCCCTGACGCCGAACAACAAACACAAAAGACTCCAATCGAGCGACATTTGATTGGCTCACCTCCATTGATTACCGGCGATTGGTGGTTGAGAGAAATGGCAGGGCGTCCAACAACGATAATGATGGGGTCTGTAAAACCAAAGAATTGATTTTGATATAACAAAGGATTTAAGGACTAAATTAAAAATAGAAAATAAATTTTTAAGTCCTCAAAACTTCCCAAAAACTTTTAAGCAAAGTGGTAAGTCAAAACCAAAGGGTTATACAATTTTTTCTAAGTTTTTTTTCAAGTCAAAACAGTGATTTTCGAGTCACCGTTTCGAAACAGCCCTTAGGTGTTTCGGAACATTTTTAAACTGTTAAAATTGGTTTCGGAACAAGTCTTCCTGTTTCGATACATACGATAGTATCGAAATAGGACACTATGTTTCGAAACGGATGAAGAACAACGAAACGAGCAGATCCGTTTCGATATGGCTGTATCGAAACGATCTCAAACGTTTTGAAACGAGATTTGAACTTGGATTTAAAATTATGACCGTTACAATTTTATAACTGATTTTTACAAAACTGTTAATACATATCGAAACAGTTTAAGCAAGTTTCGATACAAGTTTTGACAGTTTCAAATTGTTTCAAAACGGGGTCAAGTCGTTTCGAAACGAAATCTTAGCGTATCGAAACGAACATATCCGTTTCGATACGGTCTCTTAATTACATCCCATCGACTATTTCTATTTTGGTCTATTTCGAAATAGGTACAAGTGTTTCGAAATGGGTAGTTGCAGAAGTGCATTTATGGTGGGATGATTGCATCCCAACGACTATATTGATGATGACAACCACCCCAACGGCTAGAATTGAATGAGAAGGTATAAAAGGGAGTCTAAAAACAACCAGCAACAACTATTGATCCTAAGAGAAACAATCCTACATCAAATCCAAGCTCAAGTGCTTAAATTCCAATATCCTTGTAAAACCCCTATTGTAATTTCCTATTTTTCAGATTCAATTGGGTTGTGTGCTTGTAATTTGGGCAAAATTAGTCTTGAGAGATACATTGTATTTGTCACATTCTTCTTTGTATACTTGTGAGAGGGTTTGGTCAATTTTAGGTAGAAAATTGACCATTTGTGTAAAGGTTTCCTCCTAAGGCTAGAAAAGGGGAAGATCAACTAGTGAAGTTGTTTGGAAAATCTTTAGTGGGGGCTAAGGTAGTGGATGTAGAGTTCATTTGGAAGTTGAACCACTATAATTTCCTTTGCCCTCATTTTTATTTTACCACTTCACTACCCACCAAATTAAAAATCCAATTCTCCCTCTCTTGGCATTTATCAATTCAATGATCCACTCAACAATTGGTATCAGAGCCTACCTTCGATAACAGAGGTGGATGGAACTCCTTAAAGACTACGATCTTGTCATTGATTACCATCCGAGCAAGGCCAATGTTATAGCTGATGCACTCAGTCGCAAACCTTCGCCTGGTAAGCATTGACAATAAACTTGAAATTTTATGTATTGTGAAGTACATTAACTCATCGTAATATTACTATATTGTAGCCCCTCGAGCAATTAACGCTCACTTCCAACTTCGGAAGCATCATTGTCTTATAGCTGAACTCCAAGTTCAGTCTACCATCATTTCGCGAATCAAGGATTTGCAAGAGGAAGATCCTGAGCTTTAAACCATTGTCTCTAAGCTATCGGATAACCCTGACTTTGGAGTAAACTTTGAAGGACTCTTATGTTTCCATGATCGAGTTTGTACCTAATGATGAATCTCTTCGCACCGATATCCTTTCATAAGCCCATTCGAGTTATTTCTCTGTTCGCCTCGGGTCTGTAAAGATGTATAAAGATCTACACGAACTTTACTGGTGGTCGGGCATGAAGCAGATCATAGTTGATTTCATTTCCAAATGCCTCACAAGCCAACGTGTTAAGGTAGAACATTGTTCTCCTACTGGACTATTATAGCCTATCAATCCACTGAAATGGAAATGGGAAAAGATAACTATTGATTTTGTTACTGGTCTACCGTTATCTCCTGCAAAGCATGATGCTACATGGGTCATTGTAGATCGTTTCATGAATTCAGCTCATTTTATACCAGTTAAAATGGATTATGGTCTCCCTAAATTAGCTGACTTGTATATCAAGGAAGTAATTCGACTCCACGGAGTACCTAAATCTATCATCTCCGATTGAGATCCTTGATTTGCATCTCAGTTTTGAAGGACCTTACAAGGAGCTCTAGGCACCAGAGTTAATCTTAGCACATCTTTTAACCCTCAATCTAACAGCCAGTCAAAAAGGGTAATCCAGATCTTGAAAGACATGCTTCGGGCATGCATTATCGACTTTGGTGGAACTTGGGAAAAATCTCTACCTCTAATTGAGTTTGCTTACAACAACAACTACCAAGCATCCATTCAAATGGCCCCGTATGAAGCGTTGTATGGTAGATGATGCAGGACTCCATTGTGTTGGTCGGATCTTAGTGAGAGCAAGATGTTAGGACCTGACTTGCTTTGAGAAACCGAAGAGCGAGTCACTATAATTCATGATCGTTTAAAGGCAGCCTTTGATCGACAAAAGGCTTACGCTGATCTTAAAAGAAGAGACATTGTAACACCCCAATTTTGGGCTTAGAAGTTTAGGGTATGGTCGGACCGGTCTAAGAAACGGTTCGAATATAAAAGGAGGTTTTAGGGAAAGCCTAGTTCGGGATGCTTTAAAAATATAGAAAAATATCTAAAAATCCTCTTTTAATATATAAGAGAGTTGTGAAATCAATTTTACAAAATAAGGTTTGGAAATACTACATTTCGGTGTAGTGACCAAAATGCGATTTTGCAAAGTTTAGTAGTGACTGTTTTGTAAAGGATTGAAACTTTGAATCTTTAAGGAGCTAATTACCCAAAATGTTTTTCTCCAGATTTTTCCTTAATTTGGGTGATTTAATTAATGTATTAATTAAATAAAATAAAAGGAAAACTACCTTGATTTTCATAACTACCTTTTCTCTAATTTTCTCTTATTCCTTTTTCTCTCAAAATCCCATCATCCAAACACTTTTTCTCCAGCAACTTTCACATAGATTTTCACTTCAATTGATGAGATTTCCATCATCTATTGGTTCCTAATCAATCTTGCATCAAATCCTTATGATTTCCACATTGAATTTTCAAGGAATTTCGCCCAAATCAAGGAGAGATTATCATTTAGAGGTAAGATTGTTCTTCTCCTCTAAATACTCAGTTCTTTACTGAAATTCCCAAGTTTTCAATCATTTATTAAAGTTTTATAAATGGTTTTAATGTTAGATACATGATTTTGGCTTAAAACTGAAGATTTTAGAAGAGATCTTGAAGAATTTTGTTGTGATTGATCGAGCTCTGTTTTGAGGTGGTTCTTTAATGTATTTTGGATATTAAATGATGTTAGAAATGAGGTTTTATCAATCCAATCCCGAATAGGTTGTGTTTCTTAAGTTTTTGCTCAAGAAAATGGTGGTTTTTGAGTTGTTCTTGGTGTTCTATTATAGCTGGAGGTATAAGGTCGAGTTTAGGATTGTTTTTAATGGTGATTGATGTTTAGAAATGTTTAGGAGTGATGGATCTTGGCTGGGTAAAGTTTTGGAAGAGTTTGGAGGTAATTTCGGTTGTGTTTGATAGTCGAAATGTTGGTTTTAGGTAGAGCAGCGAGTTTAAGAGTGTTGGCTGAAGATTTCAATGCACGATGATGCATTAATCCTCTGCTTTGATGTGTCTAAAACATGGGAGACATCTTCGGACACCTTTGGAGTTGATTTGGAAGCTTAATTGGCGTTTTGGCAAGCAAGCGAAACGTAATTGGTGAGTGGAGATGGTTTTCCAGCTTTGAAACGATTATTTGGAGGTTTTGGGAGCTTAGTTTAAGTCTAAACAACTTAGCTAAGCTCAAGAGTAAGTTTTCGGAAAAACTCACTCGGATGTGCTAAGATGTGGTTTGATGCATTAGTTATAAAATTCATGTTTAATTTTTGTTTTGGAAGCATGTTTTAGCATGATTAATGCTGGTTTTGAAAGCCATGAATTGAAGGATGCTCAAGGTAAGAGATCCTTGGTTTGACATGTTATTAACTTGGTAATGATTCATGGAGATGCATGATGTTAAATGGCTTTGATTAATGCTTAAAAATAGTGAATTGATGATGGTATTTGATGTATATTGGCAAGTGATGAAATGGTTTTTAAGTACTTGAATCAGATATAGTTAGCTGGCTATAGGATTGGGTGCACTGTAAGTAAAGTCGCCTTGGATGTTGAGGGGTTGTGATTGTACCGTAAACTCCATCCAAGTACCATAACAATTGAGGTAAGATCACAACGGTGGTTGTAAATTTCGTATGTGGATCTCGTGTTATGTGTTCCTTACTCTCGTTAGAGGAATTATCAACTACCGATGAATGGTGTTGAGGGGTTGAGACTGTACCGTTATACTCCACCACGAGTGTCACATCAATGGAGGTGTAACCCCCTCATCCCGGTCCGGACGCTTGACCGATCCGAGTGGGCTACACAGGGATAACCGAGATGAAACCCGTTAAGGCTCCACTTTGGTTACCGACCCTAGAGAAAATTTTTCATTTTTATCTTGTCTAAATACATTGATTAAACCTAAACGGAAGCCCAACAACAAACCGGGCCTAAGCCCAACCCTTGGAACTCTTAAAAGATGTCAAATAGCCCAAAAACAAGCCTGTGTTTCGAAACAGTCAGAGCCCGTTTCGAAATACCAGCTTCAATGTAAAAAGTCAGACACCCGTTTCGAAACGCATCCACCCCGTTTCGGAACAGGGTCTCGATTTGCCTTGCCGTTTCGATACCAGTTTCGAAGCAGACAGTTCCAGTGGCAAAAGTGTTCCGAAACTGGTTTTGAAACAGGGGCTCACAGTAGCCAAACCGTATCGAAACGAGTTCCGATACGGGGGCCCTAGAACCAAACTCGTTTCGAAATAGGACAACCCGTTTCGAATCACCTGTTGCCTGCAACTTCCAAAAATCAGTTTTAGACATCTCCTAATGATTCCAAACGTCCGAAACAACTTCACGAAGCATACAAATCATGCAAGGACATTCTAGAGGCATGCTCCCTAGCAACCATACACGTCATACACATGATATACAAAAAGGCATCCATTTCAAAGACCATTCATGACATTTCATTAAGCATACTTTAACAAAGTCAACACTTAAACAATTTTAAGATAGGCAAAACCCACATGGTTCACAAGCAAGGCATACATACAAAAGCCAAATTAACAAACACATAGAAGGAGTCTATCATGCTCCTAAACAACAACATCATACTTCAAAAGTATCATAGCACGAATACATGTCCCATTGCTTGACCATTACATCATAACTAAAAACCATACTTGATAGCTAGCACCACAAAGCACACACACTTGGAGGCCTCTTCTTGCACTTAGCAGCCCACGAGCTACTGATCTGCATTTTCGAACAAAGAGAGCGTAAGCAATAAAGCTTAGTGAGGGTAAGCTCTTTAAAAACAAACCTCGACAATGCAGGGTCCAAGCACAATCTCAACCAAGGTAAATGCATGACCATACCTTCGATCCTCAAGTGCCAAAATGTCAATGATGCATGAACAAATATCCAATAATATGTCATGCTCAACAAGCTCATTTCCACAACATATGTAAGCACATATAAACATCCAAATAGGAAACACATTTCCACATCACATTGATATACATATCACTTTATAATGGCACCTAGCTATGACTCGAATACACGGATAACCACGTTGGAACTCACATTCAACAACCACTTTACCTCACAGTGGGATTACACTCATCACCGGTCTCGCGGAGGGGATTCCACTCATCCTCACGCCCCGTCGATGAGATTCCACTCATCATCGACTACTATATATAACAATTTCCGGGCGAACCCGTACTCCTCCTTGGTGACTCAACGCCACCAAGGCTACGCGCGAATTTAATCATGTGTGCACACTAACATCCTAATGATCGATCATTTGTACTCAAGCATACTAGTGCCAACATTTAACTCTATCCACATTATCAATTACCACCAATTTCGTGCTTAGCACGTACTCACCATGATCACAATCATGAACAATTCTCATGCATATCACAATGCATCTTAACCATGCCTCATCACACATGTATAACACATTATACATAAATCATCATATCATAAACATCACGAGGCATAAACATCAAGTAAGAGTTCAACCAATGTCTCTAGTTTAAGCTTAGGATTAGGCTACCACCCTAATCCTAACTCTAGGTGGGTCTAGCAAGCCCGACCTAGTCCACATGCTCGAACCAACCACTTAGAAAACACTTAGAAAACATTAACCACTCACCTATACTTCCAAGCTCAAATACCAAGCAAGCAACCACCTTCAAGCTTCCGGATTCACTCCCGATGCCTCTCCAACACAAGTTCTTGCCTCTAAACAACCTCAACACAAACCAAACAACTTCCAATCAGCCCAAGCATCAAAGTAACTAACCCAGAACACAATTCAAACATCAAACTCAACATTTCAATTTTCAAGCCATGAACAAACCCCAAATTTATCCAATTCGATCAGCCCATAAACCTTGATCAAAACCCATGTTTCCAACACATTTTATACCCACAAATGATCCCAAAACATCCCCCAACCATAATACTAACATTATCCCACCAATTCCAACCTAAAACAACCCCCAAAACTCACCCAAAACCCTTCAAAAACCCCCTTTAAACCCAATTTCGGGAATGTGCTCAAAACCAAGTAAAATTCATATATGTTGCATCACTTGACTCATAAACTTCATAACTAACAACATTAAATCGAAATATTAAGTTAAACATAATAAAGTTAGCATTTTTAATCAAAACCCTTGAAAACTCAATTTCCAAAACCTTAATGAAAATAAAAACTAATTGTACTTTTGAAGAGAGGAGGTTGAGGACAAGTCAAAAATGATGTTACCTTTCAAAAACGAGTTGAAATGAAGAAGAAATGAGATGGAATATTGGAGGGGATGAGCTCTCTCTTTTCACGTTAATTTTGTTGGAGAAGAGAGTGAATAGTGAAATGTTGTTGAAAAGGGGATTTAAATTTGAAACTTGTGTTATTTACAAGTTTGCCATTAATGAATGGCTATTTCATCTATTTTGTAAAAATCCTTGAAATTTAAGTTTCATTTCAATTTAGTCCATCAACAAATGTTTGTTTTTGAAACTCGAGGCCCAAAAGATTATTTCAATTATGAAACCGAACCCAAAATAATATTAAAATATTATTTTCACCCGACCCATAAACCCGGGTGTTACATGAGGGATTGCTCTTGAGTGTGAACCTTGTGTAGTCTAGTAGTGTGCATGAAGCGTGTGGGACAACGCTTGTAATCTACGTATCCGATTGTGTTTTGTGTTGAAATGGTTATGAACTATCACTTGAAATCCAATATAATGTATTTAAATGTAACGAAGCATGAGATGCTTGAAAATGATGCAAGGTAGCATGAGAAAGAGTTGAGCATGTGGTTTTAAAGCTTGTTGAAAGTGTTTTCTAAAATTGCATTGTTGTATTGGTTTTACTTAGAGCATGCCTCACTAAGCATTTGTGCTTACGCTCTCTCTTTTACCAATAATGCAGATAATTGAGGTGTTTAAGGGCAACAAGGAAGCTAAGTGTGTCCAAGGGAATCTAAGCTCATGTATGGTGAAGTTTTCGTACACTATTAGTTTTGATAATTTGGCAATGGGAATCTAAACTTTGTTTAGGAGATGTATTAAACTCCTTAAGGTTGTGGCATGTGTGCCTTGGTTGATTTGAATTGTAAATGACCTTTAATGCTTGATTTGAAGTTTGTTTGCCGACTTGGTTTTTGATAATAGGAAGCATGCCTCTAGACATGTGAAATTCCATGTTTGATGCTATGAATGTGTTTAGGAGTTCTAAACATGCACCTTATATGTTTGATGACTTGTTGGTATGTTTGGGAAGTCATTAGGATGAGTTTGAATGGGTTTATGTATGAAAAACCAGCAAAATCTGTAGTTTTTAGGCAAACTGTATCGAAACACTCTCTGGCGTATCGAAACGGGGGCCTGTAATGGCCTTCGTGTTTTGAAACGGCTGGAGGCTGTTTCGAAACGATTTGGCTACTAGAAGGCCTCGTTTCAGAACCAGTCTCGGAACCAACCCACGTGTCGAAACGATCAGTGTCGTTTCGATCCTGCGTTTCGATACGGAAGGTGGGTGTTCCGAAACAGGAGACCGTTGGGCACTGATTTGAATGGTGCTGAAGTTTGCAAGCCTTACATTTTAGTCCCAAATGTTGGTGTTGCAATTGCTTGAGTTTGAGATGTCCAATTAAGTTGAAATTTGGCAGAGAGGCATGAAATGGGACTGATTCCATATTGATAACTTAAAAATCAGTTATGACCTTCTAATTTATAGAAATTACATTTTGGTCCCTAAACTTGTAATAAGTGCAATTGAGTCCCTCTTTGTTGTTCGATCGCTGTGCCTTTCTCATATATGTTTCATGAGTACTCAGTTAGGGTTAACGTGTATCTATACAAGATTAAAAAGAAAAAAAAGGGTCCTTAATCAAGGTTGACTTTGGTTTTCCCCGTATAATCTTCGTAGTTCGGGTCAACTGTCTAGGCCGGGCTAAGGGGGTTACATTTGGTGGTATCAGAGCTTAGTTCTCGTGTAAATGGAAATGGTTATGTGGGTGATGTATGTGTATTTGCATGATATGCCTTTTGGGTGAAAGAATGTTGTATAAATAGTGATACATGGTTTCAATTGTGATGATATACTATGTTGGAATGTGTTAGGGGATCCCATTGCCATATCAAAACTAATGAAAGGAATTGTTTTCGGAAAAGAGCTTGAGTACTTGGATTACTTACCTTGTTGAGCCTAATTATGTTTATTGCATTTGTGTCAGTGCATTGTTTTCTTGTAACTAGGACCGCGTAGAGAGATGGGAATGAATACAAGAGCTATGGCTCAGAATAAGAATGAGGAGAATGTTGAGAATGTTGTGGATTTACCTCCTCCTCCTGGTGGTGGACCACCCGGTGGTGAGGGTGCTGGAGCTGGTAATGCTGGTGTTAGTGCTGGGGTCGCTGGATCTGAAGGTGTGCAGGGGCAAGCTACTCCTGACATGACTGTGCTGATTCAGGCTATTGCTGGAGCCTTTCAAGCAGCAGTAACTGGAGCTCATGGAGCTGCGCATCAGGATGATGCTAATGTGAGATTGCCTTTGGAACGTCTTCGCAGTCTGGGAGGGACTGAGTTCAGAGGTTTATCTCCGGAAGGATCCGAGTCTTGGTTGGAAAGCACCAAGAGGATTTTGGGGCAAATGAACTGTAATAATGTGCAGAAGTTGGGTTGTGTGGTGTCACTGCTGCATGATGATGCTTATACGTGGTGGACGACCACTGTCTCTGGAATGGAGGACAATGATGTGACTTGGACGTTCTTCTTGAATGCGTTCAAGCGGAAGTATCTGGGTGTGCGATACCTAGATGAGAAGAAAAGAGAATCTATGTCTCTTGTGCAGGGAAGCATGACGGTAGCTGAGTACGAGGTCAAGTTTGTCCGCCTTAGTCAGTATGCACCTGAGCTAATCCCTGATGAGCGGGAGAGGTGTGAACATTTTCGTTATAGATTGGTAACGGATGTGAAGAATTTTATGCTTGCGGCAGAGTATACATAATTTGATGTGCTTGTGTGCCGAGCAAAGGACATCGAGCAGAACTTGCGTTTGTCTTTCAGAGGCGTTAGTTCTAGCTCGGGAAAAAGAGCTGCTGATCATAGTTCTGGTGGTGGACAGAACAAGAGAGGACGAGATAAGAGGTATCAGTCTACTGCTAGGCTTGGTAATGGAGGACATGGTGCGCCTGTTCAGGGAGATAGGATGAGGGCTGATCAGAACACATGCTGGACGTGTGGATCTCGTGGCCATTTGAGGCGAGATTGTTCTCGAGCAGCGAGGGAGGTTCAAGCTCCTATTGCAGTGACAGGTAACTCATGTTGGAATTGTGGTTCGGCAGACCACATGTGTAACGCCCCGGTTTTGGGCTTCGAAGCTTTGGGCGTTGACCAGTCCGGTCGAAGTGCTGTTCGAATTTAAAAGAGTGAAATTAGGAAAGCCTAGTTCGGGTTGCATTAAAATATGAAAAAATGTTCTAAAATCCTCTTTTAATATATATAAGTGAACTGTGAAATCAATTTTACAAAATGAGGTTTGGAAGGGTGACATTTTGGCTGGTGACCAAAATGTAATTTTTGAAAACTGCGTGACTGTTTTAGAAAGGGTTGAAACTTTGAATCTTTAAGGAGCTATTTACCCAAAAGGAGTTTCTCCAGATTTTTCTAAGATATTTAGTGATTTAATTCTGAGTTTTAAACAAAAGAAAAGTGGAGGGAAGTTATTTTCCATTTTCAACTAACTTTTCCAATTTTCCTTTTCTCTCATTTTCTCTCAAACCAAACATTCTCTCCAGATCTTTTCCCTCTGGTTTTGTCATCTAAATCACTCTTTTCATTTCCCTTTTGATTGCAAATCATCTCATCAACAAAACCTCACCATTTGCTAGTTGATTCTTCAAGCTTTTTGGTTCTAAAAGGGAGAAACTCAAGTTTGGAGGTAAGAACGTCCTTCTCCTCTAAACTCTCAGTTCTTTACTGAAATTCCTAAGTTCTCAATCCTTAATTGATGATTTATAAATGGTTTTAAAGGTGTGTGATGGATCTTGGCTTAAAATGCAAGATTTGGTGATTTTTGATGGATTTTCGTATGATCTGATTGGGCTGTGTTTTAAGGTGTTAATTTGATGTTAAATGAATGTTAATTTGATAAGGAATTGAGTTTTAATTAATGCAATCCCGGATAGGTTGAATTTCCTAAGTTTATCATGTGTTTCTTGGTTGTTTTGGAGTGATCTTGTGGATCTGATGTTGCTGGAGTTATAAGGATGTTGTTAGGTTCTTTTTAGATGTTAAATGATGTTAAATGATGTTTAGATTTGATGGTTTTTGGCTGGACATTGTTGAGGAGTTGTTTGGATGCATTTTCGGTTGTGTTTGGTGGCCGAAAATGGAGTGTGGATGAGAGCAACGAGTTTAGGTGCTTTCATTGAAGCTATTAATGCATGATGATGCATTAATCCTCTGCTTTGATGTGTTGAAAACAAGGGAGTCATCTTTGGATCCAAGTGGTGGTGATCGGGAAGCTTGATTTGTGTTTCGGCAAAAGGCGAAACGGAATCGGTGAGTGGAATTTGGTTTTCGGCTTTGAAACCAGTGTTTTGGAGGTTTGGGAGCTTAGTTTAAGTCTAAGCAACTTAGCTAAGCTCAAGAGTAAGTTTTCGGTTAAACTCTCTTGGTGATGGCCATGGTTTTGGTTGTATGCAATGAGGTTGTTTGCATGTGTTTAAATCTGTTTTGAAAGCATATCTAGCATGTTTATTTGCTGTGATTTAAAGCCATATGTTGAAGGAAACTCAAGGTAAGAGTTCCTTGTTTTCGAACATTGTTTAAATGTGGTTTGATGCTTAGAGATGCATGATGTTTATGACTTTGTAAAATGCTTTAAAACAGTGGATTATTGTTGTTTAACGATGCATATTGGCAAGTGATGTTAAGGTCACAAAGGTGTTTAAAAGTCCTTGTGTGAGCCTTGTTATTTAAAGAACATCAAGGTGGTTAAAAGTCCTTGGATGGTTCTTGGTTAAGATCATCAAGGTGGTTAAAATTCCTTGGATGAGTCTTGTATATTTTAAGAGCAATATGGTGTTTAAAAGTCCATAGTTGGCTCTTGGTTAAGGCTCAAGGTGGTTAAAATTCCTTGTGTAAGCCTTGGTTACTTAAGAACATCAAGGTGTTTAAAAGTCCTTGGATGGTTCTTGTTAAGGACACAAAGGTGTTTAAAAGTCCTTGTGTGGTCCTTGCCATGGTGTTTAAAAGTCCATGGGTCCATGGTGTTTAAAAGTCCATGGGGTTAAGGACACAATGGTGTTTAAAAGTCCATGTGTGGTCCTTGGTTATTATAAGATCACAATGGTGTTTAAAAGTCCATGTGTGAATCTTATGTGAAATGTATCACTTGTTGCCAATATGTCATGAAATAGTATGGAAGCATGTATTGCTTGTTTTAAGGTTAAAGAGCATGTGTAATGTTGCTTGAAGAATGATTTATAAATGAGTTTTTATAAATGCATTATTGTATGGTTTTAAATGAGCATTCCTCACTAAGCTTTTGCTTACGCTCTCTTTCTCTTTTTCTTAAATCAATAATGCAGAGCATTAAAGTGCATTGAGGGCAGCAAGGAAGGCAAGCAATCAAGTGGAAGTTAAGCTCAAGTATGGGAAGGTTTTCTTAAACACTTTTAGCTTTTGGCATTTGGCAGTGGGGGACCTATGTGGATGTTTTGGGAGATGTTTTGAACTCCCTAAGTTTGTTTAATGTTGTCAATAATGCTGGAACATGTAATTGGCCATTATGTGTTTGATTTGGAGATTCAATGCTTGAATGGTTTGCTAAGTAGGAAGCATGCCTTTAGATTTGGGGCTTTTCATATTGGATGCCTTAATGATGATTGTATGATGCATTTATGTTCCTTACATGTTGAATGTCTTGCTGGTAAAGTTTGGTAGCATTTGGAGCATGTATGGTTGATCAATTGTGTGTTTTAGCAGCCATTTCACTGCATTTTGTGCAGGCCGTATCGGAACGGCAGCTACCGTTTCGGAACGGGTGCCCCGTAATAGCCCAAGCGTCCGAAACGGAAGACACCGTTCCGAAACGGAAAGTCCTCTGCCAGCCCTTGTTTCGGAACACGTTGCGGAACGGCCCCGCATTTCGAAACATGTCCTCCCTGTTTCGGAACACCTGACCGTTGGGGGCTGACATTGGCAGTTATATGTTTTGAAATGTTTGCATTTTGGTCCTGAAACTTGTTTGTGCAATTGTATGAGTTTGGAATGTCCTTTTGAGCTGAAATTCGGCAGTGAAGCATGGAACCTGACTAATTTCAAGTTGGTAACATTAATTTGGGTTAAGACCTTATAATTTCCAGAATTTACACTTTGGTCCCTAAAGTTGTAAATTGTTCAATTAGGTCCCTGAATGATCTCTGATGTGAATGATCTTTGAGCATGCTGTGTGAATGATCATATCTAGGGTTAATATGCATCTAGACAAGCTTTAAAAGAAAAAAAGGGTTGTTAATCAAGGTTGACTTTCGGGTTGACTTTGATTTTCCCCGTGTGACTTTCTTAATTCGGGTCAACCGTCTAGGCCGGGTTAAGGGGGTTACATTTGGTGGTATCAGAGCCAGGTTCTCGAGTAATTGGGAATGTTTGTGTGAATGATTTATGCATGTATGCTATGTATGCTTGTTGAGTGAAAGCATGATGAGTGGTTTGTGAATTCGATGCAATTGAGTTGTATGCTGAGATGAAGCATGTTGTGGGTACCCATTGCCAAACCAAAGCTAATGAAGTGATGTTGATTTTAAATGAAAATGAGCTTGAGTACTTGGATTGTTTACCTTGCTGGACCTGATTTTGTTTTTTTGCATTGTGATTGCATGGTTAGAATATGCCCCTCGTAGAGAGTTGAGAAGTAATGTGCGAGCTACGGCTCCGAATGAGAATGAAAATGAGGAGAATGCGGGAAGTGCGGTGTTACCTCCTCCACCTGATGGTGGTGGTGCTGAGGGTGAAAGAGATGAAGCTGCAGCTGGTGCCGGGGTCGCTGGACCTGAGGCTGGTCAGGGCCAAGCTATGCCTGACATGACGATGTTGGTGCAAGCTATTGCTGGTGCTTTTCGAGCGGCAGTAGCTGGAGCTCAAGGAGCTGGGAATCAGGGAGATGCTGGTGTTAGACTACCTTTGGAACGCTTACGCAGTCTAGGTGGGACTGAGTTCAGGGGTATGTCTGCTGAAGGTTCTGAAGCTTGGCTAGAGAGTACCAAGAGGATCTTGGGTCAGATGAGTTGCACTGATGTGCAAAAGCTGGGGTGTGTTGTATCCTTGCTACAGGATGATGCTTATACGTGGTGGACGACCACTATAGCTGGGATGGCGGAAGCTGACATAACTTGGACATTCTTCCAAAATGTGTTCAAGAGAAGGTATCTTGGTGTGAGGTACCTAGATGAAAAAAAGCGAGAGTTCATGTCTCTTACCCAGGGGAGCATGACTGTGGCTGAGTATGAAGTGCAGTTTGTTCGACTCAGTCAGTATGCGCCTGAGTTAGTCCCTGATGAGCGGGCGAGGTGCGAAAGATTCCGTTATGGTTTAGTGAGGGATGTGAAGATGTATGTGCTGGCTACCGAGTATGATGATTTTGATGTGCTGGTGGGCCGAGCTAAGGACATTGAGATGAACTTGGGTCTATCTGCTAAGAGTGCTGGTTCTAGTGCTGGAAAGCGAGCTGCTGAGTATAGTTCCGGTGGTGGACGGAACAAGAGGGGACGTGATCAGAAGTATCAGTCCTCAGCTAAGCGAGGTGGTGGTGTACCTGCTCGGGGAGGCAATGCTAGAGCTGACCCGAGTGCTTGTTGGATGTGTGGTTCACGTGGTCATATGAAGCGTGATTGTCCTCGAGCTGTGAGGGAGGTGCAAGCTCCTGTGGCAGCAGCTGGTAATGGGTGCTGGAATTGTGGATCTGCGGATCATTTGAGGCGAGAGTGTCCTATGTTGGCTGGTGGCCAAGTGCGTGCTCCTGTTGTTGCTGCACCGCAGAGAGGCCGTGGGCGCGGCCGTGGTAATTTCCAGCGAAGAGAGGAAGGTGGTAGGGGTGTAGCTCATGTTGTGGCTATTCAGCCTGAAGGTGGCGGTCAAGCTAGGGTGTATGCTCAGCGTGAGGGGAGGAATGACGCGGATGTGATTGCAGGTACTTTTACTTTGCAATCCTTGTCATTACTTTCCTTGATAGATTCTGGATCTACGCATTCATACATATTGCGTGAGCATGCTGAATTGCTTGGTTTGCCTGTTAAGTTTTTGGATGTTGGTGTTCGTGTCACTAGTTCTTTTGGTGAAACTGTTGTGACTCGAAAGCTGTATAGAAGGTGTCCTTTGGTTGTTCAAGATCATGTTTTTCATGTTGACCTTATGGAGTTGCCTTTTTATGGTTTTGATGTAATTCTTGGTATGGATTGGCTTGCTGAGCATTGTGCTGTTGTGGATTGTGAGAATAAGCGAGTTTCGCTGAAGCTTGCGGATGATTATGAAGTTGTTGTGGTTGGTGAGAATGTGAAGTTTCTTGCCAATATGGTGTCTACATTGGAGGCGAGCAGGATGCTGAGGCAAGGTTGTGAAGCTTACCTAGCTTTTGTAATGAATCCTAGCTCTAAGGAGTTGCGGGTGCAAGATATCAGGGTTGTGAAGGAGTTTCCTGGTGTGTTTCCTGAGGAGTTGCCTAGTTTACCTCCTAATCGTGAGGTGGAGTTTGGAATTGAGCTGTATGAGAATACAACTCCTGTGTCCATTACCCCTTATAGAATGGCACCTAAGGAGCTGAAGGAGCTGAAGACGCAATTGCAAGAATTGCTTGATCGTGGTTTTATCCAGCCGAGTGTGTCACCTTGGGGTGCACCAGTCTTGTTTGTGAAGAAGAAGGATGGCACTATGAGAATGTGCATTGATTACCGTCAGCTGAACAAGTTGACTATCAAGAATCGATATCCGTTGCCGAGAATTGATGATCTCTTTGATCAATTTCGGGGAGTTGCTGTGTTCTCCAAGATTGACTTGAGGTCAGGGTATTACCAGTTGAAGGTCAAGGATGTGGATGTGCCCAAGACAGCTTTCAGGACAAGGTATGGGCATTATGAGTTTCTTGTGATGCCGTTTGGTTTGACAAATGCTCCTGCTGCTTTCATGGACATGATGAATTGTGTGTTTCATGAATATCTGGACAAGTTCGTTGTGGTATTCATTGATGATATCCTTGTGTACTCGCGTACTGAGGAGGAGCATGAAGGGCATTTGAGGATTGTGCTGCAAGCTTTGTTGGAGAATCAGCTCTATGCCAAGCTGAGCAAGTGTGAGTTTTGGCTTAAGGAGGTGGTGTTTCTTGGGCATGTGGTTTCTGCTGAGGGGATTCGTGTTGATCCTCGGAAGGTCGAGGCGGTGATGAATTGGAAGGTTCCTAAGTCTGTTCATGAGGTTCGTAGTTTCCTTGGTTTGGCAGGATACTACCGAAGGTTCGTGGATGGTTTTTCTAAGATTGCTGCACCTTTGACGAAGCTGTTGCAGAAGGATGTTATGTATGAGTGGACGGAAGCGAGACAGCAGGCTTTCGAGAAGCTTAAGGCGGCTTTGACGCAAGCCCCTATCTTGGTTCAACCTGAGTCAGGGAAGGAGTTCGTGGTCTACAGTGATGCGTCCTATGTTGGTTTGGGATGTGTGTTGATGCAAGAGGGTAAGGTGGTGGCTTATGCATCGCGGCAGTTGAAGGTGCATGAGCGCAATTATCCTACGCATGATATTGAGTTGGCTGCAGTGGTTTTTGCTTTGAAGATTTGGAGACATTATCTGTATGGTGAGAAGTGTACGGTGTACA
This sequence comes from Hibiscus tridactylites, assembly GCA_958450335.1. Lineage (NCBI taxonomy): Eukaryota > Viridiplantae > Streptophyta > Magnoliopsida > Malvales > Malvaceae > Hibiscus > Hibiscus tridactylites. The sequence continues at coordinate 21,633,748 of OY288282.1, forward strand.
CGGATCACAAGAGTTTGAGGTATCTGATGTCTCAGAAGGAGTTGAATCTCAGGCAGCGGCATTGGTTGGAGTTGCTCAAGGATTATGATCTGACGTTTGAGTATCATCCTGGAAAGGCTAATGTTGTAGCGGATGCCTTGAGTAGGAAGGTAGCTGTTGAGTTGAGGGCTATGTTTGCCAGTTTGAGTATTTCGCGTGATGGTGGTCTGTTGGCTGAGTTGCAAGTGAAACCATCTTTGGTTCGGTTGATCAAGGAAAAGCAGTTGCTGGATGATTCCTTGGAGCCTCATGTTCAGGATATCGCGGAGGGTAGGCCTTCAGATTTCTGCTTTAATGATGATGGAGTGTTGTGTTTTGGTAGTCAGATAGTAGTGCCCAATGATGCTGAGTTGAGGCATGCTATTCTGACTGAAGGTCATAGTAGTCCTTTTGCTATGCACCCTGGTAGTACTAAGATGTATCGTGATCTTCGTGATGAGTACTATTGGGTAGGTTTGAAAAAGGATGTTGCGGAGTTTGTGAGCAAGTGTATGGTGTGTCAGCGAGTTAAGGCTGAGCATCAGGTTCCTTCAGGGTTGTTGCAACCGTTGAGAATCCCTGAATGGAAGTGGGAAAGGGTTACCATGGATTTTGTATCTGGTTTACCTTTGTCTCCATCGAAGAAGAATTCAGTGTGGGTGATTGTGGATCGCCTGACGAAGTGTGCGCATTTCTTGCCTGTGCATACTACGTTTTCTTCGGATAAGCTTGCGGAGCTGTACATTGCTGAGATTGTGCGGCTGCATGGTGTGCCTAAGTCGATTGTGTCGGATAGGGATCCCAGGTTCACATCGCGGTTCTGGCAGTGTTTGCATCGAGCTTTGGGTACAAGGTTGAATTTCAGTACATCCTATCATCCTCAGTCGGATGGTCAGTCCGAGCGTGTTATTCAGATTTTGGAGGATATGTTGAGGTGCTGCGTGATTGAGTTCCAAGGTTCTTGGGAAAAGCATTTGCCTTTGGTGGAGTTTGCTTATAACAATAGTTATCAAGCAAGTATTCAAATGGCACCTTATGAGGCCTTGTATGGGAGGAAGTGTAGGACTCCTCTTTGTTGGGCTGAAGCGGGTCAAAAGTTGGTTTCGATGCCGGCTTTGTTAAAAGGGACCACCGAGAAGGTGAAGCTCATCTGTGAGCGTTTGAAGGCAGCTTCTGATCGACAAAAGTCTTACGCGGATTTGAAGCGTAAGGAGATTGAGTACGCGGTAGGTGACCGTGTGTTTCTGAAGGCTTCGCCTTGGAAGAAGGTGATGAGGTTTGGCCGGAAGGGTAAGCTAAGCCCTAGGTATATTGGACCATATGAGGTGGTTGAGCGTGTGGGTCCTGTTGCGTACAAGTTGAGGCTACCTCAAGAGTTGGAGAAGATTCATGATGTGTTTCATGTTTCTATGCTCCGGAGGTATAGATCTGATCCTTCGCATGTGATGCCTGTGGAAGAAGTGGAATTGAATCCGGATTTGTCTTATGATGAGGAACCAATGAGGATTCTGGATTCGGATAGTAAGGTTCTTCGTGGCAAGACCATTGAGTTGGTGAAGGTGTTGTGGAAGCACCGTGGAGTTGAGGAAGCCACGTGGGAGCGGAAGGATGACATGCTGAAGCAGTTTCCGTACCTCTTTCCTTCAGGTAAATTTCGAGGACGAAATTTCTTAAGGGGAGGAGAGTTGTAACGCCCCGGTTTTGGGCTTAGAAGCTTTGGGCGTTGACCAGTCCGGTCGAAGTGCTGTTCGAATTTAAAAGAGTGAAATTAGGAAAGCCTAGTTCAGGTTGCATTAAAAATATGAAAAAATGTTCTAAAATCCTCTTTTAATATATATAAGTGAACTGTGAAATCAATTTTACAAAATGAGGTTTGGAAGGGTGACATTTTGGCTGGTGACCAAAATGTAATTTTTGAAAACTGCGTGACTATTTTAGAAAGGGTTGAAACTTTGAATCTTTAAGGAGCTATTTACCCAAAGGGAGTTTCTCCAGATTTTTCTAAGATATTTAGTGATTTAATTCTGAGTTTTAAACAAAAGAAAAGTGGAGGGAAGTTATTTTCCATTTTCAACTAACTTTTCCAATTTTCCTTTTCTCTCATTTTCTCTCAAACCAAACATTCTCTCCAGATCTTTTCCCTCTGGTTTTGTCATCTAAATCACTCTTTTCATTTCCCTTTTGATTGCAAATCATCTCATCGACAAAACCTCACCATTTGCTAGTTGATTCTTCAAGCTTTTTGGTTCTAAAAGGGAGAAACTCAAGTTTGGAGGTAAGAACATCCTTCTCCTCTAAACTCTCAGTTCTTTACTGAAATTCCTAAGTTCTCAATCCTTAATTGATGATTTATAAATGGTTTTAAAGTTGTGTGATGGATCTTGGCTTAAAATGCAAGATTTGGTGATTTTTGATGGATTTTCGTATGATCTAATTGGGCTGTGTTTTAAGGTGTTAATTTGATGTTAAATGAATGTTAATTTGATAAGGAATTGAGTTTTAATTAATGCAATCCCGGATAGGTTGAATTTCCTAAGTTTATCATGTGTTTCTTGGTTGTTTTGGAGTGATCTTGTGGATCTGATGTTGCTGGAGTTATAAGGATGTTGTTAGGTTCTTTTTAGATGTTAAATGATGTTAAAGGATGTTTAGATTTGATGGTTTTTGGCTGGACATTGTTGAGGAGTTGTTTGGATGCATTTTCGGTTGTGTTTGGTGGCCGAAAATGGAGTGTGGATGAGAGCAGCGAGTTTAGGTGCTTTCATTGAAGCTATTAATGCATGATGATGCATTAATCCTCTGCTTTGATGTGTTGAAAACAGGGGAGTCATCTTTGGATCCAAGTGGTGGTGATCGGGAAGCTTGATTTGTGTTTCGGCAAAAGGCGAAACGGAATCGGTGAGTGGAATTTGGTTTTCGGCTTTGAAACCAGTATTTTGGAGGTTTGAGAGCTTAGTTTAAGTCTAAGCAACTTAGCTAAGCTCAAGAGTAAGTTTTCGGTTAAACTCTCTTGGTGATGGCCATGGTTTTGGTTGTATGCAATGAGGTTGTTTGCATGTGTTTAAATTTGTTTTGAAAGCATATCTAGCATGTTTATTTGCTGTGATTTAAAGCCATGTGTTGAAGGAAACTCAAGGTAAGAGTTCCTTGTTTTCGAACATTGTTTAAATGTGGTTTGATGCTTAGAGATGCATGATGTTTATGGCTTTGTAAAATGCTTTAAAACAGTGGATTATTGTTGTTTAACGATGCATATTGGCAAGTGATGTTAAGGTCACAAAGGTGTTTAAAAGTCCTTGTGTGAGCCTTGTTATTTAAAGAACATCAAGGTGGTTAAAGTCCTTGGATGGTTCTTGGTTAAGATCATCAAGGTGGTTAAAATTCCTTGGATGAGTCTTGTATATTTTAAGAGCAATATGGTGTTTAAAAGTCCATAGTTGGCTCTTGGTTAAGGCTCAAGGTGGTTAAAATTCCTTGTGTAAGCCTTGGTTACTTAAGAACATCAAGGTGTTTAAAAGTCCTTGGATGGTTCTTGTTAAGGACACAAAGGTGTTTAAAAGTCCTTGTGTGGTCCTTGCCATGGTGTTTAAAAGTCCATGGGTCCATGGTGTTTAAAAGTCCATGGGGTTAAGGACACAATGGTGTTTAAAAGTCCATGTGTGGTCCTTGGTTATTATAAGATCACAATGGTGTTTAAAAGTCCATGTGTGAATCTTATGTGAAATGTATCACTTGTTGCCAATATGTCATGAAATGGTATGGAAGCATGTATTGCTTGTTTTAAGGTTAAAGAGCATGTGTAATGTTGCTTGAAGAATGATTTATAAATGAGTTTTTATAAATGCATTATTGTATGGTTTTAAATGAGCATTCCTCACTAAGCTTTTGCTTACGCTCTCTTTCTCTTTTTCTTAAATCAATAATGCAGAGCATTAAAGTGCATTGAGGGCAGCAAGGAAGGCAAGCAATCAAGTGGAAGTTAAGCTCAAGTATGGGAAGGTTTTCTTAAACACTTTTAGCTTTTGGCATTTGGCAATGGGGGACCTATGTGGATGTTTTGGGAGATGTTTTTAACTCCCTAAGTTTGTTTAATGTTGTCAATAATGCTGGAACATGTAATTGGCCATTATGTGTTTGATTTGGAGATTCAATGCTTGAATGGTTTGCTAAGTAGGAAGCATGCCTTTAGATTTGGGGCTTTTCATATTGGATGCCTTAATGATGATTGTATGATGCATTTATGTTCCTTACATGTTGAATGTCTTGCAGGTAAAGTTTGGTAGCATTTGGAGCATGTATGGTTGATCAATTGTGTGTTTTAGCAGCCATTTCACTGCATTTTGTGCAGGCCGTATCGGAACGGCAGCTACCGTTTCGGAACGGGTGCCCCGTAATAGCCCAAGCGTCCGAAACGGAAGACACCGTTCCGAAACGGAAAGTCCTCTGCCAGCCCTTGTTTCGGAACACGTTGCGGAACGGCCCCGCGTTTCGAAACATGTCCTCCGTGTTTCGGAACACCTGACCGTTGGGGGCTGACATTGGCAGTTATATGTTTTGAAATGTTTGCATTTTGGTCCTGAAACTTGTTTGTGCAATTGTATGAGTTTGGAATGTCCTTTTGAGCTGAAATTCGGCAGTGAAGCATGGAACCTGACTAATTTCAAGTTGGTAACATTAATTTGGGTTAATACCTTATAATTTCCAGAATTTACACTTTGGTCCCTAAAGTTGTAAATTGTTCAATTGGGTCCCTGAATGATCTCTGATGTGAATGATCTTTGAGCATGCTGTGTGAATGATCATATCTAGGGTTAATATGCATCTAGACAAGCTTTAAAAGAAAAAAAAGGGTTGTTAATCAAGGTTGACTTTCGGGTTGACTTTGATTTTCCCCGTGTGACTTTCTTAATTCGGGTCAACCGTCTAGGCCGGGTTAAGGGGGTTACAACATGAGGAGGGAGTGTCATTTGTTGGCCGGTGGTGGTCAGGGACGTGCTCCTGGGGTAGTTGCACCACAGAGAGGTCGTGGGCGCGGCCGTGGTAACTTTCAGCGTAGAGATGATGGTGGGAGAAATGTGGCGCATGTTGTGGCTGTTCAACCTAAGGGTGGTGGCCAGGCTCGAGTGTATGCTCAGCGCGAGGGAAGGAATGATACGAATGTGATCGCAGGTACCTTTACTTTGCAATCCTTGTCATTACTTTCCTTGATTGATTCTGGATCTACACACTCATACATATTGCGTGAACATGCTCAAATGCTTGGTTTACCTGTTGAGTCTTTGGATGTTGGTATGCGTGTGACTAGTTCTTTTGGTGAGACGGTGGTGACACGGAAATTGTATAGAAGATGTCCCTTGAAAGTGCAAAACCATGTTTTTCTTGTTGATCTCATGGAATTGCCATTCTATGGTTTTGATGTAATCCTCGGTATGGATTGGCTTGTTGAACATCGAGCTGTAGTGGATTTTGAGAACAAGCGAGTTTCGTTGAAACTTGCGGATGATTGTGAGGTAGTGGTGGTGGGTGAAAATGTAAAGTTTCTTAGTAATGTGGTGTCTACCTTGGAAGCAAGTCGGATGTTGCGGCAAGGTTGCGAGGCTTATCTAGCCTTTGTTATGAATCCAAGTTTGAAAGAGGTGCGCGTTCAGGATATAAGAACTATTCATGAGTTCCCTGGAGTGTTTCCGGAGGAGTTACCTAGATTGTCGCCTAGTCGAGAGGTGGAGTTTGGAATTGAGCTGTATGAAAACACAACTGCAGTGTCCATTGCTCCCTATCGCATGTCACCTAAGGAGTTGAAGACGCAACTTCAGGAGTTGCTTGACCGTGGTTTCATTCGGTCGAGTGTGTCACCTTGGGGTGCATCGGTCTTGTTTGTGAAGAAGAAGGATGGCACTATGAGAATGTTCATCGATTATCGTCAGCTGAACAAGTTGACTATCAAGAATCGGTATCCTTTGCCGAGGATTGATGATCTTTTTGATCAGTTTCGTGGAGCGGCTGTGCTCTCTAAGATTGACTTAAGGTCAGGTTACTACCAGCTTAAGGTGAAAGATGTGGATGTGCCAAAAATAGCATTTAGGACGAGGTATGGGCACTATGAGTTCCTTGTAATGCCGTTTGGCTTGACGAATGCTCCTGCAGCTTTCATGGACATGATGAATAGAGTGTTCCATGAATACTTGGACAAGTTTGTTGTAGTGTTCATTGATGATATCCTTGTGTATTCTCGTACTGAGGAGGAGCATGAGGGGCATTTGAGGATTGTGTTGCAGGCGCTGTTGGAAAATCAACTTAATGCTAAGTTGAGCAAATATGAATTCTAGCTTAAGGAAGTTGTTTTCCTTGGTCATGTGGTTTCTGATGAGGGGATTCGTGTTGATCCTCAGAAGATTGAGGCGGTGATGAATTGGAAGCCTCCTAAGTCTGTTCATGAAGTCCGTAGTTTCCTTGGGTTGGTAGGATATTACCGGAGGTTTGTGGATGGATTTTCGAAGATTTTTGCCCCTTTGATGAAGTTGTTGCAAAAGGATGTCAAGTATGAGTGGACAGAAGCAAGGCAACAAGCTTTTGAGAAGCTTAAGGCAGCTTTGACGCAAGCTCCTATCTTGGTTCAGCCTAAATCAGGAAAAGAGTTTGTGGTGTACACCGACGCATCCTATGTTGGTCTGAGGTGTGTGTTAATGCAAGAGGGTAAGGTGGTGGCTTATGCATCGCGCCAGTTGAAGGTGCATGAGCGCAATTATCCTACGCATGATATTGAGTTAGCTGCGGTGGTTTTTGCTTTGAAGATTTGGAGACATTATCTGTATGGTGAGAAGTGTACGGGAAAAGCTAAAGTTGGGTGGAGTTGCTTAAGGATTACGATTTGACGATCGAGTACCATCCGGGAAAAGCTAATGTTGTAGCGGATGCCTTGAGTAGGAAGGTGGCAGTGGAGTTAAGGGCTATGTTTGCCAGCTTGAGTATTTTGCAAGATGGGGGTCTTGTGGGTGAATTGCAAGTGAAACCATCTTTGGTTCATATGATAAAGGATAAGCAGTTGTTGGATGATTCTTTGGTGCCACATGTTCAGGATATTGCTGAGGATAGACCATCGGATTTCTGTTTTAATGATGATGGAGTTCTATGTTTTGGAAGTCGGATAGTAGTGCCGAATGATGCGGAGTTGAGGCGTACTATTCTGATTGAAGCCCATAGTAGTCCTTTTGCTATGCACCCTGGTAGTACGAAGATGTATCGTGACTTAAAGAATGAGTACTATTGGGTGGGTTTGAAGAAAGATGTTGCGGAGTACGTGAGTAAGTGCATGGTTTGTCAGTGGGTTAAGGCTGAGCATCAATTTCCTTCAGGGTTGTTGCAACCGTTGAGGATTCCTAAGTGGAAGTGGGAAAGGATTACCATGCACTTCGTGTCTGGTTTGCCTTTATCGCCATCGAAGAAGAATTCGGTGTGGGTAATTGTGGATCGCCTTACGAAGTGTGCGCATTTCTTACTTGTGCACACTACGTATACCTTGGACAAGCTTGCCGAGTTTTACATTGCCGAAATTGTGCATATGCATGGTGTACCAAAATCTATAGTGTCGGATAGAGATCCGAGGTTTACATCGCGTTTTTGGGAGTGTTTGCACCAAGCTTTGGGTACACGGTTGAATTTAGTACTTCTTATCATCCACAATCGGATGGACAATCTGAGCGTGTTACCCAAGTGCTTGAGGATATGTTGAGGTGCCGTGTGATTGAGTTCCAAGGCTCTTGGGAGAAGCATTTGCCTTTGGTGGAGTTTGCTTATAACAATAGCTACCAGACAAGTATTCAGATGGCACCTTATGAAGCCTTGTATGGGAGGAAGTGCAAAACTCCTCTTTGCTGGGCTGAAACAGGTCATAAGTTGGTCTCGTTGCCGACTTTGTTGAAGGGAACCACCGAGAAGGTGAAGCTCATTTGTGAGCGATTGAAGGCAGCTTTTGATTGACTGAAGTCTTACGCAGATTTGAATCGTAAGGAGATTGAGTTTGCGGTGGGTGACCGTGTGTTTTTGAAGGTTTCGCCTTGGAAGAAGGTGATGAGGTTTGGCCGGAAGGGTAAGTTGAGCCCTAGGTATATTGTACCGTATGAGGTGATTGAACGTGTGGGTCCTGTTGCTTATAAACTGAGATTACCACAAGAGTTGGAAAATATACATGATGTGTTTCATGTCTCTATGCTTCAGAGGTATAGATCGGATCCTTCGCATGTTATGCCTGTGGAGGAAGTGGAGTTGAATCCAGACTTGACCTATGATGAAGAGCCGGTTGAAATTTTGGATTCGGACAGTAAAGTTCTTCGAAGTAAGACCATTGAATTGGTTAAGGTGTTGTGGAGGCATCGTGGTGTTGAGGAAGCCACGTGGGAAAGAAAGGATGACATGAAGAAGTAGTTTCCTTACCTTTTTCCTCCAGGTAAATTTCGAGGACGAAATTTCTTAAGAGGGGGAGAGTTATAACACCCCAATTTTGGGCTTAGAAGTTTAGGGTATGGTCGTACCGGTCTGAGAAACAGTTCGAATATAAAAGAAGGTTTTAGGGAAAGCCTAGTTCGGGATGCTTTAAAAATATAGAAAAATATCTAAAAATCCTATTTTAATATATATAAGAGAGTGGTGAAATCAATTTTACAAAATAAGGTTTGGAAATACTACATTTCGGTGTAGTGACCAAAATGCGATTTTTGCAAAGTTTAGTAGTGACTGTTTTGTAAAGGATTGAAACTTTGAATCTTTAAGGAGCTAATTACCCAAAATGTTTTTCTCCAGATTTTTCCTTAATTTGGGTGATTTAATTAATGTATTAATTAAATAAAAGAAAAGGAAAACTACCTTTTGATTTTCATAACTACCTTTTCTCTAATTTTCTCTTATTCATTTTTCTCTCAAAATCCCATCATCCAAACACTTTTTCTCCAGCAACTTTCACATAAATTTTCACTTCAATTGATGAGATTTCCATCATCTATTGGTTCCTAATCAATCTTGCATCAAATTCTTATGATTTCCACATTGAATTTTCAAGGAATTTGGCCCAAATCAAGGAGAGATCATCATTTAGAGGTAAGATTGTTCTTCTCATCTAAATACTCAGTTCTTTACTGAAATTCCCAAGTTGTCAATCCTTTATTAAAGTTTTATAAATGGTTTTAATGTTAGAAACATGATTTTGGCTTAAAACTCAAGATTTTGGAAGAGATATTAAAGAATTTCGTTGTGATTGATCGAGCTCTGTTTTGAGGTGGTTCTTTAATGTATTTTGGATATTAAATGATGTTAGAAATGAGGTTTTATCAATCCAATCCCGAATAGGTTGTCTTTCTTAAGTTTTTGCTCAAGAAAATGGTGGTTTTGAGTTGTTCTTGGTGTTCTGTTATAGCTGGAGGTATAAGGTCGAGTTTAGGATTGTTTTTGATGGTGATTGATGTTTAGAAATGTTTAGGAGTGATGGATCTTGCCTGGGTAAAGTTTTGGATGAGTTTGGAGGTGATTTCGGTTGTGTTTGGTAGCCGAAATGTTGGTTTTAGGTAGAGCAGCGAGTTTAAGAGTGTTGGCTGAAGATTTCAATGCATGATGATGCATTAATCCTCTGATTTGATGTGTCTAAAACAGGGGAGACATCTTCGGACACCTTTGGAGTTGATTTGGAAGCTTAATTGGCGTTTATGCAAGCAAGCGAAACGTAATTGGTGAGTGGAGATGGTTTTCCAGCTTTGAAACGATTATTTGGAGGTTTTGGGAGCTTAGTTTAAGTCTAAACAACTTAGCTATGCTCAAGAGTAAGTTTTCGGAAAAACTCCCTCGGATGTGCTAAGATGTGGTTTGATGCATTAGTTATAAAATGCATGTTTAATTTCTATTTTGGAAGCATGTTTTAGCATGATTAATGCTGGTTTTGAAAGCCATGAATTGAAGGATGCTCAAGGTAAGAGATCCTTGGTTTGACATGTTATTAACTTGGTAATGATGCATGGAGATGCATGATGTTAAATAGCTTTGATTAATGCTTAAAAACAGTGAATTGATGATGGTATTTGATGTATATTGGCAAGTGATGAAATGGTTTTTAAGTACTTGAATCGGATATAGTTAGCCGACTATAGGATTGGGTGCACCGTAAGTAAAGTCACCTTGGATGTTGAGGGGTTGTGATTGTACCGTAAACTCCATCCAAGTACCCTAACGATTGAGGTAAGATCACAACGGTGGTTGTAAATTCCTTGTGTGGATCTCGTGTTATGTGTCCCTTACTCTCGTTAGTGGAATTATACAACTACCGATGAGTGGTGTTGAGGGGTTGAGATTGTACCGTTATTGTAACCCCCGTAGCCCGGCCTAGACGGTTGGCCCGAACTACGAAGATTACACGGGGAAAACCAAAGTCAACCCGAAAGTCAACCTTGATTAACGACCCTTTTTTTTCTTTTTAATCTTATCTAGATGCACATTAACCTTAGATGTGATCACACAACCACCATGCTCAAAGATCACCATCATCAGAGATCAAACAGGGACCCAATTGAACAAATTACAACTTTAGGGACCAAATTGTAATTTCTGAAAACTTTAAGGACTTAACCAGATTTTAAGTTACCAACTTGAAATTAATCATGTTTCATGCTACTTTGCCAAATTTCAGCTCAGACGGACATCCCGAACTCATACAATTGCACAAACAAGATTCAGGACCAAAATGCAAACATTTTGAAACATTTAACCGCCCATGTCAGCCCCCAACGGTCACCCGTTCCGAAACAGGCCAAGGCCGTTCCGAAACACGGGCCGTTCCGCAACACGTTCCGCAACGGGGGTCTGGCAGAATGCTTTCCGTTTCGGAACGGTGACACCCGTTTCGGACGCCTGGGTTCATGCAGGGCACCCGTTCCGAAACGGTGTTGCCTGTTCCGAAACGCCTAGCCCAGAATGTTGCATTTTGCTCACTCAAACACACAATTGATCAATCAAACATGCTCCAAAAGCCACCAAACTTTGCCAACATGCAATTCAACATAAAAGAGACATACTTGCATCAACAATTCAACAAATAACCATCACATACGGAAAGCCCCAAATCTATAGGCATGCTTCCTACACAAGAAACCATTTAAGCACAAACCTTTCAATTCAATCACATTTAACCCAATTCATGTTTCAACAACATTAACAACAGTATTTACACATTCATGATCAACACATACGATCACAATAACAACAAATCGAGAGATTCTACCCCATTGCCCTTATTAACTATAGCTATTCACCGAGACATATATCTCCATTGGAGTCCACCTTGAATCCCTTGCTCCTTGCTGCCCAAACCTCAAGAATCTGCATTGATGGACAAAAAGGAGCGTAAGCACAAAATGCTTAGTGAGGAATGCTCAAAACCAAAACACCATCAATGCAGCGGGTCTTTAAAACACTTTAAAACCAACCCGATTTGCTTTCCAAAACCATGTTCGAAAACTCTTTCAACATCAAGCTCAAAACATGCATAAACACCATATGCCAAGCTTAAACAAAACCATGGAAAACACATCCTTTCCACAACATACCTTTCTTTAACTTGAAAACCACATCAAGCAAGAAACCATTTAAAACCATAGTTCAATTAAACCATTTCATGCATTTAATCAAGGCATTTTAAAACCATAACATCATATTCACACGCCTTTAACAACAAGTCATACATGACTCCAATGCAACATAGGTAATCCATGCTCTCATGCATCATTTATCAAATGATAACCAACACTTGTTCAACACACAAGTAGCATGCTTTTACTAGCATCATACACATCTCATGCAACAATGCATCTTACCAAGCAATCTCATGCTTCTCATGCAAACATGCATCAATTCAAGCATCTCATGCTTCACATGCAACCATGCATCATTTCAAGCAATCTCATGCTTCACATGCAACTATGCATCATTTCAAGCAATTCCATGCTTCACATGCAACTATGCATCATTTCAAGCAATTCCATGCTTCACATGCAACTATGCATCATTTCAAGCAATCCCATGCTTCACATGATCAAGAACATTATATTGGCTTCCAAGAGATCAACCATATTCACTTTCCAACTTTTCAACCCGATCGGATACGCGGATCACAAGCGTGTCCCAACGCTTCCTACACACTACCCAATCCAAGGTCTTCCCGTGGGCAACAACCTCCACTGACCTCAATCTCCTAAGGTTCCCATGTATGGACTTTCAAACACCATACAACCTTAGCTTTTCCTCAAGGTTACCATGTATAAACATACACCCTTGACATGCACAAGGTCTTCCCGTATGGACTTTCAACCACCATACAACCTTTGCATAACCGATTGGTAGTTGTAGACATCATCTAACGAGATCCGGGACATCACACACAAGATCCACACATGGACTTAACCATTGCCATTGTGATCTTAACAAGTACAAGGTTCTCACATAAGGACTTTTAACCACCTTATAACCTTTACTCAACCAAGGTCTACCGTGGGCAACAACCTCCACTACGACCTTAAGCAACCGAGGTCCTCCCGTGGGCACACCCTCCACTGACCTCATCTCGTTAGGAATACTTGAGGGGAGTTTACCCGGTCCACACTTGACCACTCCGCCATCAAGGCGACTTTATTCACGGTGCACCCAATCCTATAGCCGGCTAATTATACCCGATCAACGAACCAAGAACCATTCACATCTCTTGCCAACATAACCATCTTACCATAATATCCAATGTTCCACATGCATAAACACAATGCAAGGTCATCACATCATTAGCTCAATGATTCACATGCATACACATAATGCAAAACCATCACATCATTAGCTCAATGATTCACATGCATAAACAATATGCACAAGGTAACAATTATCATCATTAATCATCATCAACTCACTGTTTTTAAGCATCATACAAAGCCAATGAACAACATGCAACATTATGCATCAAAACCACATTTTCAATGCACTAAACCAAGGATCTCTTACCTTGAGCATCCTTTTCAATTGACTTTCAAAACCAGCATTAAACCATGCTAAAAACATGCTTACAAAACAGAATTAAACCATGCATAACACTTGCATAACAATCATCAACCACATTTGATTTTTAAAGCCAAAACATACACAATCCAAGAGCAAAAACCCATCCACTTACTCTTGAGCTTAGCAAAGTTGTTTAGACTTAAACTAAGCTCCCAAAAACCTTCAAACCTTGTTTCAAAAGCTGAAATCCCAACTTCACTCACCGATTACCAAACAAGCCTAGCCAACAAGCTTTCCAAGCTTCCGAAACCTTCCGAAAACACCTCCAAAGCTCAAGGATCAACCTCCCCTGTTTCAAGCACACAAAAACAGAACAATAATGCATCCTTATGCATTAAAACACCAGCAACATCAACACAACTCGCTGCTCATCACAAAACTAGCAATTTGGCTACCAAACACAACCGAAATCACCTCCAAACACTTCCAAAACTTAACCCAGCCAAGATCCATCACTTCTAACCATTTTTATACATCAAATAACATGCAAAATGATCACAACCACATCCTTATACCTCCAGGTATAACAGATCACCAAAAACACTCCAAAAACAACCAAAAACTCAAGCCAAACTTAGGAAATTCAACCTATCCGGGATTGCATTGATTAAACCTCAACTTCTAATCATTTTAACATTCATTTAACATCAATTTAACACCTCAAAACCCTGCTTAAACAGATCACACGAAAATTTCACCAAAATCCTCAAATCTTGCATTTTAGCCAAAAATCAAGATCTCAATTGAAAAGCCTTTAATAAAACATGAATCAAGGATTGAGAACTTAGGAATTTCAGTAAAGAACTGATAGTTTAGAGGAGAAGGACGTTCTTACCTCCAAACTTGAATTTCTCTATTTTAGAGCCAAAATGCTTGATGAATCAACTTGTAAATTGTGAGGTTTTGATGATGAGATGATTAGGAATCAAATGAGAATTGAAATGAGAGATTAAGAGGTCAAAATCAGAGAAAGAAATCTGAGGAAATCTTGTTTGGGTAGAGAGAAAATGAGAGAAAAGAGAATTTGAGAGAAAATGGAAAATTAGTTGAAAATTGGTTAAAAATGATTTCCCTCTCTTTTCTTAATCTTTAAAATCAGATTTTAGACTTAAAATATCTTAGAAAAATCTGGAGAAATCCTTTTTGGAATAATAGCTCCTTAAAGATTCAAAGTTTCAATCCTTTATAAAACTGTCCCGAAACTTTCAAAAATTACATTTTGGTCACTAGCCAAAATGTCAACCTTCCGAACCTCATTTTCCAAAATTGATTTCACAGTTCTCCTTTATATATTAAAAGATGATTTTAGAATATTTTTCCATATTTTTAATGCAACCCGAACTAGGCTTTCCTAAATTCACTCTTAAATATTCGATCAGCACTTTGACCGAACCGGTCAACGCCAAAACTTCTGAGCCCAAAACCGGGGCGTTACAGTTATACTCCACCACGGGTGTTACAGGAGGGATTGCTCTTGAGTGTGAACCTTGTGTAGTCCGGTAGTGTGTATGAAGCGTGTGGGACAACACTTGTAATCCGCGTATCCGATTGTTTTTTGTGTTGAAATGGTTATGAACTATCACTTGAAATCCAATATAATGTATTTAAATGTAACGAAGCATGAGATGCTTGAAAATGATGCAAGGTAGCATGAGAAAGAGTTGAGCATGTGGTTTTAAAGCTTGTTGAAAGTGTTTTCTAAAATTGCATTGTTGTATTGGTTTTACTTAGAGCATGCCTCACTAAGCATTTGTGCTTACGCTCTCTCTTTTACCAAAAAGAAAAAAAGGGTCGTTAATCAAGGTTGACTTTCGGGTTGACTTTGGTTTTCCCCGTGTAATCTTCGTAGTTCGGGTCAATCGTCTAGGCCGGGATAAGGGGGTTACATACATTGAGTACGAAGTTGGTGAGAAAGTCTTCCTCAAAGTGTCACTGTGGAAGAAAGTAATAAGATTTGGCAAGAAGGGAAAATTGAGTCCCCGATTCATTGGACCCTTTGAAGTCATTGAAAGAGTTGGCCCAGTGGCATATCGGCTATTACTACCCTCAGAATTGAGTAAAATTCATGATGTCATCCATGTATCGATGCTACGAAAGTATCGTTCTGATCCCTCACACATTGTGGAACCTGAATCTGTAGAACTTCGACCAAATCTATCCTATGAGGAAGAACCGGTACATATTCTTGCAAGGGAAGTTAAGAGGCTTCACAACAAAACTATACCATTGGTTAAACTGCTCTAGAGGAGCCACACCATTGAGGAAGCCACTTGGGAACCTGAAGAGACCACGAGACAACAATATCCATTTTTTTTCAGTTCAAGTAAAAATTCAAGGACGAATTTTTCTTAAGGGGGGGAGTGTTGTAACACCCTAAAATCTAGTCTAGCAAGAATTTAGTTCCGGTGATCGGAAATCCTACATTGATAAAGTCTAAATATTGTATCGACTAGTTAATTATCGATATCAAACTTTAATTGAGTAAGAACATCATCATCGGACTCCATCAAATAATATTGAAACTCATATAATGACTAAATTGAAGAGGTTGTAAATTGGAGGGCAAAACTATGATGTAGTGTGAATTGAGGGACTAACCTTGCGATTAGCCCCTCCTAAATTTATATTTGCATACATGGGTAAGTCTGGTGAGAGTACTTCACCAAAAGGAAAGCCTATTCTTCATAAGTTTAGTAAAAATGATTTGAGAGAGAGCTACCCGATATTATAGTAAGAACACACCTCTCCCAAACCCTTCATCTTTCTCATCTTCTTCAACTAAGCAAGCACCTCCATTGGAGATAATCTTAAGCTTGGCTTTTCTTCGTTCCATTGATATCGAATCGTTGCTATCGATCGGGTAAGCTATAATCCTCAATCGGTTATTGGATTCCATGGATATATTGAGTTTAATCTCAAATTAGGGTTTTGACCATCTATGGATATTTCATCGTTAGTGTTTATATTGAAGTCGAATATCGATTTTGATATCGTTGTATTGATTTTGATATCGAAATATAGATCCTAATAGTTTTCTATTGACTTTCTAGCTCAAGAAGTAGAGAAAGAGGTTTCACCGTCTTCATCTCAAGCTAGGAATAAGGGGATTGTTATCCGAGAGCCTTGAAAGCTTCGGGTTACTAAGGTGAGTGTAGTCGGAGTCTCGGGTTTAGGCGAAAGGCCTTCCCGAATCATTATTCGATAATTTAGATTTCATCGCCAACATTGTTTTTGAAGAAGTTGCTTTGGTTGGTTAATCGGACACCTTAGTAAGTGTCGGTAAGTTGTTATTGAACATTGGACATAGTCATTGTTATTTTCATTGTGTATTGTCATTGATATAGTCATTGTCATCGAGTTATTGTATAGAATCCATTGGACATTGATATTTACATCGAACTATGAAATATTGATGATGAGATACATATATTTGTCATTGGTAACATTGAAATCATCGTACATTGGAAAACTATTGATTATTGAAATAGATATGAACATTGCAACCTTGGATTGGAGTGGACATTGGATACAATTGGCATGCCATAGAATTCATGAGCTCAATGTACGGGTGCACTATGATCCTAAGGCTACAACCTATATTTATTTGGCAAGGTGGAGGGATGTGTATTGATATTGGTCATATTGGTGAGGCGGAGGGATTAGACCATTCATTGATTTGGCAAGGCGTAGGAATTCACGTATCCATTATCTTGATTCAATCCAAGGATTTATGATGAGTTGAAAATGTTGAACATAGTATATTGATGCATAGCATGACATTGATAAGCATGAGGTTTATGTACATGGATATTTGATATATGTTATTAAGGTTATTTATGACTACCTCACTAGGCAAAGTATGCCTAACATGTCTCATCTCATGCATTTTCAGGTTGAAAAGGATCGTGTGTCGGAAGATCGGATTGGCAAGCAAGACAAGTCACTACAAGCCTCAAGTAATGTGTTTTTGACTTAAAAACTCCTAGGAAGGTTGAAAAGTAGTTTAACTAGTCATTTGTGTCTAATTTGATGTGTTGGTGTAATGCTTAAGTTGTAATATGGTATGTGGCCCTAAATGGCCTTTTTGGTTGGCTTAAAGTAGTATAAAAATGCATAGTTGGCTCAAAAAGGTTGTTGAGTTGAGAGGTGCTCGATTCGTTCAACCGATGTGGCTCACCAAATGGTGGAGAGGTGGATTTTTGGGTGGATTTGGTGTGGAAGCTAAAAAGATAATTGACACAATGATTTATACTGGTTCAACCTTCTAACCAAGGTCTACATCCACTACCTTAGCTCCCCACTAAGGATTTCCAATCAGTCCACTATTGATTCGTCCCCTTTTCTAGGCTTAGGAGGAAACCCTTATACACCGATCAAGCTTTCTACCCAAAGCCTTGATCAAACCCTCTTTTACAAAGAGAAACAATAAGCAAACTTAAATCCCTCTAATAGGTATTTGTTTGCACAATTTAGCACTCACCCAAGACCTAAAACACTTGAGCAGATTTGACAATTTTGGCTCACTAGTGTTTGTCTATACAATAAATGACAATTTAAGCTCTAAGACAATTCTTGATCATTTGTTGATTGATAATTGAAGCATTAGCCTTTACTTGATGCTTGGAGGTCCCTTTTATACTCCTTGATGAGTTTATAGCTGTTACTAGCCGTTTGGGATGAATTGGAGCCGTTGAGGACTTTATTTCCTACCATAAATGCACTTCTGCAGCTCACCGTTTCGAAACAGCCGTGCCCGTTTCGAAACACCCTTTAAGTAGAAAGAGCCGTTGCAGTCTGACGAGGCACCCGTATCGAAACTCCCTTGGCCGTTTCGGAACACGTATCGAAACGCCTAGTCCCGTATCGAAACGACCTGCATTTAAATGTTAGTTGGGAAATAGCCGTTGGGGGTTTATGACCGTTGTGGTCAATGCCACGTAGGCGTATCGAAACGGCATAACCTGTTTCAAAACTCTGGGCAAAAATCTCATCCAGGGAATGACCGTTTCGATACCCGTATCGAAATAATTTTTCTACTGGAATGCACCGTATCCAAACGCCCTAAGGTGTTTCGAAGCGCCTAGAAGGTTTTGTGTATTTTGGCTTTTGAAAACATGCAAAACCCTTTATAAAATATCCCTAAATATAGTTTCAAGTTATTTGGACTTATGAAATTGTTTTGAATTCTTTTTAAATCAGTCCAAAACATTTTTCAATTATTATATCAAAACATTAGTTCTACAATCTCCCCCTTTTTGATATAATAAAACAACTTGAAAAATTGTTTGGGATTTTCCCCCTTTAACTTTAAAAATATGAATAAGAGAATTAAAGATAAAAATCAAATAAAGCTCCCCCTTATTCATTTGAAAATTCAATTTTTCAAACCATTTCTCCCCCTTTTTGTTATATAAAAAAGAATTTAAAACATTAAGTTCAAAATAACTATAGAGGAAAAATTTGACAAAAATAAGAACTTGGTTTTAAAAATGGCTCCCCCTTACTCAAAGCATCATAAAAAATGTTAGTCCAACATATATGATCATCTAGTTGAATTTAAAATAAAATAAACAAATGAAATAAAAAACAACTAGAATTTTTACCAACACTTGAACCCAAGGGAGGATGTGAAGCCTTCCTTCTTCAAGTGTTCTTCCTTGTGTGCATGGAGCTCCCCCTCAATGTTTGACTTGTTGAACATCTCCATCACACCTAGCGAAAGACAATCAAGTGATTTTTGGTATCCAAATTGCTTTGGATCCATAAACGTTAGTAGCACAAATTTTAGTCCCCTTGGGAATCCATTTTTCAATGTCATCCTTTTACTTGAAGTGGTTAGTCCTTTTGGGACCCAAACACTTCTAAAACATTTTCCTTTTACAAATCTAGGGGCACTAGATTGTCTTACATAGAAATTTGATTTTCCAAAATTGTTTTTCTTTTCAAGCTCTTTGGAAATCAAATCTTTTTCTTCTTGAACTTTTTGAAGCAAATTTTGTAAATCAAAACATTTTAATTCAAACTCTTCAAGTTTTGCTTCAAGTTCAAGTTTGGTTTTAGAAATCAAATCATTTTGAATTTTTAACTTCGAAATCAATTTATTGTTTTTCAAAATGTGATTTTTAAAGTCTAAAACCAAATCATCATAGGCATCTTGTAATTCATCAAAAGAGTAAGAACATGAAGTAGATGAATTAGAAGTTACCCTTGAATCTTCTTCGATGGCCATAAGGCAAAGGTTGGCTTGTTCATCGTCGGTGGAGTCCTCATCACTCCAAGTAGCCACATGTGCCTTCTTCTTATGGCTTGAAGTGCTTGCCCTCTCCTTTTTCTTGGATTCACGTTCAAGCTCTCTCAAGGCTTTCTTCATGAACGAGGCACACTTCTTGAAGATATGAACAATCTCTTCTTCTTCATCCTCCTCTTCACTTGAATCAAAGTGATGGCAAGTGGAGGATTTGAGAGCCACGACACTTGCATTGATGCCAAGGCTCTTGAGCTTCTTCTCTCCCATATCTCTAATTTCTTCCCGTTTCTTCTCATCCTCTTTGTTATTCTTCATGATTTGATGAGTAAGGAGTGACCCCATGAGTTCATCAAGCTTCAAAGTCATCAAATTCTTTGCTTCGATGATGGCGGTCCTCTTTGAGTCCCATGACTCGGGAAGTGAGTAGATGAGCTTTCGAACAAGCTTTTCTTCCGGGATGGCTTCTTCATAGCCTTTGAGACCATTGGTGATAGTGGAGAACCTATCAAACATTTTCCCGATGTTCTCTTCCGGATCCATTTTGAAGTTCTCATACTCTAAGGTTACAAGCCCAATCTTGGTCTCCTTGACTTCATCGGTCCCCTTGTATGTGACTTCAAGCTTGTCCCATACCTCCTTGGCACTCTCACAAGAAGACATCTTCTCATAGATGGTTGGGCCAAATGCACAAAAAAAATGTGCAAGGCTTTGCAATTAAGCTCCATCTTCTTGCGATCGTCGACACTCCATTCCGCTTTGTTTCGTTGAGGCACGAACGAACCATCTTCAACTATGTCCCATAGCTTATAATCTCTAGATTTGATGAAGAACTTCATCTTTGTCTTCCAATGGGCATAGTGGGTTCCATCGAAGAAAGACGGTTTGTCGATGGATTGCGCCATTTGAGCCGGTTGATGAAATGATGATCGAGCTTGCCGGATCTTCTCAATAGGATGTGAATCCTCTTCGATTGAGCCAATCTCTGATACCAATTGTTGAGATGAGAGGTGCTTGATTCGTTCAACCGATGTGGCTCACCAAGTGGTGGAGAGGTGGATTTTTGGGTGGATTTGATGTGGAAGCTAAAAAGATAATTGACACAAAGATTTATAATGGTTCAACCTTCTAACCAAGGTCTACATCCACTACCTTAGCTCCCCACTAAGGATTTCCAATCAATCAACTATTGATTCGTCCCCTTTTCTAGGCTTAGAAGGAAACCCTTATACACCGATCAAGCTTTCTACCCAAAGCCTTGATCAAACCCTCTTTTACAAAGAGAAACAATAAGCAAACTTAAATCCCTCTAATAGGTATTTGTTTGCACAATTTAGCACTCACCCAAGACCTAAAACACTTGAGCAAATTTGACAATTTTGGCTCACTAGTGTTTGTCTATACAATAAATCACAGTTTAAGCTCTAAGACAATTCTTGATCATTTGTTGATTGACAATTGAAGCATTAACCTTTACTTGATGCTTGTAGGTCCCTTTTATACTCCTTGATGAGTTTATAGCCGTTACTAGCAGTTTGGGATGAATTGGAGCCGTTGAGGACTTTATTTCCCACCATAAATGCACTTCTGCAGCTCACCGTTTCGAAACATCCGTGCCCGTTTCGAAACACCCTTTAAGTAGAAAGAGCCGTTGCAGTCTGACGAGGCACCCGTATCGGAACGACCTTGGCCATTTCGGAACACGTATCGAAACGCCTAGTCCCGTATCGAAATGACCTGCTTTTAAATGTTAGTTGGGAAATACCCGTTGAGGGTTTATGACCGTTGTGGTCAATGCCACGTAGGCGTATCAAAACGGCATAGCCTGTTTCGAAACGCTGGACAAAAATCTCATACAGGGAATGCCCGTTTCGATACCCATATCGAAACACTTTTGCTACTGGAATGCACCGTATCGAAACGCCTGGAAGGTTTTGTGTATTTTGGCTTTTGAAAACATACAAAACCCTTTATAAAATATCCCTAAACATAGTTTCAGGTTATTTGGACTTATGAAATTGTTTTGAATTCTTATTAAATCAGTCCAAAACATTAGTTCTACAAAGGTAAAAACATGGTAGATGCATTTGTATGATCATGAAATTTTACATACTAGAAGTTTATATTATTGATATGTTGTGTGTAAAGTTTCTCTCCATTTGGACATCGTTCGGTAGGTCAAATCGAATAAAAACCAACAAAAATCTGTCATTACAGGTCAGGCCATATTGAAACGGGTAACCCCAATTTATCATGGAGAATAAGGTGTATCGGAACGGTTCATGGCCGTTTCGAAACATTTTGCCACTGGAATCCCTCGTTTCGATACGGGTTTATAGTGTATCGAAACGGGTCAAAGTCAAAGGAGGGCAACCCGTTTCGATACAGGTCATGCCCGTATCAATACGGTCTAAAGGGTAAAGTCAATACAAGTTGACCATCATTCACCTGTTTCAAAACAGTTTAGGGTGTTCCGATATGGGGTTAGTGAAGTTGGTTAAGGGCCTATTAAACAGATTATCAGTTTCACAGTCTAGTCACTGAATATTGTAAGGTTTAATTAAATGAGTTAATGATCTCCAAATTGAATGAAATTTTGCAGACATGTCATTAAGGTAGTGAATTTCGAAGTATTAAAATCAATTACATTGAAGGACCCCTAGTTTGTTTGAATTACAAATTGGTCCCTAAAACTTGTAATGTTTGTGATCTAGCCCTTAATGATTAATCATTGCTTATTTGTGTAATTTGGACTGAGTTATTTGGTAGTAATGATTCGACGTATGTTGTGGCTGAAAATGCTATTGATAAAATGAAATTTTATTGCACCGGTTTATGTATTGATCATCAGTTACACCTTCCAACCCGATTCTCGACCATACTAGGAAGAAGGTGTTACAATTGTGGTATTAGAGCTAGAGTTTAGTCGATTCTAGGACTAAACTGAAGCTTATTACATTGCTATTGTGTTACTTTGCCACCTAGGAGTTTTAAACTTTCGTATATTGTGACTTGTCGACTAATCCAATCTTTCATATAGATATGTCTGAGACGAACGAAGCTCATATAGACGAGCTTGCAACTGGCTCCTCGACACATGACGAGGAGATTAGAGGAGAAAATCCTCAGAACCCACCGCAACCACAGGACCCTCATGTTCAGGGTACTGAGCGTGCAGCAGCTATCGCTCAGGCTGAATGTTACCAGAACATGGCTAATATGTTCAAACAGTTTATGGTTGCGATGTAAGCAACACCATCTCTTCAGCGCACCCCTCATGTTGTCCAGTATGTCCGTGCCCCCGTGGACAAGTTAGCTTCTCTCCGAGCCTATTCCTTTACCGGACATGATGATGATAATCTTGAAATTGCCGATACTGGCTGGATAACACGTTGCATATCTTGAACAAACAACTGTTGTGTTCGACGAACACAAGTTGGAGTGTGCTATTGCGTTATTGACCGATGAAGCTCTTATGCGGTGGGAAACCACTATTCTCACAAATCTTGAAGAATCGGTTACTTGGGATTTTTTCTTCGAGAATTCCAGAATAAATACATTAGTGAATATTACCTTGCGGAAAGGCGGAACACCTTTCTTCATCTGAGGCAGGGTGGGCGACCTATCGAGCAATATATCCATGATTTCTACAAATATTGCCGATACGGAGCAGAATTTATAAAAAAAGAAGAAGAAAAGTGCAAAATGTTTATAGATGGCCTTAGAGATGAGCTACGACCCATGTTTATGGCCCTTGGTATCACCAACTTCCAAGATCTAGTGAATCGAGTCAAGGCCACTAAAGCTACCAAGAGAGCTCAATGAGCTGATGGGTCTGAAAAATCTGAGAAGAGGTTCAGGGATGATTCTCGACCTCCGAGATAGAACAAGAAGGGGCAGTATCAAGGCCTTAAACAAAGTATTTATTCACAGCCCTCCTGATCTAGGAACATTGAGAGACCCCAGTCTGTGATGCAGTCTTTTGCAAAAGCCGCGTCTGTTGACAACATTTGAGGTTCGATTCGAGTTAACCAGTACCCTCTCTACAATTATTGTCAGAATAGGCACCCAGCGGATCAATGTTGTAAGCATACTGGATCCTGTTATTATTGTGGTGAGTAGGGCCACTTCATTCGTGACTGTCTTATGAATGCAACCAAATCCGTCGTCACACCGACCACTGCTACTTCTCCTGCTAAATCCTTTCGGGGGTAAAAGATCGAAGCAAGGATCAACGGGAACATATAGATGATTGAGTGGACTGGGAAACCCTTTAATAAACAAGATTCAAAAGCTCCTGCCCAAATATATCATGTGAGGAGCAAGGAAGAAGAGGATGAACCTGATGCTATTGCAGGTACCATTGAGTTATATTCACATCCTTTATATGCATTGATTGACCCTGGTTCTACTTATTCTTTTATAAGCACCATTGTAGTTAAGAAGTATAACATGTCTTATGAATCAATAGCATCAAGAATTTTTGTAACCAATACTCTAGGAGATTATGTCACCGTAAGGGTAGTGTGCAAGAACTGTCCCTTAGTGATTCAAGAGATTCCTTTTCCGACCAATTTGTTAGCTTTACCGATTCACGAATTTGATGTCATCCTAGGCTTGGATTGGCTTACTGATCACCAAGCTTGGGTAGATTGTTGTAAAAGAAAATTGTACCTTTGGGGTTTGGGCAAAGAAAGTGTTGTACTGATGAATGCGAGGAATCCATCATTGTATGCTTTGACATTGGAAACCAAAGGCGAAACACAACTGCAAGACATTGACACTGTATGTGAATTTCCTGATGTCTTCCTCGATGAACTTCCAGGATTGCCCCCAACCCGTGAAGTGGAATTTAGCATCAAGGTGCAACTTGGAACTGCTTCAGTTTCCATTGCACCATATCGGATGACAACTGTGGAGTTTAAAGAATTAAAGGCCCAGATTCAAGACCTATTGAGCAAGGGTTTCATTCAACCGAGCTCTTCACCTTGGGGAGCTTTAGTTCTCTTTGTTAAGAAGAAGGATGGTTCTATGCGATTATGCATCGACTATAGACAATTGAATAAAGTAACCATCAAGAATAAATATCCATTTCCTAGAATAGACGACTAGGGATGGCAAAAATACTCGGCCCCGACCTGACCCGAGGTGCCCCGACCCGACCCGACCGGGTATTTTTTTCTAAAATTTCGGGGATCGGGGCGGGGCGGGGCGGGAAAAGCATGAAGTCGGGTCGGGGCGGGTTCGGGTATTTGCTAGAAATTCCCCGCCCCGCCCCGCCCCGGTATATTTTTATATTTCTATATATATATTTATTATATTTATAAAAAATATCATTATATTTAAACACTTTTATGTGTTTTAAGCTATTTTTTGTTTTTGTTTTGGTTCGTACATTTTGTAAAATTTTGTTCGATGTTGTTCAAGTTTTAATATATTCGATTCTAACGGTCAATTATTCAAGTTTATTCTTTTAAATATGTAGTTTAACACGTGGATAATTAAAAATTGGTTTTATTTTATTTTTTATATAAGTTTGAAGTCCCTTGAAACCATAATTTGTGATTGTGGTGGAAGATTGATCGAATCTAACATTTACCGTCGACGAAGATTAATTTTTTTTTTAAATTTTCGGGACGGGTCGGGGCGGGGTCAGGTTTAAGGATTATTGTATCGGGGCGGGTCGGGGCGGGTAAATTGATATTTTAATTCGAGGCGGGGCGGGGTCGGGTATAGTATTTTATAGATCGAGGCGGGTTCGGGGCGGCCAAAAACCCGCCCCGCCCCGCCCCGTTGCCATCCCTATAGACGACCTGTTCGATCAATTAAAAGATGCCTTTGTGTTTTCCAAGATCGACTTAAGGTTGGGCTACTATCAAATGAGGGTTAATGAGTGTGAGGTGTTAAAGACTGCCTTTCGTACGAGGTATGAACACTACAAATTCTTTGTGATACCCTTTGGGTTAACCAATGCACCGACGACCTTTATGGATTTGATGAATAAGGTATTTAGACCCTTCCTTGATAAATTCGTAGTGGTGTTTAAAGATGACATATTGATCTATTCCAAGAATGAAGCAAAGCATCAAGATCATCTTCGTATTGTACTTTAGACTCTAAGAGAGAAACATTTGTATGCGATGTTCTCCAAGTGTGAGTTCTGGCTCACCGAAGTTTCTTTTCTAGGGCATATCATGTCGACTTCGGGTATTCAAGTAGACCTGAAGAAAATCTAAGCCATTGTAGATTGACATTCACCGAAGAACATTGGTGAAGTCAGAAGCTTCCTTGTGCTTGCTGGCTATTATCGTAGATTTGTGAAAGGGTTTTCTATAATAGCTGCTCCTTTGACCAAACCATTGAGGAAAGAAGCTTTTTTTTGGACCGAGGTTCAACAACGAAGTTTTGATCAGTTAAAACAAGTGTTGACTCATTCACCAATTCTGACCCAACCCAAGTCTGGAAAAGACTACACAGTTTATAGTGATGCATCGCATCTGTAACACCCCAATTTTGGGCTTAGAAGTTTTGGGTTGAACCGGACCGGTCAGATTTTCGGTTCGAATATAAAAGGTGGTTTTAAGGAAAGCCTAGTTCGGGATGCATTAAAAATATGGAAAAATATCTAAAATCCTCTTTTATTATATATAAGAGAGTGGTGAAATCAATTTTACAAAATGAGGTTTGGAAATATGACATTTCAAGCTAGTGACTAAACTGTAATTTTTGAAAAGTCGTGACTGTTTTAAAAGGATTGAAACTTTGAATCTTTAAGGAGCTAATTTACCCAAGGGAGGATTTCTCCAGATTTTTCTTGATTTTTAAAGTCTCATTTAGTGTTTAATTAATAAAAAGAAAAGAGGGAAAAGTGATATTTTAGTTTCGTAACTAACTTTTACCAAAATTTTCCTATTTCATTTTCTCTCAAAATTCCCTCAGCCAAACACATTTCCACAACAACTTTTCCTTTGATTTTCACACCTAAAGTTGAGATTTCAATTCCTAAATGATTCTTAATCATTTCTACACCAAATCCTCGTCATTTGCTTAATGAACTTTCAAGGATTTTGGCTCTAAACAAGGAGAAATCCACATTTAGAGGTATGAACGTCCTTCTCCTCTAAATACTCAGTTCTTTACTGAAATTCCCAAGTTCTCAATCCTTAAATTGAGTTTTATTAAAGGTTTTAATGTTGTGTTCTTGATTTTGGCTTGAAATGCAAGATTTGGATTTAATTTTGAAGAAATTCGTATTGGATGATTGGGCTCTGTTTTGAGATGTCTTTTTGATGTTAATTGATGTTTAATAATGGTTAGAAGTGATGGATCTTAGCTGGGTTAAGTTTTGGAAGAGTTTGGAGGTGATTTCGGTTGTGTTTGGTAGCCGAAATGTCGGATTTATGTAGAGCAACGAGTTGAGTTGTGTTGTTGGTGTTTTTAATGCATGATGATGCATTAATCCTCTGTTGTTATGTGTTTAAAACAGGGAAGAATGATCCGGAAGAAATAGAGGTAGCGTTGGAGGGTTCGAATGCTTGGAAGGCTTGTCGGCAAGCTTAGTTTTGTGTAACGGTGAGTGAAGTTGGGTTTTCAGCTTTGAAACCAATGTTTGAAGGTTATGGGAGCTTAGTTTAAGTCTAAGAAACTTAACTAAGCTCAAGAGTAAGTTTTCAGAAAAACTCTTTCTCTTGAATGAACCATGAGATGGTTGGATGCATACATTTAATTTGCATGTTTAAATTCTGTTTTGAAAGCATGTTTTAGCATGGTTTAGTGCTGGTTTTGAAAGTCATGTGTTGAAGGATGCTCAAGGTAAGAGATCCTTGGTTTTGTACTTTGGAATTGTGGAATTGATGCATAGTGTTGCATGCTGTTTAATGGCTTTGTTAAATACTTTAAAACAGTGAATTGATGATGGTAATTGATGGTATTGGCAAGTGATGTAAGTGGTTGTTGGTTACTTTAATCAGATATAGTTAGTCGGCTATAGGATTGGGTGCACCGTGAATTGAGTCGCCTTGGATGTCGAGGGGTTGTAATGGTACCGTAAACTCCATCCAAGTATCCTAGCGATTGAGAGAGTTGGTGTCACCACGATGGAGGATGGCTCTCATGGGTGGGCTTTGTTAAGTGCCACCACGATGGTTGATGGCTCTCGTGGGTGAACCTTGTTAAATGACACCACGATGGAGGATGGATCTCGTGGGTGGACTTTGTTAAGCGTCACAACGGTGGAGGGTTGCTCCCGTGTGTGAGCTTGGTTAAGGTGATTACAATGGTTGTGGTAGCTTCCATGTGTAAGCCTTGTGATGTGTCCCGGCTCTCGCTAGTTAGTTATATAACTTCCGATGAGTGATGTTGAGGGGTTGAGATTGTACCGCTAAACTCCATCACGGGTGTTGAGGGGTTGAGATTGTACCGGTAAACTCCACCTTGTGTTGTTCGGTTGTGTGTATGAAGCGTGTGGGTCAACGCTTGTAATCCGCGTATCCGATTGTGTCTTGTGTTGTGATGGTTTGTGAATTATCACTTGGAAGCCAATATAATATTCTTGAATGTAATGAAGCATGAGATGCTTGAAATGATGCAAGGTTGCATGGGAAGTGTGTAATGTTCTAAGAATGCATGCATTACTTGTTAAGCTTGAACAAGTGTTTATCTTCTATTGAGAATGGTGCATATGTGCATGGAATCTCTTTAGTGCATTGAAGTCTTGTGAGGACTTGTTTTAAAAGGCATGTGGTGCAATGTTGTTTTTGGTAGTTCATGTGTTTTGCATTTGTTGAATGCATGAGATAGTTAGAAGGAACCAATGGTTTTCGAAAGGTTTTGCTTTAAAATGGCCATCAAGCATATGTAAAGTATGTTGTGAAGTGGAAGTGTTTTCGAAGGAATTTGAGTTTAACCTTGCATGTGGTGTTTATGCATGGCAAGGGTTGAATAATGGTTTTTGCAAGAATGTGTTTTAGGGTAAATTGTTTAGCTTTTCTAAGCTAAAGGTTGGTTTTCATGTTGAGCAAGACATGGTTTAAAGCATGATGTTTCAAAAGAGGTTTTTCAACCAATGCTTTGATTTATTGATTTACATCTACTTTTAGAAAGGGATTTATGATTCGCTGCATTGATGGTGTTTTGGTTTTGAGCATTCCTCACTAAGCATTATGTGCTTACACTGCTTTTTGTCCATCAATGCAGATAAATGAAGTTGGGGCAGCAAGAAGCAAGGGATTCAAGGAGAGCTCCACTTGAGATGTATGTCTCGGTTAATAGCTATAGATAATAAAGGCAATGGGGGGAGAGTCTTTTATATTGATGTGTAATGAGATTGTGTATGTTGGACAAGTTTGGTTTATGATTTGAACTATGTGGTTTAACGCTTGCAACGTTTGAATCTTCTCCTTCATAAGTTGTTATGTTATGCTTCTTGTTTTAAAAGCATGATTAAGTGTTGGATGTGTTGAAGAGTTGGTGCACCTAGGGGTTGTTTTGTATCTATATTTTAATGCAATTTGGTATTTATGATGCTTGGCATGTTGTTGATTTGTTGAGGATTGATTTAGAGTATGTTTGATGGTGATTAGATGTGTTAAAACAGGCTTATCTGCTGTTTCTGAGCAGGGTGTTTCGAAACACCCTTGCCTGTTTCGAAACAGGGGCATGTTTTGGCCTGGGCGTTTCGAAACGGGTAGAGGTGTTTCGAAACACTTTGGCTACTGCCAAGCCGTGTTTCTAAACGGTGTATACCCGTTTCGAAACACTTGACCGTTGGACACTGATTTGAATGGTTTTGAGGTTTGCAAGCTTTACATTTTAGTCCTGATTTTTGTATGTGCAATTGATTGAGTTTGAGATGTCCGTTTGAGATGAAATTTAGCAGAGAGGCATGAAACATGACTAATTTCATAATGGTAACTTAAAAATTGGTAAAGTCCTCTTAATTTCCAGAATTTACAAAATGGTCCCTAAATTCGTATGTTCTGCAATTGAGTCCCTTATTGTTTTCCGATTGCTGTGATTTTTTAGTATGCTTATCTCAGGAGTATGCCTAGGATTAATGTGCATCTAGACAAGTTTAAAAGTAAAAAAAGGGTCGTTAACCAAGGTTGAGTTTCGGGTTGACTTTGGTTTTCCCCGTGTAATCTTCGTAGTTCGGGTCAACCGTCTAGGCCGGGCTAAGGGGGTTACATTTGGTGGTATCAGAGCTGAGTTGCGAATGCTTGGGGAAATGGTAAATTGTTGTAATAAGTGTTTGATGTTTATTCCGATGTGTGGTTGAAAGTCAGTTGAAATGTGTGTCTTTGAGTGAATTGTTGATGTTTTTATCATGCTTTTTGGTTATGAATCTTCATTGAGCTGATGTGAATTTGTACTGATGATATGCTGGTGTTGTGAGCTGATTTTATGAATGATGAAAGTGTGATGGGTATGATATGTTGATGTTATGCTGTTGCGAGTGAATGTTGTTTGATGAGAGCATGATCGAAGTATGTTGATTGATATGCTCGATGTTGTGATAGCCATGTTTTTATTGATTGTTATGTCGTGTAAAAGAGGAGAATTTGGGAAACCCATTGCCTTATTATTATAGCTATTGTGTTAAGTTGGAGTTGGAGTCTTGAATCCTTGCTTGAAGCTGGCCTGATCGCTTTGGTTGTTTTGTTATGTTTGCTTGTTGTTAATATCATGGTGAAATCGATGAGAGAATGGCAGTAGGGTGAGATGATTGCTGCTTTAGAGCAGGTTGTTAAGTCTTGGAATTCATCTTTTGGTGGAGGTGTTTCGTTTCAGCCTACAGTTCCTGGAGTTGAGGTAGTAAGGCAGGAGGAGGAAGCTGGTTCTGTGATGAAGGGTTCATCACCTATAGTTCAAGAGGTGTCGGGAACATCTCAGGCTGTGGTGAAAGTGAGGCCTGTAGACGTGCCGACTGTGGGACATGCGAGTTTGTCGAAACAACGTTTGTATGATTTGGGAGCTGTGGAGTATCGTGGTTCGACACCTGAGGCGTTCGAGGCTTGGTTAGCCAGTGTAATTCTGATTTTGGATAAGAAAGGGTGTGACTACGCCTGTAAGCTGGGAAGTGTTGTCTCATTGATGTTGGAGGACGCTTGTGCTTGGTGGACATCGGTGGCGGTGGCAACACCTATCCACGATATAGATTGGGACTTCTTCGTGTTTGCCTTTTATGAAAGGTACCTTGGAGGGAAATTCCCAAGGGTTAAGCAACATGGGGGTGTTGTTTCAGATTATGAAGGTGAGAAAAGTTTAAGCAAGAAAGTTGTGGGTACTGACCTGAGGAGCGGTTAGCGGAAGAGGCTACATGATATAAGGTTTTGCTTGAATCGAAGTCTGGGTGGTGGTGCAGATGTAGGTCAAGTGCAGTATGACCAAGGAGTGGTAGCTCAGTTTCCGAAGTGTGACCGTTGTGGAAAGTGTCATGTTGGAGGTTGTTGGGGCGCGGGAGCTTGTTGGAACTGTGGTTCTAAAGAGCATGTGAAGCAAAGTTGTCCTCATGGGATGAGTTTGGCTTCAGTGGGTGCAAAAGGGTCTCAGAAGGGTCGTGGGCGCGACCGAGACAAAGTTCGGAGGTGGCAGGAAAGGCAGAAAGGTGTGAGGGGCTTGGGGAATGAATCCTGTTGGAATTGTGGGTCTGTTGGACATTTGAGATGAAATTGTTTGAAGTTGGCTCGGGGTAGTCAGGGTTCTTTACCGCAGGGAGATGGTGATGACCTTAAGGTGTTGGCTAATGCTGCGGTGGTGCGGTTAGAGAATGATGGTTCTGCGAAGAAGAGAGTTTGTCTGTTGAAGCCCCGAGGCAGTGAGATGTTTTCAGGTAACCTTGTTAAGTAACCTTTACCCTAGTTTTCTTAGTTTGGTTTCGGTTTGGTTTTCCCTTGCGTAGTGGTATGGTCTTGTAGCTAGCAAGTTTGGGGTAGTAGTTGGTGTTGTTTTGAAAACAACTTTAGTGTGAAGAGGGCGTTAGTGGGTTGTTAGAATGGTAGAGTTGGACAAGTTAGAAGTGAGGTAGGAGGTTGTTCTTAGACGGACTCTGAGGATGTTATTGGTGGGTGTGAACTGACATACATGCACAGTTAAAACCATTTGTTATATACTATATTATATATATGTGTTGGTACATGCATACATGCGACATGACATTAGAGGTTTTGCATACATGTCACAGGCATTGATAGGGCATATTGGTGACCATGCATACGACCGTTCACACTTGCTAATAGCTAGTTGGGTCCGTTAGTGTTGTGATAGGGTTAGGTTGGATGATGGGTTTTAAGATTTGTTTTGGTGCTAGGAGAATGTTAGAAGTAATGGAGGGTATTAAGTGAGCTGTCAGTAATAGTGAGTGCGGTATAGCATGTTGGCAGAAGGAAAGTGTTTTGGTGCTTAAAGAGAGTTTAGCGGTGTGGTGGTGAGGAGATTACCGGTTGAGGTTAGAATCGGTCAGAGTGGTTGTGAATAGCTAGTAGAAGTGGTGGTTTCTTGGTGTTAAGTGATGTAGTAGGTTTGTGGATGTGTTTCCAGAGTGCTGAGGTGACTTGGCATTGATGTTGTAATAGGAGGGCTGTTTATGTAGGTGATGGCTCGTAGCAACCTTTGAAGAGTTGAGAAAAGGTTGCGTTGAGGGCTGTAGAAAAGGGTTGGCTTGGGGTGAATAGAAGTTTCGTAATCTTAATATGTATGTATAGAATGGGCGGTGTCCTGGTAAGGCTAGTGTTGTAGTCAAAGCTTGAAGTGGAAAGGCAATGTAAGTTCAAGGGCCATTGTTGGTTGGACGGGTTCTTGTGAGAAGTGGTTGGCTAGTCGTGTATAAGTAAATCCCTTCTGAAGTCAGCTAGTGGTATGTGGAACGACTGGCAGAGTTAAGGTTGGGGTTTTGTGACGTGATTTTTGAATGTTGTGTGAGTAGTTTTGGTGAGTCGTTATGGTAATGATGGTGGCGGATGTGAAGGGATGTTGTCAACATTTTGGAAAGTGTGTGTAAGCAGTTGATGCTTAAAAGTTTTTGCTTGTTGTGTAATCTTTGGAAGAAGTTGAGTAGTTTTGCAAGGGGTTTTAGAAGCAGTGAAGGTTGTGGGTCACATGGTGGCTGAAATTGGAAGGGTTGGTGCCACCATGTGTGCGAGTTTTGGGGATGATGAGATAAGGTGGAGTATGGGTAAGAATTTGAAGTTCTTCGGGTTGCTGAGGCTAAGCGCAGTTCGGGGTTGTGAAAGGTTAAGCTGAGCTTAACATCTGAGTGTTCTGGAATTTGTGAACAGTATGCGGTGGTGTTGGGTTTGGTTATAGTGTAAGTTGATTTGTGGAGGAGTTTGTTTTTGTGGTGTTTTGTGTGGAGAGAATTCCGTGGTGGTTAAGTCTCCTATGTTGCCTTGTGGATTGCCTTAGAAGTTTGGTTGTGTTCTTTTCGCCGGTTGAAATTTCGAGGACGAAATTTCCTAAGAGGGGGAGAGTTGTAACACCCCAATTTTGGGCTTAGAAGTTTTGGGTTGAACCGGACCGGTCGGATTTTCGGTTCGAATATAAAAGGTGGTTTTAAGGAAAGCCTAGTTCGGGATGCATTAAAAATATGGAAAAATATCTAAAAATCCTCTTTTATTATATATAAGAGAGTGGTGAAATAAATTTTACAAAATGAGGTTTGGAAATATGACATTTCAAGTTAGTGACTAAAGTGTAATTTTTGAAAAGTTCGTGACTGTTTTAAAAGGATTGAAACTTTGAATTTTTAAGGAGCTAATTTACCCAAGGGAGGATTTCTCCAGATTTTTCTTGATTTTTAAAGACTCATTTAGTGTTTAATTAATAAAAAGAAAAGAGGGAAAAGTGATATTTTAGTTTCATAACTAACTTTTACCAAAATTTTCCTATTTCATTTTCTCTCAAAATTCCCTCAGCCAAACACATTTCCACAGCAACTTTTCCTTTGATTTTCACACCTAAAGTTGAGATTTCAACTCCTAAATGATTCTTAATCATTTCTACACCAAATCCTCGTCATTTGCTTAATGAATTTTCAAGGATTTTGGCTCTAAACAAGGAGAAATCCACATTTAGAGGTATGAACGTCCTTCTCCTCTAAATACTCAGTTCTTTACTGAAATTCCCAAGTTCTCAATCCTTAAATTGAGTTTTACTAAAGGTTTTAATGTTGTGTTCTTGATTTTGGCTTGAAATGCAAGATTTGGATTTAATTTTGAAGAAATTCGTATTGGATGATTGGGCTCTGTTTTGAGATGTCTTTTTGATGTATTTTGGATGTCTAAATGTTGTGTAATTGAGGTTTAATCAATGCAATCCCGAATAGGTTGATTTTCCTAAGTTTTTACTTGTGAAAATGGTGGTTTTTGGGGTGATCTTGGTGTTTTGTTAATGCTGGAGGTATAAGGACGAGTTTGGGATCATTTTGGATGTTAATTGATGTTTAATAATGGTTAGAAGTGATGGATCTTGGCTGGGTGAAGTTTTGGAAGAGTTTAGAGGTGATTTCGGTTGTGTTTGGTAGCCAAAATGTCGGATTCATGTAGAGCAGCGAGTTGAGTTGTGTTGCTGGTGTTTTTAATGCATGATGATGCATTAATCCTCTGTTGTTATGTGTTTAAAACAAGGGAGAATGATTCGGAAGCAATAGAGGTAGCGTTGGAGGGTTCAGATGCTTGGAAGGCTTGTCGGCAAGCTTAGTTTTGTGTAACGGTGAGTGAAGTTGGGTTTTCAACTTTGAAACCAATGTTTGAAGGTTATGGGAGCTTAGTTTAAGTCTAAGCAACTTAACTAAGCTCAAGAGTAAGTTTTCGGAAAAACTCTTTCTCTTGAATGAACCATGAGATGGTTGGATGCATACATTTAATTTGCATGTTTAAATTCTGTTTTGAAAGCATGTTTTAGCATGGTTTAGTGCTGGTTTTGAAAGTCATGTGTTGAAGGATGCTCAAGGTAAGAGATCCTTGGTTTTGTACTTTGGAATTGTGGAATTGATGCATAGTGTTGCATGTTGTTTAATGGCTTTGTTAAATGCTTTAAAATAGTGAATTGATGATGGTAATTGATGGTATTGGCAAGTGATGTAAGTGGTTGTTGGTTACTTTAATCGGATATAGTTAGCTGGCTATAGGATTGGGTGCACTGTGAATTGAGTCGCCTTGGATGTCAAGGGGTTGTAATGGCACCGTAAACTCCATCCAAGTATCCTAGCGATTGAGAGAGTTGGTGTCACCACGATGGAGGATGGCTCTCGTGGGTGGGCTTTGTTAAGTGCCACCACGATGGAGGATGGCTCTCGTGGGTGAACCTTGTTAAATGATACCACGATGGAGGATGGCTCTCGTGGGTGGACTTTGTTAAGCGTCACAACGGTGGAGGGTTGCTCCCGTGTATGAGCTTGGTTAAGGTGATTACAATGGTTGTGGTAGGTTCCATGTGTAAGCCTTGTGATGTGTCCCGGCTCTCGCTAGTGAGTTATACAACTTCCGATGAGTGATGTTGAGGGGTTGAGATTGTACCGCTAAACTGCATCACGGGTGTTGAGGGGTTGAGATTGTACCGGTAAACTCCACCTTGTGTTGTTCGGTTGTGTGTATGAAGCGTGTGGGACAACGCTTGTAATCCGCGTATCCGATTGTGTCTTGTGTTGTGATGGTTTGTGAATTATCACTTGGAAGCCAATATAATGTTCTTGAATGTAATGAAGCATGAGATGCTTGAAATGATGCAAGGTTGCATGGGAAGTGTGTAATGTTCTAAGAATGCATGTATTACTTGTTAAGCTTGAACAAGTGTTTATCTTCTATTGAGAATGGTGCATATGTGCATGGAATCTCTTTAGTGCATTGAAGTCTTGTGAGGACTTGTTTTAAAAGGCATGTGGTGCAATGTTGTTTTTGGTAGTTCATGTGTTTTGCATTTGTTGAATGCATGAGATAGTTAGAAGGAACCAATGGTTTTCGAAAGGTTTTGCCTTGAAATGGCCATCAAGCATATGTAAAGTATGTTGTGAAGTGGAAGTGTTTTCCAAGGAATTTGAGTTTAACCTTACATGTGGTGTTTATGCATGGAAAGGTTTGAATAATGGTTTTTGCAAGAATGTGTTTTAGGGTAAATTGTTTAGCTTTTCTAAGCTAAAGGTTGGTTTTCATGTTGAGCAAGACATGGTTTAAAGCATGATGTTTCAAAAGAGGTTTTTCAACCAATGCTTTGATTTATTGATTTACATCTACTTTTAGAAAGGGATTTATGATTCGCTGCATTGATGGTGTTTTGGTTTTGAGCATTCCTCACTAAGTATTATGTGCTTACGCTCCTTTTTGTCCATCAATGCAGATAAATGAAGTTGGGGCAGCAAGAAGCAAGGGATTCAAGGAGAGCTCCACTTGAGATGTATGTCTCGGTTAATAGCTATAGATAATAAAGGCAATGGGGGGAGAGTCTTTTATATTGATGTGTAATGAGATTGTGTATGTTGGACAAGTTTGGTTTTTGATTTGAACTATGTGGTTTAACGCTTGCAACGTTTGAATCTTCTCCTTCATAAGTTGTTATGTTATGCTTCTTGTTTTAAAAGCATGATTAAGTGTTGGATGTGTTGAAGAGTTGGTGCACCTAGGGGTTGTTTTGTATCTAGATTTTAATGCAATTTGGTAGTTATGATGCTTGGCATGTTGTTGATTTGTTGAGGATTGATTTAGAGTATGTTTGATGGTGATTAGATGTGTTAAAACAGGCTTTTCTGCTGTTTCTGGCCAGGGTGTTTCGAAACACCCTTGCCTGTTTCGAAACAGGGGCATGTTTTGGCCTGGGCATTTCGAAACAGGTAGAGGTGTTTCGAAACACTTTGGCTACTGCCAAGCCGTGTTTCTGAACGGTCTATACCCGTTTCGAAACACTTGACCGTTGGGCGCTGATTTGAATGGTTTTGAGGTTTGCAAGCTTTACATTTTAGTCATGGTTTTTGTATGTGCAATTGATTGAGTTTGAGATGTCCGTTTGAGATGAAATTTGGCAGAGAGGCATGAAACATGACTAATTTCATAATGGTAGCTTAAAAATGGGTAAAGTCCTCTTAATTTCCAGAATTTACAAAATGGTCCCTAAATTCGTATGTTGTGCAATTGAGTCCCTTATTGTTTTCCGATTGCTGTGATTTTTGAGTATGCTTATCTCAGGAGTATGCCTAGGATTAATGTGCATCTAGACAAGTTTAAAAGTAAAAAAGGGTCGTTAACCAAGGTTGAGTTTTGGGTTGACTTTGGTTTTCCCCGTGTAATCTTCGTAGTCCCGGTCAACCGTCTAGGCCGGGCTAAGGGGGTTAGATTTGGTGGTATTAGAGCTGAGTTGCGAATGCTTGGGGAAATGGTAAATTGTTGTAATAAGTGTTTGATGTTTATTCCGATGTGTGGTTGAAAGTCAGTTGAAATGTGTGTCTTTGAGTGAATTGTTGATGTTTTTATCATGCTTTTTGGTTATGAATCTTCATTGAGCTGATGTGAATTTGTATTGATGATATGCTGGTGTTGTGAGCTGATTTTATGAATGATGAAAGTGTGATGGGTATGATATGTTGATGTTATGCTGTTGCGAGTGAATGTTGTTTGATGAGAGCATGATCGAAGTATGTTGATTGATATGCTCGATGTTGTGATAGCCATGTTTTTATTGATTGTTATGTCGTGTAAAAGGGGAGAATTTGGGATACCCATTGCCTTATTATTATAGCTATTGTGTTAAGTTGGAGTTGGAGTCTTGAATCCTTGCTTGAAGCTGGCCTGATCGCTTTGGTTGTTTTGTTATGTTTGCTTGTTGTTAATAGCATAGTGAAATCGATGAGAGAATGGCAGTTGGGTGAGATGATTGCTGCTTTAGAGCAGGTTGTTAAGTCTTGGAATTCATCTTTTGGTGGATGTGTTTCGTTTCAGCCTACAGTGCCTGGAGTTGAGGTAGTAAGGCAGGAGGAGGAAGCTGGTTCTATGATGAAGGGTTCATCACCTATAGTTCAAGAGGTGTCGGGAACATCTCAGGCTGTGGTGAAAGTGAGGCCTGTAGACGTGCCGACTGTGGGACATGCGAGTTTGTCGAAACAGCGCTTGTATGATTTAGGAGCTGTGAAGTATCGTGGTTCGACACCTGAGGCGTTCGAGGCTTGGTTAGCCAGTGTAATTCTGATTTTGGGTAAGGAAGGGTGTGACTACGCCTGTAAGCTGGGAAGTGTTGTCTCATTGATGTTGGAGGACGCTTGTGCTTGGTGGACATCGGTGGCAGTGGCAA
Organism: Hibiscus tridactylites; assembly: GCA_958450335.1. Lineage (NCBI taxonomy): Eukaryota > Viridiplantae > Streptophyta > Magnoliopsida > Malvales > Malvaceae > Hibiscus > Hibiscus tridactylites. Next base: position 21,671,357 of record OY288282.1, read on the forward strand.
CACCTATCCACGATATAGATTGGGACTTCTTCGTGTTTGCCTTTTATGAAAGGTACCTTGGAGGGAAATTCCCAAGGGTTAAGCAACGCGGGGGTGTGGTTTTAGATTATGAAGGTGAGAAAAGTTTAAGCAAGAAAGTTGTGGGTACTGACCTCAGGAGCGGTCAGCGGAAGAGGCTACGTGATAGAAGGTTTTGCTTGAATCGAAGTCTTGGTAGTGGTGCAGATGTGGGTCAAGTGCAGTATGACCAAGGAGTGGTAGCTCAGTTTCCGAAGTGTGACCGTTGTGGAAGGTGTAATGTTAGAGGTTGTTGGGGCGCGAGAGCTTGTTGGAACTGTGGTTCTAAGGAGCATGTGAAGCGAGTTGTCCTCATGGGATGAGTTTGGCTTCAGTGGGTGCAAAAGGGTCTCAAAAGGGTCGTGAGCGCGGCCGAGACAAAGTTCGGAGGTGGCAGGAAAGGTAGAAAGGTGTGAGGGGCTTGGGGAATGAATCCTGTTGGAATTGTGGGTCTGTTGGACATTTGAGATGAAATTGTTTGAAGTTGGCTCCGGGTAGTCAGGGTTCTTTACCGCAAGCAGATGGTGATGACCTTAAGGTGTTGGCTGATGCTGCGGTGGTGCGGTTAGAGAATGATGGTTCTGCGAAGAAAAGAGTTTGTCTGTTGAAGCCCCGAGGCAGTAAGATGTTTTCAGGTAACCTTGTTAAGTAACCTTTACCCTAGTTATCTTAGTTTGGTTTCGGCTTGGTTTTCCCTTGCGTAGTGGTATGGTCTTGTAGCTAGCAAGTTTGGGGTAGTAGTTGGTGTTGTTTTGAAAACAACTTTAGTGTGAAGAGGTCGTTAGTGGGTTGTTAGAATATTAGAGTTGGACAAGTTAGAAGTGAGGTAGGAGGTTGTTCTTAGACGGACTCTGAGGATGTTATTGGTGGGTGTGAACCGACATACATGCACAGTTAAAACCATTTGTTATATACTATATTATATATATATATATATGTGTTAGTACATGCATACATGCGACATGACATTAGAGGTTTTTCATACATGTCACAGGCATTGATAGGGCATATTGGTGACCATGCATACGAACGTTCACACTTGCTAATAGCTAGTTAGGTCCGTTAGTGTTGTGATAGGGTTAGGTTGGATGATGGGTTTTAAGAGTTGTTTTGGTGCTAGGAGAATGTTAGAAGTAATAGAGGGTATTAAGCGAGCTGTCAGTAATAGTGAGTGCGGTATAGCATGTTGGCAGAAGGAAAGTGTTTTGGTGCTTAAAGAGAGTTTAGCGGTGTGGTGATGAGGAGATTACTGGTTGAGGTTAGAATCGATCAGAGTGGTTGTGAATAGCTAGTAGAAGTGGTAGTTTCTTGGTGTTAAGTGATGTAGTAGGTTTGTGGATGTGTTTCCAGAATGCTGAGGTGACTTGGCATTGATGTTGTAATAGGAGGGTTGTTTATGTAGGTGATGGCTCGTAGCAACCTTTGAAGAGTTGAGAAGAGGTTGTGTTGAGGGCTGTAGAAAAGGGTTGGCCTGGGGTGAATAGAAGTTTCGTAATCTTAATATGTATGTATAGAATGGGCAGTGTCCTGGTAAGGCTAGTGTTGTAGTCAAAGCTTGAAGTGGAAAGGCAATGTAAGTTCA